>CM053785.1:877015354-877760354 GCA_028749045.1 Cupressus sempervirens | reverse complement strand
ATTTAATGTACTTTAAACTATTATTTTATAAGGTGGATAATGAAGTGAGGTTAGAAGAAATAACAACTTAGTGCTACTGTGAAGTTTGAACATTATAGTGCTTCATAAATGTTTCTAGTTTAAAGTTTAGATAAATATCATATGAGCTTTTTGATAAGAAATTTAATCTAAGATATTTTGATTCAGTGAGTGAGCTATTGTTATATTTAAAGTAATTTGGTTAAATGTTTGTATTGTGAAAAGAAACAAGGCTTTGATGAAGTGAATTTATGTTAAGCGATTGTTTTATTGGAACTTGTAATTGTAACGCCCCGCCAAGGGATCCAAAAGAATTAACCTAAAGTTTCACTAAGTTTGCTAAACATTTTTTTTTTTAAAGTAAGAATGTATAACATACACATCAAACACATAGTAGCGGAAGCAATAACATGTAATCATCGACAAACATACATTGCAAGTTACATTTCTTAAGGATCCCAAGACGTTGAGTCACATTTAAATTTAATTAATTCTAAGTCTAACAACTATCACATACATATGAAAGAATAATCAGAAAGTCCCATGTCCATTATATACATTTGTTCCGAATGCCTCCTGGCAAATTAATTCGGAATACTCAATCATCCTCTGTACAAGTCACAGGGTATGAAAGGCTTAAAATAATATACATATGTAAAGATAAAGATACAACATCCTCAAATCCATGATACAAGGTACAGTAAAAATATATAAATCTATTCACCATACCTGATACATCCATACATCCATAATGATAAAACATCTATCATAAAATCTAACCATCCATCATAATAATCCAAGAACATAGTGAAGATAAATGCCAATCATGAAAACTCCAGCCACGGTGATCATGGAATGGATCTCAATGGTAAGAGTAAAAAGCACTACCACCCGACCGCGTGGAACCTAAATGGTCCACTCCCACCGCGCTAAGGAGATAGTCTCAAGTCCCAAATAGGATAACAAAACCTATAATCATAAATAATCTCTAAGTCCAGGAAATCCTATAAGTATGCTAACTCAAGGGTTCCTAAAAAGATCGACATCTAAATCTCAGAGGTACCACAAGACACGTAGGAAACCTAATATGCAAGTGGAAAAGTGTCATCGCAAAAGTCACGTAGAAGTTACCCGAGCAATCCCTTAGGAATCCCGGGTCCCTACTGATCCCTGCGGCCACTATTATCCTCTCGTACTGACGAGGCATACTATGGAGTGTAAGGTCGTAACCAAGCGTTCTCTCTACCCCATCCTAGTCTGTACTAGCACTCAAGGCATGGGAGAGAACATACAATTATCTTATTAGGTTCATTTTCCCTTATTTAGTGTAAATGTTTTCACTTATTAAAACAACTTACAATGGGTTACTCCAGGCAGCCTCTTAGGGCCCCGATCCCCATTGCAAGCCACTTTTCGACACTACACATAGATAACCTACCCTAGGCTCATGAAATCATAAATCAAAGAATCATAATAAAACCACCTCAGTCCTATACAAGCAACTGAAAAGACATCATAAAAGATAAGCCACAAAACTACATCAGTTCTTCATGAGCAACAGATAAGCACCAAATAATAATCATATGACCACGACAGTTCTCTATCAGCAACTGAAGGCATCAATGATAGATCACAAAATCCAATGGTTCTCCAATGAGCAACTAGAAAGTATCTCAATAGTAAATTACAACACTGATCGAAGACTCCAAAATGGTCAAGTCAAAACATGACATCATCAAGAACATAACAAACACTTTAGTCCTTTCAAGTGACCGAAAAGCAATCCAAGTATAACTGATCGAGACTCAAAAATGGTTATCAAATATAACTGATCGAGACTCGAAAATGGTTAAGTCAGGTATCTTAAATACATACATCATAGCTTCACACAAGGAAACTGGAAAGTAATAACCAACAGTAATCACGAACATGTCATAGAGCATATCAACACATCAACAGGGTTGGGTTTAAAAGATCGAGATCAAAACAACATAACATCGCATTCACATAATCCCCGAGCCTCTGGTAACAACCTAGGACTGGTCAATGCTAGGACAAAACCTAAACACCCCATAATACAGATAACACATAGAAATATAGAATAGTCTCACAATTTGATTTAATCCTAATAATACAACGTTAATTCAAATGTACGGGTTTCTATTCTCGTTTCCAGTGTATAATTTAGGTACTTATGAATTACAATATATCCCTTAACCTATCCTTATATTACCAACTCCTAGAATTATCAATTATTAATAATTAATATAATTACTAATAATTTTATTAATTAAAATAACCTTATTTTAAATACATTATTATTAAATAAACAATAATAAAACTTTGTTAATAATTTCATTTAAATACTAATTAAGAATTATTAATAATCTTATTAATAATTTTATTTAATAATAATTAATAATATCATTAAAACTTTTTTTTTATTTATAAATATTATTAATTAAAATAATAATTAAATATAATTAATATTATTAAAATTAATAATTAAAATCAAAACAAAACATAAATAAAACTTTACATTACTTGATATAGGCCATCGGCCTTTAATTGGCCAGCGCGGCAGGCCTGCTGACGCAGGGCCTGCGACAGGCCTGCTGACGCAGGGCCTGCGACAGGCCTGCTGACGCAGTACTTGCGCCAGCAGACTGCCGTCGGCAGTCTTAAAAGGTAGGTACGGGGGGGGGTGTGGGTATTCCCGCCTCCTCCCACCAACATTTAAAATTATATATATATATATATTTTTTATATATATATTTTTTATTTGTTTAAAATTTTATATAATACTTTTCAAATATATTTAATTTTAAAAAACATTGTTTTAAACAATTTTCTTTTTTTAATATATATATATATATATATATATATATATATATATATATATATATATATATATATATATATATATATATATATATATATATATATATATATATATATATATATATATATATATATATATATATATATATATATTTTAATAAATGATTGAAATTTTAATCTGATAGAACTAACCACTTAGATCTCTAAATTAAAATATTCGTTAAAAGAATATCGTCTCTTTTCAATATAAAAATTTATATAACAAATTTCTTCTCTTTCATTTTAATAAAAATTTTCAATCAAGATTTTCTTTGCTTTCAAAAGCTCTCCCTAGTTTAATTTGTAAAATTCTATCATCTATAACGAGGGTTTCAAATTGATTTATTCTTCCAATTCTATTATATAGATGAAATACAATATAGTATCATAAGGTTCATAAGAGGGCGAAAGGATCAAACAGTGAAATCCAGACAATTCGGATTGATAATCCACAAGCACGAAGAAGACAAGATTATCAAATTGCATAATTCAACCCGTGATCAAACACAAGACCCTACCTCAACCTGATGCTATTATGCAATCTCCAAAAACTATAAGAGAATTCACTCCTCTTCAATAACCTTCTTTTGAAAATCTTTTTTAGAATTTGCCTTCTAAAATTTGCTTCCAAAAGTTGTCTCCCAAAATTTCTGTCTTCCCCAAATTCCTTATCCAAATTCGTGTCCCAATTCGTGTCCCTCAAAAATGAACTCCCAAAGTTGTGATAAGAAAATTCTCCTCAAATCGGGGCACTAATTGTGCGTTCACCCGAGAAGACTCATTGCATAACTCAGTTAACTCCCAAATTAACCTTTATTATCTTTTCTTTTATTTTGCATTCATCTTTCATGCACATTAAGTTGAATTATAAAATAACTTTATTTAATAATCCACTTGACTTCTATTTTAAATTAATTTATTACTTTAATCTCATGTGCACTTTATGAAATTAAAATAACATTATTATTTTCTATTATTTAATCTTTTAATTTAATTCTCATATTTAAACTCATGCTTAGATCATGCAATCTAGAATTCTTAATAATTTAATATCTTTCAACTTTTAATTTATTTTAGAACTTAATTGATAACATATTTAATTAATTTAATTAACAATAATATTTAGCATTTATTTAAAAATGAACTCTAAATATATTATTATTAAATTAAATAAATATTATCCTGTTCTAAATTTATCTTTGAACTTTAATCTCCAAATTTAGTTCTTTTATTTAATTAATTTCTCAATTAATTAAATATTAAAGATATCAAAATAATTCTCTATTAAATTAAATCATTAATTAATCTTTTTAATTAATTTTGTTTATTTTAAACTTATGCACGCATCATGCAATGTAGAATCTTTTTAATAATTTAATATCTTTTCCACTTCTTAATTCATTTTAGAAACTTAATTAATAAAATATTTATTAATTCAATTAATAATAATATTTAGCATTTATTTAAAAATGAACTCTAAATATTTTATTATTAAATTAAATAAATATTATCACGTTCTAAATTTAAACTTTTAACTTTTATCACCAAATTTAATTCTTTTTATTTAATTAATTTCTCAATTAATTAAATATTAAAATGTCATAATAATTTTTTCATTAAATTAAATCATTAATTAATCTTTTAATTAGACTTAATTAATAAAAATTACACCAAAGACTCATAAAGCAACATACAAAAACCCATCATTGCAAAGCACATACTAAAACAAACAAAATGGTTATAATCACGAATTAACGTCATTTGACACATTCGGAGGGTACTGACTCAAATACTTGTCCTAATTTTCAATTAGGACAAATGGCTTAAAGGTATGGAATTTGGACTTAAGAATTTATCTCCCCTCTCTTACCATTGAAATAATGCGACAGGGTACGCTCATCCTGGCAATTCAGGGAAGTCGATACCCGGTACCTGCAACCTGCATAAAATCTACGCATGTACAAACACAATATTCTAAGCTAAACAAACAATGGCAGGAAGTGGTGCATCGTGTAGATCCCGACTAGCAGGTGACTACGACTCCCTTCCTTAACCACATCAGAAACACCATACATAAATAAAATAAACACGCACACCATACACATGCAGTATGGGGTAAGTATCCATAAGAAAGCACATGGAATAATAAACCATCTAACTAATCATCATCAATAACTGAAACCATTGAATAATCATCATACATGCATGAAATATAGAGTACCAAGTAATCCCATCATATAATAAACTGAGTGTAAAACAATATCTGATAATCTCTAAAATAATAATACTAATCATCAAACATAAATTGGCCTAAAAGAGTTTGGCAAGGATGACAGAAATGCGACTTAGGGGCAGGCACTACAGTAATATTCACTTGCAAATAGCTCTTGCAAGAAGTGTTTGCCTATATTATATACAATGCACTGGTTTTGAATATTGCAATATAACATACATGGTTCACATTTGTGATATTGGTATGGCAACTATAAACAAGTTTGAGATAATAATAAAAGGTACACATGTTGGTCTATATGTGGTGGTGGTGTGTGAATCACAAGTCATTTGGAGAAATATTTAAGGTATACGAACAACCTTGTATCCATAAAACAATATTTTAATTTGAGTTATTTGGTTTGGTGGATAGAAATGAACCTTGTTTCCTTGAAAAGGTCTTGAAGAGTGGCTTAAAACTTTCTATTTTTTTATACTAAATTTAGTAAGTTTGCATATGAGTACATATGGACTTCAATTTATCTCAAAAGCTCCAAGATTAAATTTTGCATAGAACTCCAAGCAAAGATTAGAGTTGAATTTATAAGAAAATATTATAGATTTTTGTCTTCAAGAGTCCTCCAAATTTCCTTAAAATTGAAGTTTGGTATTTTCAAAGATATTTTAGGCCCCAGAAAATTAGAGAAAATCGATCAATGATGGAGATCACTGTAAGACATTCTATTTTTAAAAACCCCAATCAAATGCTTGGATTAAAATTAACAACTCTTGGAAGTTGAGATATTATTTTACACAAGTTACAAATCTAAAATTTTGTCTTCAAGGTTCCCAAGAGCTATTTATGATTTTTTTAATGTAACTTTTAGTAATGAAGAAGGAATGGAAGCTAACGAGTCATTCGAAATGAGGGAATATAAAAATCATAAAAAAAATTGAATATGTTAAAAGATAGAGAAATTCACTAACTAGAGGAAATAATTTGTAATGTGTTGTAGCTTGTTAGGGATTTTATCTTCTATTTTGGTTTCAAATGTTGTAATATATATATATATATATATATATACATTTACTTAAATAAAAATATATTTAGAGTTTTCTATGAGAAATAAGTGTTTGTGCATTTTTGGAATTATTCCCTCCACTAAGAACTAAAATGTCCATATGAAAAATAGTGTTGCAAAAACAACATAATAATGCATGAGCACTTTCATAAAAGAGTTGAAATCTATGAAACATGATTTGAGACCAGGGTTATATTTTGGAAGTTGCATAAGGCAACATAATATATAACAACCAATATTATTTTATGTATTATATCAATTTTGGAGCTAGAATTGGCAGTCATTTAGAAAAATATGAGAACACCCACATTGTTAAGCTCATGTAACAATTAATTTATATTGTTTCATAATTATTTATATAGATTATAGTTATCAATGTGGAGATATTATAGTTCATTGTCAATTTTTATTTCTAATATCATAATATGGCTAGACTATAGTTGGAGGTCACATCATATTCCACATATCAGATATTTAGACATTATGGATTGTGTTTGTACATCTATAAGTATATCTATGAAGATGATGAGGCTAGATGACCATGAATAGTCCTTTTAGTTTCAAAATTTAATCTATTAACTCATTAATAAATTGTGTCCAACAAGTGGCAATCTAGAACAAAAACTGAATTAGGCATGGTGACTTTTTACACCAACTCTCTTCTTATTTTGCAAGGCATGACTAACTACTTATGATTAAGAAAATAATGTAAACTAAAAAATTGTATGCTTTTAACTGAAAAAAAATAAGGAAGGTAACTTTCATAGGAGCTCCACTTAGTGAACCAAAATCATAACATGTGCATTTTTTGTATACTAAAGAATCCCCTTATTTTCAAAAACTATTGCCCAAACTCATTTTTGTCAACCCCCTTCAATAGACATCCAATACTCCCCATGCTCATTTTTCTATTTAAATCCCTACCCCACCATCACCCCATTCTCTCCCTTGTTTAGGCAATATATTGCCACCTTTTTGCTCATTTTAAACCATCCCATATGAATGCACATGGTGAACATGTATTGCCTCTTTAGTAAAGACCACATGAGAAATTTTAATGAGAAAATTTTAAGTTAAAAATTTTAAATATATGAAATTACCCAAAATAAATAAATGATGCAAGATTTTTTAGTGGCTTTTTGATGTAGAAGCTTTTAGTAGTTTATTAAAGCTTGTAATGATTTTCTTAGGTTTTTTAGAAAGTTAATTTTTATTAATAATTTCAAAATATTATTTCCAATTTTAAATTTAAATGAATAGTTCATCTTATCTCATTTTTAGGAAGCTTCATGAAGAAAATTCTTGTTATTTCAACTTGATTACAAAAATTAACAAAAATGGTAAAAAATAGTTGTATGAAAGAAAAATTGCCAAAAAGGGTAATTTCATATTTATATTTATATTTGTAATTCATTTGGTAGTAGATGAGGATTTAGATGAATAATAAAGAAGAATTTGGAATTCTAATATTTATTTTTGTATTCTTTGTTTTTGGTCAATAATAAGTATATATTTATTGATAAAAGAAAATGTATAGTTCAACCTTTCATATAAATGATAAAACGACCGATATCCTTCCCTATTAACTAAACTTCCTTCTACCACACCATTAGTCTTCCATACCAATCTATTGACATTCTAAAAACATACAAATATGATATTTACATATAATTTAAACCATTATTCGTGGATATGGTTCAAAAACCTATCAAAACATATAAGAAAATTGTTGGTTCCAAATTCTATGATAAACCGTGGATTATTGTTGCCACTATCTTCAAACTTTGTCCTTCATCTTGTTGCGACCAAGTTCTTCAAAATGAGATCCACAATCTCATTGGCTTCCATCATTGACGCAACTTCCCCATCAATTAGTTTCCATTTCAACCTTCTTAGACTTGATCATAAATCTCCATTCTACTCCAAAATTTTCAAAAGTGCTAAAAGGATTTCAAAAAACACCAAACCCTCTCACACACCACTGACCACCCTCCTCTTGCGATGATTTCTCCTATGATAGGGGAGATTCCATAATACTAGATTGGGCCCCTCCCATTCAACCAATTAGAACCTAACCAGTTCTTCTTTGACTCGTTGCCATGCCACATTGGATTTTTGGTACATGAGTGGTTTATTAACCTTGGCTTTCCATCTCTTGAAAGGAACATACCTGTATCATCTCCCTCCATATTCATCTTTGAAACACTCACTTAAATCTCCCCCTATGCCTAGAATTGGCCATTCCAAAATTAAATCCATCCCACCTAGAATATTTGGTTCAAATAGGGCCCTTGTGATTCTTCCCACTTTCATTATGCTTTCATTGAGCTCTAACCCCCATGCCACAAACATAGAAATAAAGTTCAATTTTGTCATTTGTTTCATGCATCTCTCTTCAAATTATTCCCCCATTAAACCAATCATAGTAGGAACCATTTCTTCAGATTTAACCTTCAATAACACTTTAACTCTACTTCTAATTTATTTTCCTTTGAATTATTTAAACTACTTCTCTAAATTAACATTGAAAGAAGCCTCCATTTTTCCTCCTTGTTACTTTCCAGAAACCACCCATTTTTCAAAACCAATGCTTAAACATTTTCATTAACCAGAACAAAACCATTGCCTTTTAATGTCAAGAAGGAGTAGTAGCTTTCTCTACACTCTTCCTTCTCCTACAAGAGCTATCAAATCATCGACTACATTCAATATCATTCCTTCATATGGAAAATGCCATTAAAGACATCCCATTGTAATATATATTCCCAATGCCAATGGTTGAAAGGAGAATGATGACATTATAACTTGGCACTCTTTACACCCTCAATCATAAAGAGAACACATATTCGACTTGTCTGCATTGTTATCCTGAAAGATTGTCTTAAGTACTTCCTCCAAATTGATATTTCAAAAATCTTCAAGCACATCTTCCCCTTTATTATAAAAGGAGGTGAGCCAATTTTCTAGTATAGCTGCCTCCTTATTATCTTCTCTCATGATATGACTTACTCTAAAAATAATAAAATACTTTAAATTATCAAACCCATTACTGACTAACTATTGTAAATACCAAATTTTTGAATGATTTGATATCAAAGCCTCCACAATTATTTTTGAATCACTCTCTAAATGTATATTATTTACCTTGAGTTTACTTTCCAACCTAGTTGGAAGTAAAGCTTCTTGTGTCTCCACTATATTGTTCATTCCCTTAGGTAATCTGATTGTCATCATTTCAATAATACCATCTTCTAATTTTTTGCTATAGCCCTTGTGCTTGACACCCCAAAATTACCTTTAGATGATCCATAAAAGTTTATTTTTTATCTACTTCTTTTAAGGAATGTACCAAACCACCTCTTTCTAATTACTACTTTTCTACGAGCCCCTACCATCTCCTTTCCACCTCACCTTAATTCTTAGACAATACCTTTGAACCATATTATCCCATGAAGAGAAAATCTTGCTTGAGATTAAATTCCTGGTAATCATTTCATGACTTCCTCAATTGACATATTGGTTCATGTGCCTCTCCATGGGTTCAACTTTCGCATGAAAAATTCTTGTATTATGCTCCTTCCAAATCTTCCAAATTATAATTGAAAAATTTATGATCTAGATATTCTATAGTATGAATTTATACATAGAAGTGGTCCAACATTGAAACAAATTCAAAAATAAATTAGGTAAGGGTCCAACCCAAATCATTTTTGTTTTAACCATATCCAAGAAAGCTTGTGATACCTTACATTGAACCAATAAGTGATCAAAATCCTCAACAACCTTACTAAGTGAAAAACACATATATGGATCTATAAAACCATACTTCTTCCTTATTTTCCTAGTCAAAATCCTTTCCTAGATTTCTTATGATGAAAACACAAAGTGTATAAGGAAAATAATTGTTCTTCTCTTCCCTTGTCAGCAAACGGTAGCCCAATTTAGAAGAACAATTTCCACTCTTAGTCACACACCATATTAGCTTGCTTCCTCAAACATGCAAATTAAAAATCCTTTCCTAAAAAAAATTCCTCATATGATCAATTTGATCCTTAGTTATCTCGGAAGAGGACACATCCTTCCAACATCACCTGTATCATAAAGGTGTAGCCCATTTTTCCAAATAATCTTTGACTTTGCACCCCCATAATCCCTACAAATAATCTTTAATCTCTTGCAAATTTTCTCTCTTCATCATCACACTACCACCATTCCAAGAATCATCTGAAAATGATGCTTTACTACCATCCTTAATTTTCCAAGATAGATGATTTACAATACAAGGTTTGCATTCCAATATGAAGTTCTACATCACTAAACCTTTAGGAGGATTTATGTCTATAAATATTGTGCTATCCTCCTCGGAAAATAAATATTTAGCTTTTAATTTCCACACCCATAGTTGAGATGGGTTTATCCCACACCAACTTTTCTCCTAAAGATTTATTAATTATCTTCCATTTTCTAATACCATCTCCACCATTCTTCTTTTATCTACAAATTGAATCCCATGCCACTAGAGGGATCTTGTTGATGCATAGAGGCTAATGAAAACTAGGGACATAGGCACACCTAGCTACCAAAGCCACTTGCAAGAGTAAATATAGCGGAAAAACAACACAAAGAATAGCAACCAAAGTAGATAGAAGAGAAAAAATACTTATTGATTCATCAAATTATCAACATACATGCTCGGCTATGAAGCCTTCTAAGTTACAACCAATAATACAATTCAAAATTTGATCTTTAATGATGATCTTCGCATTCTAACTCTTCTAGAGAAAGACTATCTGTTTCCATCCCTCTAACTCACTAACTCTCAAGACTCAATCCTAAACCTCCTTAAATATTTGTGTGGCCATAGGTTGGCCTATTATAGAAATTAAATCCTACATTAAATTCATGCATAGAAACAAGTCAGCTAGCAACAATTATTAAATACAAATACTAAAATTAAATATGTGCAAAGTCAGCCCAAACTAGAACAAGGAAAAGAAAACTCAGTCAAAGAAGGACCAAGCCAAATACCACCACTCAACAATGCTCAACACCTACTAGAACTCTAGACATACTAGAAACTTGACAACAATAGAGGAACATAAAAGCATGCAGGATAGAAATGCAAGCCAAGATGCTACTACATCAAACAACTAGGGTTGAAAGAAATGATTCTCCTAAATCACGAAACTGGCACAACATGAGTTGAATCTAACTCAGATTGGGAAATCCATGTAGCATCTTTAACTAGTCTATTCTTCCACTTCACCAAATACTCACAGTAATATTTTCTTCTTGTTCTTTTACCAACTCTCTGATCTAATACATGTTCAACCTCTTCAATCTACTTCTTAGGATAATCATTTGATACAACAACTTCATCATCTTACTGATGACTTATACAAATTAGAAACATTGAATATATGAGATATATCCATGTCATTAGGTAACTCAACTTCATAAGCATTACCACTATCAAACTTTCTCAAGATCTTACAAGGTCCAAACTTCTTCATCTTCAACTTACTGTATGTTCCAATAGGAAATATACCTTTCTTCAAATGGACCATCACCTCATCACCACTTTCAAAATCATGATGTCTTCTAGACTTATCAACATTCTCCTTATACTTCTAACTACTTTTTTCCAACCTCAACTTTACTTCCTCATGCAAAGACTTCATAAAACTAGAAAACTCTTCCCCTTGAACACTTCTCTTTTCTTCACTAGAAACATCCTTGAAATAAGATATTCCTCTAGGCCGCATTCCAATAAAAATCTCAAAAGGTGTTTTCCCTATACTATTCATGGAATTATTATATGAAAATTCATCTTGTGCCAATACTAGCTCCCAATTATATGGTTTATCTCCAACTAAACATCTCAACAAACTACCCAAGTTTCTATTCACAAGCTTTGTCTATCCATCTTTCTATGGATGGAGTGTAGAACTAAACTTCAACTAAGTACCCATCTTCTTCCCCAAAGTTCTCCAAAAGTAACCAACAAACTTATTATCTCTATAAAAAATAATTCTTCTTGGTAATCCATGAAATCTAACAATCTCTTTGAAGAAAATTTCAGCAATATGCTCAACATTTGATGTCTTCTTAGATGATATGAATTTTCCATATTATAAAATTGATCCACAAAAAAAATAATATGAAATCATACACTATTAATGTCTTAGGTAATCTAAGAAAAACATCCATACTAATGTCACTCCAAGGTTTCTCAGGAATAGAAATAGGTGCATACAATCTTGTATTCTAACTTAATCCTTTTGCAACTTGAAAAATTCCACAACTCCTTACAAATTCTTGAACATCCTTATACATCTATGATTAATAATACTTATCCTTCAACAAACTCAATGTCTAACCAATCCACCACAATTCTTTTCCTTAATAAAATTAATGCTCATAGAACTTCTTGGTATAGATAATGAAATTATTTTTAAAAATATACATTCTTGAATGAAATGCTCATCATACTTACTCACATGATCTAATAGAGTTGGTGCTCTACACTCTCTCCATGTGTCAGAAAAATCAAGGTCAATATCATACAACTCTTTTATTTCATCAAAATCAAGAACTACCTTCATCTTGGTCAACAAAGAATGTTTTTTTCACAATGCATCAACAACTTAGTTAGTAACTCCACTTTTATTCTTAATCACAAATATGAAACTCTACAAGTATTCAACACACTTAATATGTCTCTAATTCAATTTATGTTGACTCCCCTAATACTGTAAATCTTTATGATCAGTATATGACACAAACTCCTTAGGAATAAAATAATGTCTCCATTTCTTCAAGGCTTGAACAATAGCATAAAACTCTTGATCATACACAAAATATTTCCTTTTATAATCATTCTACTTCTCACTAAAGAAAGCATCAAGTTTGCCTACTTGACTCAATACAAATTGTATTGCACTGCCACTTGCATCACATTAAACTTGAAATACCTTATCAAAATTAGACAAAGCCAACACATGTAACTCAAAAACCTTTTGTTACAAAGTCTCACAACTCTTATCAGCTCCATGTATTCACTTGAACTCCTTTTTATCTCCTCTCAATGTCTCAAACATAGCATTACAAGCATAACTAAAATTCTTTATAAAGTTCCTATAAAAAATAGCCAAACTATGAAATGATCTTACCTCACCCACATTCTTAGGTGTAGGCCATTTCAAAATTGGTTTAACCTTCTTAGGATCCATTCTCAAACCATCAGCTAAAATCACAAACCCCAAATACACAATGTCCTCTTACATAAAGGAACACTTTTTCAAGTTGATCATCAACTTCTCCTCTTTCAATATTTACAATACTTCTCTAACATGATCAAGATGTTATTCCTTAGCCTTACTGAATGTAAAAATATAATCAAAATAAAAAATCACAAACTTACCCAAAAATCTCTTGAGAACTTCATCCATCAACATCATAAAAGTAGTAGGTGCATTACTCAAACCAAAAGGCATTACCAACCATTCATATAAACCATCTTTTTTTCTTAAAAGTAGTTTTCCATTCATCATCTTATCTAATTTAGATCTAATGATAACCACTCTTTAAATCAATCTGGGTAAGATACTTTACCCTACTCAAACAATCCATTATGTCATCCATCCTTGGCATAGGAAACCTATATTTCACTTTCATCTTGTTAATAGCTCTAGAATTAGTACACATTATCCATTATCCATTCTTCTTAGGTACTAATTAAAAAGGTACAACACATGGACTCAAACTTTCTCTGATCAAACCTTTCTACAACAAATCATGCACTTGTCTATTAAAAGCTATTCATTCTCTATAGGTGTCAATCTATATGGTTCTTTATTTGGAAAAATGGCTCAAGGGATCGGATCCACACAATGATTTATACTTCTTATTGGTGTTAAAACATCAAGCATATCCTCTGCAACAATCTTCTAGTACTCATTCAACAAGTTTTAAATTTCTATTGGTACTTAGGTTCTACCAATTTCTATTGTCCCTCGGTTATTACCAACTTCTATTGCTTGATCATTAGTATCAAAACTTGATCTTCTAGGAACTATAGAAAAACAAACTTGGTTCTTTTTCATTTCATTTTCAAATTGTTTCCCATTGACTATGTAAATTCTTATGGTAGTACAATTAACCTCCTATGGACTTTAAATCAAAGGAAACAATATTTTCTTTCTCCCATTCACCCAAATAGTATATTGATTCAATCTTCCATCATAATGTCAAGGTCTACCCAACAAAATATGACAACAATCCATATGCATAATATCACATAAAAGTTCATAAAAGTAATGTCCAATCTTGAACTTCACAATACATTGCTCACTTACCAATATCTTATGCTCATCTTTGATCCATGAAACATGATGGGGTTTAGGATACTTTAGCTTGTACAACTAAAACTTTGTAACCAACTCCTATGATGCCAAATTTGTTGACCTTCCATTGTCAATGATCACCTTGCAACATGTTCTAGCCATCTTACACTTGGTCTTGAAAAGACTTCTCCTTAGAATAGGTTCCTCATCACTTCCCTTATTATAAAGTCCTTCTCACCATCATATTTTCTCTAGCCTCAGGTCTACTAGGTGAACCATCAATGTCTCCTTGAAGCATAGCATTTCAGTTACCTTGTTCATTCTCAAAGGATGTACACTCAAAGGATCTATGCCCTTCTTTTCCACATCTAAAATAACTACCATGAAAAACACCTTGATAATAAGAATTACCTCTTCTATAGTAAGAACTAGTACCTCCTAAGTAAGAATTACCACATTTATATCAGATCTTTCCTTTCTCTTCATTCTTCCATTCATATTTTCCCTTATCTTCAACAGTATTTTCAGATCTCCCACTTTCTCCACAAGATCTACCTCTACCTCTCTAGAATCTACCACCTCTACCTCTTTGTCTATTTTCATGCTTCTTTGTGAAGATATGCTTAGATTTCGAGGCACATTGATATGATTCCTCCAAACTTTCCAATTTTAAAAAACTCATTTCATCTTGAATCCTATATCTCAGTCCATTTAGGTACCTTGCATTTTTTTCTCCACATCATCATCCACATGTCTAGATCTGATGCCCATTCTATAGAATTTGTTAGTATACTATTTCACAATCATGTCCGTTTGTTTCAAATTTTGCATCTGTCTTAATAGGATAACTTGGTAATTAGTAGGAAGGAACTTTTTCTTTACCTTGCTCACCATTTTTAGCCAATTCTTGACATTCTTTTTACCTTTCCTTTGTCAATCGGTTTAAAAATGCTCCCACCATAGTGAGGCATGACCTTTCAACCTAGTAACTACAATTTTCACCTTCCTATTATCAAGAGTGTTTTCAAACTCAAAGAACTTATCCATATCAGAGATCCAATCCAGCACAACATTGGTGTCCAATTTTCCATCATAAGGAAAAATTTCTACAATAGGATTCGAATGTGCCTTAGACAATCTTTCCTCATCTTGATCTTCTTTAGGTCCTAGATTAAGGTTTGGTGCTATTGCTTCATCATCACTAACATCATCAAGATGTGATCCTCTCCTTTGGGTTGTCTCTAAAACATCTAATTTGGCTATAATTTGTCCCAATGTATCCAATATGGCATTGTTAGGATTTCCTCTACCTCAAACCATTTTTACAATCAAGTTACTACAAGATCATAACTCTTTGCAAGTTATAGGTCAAATCCTTTGATCTGTTACCCTACAACTAAAAAATCTTAGGGTTCTACATGATCCAATCTTGATAAGGAAAAACCTCAAGCTTTGATACAACCTCACGCATAGAGGCTAATGGTAACTAGGGCCAAAGGAAAACCCAGCTACCAAAGCCACCATCAAGAGTAAACACAATGGAAACACACCAAGGAGATTAGAAATCAAAGCAGATAGAAGAGAAAAATACTTATTGATTCATCAAATTATCAACATACGTGTCTGACTATGAGGCCTTCTAGGTTATGACCAATAATAAAATTCAAACTTTTATCTTCAATAATGATCTTCACATTCTAACTCTTCTACACAAACACTATTTGTTCCATCCCTCTAACTTACTGACTCGCAAGACTTGATCCTAAACCTCCTTAAATACTTGTGAAGCCATAGGTTAGCCTATCATAGAAATGAAATCTTACATTAAATGCATGGACAACTCGATCAAAGAAAGACCAAGACAAATACTTTCACTCAGCAATGTTGGACACATACTAGAAATTGGTACATGCTAAGAACTTAGCACATACGAGGAACTCAGAGCATATTGTTGTAATGTAGAGCCTAAACAGAGTTGGAGGTTTATTTAATGCAGTTTCTTGCCAAATATTTCTATGGGGATTTGGGGGCAACAACCTAAAATTGAGGTTAAGGTTCAATGCCCTTGTGGGGGTTTGGGAGGCAATGCACTCGAAGCCAAAAATGACATTATATTATAAAAAAATTCAGCTACTATTTTTTCAATTGGATGACTTATTCTAGCCCTAATTTTGTAAGTGAAAAAATATTGTATAAAAATGTTTGGTTTTAGAGATTTCATAATGTAATGGTGATATTGTACCTTCTTGTGGTAGGATTGAGATATAAGGGAATACAGATTGTAATCACTAGATAATAATAATAGTGGCATTTCTATTGGTGGATGCAGCCTAGAGATTGGGTGAACCAAGTTAAATATGTGTTTCTTGTGTTCTCTTATGCATGATCTATTATTTTTTGATATTGGTTATATCTTCATGTAGCTCTATTATTTCTTTTTGAGATTAATCCTCACAAGTGGTACCAAAGCCAGACAATCATCATTTTTTTTTAAAGCCAGACCATTGTCATTTTTCTTAAAAATCTTCAATAGGAAGGTTTCATGGTTGAGTGGGATCCATGGAAGACAAGGGTAAGCTAAAGGTGGAGAAGTTTAATGGCTATAACTTTTAGTTATGGAAGATGAAAATGGAGGACTATATTTATCAAAAGGATTTATGGAAGCCATTGGAAGGGGAAAAAAAAAGAAACAAAAAATTGTGATAGATGAAGATTGGGAGATTTTAAATAGCAAGGAATATGGAAGCATTCTATTATGCTTGGTATCATCAGTTAAATTCAACATTACAAAAGTGAAAATGATAAAAGAGTTGATGCAAACCCCAATGAAACTATATGAAAAGCCCTCTACTTTAAACAAGGTATTTCTCATTAAGCATTTATTTAATATCAAGAAAATCGATGGTGGATCTATTGTAGATCATTTAAATGAGTTTAATGCTATTAATAGTTAGTTATCTTTAGTGAATTCCAATCTTAATGAAGAAATTAGGGCTCTCTTGATTTTATGTTCTTTTCTTGAATGCTAGAATGGCTTGGTAATGGCTGAGTAATTTTGTTTCTAGATCTAATAACTTAAAAATTTATGATGTGATTGGTGTTGTTCTGAGTGATGAAACTCAAAGGAAAACCTCAAGTGGATCTACATTAGGAAGTTCTTTGAATACACAAAGAAGAGGCAGAACAAATGAGAGAGGAAATAATTCTAGAAATCATGGGAAATAAAGAGGAAAGTAAATGGAGAAGAGGTCTCAATCTAAAGGACCAGGAGATTTCTAGTATTGTGGTAAACCAAGACATAAGAAAAAATATTGTTGGACTCAAAAGAACAATGACAGAGATAAACCAAAAGTGAACAAGGAGGCAAATGTGGTTAGCAAAAAATGTGAAGAGGATGTTTTTCTTCTTTTATTAGAAAGTATTGATGATGCATAGGTTTTAGATTCTAGTGTTTCATTTCATGCTACACCTCATAGAAGTTATTTTATTGATTATGTGCAAAGGGATTTTGGGTTTTTTTTGATCTAGGGGATAATGAACCCTATCAGATTATTGGAAAGGGAAAAGTTAATATTAAGTTACAAAATGAGAATCATTCGCTACTACATGAGGTAAAACATATTTCAAGGATGAATAAGAATTTAATTTCAACAGGGAAACTCTATGATGAGGGTTGTGTAGTTACTTTTAATGATAAAAATTGGAAGATTTCAAAAGGTTCCCTTGTAGTAGTAAAAGGTGTAAAAATAGACACCTTATATCTTTGTAAAGGTCATACTATTCCTTATACTTTGATTATTTTAGAGAAAAATGAATGTTCAAGAATAATTGTTGTAGTTGAGCAGGGAGAATAAACAAATGTTATAGATTCTGATACACCACTATGGAACCATTGACTTGGGAACATCAGTGAGAAAGGTATGAAATTACTTCATTCAAAGAAAATTTTACTAGGTCTAAAATGTGTTAATTTAGATTTCTGTGAAAGTTGTGTTATGGAAAACAAAAGAGAGTGATTTTTGTGAAGAATGGGAAGGAAAAGAAAAATGAAAATTTAGAGCTTGTCCATATAGATGTATGGGGACTAGCTTAGGAATCTTTCCTTGTTGGCTATCATTATTATGTTACATTTATTGATGATGCAACTAGACAAGTATGGGTTTATTTTCTTAGACAAAAATATACTGTATTTTAAACTTTTAAGAAATGGAAATGCTTGGTTGAGAATGAGACTAATAAAACACTAAAATGTCTTAGATTTGATAATGGTGTTGATTATTACAATCATGAATTTGAAGATTATTTTTCCACTATATGTATTCATTGATAGAAAATTGTTCCAAGGACTCCACATGAAAATGGAGTGGCCGAACGCATGGACAAGACTATAATGGAGCATTAAAGGAGCATAAGGTTGCATGTTGAGATTCCCTTAAACATGTGGGAAGAACCTATCAAAACTATTGTATAATTTATTAATAGAGGTTCTTTTACTCCTTTGGGTTGTGGTATTCTAGAGGAAATACAAACTAGTAAGAAGGTTAGTTATTCTTTTCTCAAAACCTTTGGTTGTGAAGCATTTGCACATATAGATTTTGAAAATAGAACTAAACTGGAAGTAGAGAAATGTGTATTTTTTAGATATGACATTGATGAATTTGGTTATAAACTTTGGGATTTTGAAAATTGTAAAATTATAAGAAGCGGGCATGTCACATTCAATAAGAAAGTGTTGTACAAAGATCTCTTGTAGCAACATGAGAAGAACCAAAATGATTATGTAGTGCTGGATGATACTCCAAAAGATGATCTTCTAACAACTCATCATGATCTACAACAACTGCAACAACAAATACCACACACCCCTATGAATGTTAGATGGTCAACAAGGCTAAGTAGACCTCCAAAAATATTTTCTCCTTCTTTCTATTCTATTTTACTTATTTATGCTAGTGAACTTGAATGTTATGATGAAGCTATGTAGGTGGATACAAATACTCAGTGGGAGTTTGCAATGAATGAAGAAATGGACTCTTTTTTGAAAAATAAGACATGTGATTTATGCAAGTTGCCTCCATGTAAAAGAGCTTTACAAAATAAATGGGTTTATAGATTAAAATAAGAGGATGGAGGTAAGAAATTATTTAAAGCCAAGTTAGTTGTAAAAGTATTTGGATAGAAAAAGGGTAGTGATTTTGATGAGATATATTCTCCTATTATTAAGATGACTTCTATTCACATTGTTTTATATATTGTGGCTACTAAAAATTTTCATTTGGAACATCTTGATGTTAATAAAAATATTCTTCATGGTGATTTGGATGAAGAGATATATATGGCACAACTACAGGGATTCAAGGTCAAAGGTAAGGAGAACTTAGTGTGCAAATTGCAAAAAAGTTTATATGGCTTCAAGCAAGCACCTCAACAATGGTATTTTAAATTTGATAGTTTTATACATGACCATGGATATAGTAAGTGTCATTTAGATCATTGTGTTTACTTTAAGAGGTTATATGATGACAACTACAATATTTTTTGATCTTAGATTAGTTTTGACAAGTGAGTGCCAACACACTTAATCCATTTACTTAGTTCATACTGAACTTTTAATACATGCCAAGCACATCATATAAATATTAGACCATGCCAACTTATAATGAGTGCCGAGTCGCTCATGTGTAGAGTTACTCAAGTGTCGAGAAGATAGACAATGCCAAGTGATTTTGGAGCTAAGTACATAGTGGATGTGGAGCAGTGCAAGTGCCAAGTTAGAGAAAAAATATAGTGCATGTCAAGCATCAAAGACCTCATATGTCAAGTGACATAGTTTTGACATACTTGTTTGTAATGGCACAAGAAACTATGTAAACCATTTCTGAGCTGACTTAGGGATAGGTTATGATCTTTTGGAGATAAGGATGAATCTATATTTGGATTCCCTATGAAATTACATGCATCCAATCAAAATATGGGAATGTTTAAGATCCAATATGGATGAATCTCAATAGTAGATTCATACCTAACCCTAAGTCTCCTAGTCTTCTTAAGGAAGATGAAACCCTAAACTTCATATGAGTGTGTAAGGGATTGGAGGAGAAGAATAGAGAAGTTTGCATGTGCAAACAGAGCATTCATGGAGACTTAGAAGTTATGAAGAAAGAGCGAATTGTATAATCAATTAGAGAAGATTAGAGGATAGATAGAAGGAAACAACATTGAGACATCTAATTGAGAAGGATCAAGTATTCAAGAATTTAGAGGTGATCTTAGGCAAGCAAGTGCCAATTGCAAGATCTATGCTAAGATATTTTAACAAGTGATTTTAGTCAAATCTCTTAACAAAGTAGTCCAAGTAGGCTATATGAAATCTTTTAATAGAGTTCTTACTTAGTTGTGAGTTGAAGTCCTCTAATGAGGCACACTTCTAATAGGGTGTTGAAATCCTTTAATAGGGTGAGACCTAATAGTCTTTGTAAGTTTTTAACAAGGGAGAACTTTGATAGGGTAGATCATGATTCATGGTCAAAACATTGTAACCTTAATTGGATACACTTTACAACTATAGTAGTGAAGATTTGTGGGTGTCATCCCCACCCTAGTTTTACCTTCTCACTTAGAGGGTTTCTGGGTAATCAAATCTAGTGTTATGTGTGTCATTTCTTACATGATTTATATGTATGTGCTTTATATGTTATTTACATTTATGTATTTAATGAATGAGATGGATGTGTGGTGAAATCTTTATGGGTTCATTTTTTAACTACTAATTCAACCCCCTCCCCCCGCTCCCCCCCCTTCTCAAAATTTTTCCTTCTCAAAATTTTTCCTTTCCTATTGTAATTCCAATAATTCATATCAGAGCTTTGTTCTATAAAAGAGAAGCTTTGCAACTTTGAGGAAAGATCTTGAAATAGAAGTCTACAAGTTGGGAAACACTACTTAGAACTAGAAGATTGAAATACATCTTGTGCTACATCAACTAAATAAAGCTAGAGATGCTTTAAAGGGTTCCTTGAAGAGAAGGAAAGAAATTGCTATTGCAGAGAATGCCACACACTACAAATAGATAGACACTACTAAGTTATTTGCAGATGGAGACTCAAACAAATTTGATGTAGTACTTGTAGATCTAATGGAAAAGAACAAAACCCAAGCTGATGAAATTAGGAATCTCAAGCTAGAACAAGAATCACAAGCCATACTGGTATGTGAAGTCATTGAACAAAAGAAGAAAGCCATGGAAGACTTAGCCATGATTGAAGAAGACAAAAGAGTTTTGGCCAACAGACTAGAAGTGAAGTCAATAGAACTAACAAATATTTACAACATGTAATTGGATACTCTAAGTCAAATGGTGAATGTTAACTATGAACTAAATGTCAAGGACATTGAGATAACTACATTGAAGTTGTAGAATGAACAAATCCAAAATGACCTACAAAGAGAAAAGGAATTTCCTTAAAGTTTTAAAAAACCAAATAAATCCATCAAACACTTTGAGAAATTACTGAGATCCCCTAGATCTAACAATGATACATCTAGACTAGGATACACAAGCATTGAAGAAGGAGAGTCATCTAAAAGTGTTGATGAAAGGAAAAAAAGGGTAAGAAATCTAAACCTACTTGTCATAATCGTAATAAGAAAGGACATACTACTAATGTGTGTAGAAGCAAGATTATAAATCAAAATGCTAAGCCTAAGAACATAGTTCATTTCCATAAGTGCAACAAGCAAGGTCATTAGGCACATCAATGTAGAATTAGGACCATGAAGACACAAAGATTTTAATGTTATTGCTACAACTATCATAAGTATGGGCATAGAGCTTTTGAATGTAGATCCAAATCCATGTGGTCATCAAACAAGTTGGAAAACCTAAGGAACAATGGCAACTCTTATTACTGGGATTATAATAAAAGATATAGCTGCCATTATTGTCAAGAATATGGACATGTTCTTGAGAATTGTATTAGAACACACTTCAATGGTAACTACAAAAGGTGGTTGAGTCAAACCACATGCTTTAGTTGTTTGAAGACTAGTAACATTGGTAAGCATTGCCCAACTAGGTCAGAGGTACCAAGTTGTGAATTTGATAAGGGAAAAGGTAAGGTAGATGTTGAACACATCAGAGATGATATGAACAAGATATGGAAAAAGAAATATGATTGCAACACATCAAATAGAGAAAGGATCACTTCACCCAATGGGTTAGGTGATCATACCTCATCAAACTAGGCAATCAACAAGTATGTGGGACTAATATTCAAGTGTTATATCATGCATCAATTTCAAAGGAGATAGTATTGAAAATACTATATTAGCATGAATAAAGATGCAAGATGTTGAAAAATCAAGTTAAATTTTTAATTTTTTCATGTTGTTGCTGCACATGAAATATTTCCTATGTATGTCGAGTGGAATGCTATTTGATGTTGAGCTAGCAGTCTAGCTAGTTGATGTCAAACATGTAGCAACTATCGAGTGATAGAAATATTAGAGCATGTTGAGTGATCCTAAAATTGGTTGATGGTGAGCTTACAACTATATAAGCAATCAACATTAAATGCAAGGTTTTTGAAGGGTATATGATCAATTTTTGCTCATTATTCATCATTTAAAATGTGAGCAAGAGTGAGTAGAGTAGAAGGAAATTTAGAAATCTATTCAAAACATTTGCAGAGATTTTGATAGTGATCTCACATTAGTTCTTCAGATTTCACAAAGTATTTATCACAATCCAAGATATGTAGTTTTGATTTTGCATAACACTAGTTCAAAAAAATGACATCTAGTTTGAAAAATGTTGAAAGGAAGGAAGTTTTAAATGTTCATCTTGTTAGTAATGAAGTTGAACAACCCGTGTTTAAGGTCATTCCTAAAATTGCGTATAGATAAGATCCTTCTAGCACATTGTCAATGATCCCACCTAATGTAATTATGGTTCAAGATGTAAGGAAATGTTATAATAAAAAAATTGGTAGCATTGGGGACTTAGAAATTAGAGAAGCATATGATAGGTTATGTGAAATTGGTGTTCTAAAGGAAGAGTATAAAATTGTTGAAAGGGTTTAAAGTGTGCCTTATATTTTCCTAGTATATTTAAAACTGAATGGATTGGAATTGTTTTGAGCTAAATTCATGATGGATATTTATGGCTAGAGGGTGGACCTATTAAGATCACAAAGAGAATAATTCATAGGGTTACTAGCTACGCAAACTTAGACAAGCCCAAGACTCTTAGGAGTGATTCTAAGGAAGTAATTGAGAAAAACACTGGAGAAAAATAGAATAAGAGAGGCATGACAATAGATACTATTAGTGATCCATTAAGTTAGACTTTTCAATAAGGGTAATCTCACATAAATTCTACCAATCTAGAAGATTGAATAGTGTATCTTGAATAGATGTGGATGTTGAATACAAGATTATAAATAAATATCATACATATGTTTTGACAGAACTACAATTATAATAATTGATGGAGAACCTTGGAGCTATCAAAAAAACCAAGAGTGCACAATGCAAGTTTGGTTCAATACTATTTTTCATATTCTTTTATGTACAAAACACATTCCCCTATTTTGGTAATGTAGGATGGAAGACCAATAGGTCAATTGCAATCTAGATCAATGAGTGCATTGAGTAGATCGAAGAAAATTTTGAGACATTGATGACAAATCACTTTGAAGATTTCAAGAAATCAATGAAAGAAAGAATGAGGATACCAGTTTCTTTGGTTGAACAAAAGTATAATGATATATATTTTCTTGTTGATGCTAATTACACATTTGTGTAAGCTACCACACCAAGTGTAAGATGGTTGAGACCCCTAGGATATGAGATTAATGTAGATGAAGCCTATGCAATAATTACAACCCTATTATCAGAAGAGATAGATAAAAATATTAAATTTTTTGGAAACTATGATGTAGCAAAGTCCAAGATAACTATGGAACTAAAGACTACTTCAATTATTAAGAATAGGATAAGCTTGTTAAGAAATTAAAAGAAAAGTTGGAGAGGGTGTAGATGAGGAAGAGGAAGAAGATGAAGAAGAAGAAGAGGAAGAATAAGAACAGACTCAAGGACCTCTTGCATTGACCCAAGTATTGGGAGAAGAAAAGGAAGAGGAGGAAATTGAAGGTGCTAAGGAAGAAGAATTCTAGGAAGCACCTTTGTGCAAAAGAACCCAAATAAAGAATGTACATATGCCAATTAATCACTACCAAGCGTCAGTTTTGCACGAGCTAAACATTGGAGTTTATCTTGGGATTTGTATGGGTCCTTGTGGGGTTGGTTTACCCTATTCTATATTGTTTTGGAATAGTCTATAAGCTATTTTGACAAGAGATAAGGATCTAGATCTTTCTGTAAGCCATTTTGGTTTTGTAGGGTTATTTTTCCTATGTAATAATCTAGAATGCTCCCTATACCATTTTAGCATGTATAAATGGAATCTTCGGGTTTAGAGTTGGACAATTTTTTTTGAGTGGAGTTGCTCTGGATAAATTTTTTTGGATATGAAATTATGGGAAGAAGAAATCTATAGGAGAGCAAGTGTATATACTATTGATTTGATGAATTAATTAGAAGAATATTATTATCTATCTCTTTCTAGTGCTGGTTCCTTTTATTTTTTCTTCTGTTGAGTTTACCCCTACATCATTTTTGGTATCAAAGCTTGGCAAAAGCTCCTAAGGAACTTGGGAAAATCTTGGGGAAAGCTTTCATCTTTTAAGGTGAATTGGATTTTGTGACAGGTTGAGGAAGAAACCTATAAGGGTGGCTAAAAGACTAGGTTGAGTGTAGAGAACCTAGATGGGAGACAATGGTCACAAGAAGAGATTTATCTCATGATCAAAAGATACTATTCAATGAATAGATTTTATAGTGGAATTTTTAGAACAAGAAGAAGGAAGAAGAAAGGAAAAGAGTCGAAGAGAAAAGGAAGAAAAGAGAAGAGGAAACCAAAATAGATCAAGAGATAAAATAATGAATGGAATTCCTAATGCAAGAAATGAGAAAGCACAAAGAAAATTTAGTGTGACTAAAATAGGAATTGCAAAAAAATATGGAAAAAGAAAATACGGATCTGGACCATCAACCAATTTAGATTACAGAAGCTTGTACTGAGACATTGGAAGAGAAGAGTTATCCATTGAAAGAACAACTTGATCACATTGATGCTAATATACTAGATGAATAGATCGATGCTAACATACCAAATGAACACAGTGATGCAGATATACAAGGTGAGAAACAACATATTTTTGATGAAATTTAAGATATAGAAGTTTTTGAAGATAGAAAAGAGGTTGAAATGGTTGATGAGCATTGTGATGGAATGGTTCATAAAGAGCTGGATGTGATGGTCCTTAATGCAACCAAGAAATGACATTTGAAGTTAAGAAAGAAGGTTGTTTGGCCTATCAAAAGGATACTAGTAGCAAGGAAGAAGACTTGTGATGAAGCTAAGAGGATAGAGGAGGCTCCAATAGTGATGAATTTGTCTCCACACATGGAGATATTGCAGCATAAAGACATCACAATAAAGGATGCAGTAGTTCCTATAGTAGCCCAAATTGGTGAAGTCATATTTAAAGAGGTTTCATCTAATCCATTCATTGTAGGTTTGTAGGAGTTCTATCTGAATATGGAAAAAGTTTACTCGCATATGACAGTTGATTTGGATATTGGTCAAGAGTACAAACAACAAATTCCAAAGAATTGGAAGGCCTGAAAGAGGAAGGCCAATCCAAGGGACTTGGATTCTATTAATAAAGAGTATGGTGTAGAAGCACCCAATAAAGAATGTACATATGCTAATCAGTCACTACCAAACATCAATTCTACATGAGCTCAATGGTGGAGTTTATCTTGAGATTTGTACAGGTCCTTGTGGGGTCAATTTACCCAATTCTATATTGTTCTAGAATAGTCTATATGTCATTTTGGCAAGAGATAAGGATCTAGATCTTTTTGTAAGTTGTTTTGGTCTCGTAGGGTCAGTTTTCCTATGTAATAATCTAGAATTTTCCCTAGACCATTTTAGCTTGTATAAATGGAGTCTTTGTGTTTAGAGTTGGACATATTTTTTTGAGTGAAGCTACTCTGGATAAAAAAATTTGGATATGAAATTATGGGAAGAAGAAATTTGTAGGAGAGAAAGTGTATATATTGTTCATTTGATGAATTAGCTAGAAGAATATTATTATCTATCTCTTTCTAGTGCTAGTTCCTTTTGTTTTTACTTCTATTGAGTTTATCTCTACATCACACCTACTCCCACTAAGCCAAACAAGAGGAAGGCTATAGCATAGCCAGTGGGTAGGGCAAAGAAGATTGTCAAACCAAGTCTAGCCAAGCTCACCACTCCTACCACAAAAGCAAGAACATTTGCTACAACACAAAAGGCCAAGGAAAAGAATAAGGTAATAGATCAAGGAAGCCAAGTGCAAAAGAAACAAAGAATAAAATATGTGACACAACAAGATTTTGATGAAGAGAAGACTGAATTAGATGACAACAACCAATTCAAGGTGATGAGTCATAATCCTCTCTTAGATCTTAAAAAATTATGTGAAAATGTTAAGAATAATGCAAACATGTCAGGATTTTCACATGTTGATTTTGATAAATTGGGTAAAGTAGAAAAGAACCAAGTGGAAGAGGCATTATATGCCATGATGCCAAAGTTTAAGACTACTCCACTAGAACTTGCCAACTCAAAACCTAAAAGTTTATATGTTATAGTTGAGAAAAAAAGACATTATTGTCTAAAATTGGAAAGACAAATTAGGGAAACACAATTAGGCCAAGTAATGATAGAATTAACAAAGGGATAGATTGCTAAGGCTTTCAAGAAATATGTAGTTAGGTTCACACCTAGATATAGAGCCTTCATCATTCTTCAAAATGATATTGAGGATTTTGTGAAAAAGTCAACATAGATATGGAAACTCATTTATGGGTTAACCATAGTGAAGGAAGGAGAAACTGGTCCTTCATATGCTAAGGATGATGATAAAGATGATGAAAAAGATCATACAGTTGGAGGAGAGACACAAGTGACTGAAGATGACAAGGCAATAGCTAAGCCTAAGTAGTAAGATAAACAGAGTGTGCCTAACACACAGTTTCCAAATGTTAGTCCTCCCCATAACACAATCAAGTCTACTAAAACTACCACTATCAAGGATGTCTCTAATCTTGTAGCTCAGAACATCAATCCCCTAACTACATAAGACTTGAAGAAGATATTGAACAAATATACATTGCAAGCTAATCTATGTGATAATCCAATTTTGGTTAGTGTATATGAGCTCCAAAAGGCAGTAACTAATGTCACAAGGGACAAGGTGAATCCACAAGAACCACCTTCTATCATCCCTTCAGTTACTCAAGTGCAACTTTTAACTCAAACAATAGTAGATACATCTATATATGAGAAATGTTATTATGCTAATAGAAACCAAATTTAAATAAAGCTTCTACAAACTAAAAAAAATTCATAAACTTTAAGATAGACTAAGATGAGCTCTCAATTGAGAATATGAGCCATTAATGGACTCTCTCAATAAGAAGCTCTCTTATTGAGTGGCTTTGTCTAAATAGATAGGATGTATGCTCAAGCTTAGGCTTCAAAAATGGCTTCAAATGGAGTTGGAATTTGGGTGTGAGTGTATGGTTTTGATGTAAAATGGCTTCTCAAAATGGCATTATGACTTTACTTCATGGATTGTGTTAAAATGGCTTAGGAGAGGATTCCTTAAATAGGAAAAGGGCTTAAGGGATCAAGAGCTAGGATGCAAGGATGGGAAAAAGCTTATGGAAGGCTCAGATTGCATGAGAGAAGAGCACATGGATTGTGCTTCCTTACAACCAATCAGGGACTGACACATGTCACAGGGTGAGAGGATGGAGGAAAGGGGAAGGATGAGTCAACAAAGGAGGCTCAAGGGATAAAATCTTCATCAAGACCCTCATAATGGCTTGTAAGAGCAATAAAAGGGCTTGGAAGAGTCATTTATGGCCTAGTGAACTTCATAAAGTTTTATGGTTGAGATATTTTGAGGGAAATGAGAGTAATTTCAACTTGGGCTTGATTAGGAGGGTTTTAAGCTTGCTTAGGCTTGTGAAAATGATTAGAGGATGGATTAGGATGGTTTAGGATTAGCTTAGGGATAGGCAAGTGGATGGCATTTAATGAGGGTGGGTGAAGGAGGAGATATTTGTTAACTTTGGCTTGGGTTAGTAAGTTTTAACCCATGTTTAGGGAATGTGACAAGGTTAGGAGGGGATTAGGATTAGGTTTAAATACATCTTCTAGAAGAGTCTAGACTTTGGATGAGGATAAAGACTTTCTAGAATAGTCTAGAATTTCCTAGGATGAGGATGAAGACTTTCTAGAAGAGTCCAGAACTTCTTAGGATAACGATAAATTAAATTTTTAGGAAATAAATAAAGTTTTATTTATTTCAAGGGTTTGGGTTGAGGAGATATTTATTAAAAAAAATTTAATAAACATGAGGATTAATATTTAATATTAATTAAATATTTTGAGTTGGGATTAGGGGTAGGAAATGATGGGATTAGCCTTTAATTAAAATCAAAGAAGGATTAGAAGATTTTGGAAGAGGTTAGTGGTCTTAAGGAAATTGGCCAAGTTTTGGGCAAAAAATAAATTTTTTATTTATTTTGGGTTTTTTGGTCAATTTATTAATTAAATAATTAATAAATAAGGAAATAATGTTTAAATAAGATTTAAACATTTTTGGGAGGGATTCCTTCATTAAATATTTTTAATTAAGGTAAAGGGATTTAATGGCATAAAAAAAACAAAATTAATTAAATAATTAATTAATTAATAAATGATGATGTCATTAGAAATTTTTCAAAAAATAAAAATACTTTATTTTCTAAAGGTTTTTAGGTGTCTATATTTTTCCCCTCTTTGATGTGATGCCGCAAGTGGCATGGCATCAAAGATAAGAAAATAAGATGCCCAAGGCTAGAGGAGAAGAGGAGAGAATGGACTGCAAGATGCCCCCTCAAGAAGGTGGCGGGGAGAGAAAGCGAGGCTCGACGACTTCTTGAAAAGTACAAGAATCCGAGATGAGCAAGAAGACTCAGATTGGCTTAAGAGAAGAGGTTTAGTTAACTCAAGCTCTCACTATGGGAGAATGATAAAGGAGAATCGAAGGCACAAGAGGAAGCAAGCTTAAGATCTCAGGGATTGCAGAGGATGAAGGAGTGGAGCGCTATAAAAGGAATCGAGGATGGGAAGATGGATGAGGCAATTGAAAAGCTGATGCAACAGGATTTCAAAGAGTCAAATTGGTGGAAGATGGGTTTCGAAGATCCCTAGGACTAGGATTGTGGATCTCAAAAGATGAGGCTTGGTGGATTGATTTGGATTGGTAACCCACAGGAAGCAGTGTGGAAACGACACCGGGTAACCCACAAGCAGAAAAGAAAACAAGCAAAAGACATGATCAAGACCTTACGCTCTGATTGCCCCATTCGCAGTATACCATGATATGGAAGATCATGGCAACCTTGAGGAGGGAACAAGGAGATTTCTTGGAAAAGATATTTCAAGACCCAACAGGGAAGAGTCCTAATCAAAAGAAAGCAAAAATCCAAAAGAGAGCCATTTGCCAATGAGATGGGTAGGACGAGGTACTAACGTACCAAGATTAGACATGAGGAAAGCTATATCCTGCAAAGACCTATCAGAGAGCACCTGAGCTGGTGGATTTGGATGAGTGATGCGTCTGACAAGCTGAACTAAGAAAGATAACACTTTGGTGACATGAAATCTAGCTAAAGGATGCATTGGGATAGCTAACCAAGGGTTGTGCGATGTGTGCAAGATGATGATCAAGGAGGAACTGACACAAAAGCTAGATAGATACAATGGTACTAAGCTAAAGAGGATGTACAAGCTGACGGACCAAGTTATTTAAAAGCTAAAGCTGACCAAGATAGTTACAAGCAGGCAAAATCTCAGGATGATAGGATAGCAGGATGGTTCGATGTTGTGCAAGATGCAAAAGCTAAGGGTGGGGTGATAGCGAAAGATATGGATTTGGCAGGATGCATCTAATGATGATAAGAGATTTTGTGACCAAGGATAGCTAGAGGAGCAAGATGATATGGTTGGATAGGATGGTAGATAGCTAGGATTATGATGGATATAAAGAGATGACATTGGGTTTGCATGAGGATAGCCTAGAGCTAGATACCAATGACAAGGGAGGATGGACAAGACAAGATCTCCAAGGACTATAGTGCCCCCGATCAGAAGATAACATGCAAAAGGAGGTCTTATGATGGATGTGATAGGATTGAAGCTAGGATGGAAAAAGCTTAAGGGGCTAGGGAGATGGATGATAGTTGGGATGATTGGCTGAAGCTGCAGAAGATCAGTGGATGGTGTGAGATGGAAAATGGAGGGTGGAGGATAGGTGGATAGATTTGAAGATGGAGTTGGATGTCAAGAGATGACCAAAAGCATGAGGGTGATAGGCTAAGCTGGGGATGGCAGGATTACGCATGACGCTTGTTTGCCAAGTTTTCATCATGGTACTTGTCCAAGGCGCTTGAATTTCCAAGTTTTCACCAGTGAGCACTTTATTTTTCTTTGCTTTTTTTTGACTTTTTGACTTTGGACTTAGCTGGAATGATTTTGGCTTTCTTCAGCTATTTTTGGCTCATAGATGTTGGTAGGATGGATGAAAAAGGATTGGATTGAACAAGTGGAATGGTGGGTGGGTGTTTGACAGATAATGGATGCGAAGACATAAGGCTTATGGGTAAATGGATGAGGAAAATGGAAAGATCATCATTGGCTAACACCTTGAGAGGTGATAAAGTAGTGGGAAAGATGGTTTTGAGTGAGGTTGAGGAGAAAATGGAGGAAGAGAAAGATAAGGACTAAAAGTAGAGTTGGAAGATGGAGGATGGGAAATTTAGGATAAGAAGCATATGGACTAAAAGTGGATTGGGGGGATGAAGGATGCTTATATGGGGATTTGGATGAAGGATGGATGGATGAGGCTTTTTGAGTAGCATGAATGGATGCCAATTGAGATTTTTCTTTGAGATGCATTTCTTTTATGAGCATCTTGGGTATCCACATGATTTTTGACTTTTTTAGCTTGGGCTTTTGTGGCCTCTTGACTTTTTCTTTGATTGGGATTAAATGTTTCTTGTTTTGAACATGTATTTTAGAAGGGACATGTTGAGACTTGGATTTTTGTGGATTTTTGGATTTATGCTTTTTTATTTTTGCATCCAATATGCTTCTATTAGCCATGGGATGGAAACAATAGCATGGAGGAGATGGAGGGATAATTGATGGAGTGATAGGGTTTAAAGGTTGGAAGGGATTCAAGGGTGAGTGCCTTTGATGATCTAGCTGGTGGATTTGAGGGGATGGAAGGATAGATTGGAACATAGGATATGGATGGATATAATTACCCAAAATGGATGGAGGGAAGGAAGGATATGGGCCCAAAATAGATGGAAACAGGGAAGGTGTAGGTCCCAAAATAGATGGAGGGGATAAAGGATTCATATTAGGTATGTAAGGACCCAAAATGGATGGAAAGGGTGTGGGATTTAGATAAGGGATATATGGACCCAAAATGGAGGGTTGGAGATAAGGAGTAGGATGAGGGCCCAAAATAGATGCAGAATAAGATGGATGGGAACTTTGGGGTGGAGATGGAAGGACATGGGACCATGCAGGAATAGCGGGGATACCAACATCTAGAAATACATTTACATTTCTTTTTTCAATATGATGTTCATTATTTGGAACACAAGATGTGAGTCCATTACTAGCTGAAGGAGTTGGAGCTTTGGATATGATAATTAGTTCTTTTTCAATGGATCTATCATCATGGATTATGGGAGATGTATGATCATGAAGCAGAGGAGATGGGAGGATAGGATCTTGAGTTGGGTGGGCTGAGGGAAAGGGATCTTGAGATGGAGTAAGTAAGATGGTAGGATTTAGATATGGAGGGGATGGTAAAAGTGGATCATGTAGGGGAATAAGTGGGATGGCGAGATCTGTTGTTCTGTCGGAGGATATTTCAACATGCTTTTGGACAAGATCTTGATAGGAATGGATGGGAGTGGATGCATGAGGTTCATTATATGGGATTTGGATAATTCTTGGAGGAGGAGATGTGGATGAGATTTGGAGCGATTTGATGGTTGGTGGGAATTTGATGCTTGCGGGAAGTGGAAGGATTTTAAGCAATTTGATGGATGGTATGGGGATGATAGCTATGGGAGATGGGGGTGATATTATAGATGGGGAAGCTTCATCACTGACTACTTCACATGGTTGGATTAGATGACATGGCTTATCGACTATTGGAGGCGACTTTTCTTGTATTTCCTCTAGGAGATTCCTTGGAGACTCATGTGTCAGAGGTGGAGGTGGTGGATTGATAGGAATAGCTGGTGTGATGAGGGTGGAAGATTGGAAGCTTGGTTGATTGGGTGATGGAGGAGAAGCTGGGATATCAGATGGCATGACTAGATAGTTTAGAATAACTCTTGGATTTTGGGGGATGGTTGGTGGAAGGCCTCTAAGGCTCTCAAGATACCCATCATAGTCAACAAGATTTTCATCATCATTGGAATAGGAGGTGGCGGGAGCAAGGACAATACAATTGAACACATCATGATAGGTTTGGGATTTCATGTTTTGATGATGAGTCGGATGGGGATGGGGTCTTGCATATGGATGAACACGGAAGCTCATGGTTTGATTTTGATTAAGCACAAATTTTGGATTGGCTGATGAAAGATTTCCTAGGGAGAGTCAAAGCTGTATGACACTAAGGAGGATTGGTTGGAGATTTTTGGATTTCCTGTGGATGGAAGACTTCAAAGGCATGCTATCAAAAAGTGAGAGTTTTGCTTTCCTATGCGTTGGATTGGTGGAGATTGTGTCAACTTAAGGATAGACTAATGATCCTATGGGCACGATATGAGATTGACCACTTGTGGATCCCAACCTTTAGCTCAAGGTGATGAGGGATAACAAGTAACAAAGCTAGATTACCCTAGACAAAGCTCTGTCAAAGGGATAACCTTGGTGAGGCTGGTGGATTGGTCGGATTGATTGGATAGCAAATTCTAGCAGAATGACAACAACACTCTAAAGGCTTGGGTGTGATTTTAGATTGGATTGCTAGCTGGCTGGGGGGGATGATTTGGAGAGACTTTGGATTTGGGATTGTTCTAAAGCAAGGAACTAGATAGATTTGGTTGCAGTGGGGGAGCTTGGATGATTTTCTTATGAGGCAGTGACTATGCTAAGTATGCCTTGAGTTGGGAGATTTCTGCTTTTTTGGGTTTTTGACCAAAGTTGGCAACAATTCATTCAAAAGCTATGAAGAAACAAGAAAACAAAATTTTGGAGCAAGCACGTCAAACACACCAACATCCTAGGAAGCTTTCTACAAGGATGAAATTTGCTATAGCTAGGGAGTCCTCAATATACGCAAGGTATGTGAGGCCGAAATCCGTAGATGAAACCAAAAAGATGTCACATAGTCGAGAGGAGCGGTAACCCACTTCTCCTCTTTCACTTCTCAAGGGTATAAAGTTCCTTGAGGCTTAGCCCAAGTGACAAAATCTTGATTCCAAGAGAGGTGTCTTTGGATTCACCATCCAATTTTTATACTCCGTCGGAATGCTAGAGTTGAGGTCGTCCCAAGGGGTGATGAAATCCCCAAGAAGGCCTCCTAAAAAGAGTAAAACAAGACCACATACATGATCTTGGGCTTTAAAAGACACACATTTATTCCAATTGATGATTTAGATTTTGTAAGCTATGATTGAAGACACTTGTGATTATGGCATACAATATTCATTTCAATTTGACAGCATTGTCAGCATAATGAAAGTCGAGAGATCATCAACATAAGAAATGTGAGCGTCATTGAAAATGCATCCAAACCATGCAATGTTCATTGATTGTTAGGCATTCAAGATTGAGTGTGAGTTTTTTTTAAGCCCAAAACAAAGATGCGTGAAACTCAATTGCCAAGCGCGCGCCCAGAGGCCCTCCACGTCAAGATTTGTCCAATTTTTATGCCCAAATGAAGTGTGAGCAAGATTAATGCGCATTCAAGGAATTTTCTACCTTAGAAAAACCACTAAAGACCCAAGTGAGTGGAGTTTGATCTTTGTGGAGCACTTAACACCCTCTTAGGTAGACCCATCCCCATAGATGGTGCTGAGATTGCAACCAATGGTTAAATTGATGGGTGATTAAAGAGGGTGAGTCCAACTACAAACTTACTCAAAGCATCTTTATTAGTTTTTATAACTTAGAAGATTTCAAAAATGTGGATTCTTTTTATGCCCCAAAAGATGATTATTTGATCTATAGCATTCAAGATTGGATTTGTTGTTTTAATCATGCATTCATAAATAAAACAAACTTGATTTTAATCCATGGCACTCAAGAGTGATTTTAGCAACATGCATTCAAAGAAAAGTGATTAAACATTCAAGTTTTTTCCTTTGAGCATTCAAGATTGAGATTTTGTGTGTTGTTTTAAGAACTTTGAAGTGCTTTGTTTTAACCTTAGATCATTCAAGATTGTTTTGGACTCAAAAGTGAAAATGACTCTTTGGACTTTGGTTTTCATTCAAGATTTTGTGTTATAGTTTGCATATTTTAAGCCCAAAAATGATATTCCTAGATTGTTTTGATGCATGAAAAACCTAAGAAACATTCAAGATTTTTCAACAAGACATTTGTTTGGAACAAATAACAAAGCTTTTTAGGACAATTTTTGCAACTATTTAGGACTCTTAGTTTTCATGAGATTTTTAAAAGAACTTTAAAATATTTTCAAATGAGGTTCATTTTATCCTTGATTGATTCTTTGAGTTTGATTTAGATTTTAGTGTGCACTTAATGTTGATTTTGAACCTTTTGAAATGGAAACTTGAAGTTCTTTTTAAATTCTCAAAAATGAAGTGTTCCTAACTTTGCATGAATGCATATAAAACCTTGATGTTGCAAGGATGCAAATGATTGGATTGGTTTAGTTTCACTTGTTAAAAGATTTTTTCTTTTTTGTAAATTTTTAATTTTTTAATGGATTTAAGCATGATTTGGGGGTTCATTTTAAGCACTAAAAAGAAGTGTGTATGATTTTGCTTCCTTAAAAAAAAAGTGGCCAAGATCTCCCACAAGAAGAAGAAGAAGAAGTAGATGGAATAAGATCTAATGCTTATGGTTAGTACATGGTTAGTGGTTAGTGGTTATGTCGAATGGGCTATACATGAGGAAACATGAAGAAGGATTAGAAGATTTTAGAAGAGGTTAGTGGTCTTAAAGAAATTGGCCAAGTTTTGGGCAAAAAATAATTTTTTTAATTTATTTTGGGTTTTTTGGTCAATTTACTAATTAAATAATTAATAAATAAGGAAATAATGTTTAAATAAGATTTAAACATTTTTGGGAGGGATTCCTTCATTAAATATTTTTAATTAAGGTAAAGGGATTTAATGGCATAAAAATAAATAAATAAATTAAATAATTAAATAATTAATAAATGATGATGTCATCAGGAATTTTTCAGAAAATAAAAATACTTTATTTTCTAAAAGTTTTTAGGTGTCTACAACATCTACTAAGGTTGCTACACTTGTTAAAAGTGACACAATTAAGCAAAAGTAGACTATAAAAGAAGAGAAAGACACTACTGCTGGACAACAAGAAGTAGGATAGATAGATTCATCTGTACCTATAGCACAAGGAGAAGGTGCTAGTCATGTCATTGTGATAGATAAGAATAAGCCTGAAGAGAGTGAGGAAACACATAAGGTGAAGGAACAAGAAGCCATCCAAGCATTGGTAACCTTATGAGCATCTAACACTCCTTCTACTTAGGCTCTTCAAAAGTTGAGCATAGAAGCTATACCATTGCAAATCTCAGTGCCAAGCTCTAACTCTTTAAAAGTTGAAAAGGTAATTCACTATGGAGATATCACTCTTGATGAAGAGATTGTTATACCTAAGTTTGATTATGATACAATGACATTAGACCAAATAGGCATATTGCAGCAAGCCTTAGAGAGGAAAAAGCATCAAGAAAGGCTTAGGAGAGAACACAAGTAGAAACAAGCACTTCAAGATATTAAGGAGATCTTTTTGGATGCATATAGTCTACTAACTCCTAAAGAGACCAAGCCACTACTAGAACAACTATTAGATATAGTGGAAAAGGTCAATAACGAAGACATTGAAACTAATGCTAAACTCTTAGAATGGTTAGAAAAGAAGTTTCAAGGCAAGGTGAATGAGAAAATATTTAGTGAGATAGAACTCACTCAAGTTATATTGGAAACAAAGGTTGAAAGGGTGAAGAAGGTACTTGAGAATATATTCTTATTGTACAAAAAACTATGTGATCCTACACTCTTCACCCAAAAGACTAGACATCATATTCTAAGCCTAGAGAGAAATCTCAACATATCAAGTACCAAGTTACCTCAGAACCTTTCTCAAAGTGAGAAGCATTTTAATACATTGCTTTAGACACAAAGTCAATTAGCTATATTAACATCAAAAGAGGCTAGCATAAGAGCCAAATTGACATGTATATAGGTGTCTCTCACCCCACAAATGGAGATACTACACAAGGAGCTAGGCTACACTGAAACTATATTGAATAAAGATCCCAATTTTTTCCACTCTAGATGGTTTAGTAAACCTTTCTACCAAGCTTGAAATCTAACTCAATTCATTAGATGTTTCATGTGAGAAATGGGATGTAGCTCTCCAGATAACATAGGAGGTCCACAAATCATTTTTGGATAAACACACTATACATGTATAGCCCATTCGACATAAGTGTCAAAATGGGGTAGATAGGAGAATAGAGAAAGGGGAAGATACATCATTGAGGAGAAACAGAGAAAAATGAAGAGATATTAGCTAAAGGAGAGCATGAAACAGTATCAATATCAGTAGAGACAAATTTCCTTAGAAATGCGAACATATATATTAACTTATGGGGAGTTGTCAGGTTTTAAGGTATACAGGTTATTACAAAATTATGAAATTTTGAAGTTTTGTATATAAGCTAAGTCATGGATATGTTATGCTCAAGAAGATTAAGATTGATAATGATATTCAAGTGTTTTTGAAACTCATGTCAAAGTGGGAGACTGTTGATCTTAGATTGGTTTCGACAAGTGAGTGTCAACACACTTAAACCATTTACTTAGCTCATACTGAACTAGTAATACATTCCAAGCACAACATATAAATATTAGACCATGTTGAGTTATAATGAGTCTCGAGTCACTCATGTGCCGAGTCTCTCAAGTGTTGAGTAGATAGACCATACAGAGTGATTCAAGAGCTGATTAAATAGTGGATGTCAAGCATTGTAGGTGCTGATCCAAAGAAAAAGTATAGTGCATGCCAACCATCAAAGACCTCGTATATTGAGTGACACAATTTTGACATATTATTTTGTAATGGCACAAACAACTATGTAAACCATTTCTACGCTAACTTAAGCATAAATTACAATCTCTTGGAGATAAGGAAAAATCCATATTTGGATTCCCTATGTAATTACATGAAGCCAATCAGAATATGGGAAGGTTTAAGAGGCAATATGGATGAATCTTAGTCATAGATTCATATCTAATCCTAAGTCTCCTACTCTTCTCAAAGAAGATGAAACCCTAAAATTCATATGAGTGTGTAAGGGATTGAAGGAGAATAATAGAGAAGTTTGCATGTACAAATAGAGCATTCATGGAGACTTAGAAGTTATGAAGAAAGAGTGAATTACATAATCAATTAGAGAAGAGAAAATGATAGAGATAAGGATACAACATTAGGGACATCTAATCAAGAAGCATCAAGTATTCAAGTGTTTAGAGGTGATCTATCATCAGGCAAGCAAGTTCCAATCATAGGATCTATGTTGAGACATTTTAATAGGTAATTTTAGTCAAATATCTTAATAGAGTAGTCCTATGAAATCCTTTAGTAGGGTACTTACTTAGTTTTAAGTTGAAGTCCTCTAACAAGGTACACTTCTAATAGGGTGTTGAAATCCTCTAACAAGGTGAGACCTAACAATCTTTGTAAGCCTTTAATAGGGTAGATCATGATTCATGGTCAAAAAATTTAACCTTAATTAGCTACACTTTACAATAGTAGTAGTGAAGATTTTTGGTTGTCATCTCCACCTTAGTTTTACCTTCTCACTTTGAGGGTTTCTACGTAATCATATCTAGTGTTGTGTGTGTGATTTCCTATATGTTTACATGATTTAGATGTATGTTCTTTACATATTATTTTAGTTTATCTATTTAATGAATGAGATGGATGTGTGGTGAAAGTTTTATGGGTTCATATTTTAACTATTAATTCACCCCACCCCACCCCCCCTCAAAAGTTTACCTTTCCTATTATAATTCCAACAATTATTTTTATGTTTATATGTTAATGATATCCTTGTGACTAGGTTTATCATGGATCACATTAAGGGGTTAAAAGAATACTTAGCACATTCATTTTCTATGAAAGATTTGGGAGAAGTGAAGAAAATCCTTGTTATGAACATTTGAAGAGATAGTAAGAACACAAAATTGACATTATCCCAAGGTAATTATATTGCAAAGATGTTGCAACATTTCTCTATAGAGAATGTTAAAGCTATCAACACACCTTTACATGGTCATTTGAAATTCACTAAGTTGATGTGTCCAAAGACACAAGAAATAGAGGCTAAGATGTCCAAGGTACCTTATGCTTCAATTTTAGGAAGCTTGATGTATGTTATGGTATGTACTAGGCCAAATATGGCACATGTAGTGCAAGTTTTTAGTAGGTATATGAGTCATCTAGGAATTGAGTATTTGAATTCAATTAAATGAATTCTTCGATATTTGAGAGGAACATCGAGTAATTTTTTATATTTTGAGGTCTCTACTACTAATTTATAGGGCTATGTTGACTCATATTTGGTAGGGGATATTGTAAGAGACTATTTTGAGGGCTCTACTACTTATTCTAGCCCTAATCTTGTAAACAAAAATTCTCGTATAAAAATGTTTAGGGTTAGGTATTTCATAATGTAATGGTGATATTGTAGCTTCTTGTAGTGGTATTGAACTATACAGGATTGTAGATTGTAATCACTGGATAGTAATAATATTGGACTTGTTGTTAGTTGATGTAGCCCAAGGATTGGGTGAACCACATTAAGTCTTTGTGTCTTGTGTTCTCTTTTATATGATCTATTATTTTATGATATTTGTTATATTTTCATGTAATTATTATTTTTGTCTGAGGTTAATCCTAACACATACTGGGAACTTGATAACAATAGAGAAATATGAAAACATGTAGGATAGAAATGCAACTTAGGATGCTCCTGCATCACTTGTCCTCTTCATGAGCCCCATTCAAAAAAAATGTATGCATTCTTTGTTCAATATATCTTAATACTTTCATAGGTATCTTCAAATAACTCATGGTAGAAATTAATGACTATAATAATCAAATTCTCCCAGCATATGTCAACCCCCTTCCCCTCCATCTATCTAGCCTCTTAACATAGCTATCCACTAGATCCTTTTATAAATTCTCTTTATCGACACCCCAAATGAAGGTATCCCAAGATATTTGTGCTAGAAATATAAGAGGAGTAACTAAGAGGGGAGGGGTGAATTATTTACTACAAAAATAAATTCCAGATCCCTTAGATGTTAGTACAAAATAAACTCTAAAAACTGAATATTGTTGATGCTCGACAAAGATAAAATATTGTAACTCATTAAATACTGATTATGCAAATCTTTAAATGTTATCTATGATTACCATTACTTTAACTTAGTTTCAAACACATAAAATAAAATAGCATGAACGCATTTGGCACTAGGATTTTAACATGGAAACCCAATTTGTGAAAAACAACCAATTGCAACTAGTTACTATTTTCACTCTTTTGAAGTGAGCCCTACTAGGAGCCAACCCTATTAAAGGTTATGAAACACACTCTTTAGTGTGACCCTATTAGAGGATTTAATCACCCTATTAGGAGTTTCCTTATTAGAGGTCTTTAGACAATTCAAAAGAAGTGCCACCTTGTTTGAGGATTTACAAATAGCTCTTAAGCCAACTCTGTTAAGAGATTTATATCACTACTACAATGGTTAGAAAGTAACAATGAGATCACCTAATTTTAGATACAATTGAATTGTAGATTAAAAATCTCTATTGTGGCTTGTACCTAATCCTTTTTTATTGAATATATATTTTCATCTCCACAAGGATATTCTGCATGTCCTTCAAATTTTCTTCCTCTCTTCATCATTGAATCTTCAATACATTCACAACTTCTCACATGCCTTAACCCACAACTTGACCTTATACTTATATAATCCATATTGTCAAGCCAACTAGAATATAACTTAGAATAACTTATATTCATCTTCTTAGTCAAATAGAACCAATAGATAAATCAATTAAATTCAATATGCAAAAATAAGAAAATCCATCATTAGTCAACCTTGCTCGGTATACACTAACTCATAAATGATTTTCTTGTGTTAACCTAGTGAACTCGGTTAACACCACATATTCACAAAGTTCCTTTGGTAACTGAGTGAGCTTGGTTAACATTTATTCCATCCAAAATTTCCTTCATTAATTAAGTAAGCTCAGTTAACACTCATCTTTTGGAGACTTTCCTTTGGTGCTTGAGTGAACTCGGTAGACAGTACCATTTGAACTACGAAAATAGAGGAATGCTTGGTAGACATAGAAAAAAATATCTTCACTTTTTGAGTGAGCTCAACATGCACTAATTGATAATGATATGAAATTTTTGTAACATCAAAGAGAATACACAATTAATCAATTGTATCCAACAATCTCCCTCTTTGGCATCGATGGCAACATAACATGTCATAGGACAATTAAATTTTTGGAACAAGAATAAAGTTAGGAACATATACTTAGTTTTATTCTAATACACATCTATGAGAACTTCATTTGTCAATGTGAATTCTATCTCTCTTCTATTTCTCCCTCTATCAGAAAACTTATGTCTGCAATAACTTATACCAAGTTCTTTCTCCCTCATAGACATCTCTATGATAGCACACTTTTTCCTCTTGCACCAAACTTCTTTAAAATTTATTATATGATACATGAAAGTGAACTTCTCCCTCTTTAACAACACATGCCAAAGAAAAAAACTCTATTAATAAAAATTTACCTTAAGTACTAATTCACTTGCAATATGCCCTTGTTAATTCTACACATACTAATTGATCTTCAACTTGCCCTTGTTCATGCATCACTAAAATTTATTTAGTGAGATTAAGATAGTGGAATGACCCCTAGCTTACCTCTTAGATACAAAAATGTATCCTTAGGTAATGGCTTGGTGAATATGTCTACAATCTATTCTTTTGTATTTACATATTCCAATTTGACTTCTTTATCTTACACCAATTCTAGTAAGAAGTGATATTTTATAGCAATGTTCTTTCTTTGGTATGCATCAGTAGATTATTTGATATATTGATTGCACTGGTGTTATAATAGTATATGACTACTAGATCTTTGATATCTATCTTCATTCCTTCAACAATTATTTGAACCAAATAATGTTAGAACAATTAACTATTGCTACTACATATTCTGCCTCTGTTATGGATTGAGAGATGGAATTTTGTTTCTTACTTGTCCAAGACACTAGTCTTTTAGCAAGAAAGAATGCTCCACCACTAGTGATTTTTCTATCATCAAGACTTCCTACCCAATCAACATCAGTAAATACCTTCAAGTCCAAATTGCCTCCAACTTTGTACCATAAGCCATAATCTTTAGTACCTTTTAGATATCTCATAATTCTCTTAGTTTCCATCATGTGATTTTATCTAAGATTTTTTGAGAATCTTGCCAACATACCAACTGCTAATGCAATATTAGGCCTTCTGTGCACTACATACTACAATTTTCCAATCATTGATCTGTATGTAGTCTAATCTACTTCTTTGGAATCATCATTCTTGGAAAGCATATGCCTAGTAGACATATGGGTTCCAATTGGTCTTGAATCTTCCACTCTAAACTTCTTTAGTATCTCCTTGATATACTTAGATTGAGTGATGTAGATATCATTTTTGTTCTTCTAAATTTGTAGTCCAACAAAGAATTTTATCTCACCAAACATGGACATTTCAAATTCTTTACTCATTTTTTTTTTAAATAAAATTCATAAGTCATCATTTCTTATGAATAAAGTATCATCAACAAATATTTCTACCAACATAATTTTCTTATCTAGTCCTTCTTTTATATATAGACTAATGTTATCATTTGTTCTTTGAAATCCAATCTATATCAAGTAATTATGAAGTCTTTCATACCAATCTCTAGGAGCTTGCTTGAGACCATATAATGCCTTGTGTAAGTTGCAAACCATGTCCTTTTTGCTAGGATCTACAAAACCTTCTTGTTGTTCAATGTAGACTTCCTCATCAATAATTCTATTGAAAAATGTAGATTTAACATCCACTTGATACACTTTAAATCTACAATGTGTTGCATATGCTAGTAAAGTTCTAACAACTTCTAATCTTCCAACAGGAGCACAATTTTCACCATAATCAATACCTTTTGCTTGAGAATAGCCTTTACACACCAATATTGATCTATTTTTGGAAACTTCTCCATCTTCATTTAGCTTTTTTTTAAACACCCACTTTGTACCAATTACATTTTTATCCTTGGGTCTAGGAATAAGAGTCCAAATTTTATTCTTCTCTATCTATTATATTTCTTCATTCATTGCTTCAACCCAACTTTCATTATACAATGCATCTTTAATATTTCTTGGTTCAAATTCAACAAGTAAACATGTACCTTCTAATTTGTTTCTTGTCATTGTTCCATCAAATTTGTCTCTAGTGACTTGATCAGGTGCATGATGCCTTCTAACATATCTTGCTAACATAGGTTCTTTGGATTTTGAATGAATTCCACTATTTTCATTATGAACTTTAGTATCAAGCTCTAGTCCTACTGTTTGTGACTCAGGTCCATCAAACTTGGTTTGGACTAGCTTGGTAGCTTCTGACTATGACTTAAGTCCTTCAAACTATGACTCAAGTTGCACTATCTACAACTATATAACTATTGGATATTTTGGGGACTCAAGAGGTGAAGCCTCCTTTAGTTTATTTAGGTTTGGTAGGATATCAAGTTCATAGTAAACAAATCTTTCATAATCCTCTGGCTCTTTGTTGACTTTTTCTTCACTCTTTTCTATAAACTCATCAATTCTTACATGTGCATTTTCTATGATTTTATGAGTAGAAAAATTCAAACATTTGTATGATTTACTTTTGCAGGAATATCCTAAAAATATGCCTTCATCACCCTTGACATCAAATTTTCCTTTTTAAGATTCTTTCAAGAAATATTATTTTCTACCAAATACTTTTAGGTAACTTACATTAGGTTTGTAGCCATACCATAGTTGATAAGGAGTTTTATTTGAGTCTTTCTTCAACTAAAATCTATTCAAGGTATGAACTGTAGTGATGATAGCTTCCTTCCGGTTTTTGATTGCAACATTCTTTTCTATCATCAATGTTCTTGCACAATCGATGATGGATCTATTCCTTCTTTAAGCTATACCATTCTGCTAAGGTATACTAGGTGTTAATACTTCTCTTTTAATTCCTCTTTTAATGTAGAAATTATTGAATTCATTGGAGATGAATTCACCACCTCTGATTGATCTTGAAAATTTCAATTTCTTTTCAGTTTCTTTTTCTAGTCTTCCTAGATACTACTTGATCTTTTGAAAAGCATCTTATTTTTCTTTTAGATACATTACAGTCGTCATTCTAGAATAATCATCAACAAAAAGAATACAATTTTATTCTCAAATATAACTCTCTATTCCAATAGGTCCACATAAGTTAGTATGCATAATTTCTAAGACTTCTTTTGACTGGTAGTTCTTTCTTTTAAAACTAATCTTTCCCATCTTACCAATTTGGCAATTCTTACATAAACCCATATCAGTATTCTTCAAACAAGGAATACCTCTTACTCTTCTATGTTTTCCTATCTTAACTAGGTTACCAATTTTACATAACATAGTCTTTTGTGCCATAACTAGCTTTATTTTTCTTAAGAAATAAAACATGAACTTTCATTTAGATCAAGATAAAATAGATTACCTTTTGTTTGCTTGTCACATCCAACCAGATTTCCTTTTCCATCCAGTAGTTTGGCCAGTCCATCCATGAACTCTAACTTGAATCTAATGTTATTCAGCTATGCCACAGTTAGTAGATTATGCTTTAATCCTTCAACCCAATAAGCATTGTCATATACAAGTTCCTTAGTCAAAGAAATACATCCTTGTCCTTTTATGTTACAAGGTTCATTGTTTCCAAATCTTACACTACCTCCATCATAATATTCCATATGCTCAAATTTTATTTTATCTCTAGTCATATAATTTGAACAACCACTATCAATAATCCATGTATCATTTTTGCTAACACGAGAGATAAGTATCATATTATCTCCTTCATCATCAGATTCATCCTTTACAACAATATATACCATTTCATCCTAACTATTATCAGAATCTTTAGCTATAAAAAAAGATTTCTTACCTTTGTCCTTGAAGTTCTTGTAGATCTTGAAATCATTCTTACCTTTTTGCTTATTTCTCTTCTTTTCATTTTTCTTTTATCTATTTGGACACCTTGCAGCAATGTGACCAACTTCTTCACACAAAAAATAGATCAGAGGAACTTTACCTTTGTACTTTCCTTTGCCTTTGGAATACTTCCTTGCAAGTAGGGCTTCAACAACTTCAAGATCGCTATCTAAACTTTCTTATGAATCTTCTTCTTCATTTCCTAATTGACTAGACTTTGATTTCTTACTCTTTTTCTTGAGTGAGAGTTTAGCTTCAAATGTAGACTCAATAACTTTTGAATAGGGTAAACTTTAAGAAAGCCACCTCCAAAAAAAGATATAAAATATTGGCGAATCTTTCATTATTTTGAAAAAACAAAATTATTTATATTGGCGAAACTCACAATTTTTTATTTTTTATTTTGTATAAAATATTGACGAATCTCAATAATAATAGGAAGTTCATTAATCACCATGGAATATTACAAATCAAAATTGAACATTTTTTTACCTTGTGGAATGTTATGAGAATCGTTACATATACTTTAAATCAATAGTGAATAATAAATATTGGTGATATATCCCTAAATTAACTAATAATTATAATAATTATTGGTTAATTCAATTTAATTTCTCCAATAATATATTACATTTAGGTAACTCAAATCTATTCATGTAACGAATATTGTGGCGAATATTTGAGTTTAAACTTTTCAATAAAATAAATTATTGAGCGATTTTAAATATTTTAGAACTGAATTTTATAAAACTATGGTGATTTAGGTTGTATCAAATCTTAAATTATTAGCCAAATTACTAGCCAAAAATATTTTAAAATTAGCCAATTTACGAATATTAGCCACTAAATTATTCCCTACTTTTGAACTAGGAACATAGTGATTAAAGTTATCTAACTCGAAAGTTGTCAATCTTCCAACTAGAGCATCCAAAGATATTTTATTATTTGGATCACATCTCATCTCTTGAATAGCGGACACTCTAATTGTTCTTCAATGTCTCCTCTTGATGCTTTGATTACACTCACACTTACTATGATTCTTTCCACATATTTTGCAATGTTCTCATCTACTCTCATTTTCATCTAATCAAAATGACTTCTAAGAATTTTAGCCTTAGATCTTCTTACATTGTCATATCCTTCATAAATGTCTTTTATTTTGGTCCACATCTCATGAGCCATTTTGTAGACTTTAACTTCATCAAATTCAACATAATTGAGAGTTGATGCAATATCAATCATCATGATATTATGATTCTTCTTTTCAACAATATCTTCAACTAATAATGTTCCAATGGGAGTCTTGTATTCAAAATCAAGATATTTACAATCTGAATCACTGATGGTAGCCAAATGTAGCCTCACAAGTCCTTGCCATGTTGAAAAATTGTCTATGTTTAGCTTGGGAATCTCTCTTCTGTAAGACATCCTAATCTTTAGCTTAAGTTCCTTGAAACCTTCTTTGCAAGCACCAAAAGATATGATACAAATTGTTGAAAATATAAGAGTAGTATCTAAGAGGGGAGGGGTGAATTAGTTACTACGAAAATAAATCCTAGATCCCTTAGATGTTAGTACAAAATAAACTCTAAAAATTGAATACTATTGATGCTTGACAAACATAAAATGTTGTAACTCGGTAAATGCTGATTATGCAAATCTTTAAATGTTATCTATAATTACCATTACTTTAACTTAGTTGCAAACACATAAAATAAAATAGCATGAACACATTTGACACTGGGATTTTAACATGGAAACCCAATTTGGGAAAAACCCATTAGTTGAAACTAGTTACTATTTTCACTCTTCTAAAGTGAGCCCTATTAGGAGCCAACCCTATTAAAGGTTACAAAACACACTATTAGGTGTGACCCTATTAGATTATTTAATCACCCTTCTAGGAGTGGCCTTGTTAGAGGTCTTTAGAAAATTCAATAGAACTACCACCTTGTTATAGGATTTACAAATAGCTATTAAGCTAACTTTGTTAAGAGATTTAGATCATTGCTACAATGGTTAGAAAGTAACAATGAGATCACTTGATTTCAGATGCAACTAAATTTCTGATTATGGATCTCTATTGTAGAATGTACTTGATCCTTTCTTATTGAATATATCTTTTTAGCTACACAAGGATATTTTGCTTATCCTTCAAATTTGCTTCCTCTCTTCATCATTGAATCTTCAATAAATTCACAGCTTCTCACATGCTTTAACCCATAACTTGACCTTATACTTATACCATCCATATTGTCAAGTCAGCTAAAGTATAACTTAGAACAACTTATATTCATCTTCTTAGTTTGCTAGAACTAATAGATAAATCAATTAAATTCAATATTCCAAAATAAGAAAATCCTTAATAAGCTAACCCTGCTCAGTAGACACTAACTCAGAAACAATTTTCTTGTGTTAACCAAGTAAACTTAGTTAATACTACATATTTACAAAGTTCCTTTGGTAACCAAGTGAGCTCAGTTAACACTAGTTCCATCCAACATTTCCTTCATTAATTGAGTGAGCTCAATTAACACTTATCTTCTGCAAACTTTCCTTTGGCACTCGAGTGAACTCGGTAGACATTACCATCTAAACTAGGAAAACACAGGAACACTCGGTAGACACAAAAAACTATCTTAACTACCCAAGTGAGCTCGATATGCACTGACTGATAATGATATGATATTTGTGTAATATCAAAGATAATACATAATTTATCAATTGTATCAAACAATTTGTTAGGGAGAGAGCTTGCTTTCATCCCAATAATCCTAAATATATCCTCCTACAAGGGAAGATAGTGTTGGAAACTACTTTTGCAATAACTATTGTATTGTCATTGATGTCAGATCTATTGGTGAGATAGTTTTCTATCTAATCTAAACATTATATCTATTTGATTGATGAAGTGGATTTGAGAAATTGTTCATAACAAAAGCATGTAGAGAAAAGGTTAAGTTATGAAGAGGAAACTACAAATGGTCATTTGGTTAGTTATACTTTGACAAGACAAAGTGGTTATTGAAATTATTGACATAGGGGAAGGTAGGAGAATCCCCAAAGGAGATGTCCTAACTCTCACTAAATAATCACACAATAGAAACAAAATATGAGATACATAATCTGATATCAAATGTAACTCTTTGTTCATAAAATAACTATTTACATGCAATGTGTTAGGCTATAAGGCCTTTCCACTTATGACAAAATACAATAGACATTTCAATAACATTTCTATAAGATCCCTCTAGAACTTATCTAAAAACCCTAGCTAGCTAGATTTGTAACACAACAAAACTCTGGTAGAAACCTCCAAGATCACAACTTGTGCTCACATGCACACCAAGAAATCTCCTTCTTTCCCAAGCCTCCACTCCAAGGAATATCTCAACTCATTCTCATAGGACACCAAGAAATATCCTTGTTTCTTTGGCTATAACCACTAGCATTTCTCAAAATTTTCCTAAGATCCAAGTGTAAATTGCCTCACATTTAGTGCTCTATCCACACACTTAGGAAAACTTCACTCTTTAGCTACTCCATACTGAACTTGGGATCCACTCCCTTGAATGAATATAACTCACTCTACTAAATGAATTAAATACTTAGGACTCCAAAAGACCCCCTACTTATACCCATGTAAGAAACAAGTCATCCTAACAAGTTATAAATTGAATAAACACTCGCATTAAATGTGTAATGCTACACTAAACAGATCCAAAAGATTAGAAATCAAAGACCAAGAATAATGAAAAAATTATTATTATTATTTTTTTTAAAAAAACAACTCATCTTAAAACAAATACAAGTACCATGATTGAGCCACACTCAATTTGAAAACCTCAAAATACAAGTAGATATCATCAAATATATATCCATTATGATGCAAATACATTTCGAGTTCAGTACAATAATGAAGTATAACATCATTCTTAATCACTAATGTCCAACATATGGACCCTACAAGAAATTAAATATTGATTCAAGAAATAACTTCAACAGTCATCCTTAGCTACTTGTTAACCGACTCAAAGCACTTGTAAAACATACAAAATTGCAACACAACAAAAAAAGGGGGGGGGGGGGGCTTAGTACACACTAAGTTAAAAAGCATCATCCACCTACATAAATGTTAAGATTTACATATACATAAACATACTACAGATATCAGAACTACTTAAAATAATGCAGTTCCAAAAATTACTACACAAGAAGTAACATTTACTCATCAACTCGCACTAAGAAAATCCTGTAAATGATTCATATATATACTGAGGTGTCATCACTATGGTACCAAGATTTTGCATCCATGTTTGGTATGCCCTTAGATTTCTCATAGTGGTACTCTCTATTATACTTGTCATATGACGTAATAGAGACTTGCCTTATTCTCCGTACTTAACCATATAGGTTTAAGTTAGAGGTAAGCCAATTATATTATAATTTGAAATTAACCCACCCAATTCATTTTAATTTTATCACTAAATTAAATAACTGAAAAGGATTAACCAGATTCAACCACCCTGATATATGCTCATTACAAATTTTCTTAAAACACACATCAAATAGATTTACTAAGAATGCACATGCATCAGGTATCAAATTAGTATACCACATGATACTACATTTTTCATCCATTTGCAACCTATCTTATTCTGACATCTTTCAAAGGTAAATTTAGATCATTATAGCAATAGGAACAAATCTTATAATACCAAGATGGCGTAATTACCATTAAACTGCTAACTCAACTTAACGGCATTTATGAAATCTTAATACTATAACACATCTTCCTACTGAAATAATCATCTTAACTTATCGTTGAATATACATATACTTATAACTTATAATACAACGATAAGTATATATATATATACATATACATATACATATATATATATGTATATATATATGTATATGTATATATATATATATATATATATATATATATATATATATATATATATATATATATATATATATATATATATATATATATATATATATATATATATATATATATATATATATATATATATATATCATTGGTATGTCTAAAAGAACTTCATAACAAATTAAATTTATACATCTTAACAAATTTCTACAACATTCAGTTTATCGATTGGTATAAGCTCTATCGATGTTTTTAAACAAAAAGAACACAATCAATGATACCATATATTCAAATAAACTTATTTCCAAATTGCCAAATATGATTTCTAACTCAAGATTAGCATACTAACTGTTTATCCTCAATATACTAATACACAAAATGCAAAACGCACATGTAACTCAATTACTAGCTTACTCATATATATATATATATATATATATATATATATCAATTGACAAAAAGTCTCTAGCCAGTCCCAATTAATAGTAATATCCAAATAAAACAAATAATGTTTGGAAACCTTGTGCAACTATAAAGGAATTCAAACCAAATTATATTTCAAACAAGGTGTCGGCTGTTCTATAAGAAATTTTCTAGTAGTTCAATAGGCATGTCAAACTATACTGATATAATGTTGATTCAACCTTGTTTTAGATCCATGCATAACTGTTTGTTACAATGCAGTTATAATTTCGCAACAAAGCTACTGCACAAAGATTACCAGCGACTTGTTTGATGAAAAACCAAATCTTAATTTCCTTTATACAATAAAATGAATCTACTGGTGAATATGAAAAGACTATTTAATTTTTAACTTGCAATTCAAACCAGAGTTTTCCAAAACTTGTTTGCTAACATACCCTACCCTGGTTCGTATATTCATCAGGGTAATTGACTGTGAACATGACTTAATTACAACTTGACTAACAGAAGGTTCAAACCCAAGCTTATTTACTCTATTTTGTCTATGCCCAAAACCAAATGCAATACTTTGATAGCACAATAGTATTACTAATCACAGAGGCATGATTCTCACAGAGATCGGCTCGATAAATGTGGATCCTAATACATTGATAAAAATTCCACATTATAAAACAAAACCCCAAATGCGTTCTATGTTATCAAAGTGAAAACACTATACCCACACTCAAGTATGGATATATGCAAAACTTAGCATCATCATGTTGAACCTTGCATACACCCATGCTTGGGCATTGGCTTATATCATTATCAAAAAAAAAATATTATTTACGAATTTCAAAATAACCCATAATAAATAGAATAGATTAGGGAAAAGAGAAGCCCCCTACCAAATCACAGCAGACTGCCAGAACTCTGCTATAGGTTCGCTCTCAAGGCTATGAATCCAAACCAAATACCACACTACCAACACAACCAACTCAAATACGTGTTTGGTATGGAGTAAAATAGATGATTTTAACAATATCAACCAAAACTTCTGGTGAGAAACTCCATCTTGCTCAGTCTCATATGCATGTATCTCCATCAAACAAAACCCTTTCATGATGCTGATATCTTGACATTAACTTATAGATGTGCAATGGAATAGAGAAAAAAAATGGATAAATTTCCTTGCCATTTTAACAAACAAAACCCCATTCCATCTATACTAGCCAACTAAAGCCTTAAGTGATATTAAAAGTTCAACATAAAAAAGTAATGAATGCTTCTACAACAAACACAATGTCGTGCATACAACTTCCTCTTCTTCTGCCACATTATATGGCATGATCAAAACAATGCAAAACTCTTAATACTAGAGCATGTGAAACCGTAGAGATTAGCAATATAAATCCTTAATATATACTTGCCAAAGTTTTGCTTATACCATAATCAACATGAAAGTATTATAAAAGCCATGGGCTTCTTATTCCCTCTCAGTACACCATAGTGTATATTAATATTGTTAGGGTATCCAAATCCTCAATAGCTTAAGAAAGCATACTTAAGGTAAATAATTTTATATATATATATATATATTCAAAAGAATTAATATTATAAAATCAAAACTAGTTAAAACAATGTATTTACCTAATGAAATGAATAAACTCTCTGTTACAAGGATATACAACTATGAATTTAAAATAACAAATGAATATGTTAACCTCAATAATATATATTAAATCAATCCTTTTAATCATACATCTCTCAAATTTGCTAAAATCCAAAGGCATGCAACATGTTTTATTTAAACGTGTCTATATTGTTTTGTTAAACATTTATCATGCTAACTTCTAATAAAAAGTTCAATCCACAATACACGTCCCTTGGACATCTTCAACCAAATTCAACAGATGACAGAATGTAACATCAAATAAATACTTATAACATTAAAGTCTTAATATGAAAATAACCAAAGTAGTGGTCAGGCATGACAAAATGCATATTTAAGCCACAAGTTGCCTCATAGAAACCATTATATACAAAATGTTAACCCTTGTATTAAGACATGATAATAATAATGATTAAATATATGTAGGAGAGATAACAAACACCATATATAGGTCTACACAAATTCCTAAATTGATCTACATCACGATCACATGCTACATGCATTAAATGCACTAAGTCGGCCAATCCAATTAGCAAGAACTCCATCCCACAAGATGCATTGCTAAGAAATAGTATATATCAATATCCTCCAGCAACCAAGCACCACAAGGACTGAGAGCCTTTAGTGATTGAGCACCATAATGACTGAGTACATACCAAAGCCAACTCTATGCCTAGTAATGACCGAGCATCCACCCTTCTTCTTCAACCAAGCACTAAGATTATCCACCAAGCCCATTTGGTCAATCCTCCAACCAAGAAACATCACAGAGATGGATGAGTTACTCTAGTCTTCCACCAAAAATGCCAAAATCTTTAGGAACCTCAGATGGTCCTATATCAGACTCCTGAGGTACAAAGAAAAGTGTGTCTCACACTTTTTTCCCTCATAAGAACCGAACTTTCACTTCATCTTCACCCAAGGCTTTCTAATCCATAAAGCCAAAAAATGAACAATTCCATCAACCAAATCCTTTTTTGTAAATCTTTAAACAACCCATTAGCATATTCACCCAAAGGAATAAACTAAACAATAATGTAACCCACAAATAAGGTCTACAACTTATCATCACAATTCATATCAGCAACAAGAGAACCAAACTCCACATCAATAGCATCACCAAAAAATGCCAAACTCCCACCACCAACAATCTCATTTCTCACAATAAGATCTCCCATAGCAACCTGATTGCCTACACTCAAGTGCTTCACACTTTCTATGTCAGATCCATCCAAATGAAAATGAAAACCAATCACCATCCCAACATTAATAAGGTTAGGAACCTTTTAAAAAAAAGCCACAACTTGCTCTGTAGGTTTCACATCATACTCCACAAACTAAACAACAAAACCAACCTTGCCTAGCCCTCTTCTCTCTCATACAAGTCTTCTAATTTGCCAAAAAATCTCTTGTAGATTGGTAAACTTCAACTCTAGTAACACACAACTACCTTCTTCTATATCTCAACTCTTTTAGGTAAGGCATTATCCACAAAAACATCCACATGAGCAATCATCTCATTAATCTATGTCTTGACTATATTAAAAATATTTGCAATCAACATAGGGTCTAATCTTCTTAGGGACATCTTCCAAGATCTATGTAAACCCTCTACAAAAAATCATTTTCATGCACCTCGTAACAATCTAAATTGTTTCCAAGTCAAATTCCAACCTTCTAGCTCACATGAATAACTAAGAACAAATCACAAGTCTAGGAACATAAATATGTAATATAATGACACAAATTCTCTACGATCATGCTCCAACCAGATCAACCTTGCATATTTTCATCCATAGATCCATCTGCATGTCATTTGCAATTGCAAGATAGAACCATAATCTACCTCCTCACAACTAATTTATCTAGGACACTAGAAAAAACAATCCACCATAAGATCAAGATCTTCCTAGATCTAGTTTTCCCAATCCAAGGTCCTCGTGCAAACTATCTAAACTTCATAAATCTATCTACATGCTTAGGAACAACTATGATTTGATATTACCTAATGTGTGGCAAGGTAGGAGAATCCAAAAGGAGGTATCCTATCCCCCAGAAAATAATCACACAGTGGAAACACAATACAAGATACACAATGTGATCCTCAATGCAACTCTTTATTCATAAAATAATTGTTTACATTTAATGTGTCAGGATGTAAGGCCATCCTAGTTATGGCCAAATACAATAATAGTTAGAATAATATTTTTGTAAGATCCCTCTAGAAACAATTCAAAATCTCTAGCTAGAAAAATCTATAACACAACAATACTCTAGTAGAAACCTTGAGGTTCATCACTTGTGCTTGCAATCCCACCAAGCAATCTCCTTATTTCCCAAGTGTCTACTCAAAGGAAGATCTCAATTCATTCTCATAGTGCACCAAGTGATCTCCTTGTTTCATTAGTTTCATCCACTAGATCTTCTCAAACTTTGCACAAGATCCATGCATAAATTGCCACATATTCAACACTCTATCTATACACATAGGAAAACTTCACTCTTTAGTTACTCCACACTAAACTTATGATCCACTCCCCTAAATGAATTTGATGCACTTAACTAATTGAATGAATTACTTACAACTCCATAAGACCCCCTTACTTATATCCAACCTTCTACAAATTGGCCTAGCAAATTATAAATTAAATAAACCCTTACATTAAATGCATATTTAATCCACAAGTTGACACACAACAAACATTAAATAAGAAATGTTAACCCTCATGTTAACATATGATAACCACACAAAAATACTTAGAACAAGCCCCCAATTTTACAAAAATGATTAAATGCACATAGAAGAGAGAACCAAGTCCACACATAGGTCTAGACAAACTCCTAGATTAGGCCACACCACAATCACATGCTATCTCCATTAAATGCACCAAGTCAACCAATCCAATCTATAAGAACTCCATCCCATAAGCTTCACTACTAAGCAATAGTAAAACCACAAGCATGGACGAGCTCCCACAAACATTTTTAATCAATATAGTACGTGTCAAACAATAGTATGTGGAATGATCCTTTAGTTCACAAGCATTGCCATGACCAAGAACCATTAGTGATCAAGCACCACAACAACTCAGTGCCTTCAATGACTGAGCACCTTGGTCAAGAATATTCCTAGTAATGAATGATCATCCACCCTTCTTCTTCAACCGATCACCAAGCTTATCCACCAAGCCCATTAAGTCAAGCCTCCAATCAAGAAATACTACAGAGATGGCCAAGCACTCCAGTCTTCCACTTAAAATTATAAAATCTTCATGAAACTCAAATTCCCCTTCATCAATCATGTTGTAAGAGGAGAAGATAGTAATGTTCAAGTCTTGAAAGTGTGAGAAAATATAGATCAAATGTGTAGGCTTGACCGAGTAATAGAGTAAAAGCCTACAAACTTTTGATGAACATGATAAGTGATGCTAGCATGAACTGAGCCATAATAAGTGCTGAGAAAATTTAGTGGTGACTAAAAATTAGTATTGAGTTAGTGATAATGTTGATTCTGAGAAAGAATTTTTATAGTGACTAAGTAACACAATGATGACCGAGTGTTAGGACTTTGTGTTGACCAAGGAACAACATTTTGACTAGATCATTTCTTGGGATATGGAGATTTTTTTGAAGATAAGGATCAATGAGTTGGATCATTTAATTTCAAGAGAAGATCAGGAAAATGATCTAAGAGATGAATTCAAGGAGAATTTTCAAGAAATGAAGAGATAAAAAGAATGGTGATTAGATACATTTTATTTGATGAATTGAATTGTGAACACTAAGATCTACAGTTTTGATTAATTAGAAAAATATTAGAATTATATATTTAAAGAGGTACAAAGGTAAACTTTCAATATGAGTAGAGAGATTATGTGTGTGAGAAGAAGTTCTAGAGTTTTGGAGCTATTACTAATGTTGTTGACTGGTGAATCTAAGAAGAAGGCTTAATTGAGTTGAGAAGAAGTGAAGGGTGATTTATTGAATGGTTACAAAGAAAATTTGAGATTGAGATGATAATGGAGGGCAGATAGTGAATCAGTATTAGAAGCTAAACATAGATATGAACATGCAAAGTGAGTTATAATTAATACATTGAACCTACTATTATATTCTAAGCATTGTGGACAATCATAAGGACTTAACAATCTATGTAGGTCCTTTAACCAGGTGACATTCTAACAGAATGTTCTAAAGTCCTCTAACAAGGCTAGTCCTAATAAGGTTATTAAATCCTTTAATAATCTCATGTTTAATAGTGTGTATTGTAACATTTAACAAGTTTAGATCCTTACATGGCTCACTTTAGAAGAGTGAAAATTGGTGACATGTTGTTGGTGGTTTTTTCCAAATTTAGTTTCCACATTAAATCCTAGTGTCAAACTTGTGTGGATGTTATTATGTGCTTTAGTGATTAAAGTTTACATTCTTCAAGTTTGTTATTTTAGACTAGTGGAAAAATAGCTAATGTTGCAAATAGTTTACAATAGAGACCAAGAAATGGAATGATAAGATATGAAGTTATTTAAGTATTTTTTTGTTTAATTGGTACATTTGAACCTTGGATAACTAATTCACCTATACCCCCCATCTTAGTTATTCTAAATATTCTAACAATTAGTATCATACCATTAGCAGTTGTAGAGATTATTTTGAAGGTGCTCAAAGCTAAAGATCATGGCCTACAAAAGAGAGGTACCAAAGTTGAACAAATAAAATTTTCTTGTATGGAAGAAATTGATGAGCCTACATATAGCCAATATTTGTGATGCTGCATCGCATATTCTTGACAATGCATATGTGGACATAACAATAGTCCCTCTGACTACTCAACAATTGAAAGAAAAGAAAGAACATAATTGATCAATGTTGGAGATTGCTTCAGCCCTAAGCTATGTTGCATTTGATGAACTAAAGGAATACAAGAATTCAAATGAAATGTTTGATAAACTAAAGACCATCTATGGAGGAGATGGTAATGTCTTAAGAGCCAAATCATAAAGTCTAAGAGGTAAGTCTGATGAAATGAGAATGGTCATAGATGAGAACATAGTGTAGTATTGCACAAGAATCAAAGAAGTTGCCAATGCTATTAGAAAAGCTAAAGGAAAGATTAAGGATGAAACAACAATTAGAAAGGTATTGAGAACTCTACTTCCTATTTATTCTATTAGGGTTTCTATAATACAAGAACTAAGATGTACACTAGGTAATGACCTAACCCTAGAAGGCATAATTGGTAGGCTTACTACTTTCAAAATGTTAAATTTTGATAACTACGCTCGTGCTACTATTGAATCTTCTTTTAAATCATAACTAGTTTTTAGCATGAAAGGAAAGGGAAAACATGTGAAAAATATTAGTGATACTTCTGATGATGAACATGATAAACTTCAAGCATTAAAGATAAGAGATTTGGAAGAGGTGAAGGAAAATACAAAGGTAAAATTCCCATAATTTGTTTTTCATGCAACAACTTTGGTCATATTGATGAAACGTGTCCTAACAGAGAGGACAAGGATGAAAAAAAGAGAGAAATTACAAAGAAGAAGAAAAGACCAATACTTCAAGAAGAACAAGGACTAGAAGGATAAAGGTAAGAAATATTGTTACATTGTTGAAGAAGAAATTGATACTAAATCTGAAAGCAATGATGAAGAGCTATTATATCTTTCTATGAAAGCATATTCTAATGAAGATGAGAAAATTTCTTTAATCTCTTATGTGAACAAAAGTGATAGATGGATAATTGATATTGGTTTATCTAATCACATAACTAGTGATAGAAGTAAATTTGAGGATATTAGATCATAGAATGGTCATCATGTTAAATTTGGTAATGATGTTCCATGTCTTGTGAAAGGGAAAGGGACAATTCAAATTAATGATAAAATCAAATGTGATAATGTATACTGGGTCAAAGGACGTAACTATAATATGTTGAGTGTTTCACAATTAAACAAATCATATTACATAGTTGAATTTCATCACAAAAAGGCCAAAATATTTGATGCTGATGATAAATCCATTGGAAGTGGTGATCAAACAAGAGGTAACTTATTATATCTAGATTTATCTGATGAGACATGTTTTTTGGCACAATATGAACATATTTGGTTATGGCACAAGAGTTTATGTCATGTAAATTTTGACAATTTGGTTAGCATTTGTAAAATGAAAAGAGTCAGAGGTTTGCAAAAAATGAAGAAACATGAGAATGCTATGTGTAAATAATGTCAATTGGGAAAAATGTCAAAGTCTAGTTTCAAGAAAGAAAATATTAATCTGATGATATTTTAGAATTGATTCATATTGAATTATGTGGGCCTATTGGAGTTCAAAGCTAACATGGAGATAAATATTTTATTCTATTTGTTGATGACTACTCTAGAATGACTATTGTGATGTTTCTTATAGAAAATATAACATTTTTCAGTTGTTTAAGTTGTATCTAGCCAGAGTTGTAAAGGACATAGGGAAGATTTTAATGTGTTTGAGATCTGACAGAGGTGGTGAATTCATTTCCAATGAGTTCAACATATTCTAGAATGATAGAGGAATCAAAAGACATATGTTTGCACCTTGCAACCCTCCTCAAAATGGAATAGTTCAAAGGTGAAATAGATCAATTATAAATTGTGCTAGAACATTGATGATGGAAAAGAATGAGTCACAAAACAAATGGAGAGAATTTGTAAGTATAGTTGTTTATACTCTGAATAGTGTGCAAGTTAGGAAAGTGACAAATCTTACACCTTTTGAATTGTTGTATGGATATGCACCTAATGTGAAATATCTCAAATTTTTTGGTAAAAAATGTTATATACTTAAAGACAATGGGAATGGAAAAATTAATGCGAAAAGTGATGAAGGTATATTCCTAGGATATTCTGCTATGAAAAAATCTTATAAGTGTTTGAACTTTAACACTAACAAAGTTGTAGAAAGTGAGAATGTGAAAGTTGATGAATGTATAAAGAAAAATGAAGGTGAATGTAAGAAAAAACCTAAAGATTATAGTTCATTCATATATGTGAGTGATAGTCCTCCAAGCACTCCACCTAAATAAGAAATCATAAATGTAGATCCTTAGCAGACTGGGAATGCCAAATTGCAATAGCTAGTTGCTAAGCAATAGACTGTGGGTGTTGAGCAACAAATACATATTTTTGAGTCATAGACAAAGCAAGCCAAAAAACATGAAGGAAATATCGAGCTTGCAAAACTTGAATAAGGAAGAGATAAAGAGATTGAAATTATTTTTCAAGATTAACCTCTTTAAGAACAAAGAAGGAAAGAACCCGTGTTAGAAAAATATGCAAGAATACATCATACACCTAAAAATATCATTAGAGATAAAGAGTCTGGCATTATGATAAGAAAAATCCTCAAAACTGATACATGCTTACCTTTTTAATTTGAAACCAAATTTTTTAAATATGCTTTGGAGAAGGGTTAGTGCAAGAAGTTGGGCCTCACTTTTGGCCAAAATGTGGAAGTGTTTTCCCTATTTTTAAAATATATTGTTAATTGATCCCAAAATTTGTGGTATTTAAAGATTTAATATTTAAAAATTTCAAAAATAAAAATTTTAGTCTTAGGAACCTCCTTTTTGAATATGTAATTTATTTGTATACCCATATGATAGATTTTTTTTGTATGGATCTTTAAAAACCATTTTTTCAAAATGCCTATTTTAGGATCATACCACACTCTTGTATAGACAACATAATTTGACACAACTAAATTATTTTTCGTGAATCCTTTAAAAATATTTTACTTGACACACCAAAGATTCATGAGAATAATTTTCTTTAATTATTGAAAGATTATTTTTTTATTAATTTTTAATTGGAAACTAAGCTAATTTCTAAAACCTCTCATGTATGAACACCATAATCTAACCATACTTTAACTTTTTAAGATTTTTTTTAAAACTTCAAAAGAATTGTGTGAAGATTGATGACTTGTAAACTAATTTAAGAAAAATTAAAAATTAAAAAAGTTATTAAAGTTCTAGGAAATATCATTATTTTATGTTTAAGAGACACTTTTGATTAATAAATAATGCAAAAATAGAAAATGAACTCCTCACACTATAAAATTAACATTTTTGAAATCAGAACAATAAGACCTATAATGGGTTTTCATTTTGTCAAAAAATTCAATGGGGAAGACTACATAAAAATTATGACAATCATTTAAATCATCAATTAATTGCTTTAGTCAAAATTTGATACATAAAGGCACACGCTTAGTCCCACCAAGCCTATACCATCCATTTCCCCAAGGCAAAGCCCAATGCCAAAGGGAAATTCTTGCCCATGCCATTAGAATTGGGCACCCAGTTTTCAATTCAAAAATGGGGTCTTTGATTATAATTATCTATTGTATGAATCAAACACCCGGTATTTAAATAATCAGGTAACCAATTATTTAAAAATTGGGTGCCCGATTTACCCAATTCTTTAAAATGTGGTGCTTGATTGTTAAGCACCCATTGGTCCCCAAAAGATGACCCACAAAGAACTTATCAATCATTGAAATGATTGATTGACAATTTCGAGCTACAACAACAAATTTATGTCACAATTATTCTATTTTCTTATCAACTTCTACAATTTGCAGCTATTAATTTGAATTCAAAACTAGTGCAAACATGAGATTAAAACAATGAAGAAAGAAGAAAATAAAAGTTCAGACAAATGAAGAGATTGTAACAAACAAAGAGAATGAAGCAAAATGTCAACAGGAGAGAAGACAAAAAATTGGAGAGTTGAGCAATATCCAATCTTCAATTTCAAATATTGTTTAAGAAGAGAAAGACATTGAGGATACCACGATGGATGAAGATGTTGAAGAACAAAACCCAATACAAGGAGATTTAGATGTACATCCTAATCAAACATTCAACACAGGTGTGTCTCCAAATCCTCAAGATTTTTCTCATGATGAAATTAGTGATTTTGTAGAAGCAGGTTATGACTTTTAAATGATTTAGGTTTTTTTCATGAGAATATATTGTCCAATGATCATGCACAATGAAATCCAATGTAAATGAAAGCCCCAAATGAAATACCAAGAAAAAGTGAAAATGAGATTCAAATTTAAAATAACATTGAAAATGAAATGCCAATTGAAAATAACAATGGCATGAATGTAGACATACAAAAACCACATACTAAATAGACATGTTTTGAATGATACTGAAGTGCATAAACGTAATTTTCATTTTTCTAATAATGCACTTGATAATATTCATGGATTGGTTTCATGGAGATAGATTATGATACATGCTAATAGATTATATAAACATTTTTTTATAATAAGAAATTTGGGTTTCAATGTTAGTTGATGTTAAACCTAATTAAAATGTCTAAAATGTGAAAAGTAATGAAAAGTTTATGAATGTATGAAAAACCCAAGAATAAAAATGAGTCTTTAAAACAACTTGTATCCACAATTGCTAGTTCCTTTAATGTTATTAGAAAGAGAAGTCATTCTAAAGATAAGAATGCAACATGACAAACAATGACAACATCTTTAGTTAACAAATCAACTACTAACAAAAGATTTATTAGTAAATAAGTGGATATCTTAATGTGAGTCATAAAACTTTAAAAAGATTTGTAAAGAGAAGGGTTAACTTTGAATGTGATCCAACAAATAGTCAGTTGAATTATAGTGGTAGACTCTTGAGATATTATATGAAACTTACTAGTGAAGTCAAAAATTTGGTTGAAATTTTTTGGCATGATAATATAAGAGTATCACCTAATTCAAGAGATGTTCTTAAATTGAGAGTTGACTCAAAAATACTTGATCCAAATCCTAAACACCTTTTGGACATGATTGAAACTAAATTATTTAGAATTTTTAAGGATGATAAGGCATTAACTATTATCATTAGTCAAAGATTTTTTGAAAAGTGTAAACCATGGTATGTGAGGATTAAAAAGGAAAGAAAAACATGTTATAAAAGTCATGTTCAATTTCATTACCATTGTGATGTATTTCGATCTATACATCGTACCATGCATAGTAAAGAAATATTGTAGGAATGTGGTATAAAAATACCACCTCAAAACTATAATGAATTTCATATCAGCTTTGTTTTGTAAGCCATATAATGAGCAATATTTTCTTTTCAATGCATATCTTTGTGGTACATGTGATATGTGGAAATATTTCTTTGTTAGATGAATGTTTTCATGAAAATTATTTAACTACTTTTTGACAACAATTAGTTGATGTAAAAGGTTCAAAACTATTGAATATACATTGAAGGATAGGAAGATTGGAAGAAGGTGTGATCTAGTTATAGATAAAGTTAGTTTTCATACATTTACGGATTATTTTATGAGTGTGATCATACCAAAATATGTTAAAGGCTCTCAATATGCTAGATGACTTGATGGACAATTTAGTATATGTAAGAATATGTTTACAATTGGTAATATACTTTTAGTTTTTGAATTTGTAGGGAACTACCCATTTTCTCTATGAGATGAGGTGCAAGAACAATATTACAATTCAGTGCAAGTAGTAATTTTTGTTTATATAGTTTATAGGCATGCACTAGATAGTACAGAGGAGGATCAAAAAATATTGAGAGAGTACCATTTCTATATGAGTGATAATAAAATTTATTCATTTGAGTTTTTCCAATATTATTTCAAATGCTCTGTAAGATGAGGTGCAAGAACAATATTACAATTCAGTGCAAGTAGCAATTTTTGTTCATATAGTTTATAGGCATGCACCGATTAGTACAGAGGAGGATGATAAAATATTGAGAGAGTACCATTTCTATATGAGTGATAATAAAATTTATTCATTTGAGTTTGTCCAATATTGTTTCAAGGTCTTTTATGATAATTTAAGAGAGAGACAAATTCAAATGACACTAATTGTACAAGACAATTCAAGAATGCTAGAATGTTCTATTGGTTGAGTAAGAAACCAGAACATGGTGTAAACATTTAAAAACATGAGTTCACTTCTTTTTATCTCCTTCACATTGTGTTACATATACATTCCTTCACTTCTTTTAATAATATATGAGTTTAGTTTTGTAAAATATAGGATTTCACTTCTATTTTGAATTTGAAAGTGTGCACTTGATATTAAATTCTTTGTCAATTCAAGTAATGAGCTCCTATATTTTTCCATTACTTTTACATTCAAATACGTTTAAATTAATGTTGCTATATTTAATTAAAATTATTAAAATTATTATTCATGTACCATATACTAACAAAATGTGTCAAACATTGTTAATATGTAATATGTGTAGATAACCTTGTTAACCATTCTACCACCTGTTACCACTCTACAACCCATTACTACTCAAATTTGAAATACAAATTTCTTCATGGTGGGCCCTAGGCCTCTAGATCCCACACCCTACCGAAATATGTAGATGGTGCTAGCTTTGAATAGGGATTTGGAGGACATGATAGATGGTGGTGGGTCCTTGGGTGATGTTGGGAAGTCTTTCTCTGACACTGTGGTTTTTGGTAGTGGGGGACCTACTGGTTGTCCACTAGATGGAGGTCATAAAATAACAAATGGGACACTGAGAGTTTGGAATAATGCACTTGTGGGCTCTTCAGTGGCTAATGTTTCAATAGAGTATCCGAAGATTACTCATGGCATAGATGGGCCAGTGATCTCCCTCCCCAATACCTTGGTTGACATCATTAGATCTAGCCTTAAACTATGTTGTGAGAAGATTCGTAGCGTTTAGACCTACAATCAATGGTTGATAAATGGGTGAGTCAAAAATGGAAAATTAAGGGTAGTGTGGCTATTTCAACAATTCCAAGTGGGCTCTTTTGTTTTAAATTCATGTTAGAGGAAGATATCAACCTTATACTCTTGGGAACTTGGTGCTATGGGAAGCATTGTCTTACCTTGACGAGGTAGCACCCAGGCTTTGATGCTAGTGTAGAGATAAATAAGCTAGCCCTAGTCTAGGTAAGGTTATCAAGAATACCCCTTGAATTTTGGGATGAGAAGATCCCAAGGTGAATGGGGAATTCTTTTCGGCATTTTGTTACTGTGGAAAAAGTAACTATGCAAAAATCATGACTAGTATATGCCAGATTCTATGTGAATGTGGCTTTGAATTGGGCCCTCCTAACTATGGTCATGCTCAAAACCAAATGGGGAGAGAAAGTTAAACCCATTGAATATGAGAATGTAGGCCTATTTTTTTAGAAATGTGGTCAATTTGGACACCTTCTTTTGGACTATAAGGCTGAAGTGTAGAAGGATAAACAAAAGGAAGGTTCCTCGGGAATTGTTGTGGAAGCTATGGGGGAACCCTCAGATACCCCAAGCTTGGTGGAGGAGACTGCCAATGTTCGAAAAATGGAGGATAGCCTGGTGCAGACTTCCCCAGGTAAAGGACCAATGGGGGATATTGATCCTAGGGAAGGGGAAGCTTTAGCAGGTAAGGAGAAAATGGGTGAATATCCCTTTAGATGTAAGCTAGAGGAAATAGTGAATTCACCAATGGGAAATCTTAAGGAAGGAGAAATGATGGAGGAAGGAAAAATAGTGGTTAACAAGCCTCTTCCTCACTCTCCATTAAAATAGGATAGAGAGGGCCTTCAAGAACTAATGACCATAGAAGGTGTTATCCAAGAGTGGGTATGTATCCCCATAAGGATGATAAAAGCCTCGCTAATAGAGATTGTGGCTAAAGTAATAGAAAGCATTGAGAAGGTTGAAAAAGAACTAAGCCCCACTTCACCATAGGAAGGGGATAATGGAGAATGGGAGATTCAAAAAAGGAAGAGAAGGGGAGGAAAAAACCAAATGTAGGGGCATGTGGGAGAGCTAGAAGATTGACTAGCAAAGCAACTAGGACCAAACAAGCAATAAGGGATGTGGCTAGTCGTAAGCAACTTCAATTGGAGACTACAACTAGAGGTAAGAAATGAATTCCTCTCTTGGAATTTATGGGGGTTAAATAATTCCCATAAGCATTATGCTCTAAAATGGTGCATATTTCAAGAAAAGGTAGATTGTGTGTTAATACAAGAAACTAAAATGTCTAGTGCTAATTTTGATAGAATTGCTAGTCATGTTTGGCCAAGTGTTTCTTACATGCATATGGATGCTAAAGGAGCCTCGAGGGAATTTGTACTATGTGGAACCCATTCTTTATGATGATGGTTGAAGTTTGGAAGGATAGAAATTTCATTATTACAGAATTCCAAACTACTATTCAACATTGGTGGCTTATATATATATATATATATATATATATATATATATATATATATGCTTCTAATAGTAAGGTAGGTAGAAAGGAAACATATGAAAATCTGGTAAGGATTCTAGAAAACATGAAAGATAAACAATTAATGTGTATGGGAGATTTTAATACCCCCCTTTATCATTCAAAAAAACTAGGGGGAAATAAGGACTACCTTAAAAGTTTGCAAAACCTTAATGACTTTATGAGAAAAATGGATTTTATTGATGTGGATTTTAGAGGGAACCTATTTACCTAGACCATTAATAGAAAAGGGAATGATATTATCAAAGTGAGATTGCATAGGCTGATGGTGATAGGGAACTAGAATAGACTGAGCAATTCCCTACTGGAGAACCTTACTAGAACTACTTCAGATCATTCCCCTTTAATCTTTTAGTGGGAGGATGGTTTCAAGGGTGGACCAAAACCTTTCAAGTATGAAATAGTGTGGCAATCTCACCCAAAATTTAAAGATAGAATTTACGAATGGTGGAATATAAGGTTAGATGGAACTACTATGTATAGACTGACTCAAAAGCTTGATAATATAAGGAGAAATGTTAAGGGTTGGAATAAGAGTTCCTTTGGAGACTTGTTCAAAAGCAAAAGGAGAAGTGGAGGAAAAACTGAAAAAGCTCCAAGGGGAAATTTCTAAAGGAAATAATCTTGAAAGTGCAATTGAGGAAGAAGAGGAATATAGAAAAAAAATGTAAGGATATTATGTTGAGGGAGGAAATTTTTTGAAACAAAGATCAAGAGTCCAATGGTTAACTAAGGGGGACAACAATACTACTTTCTTTCATAGGCCAGCCTCCAATCATAAAAGAAGAAACACAATCAATAGATTGGAAGGGGAAGGAGGTAGGGTACACAAGGACGAGGAGGAGATGGGAAGACATGCAATGGAATATTTTAGCAAGGCTTACATCAAGGATAATAATGCAAGAAATTAGGTTATTAGAAGAAGTTTGATTAATACGATCCCACAGGTGCTGGGTGAAGTGGAAAACAACCAAATTCTGGGAAACATCACAAAGGAGGAAGTGAAATGTGTTGTTTTCTCTATGAAAGCTTATAAGGGCCCAGGTCTAGATGATTTCCCTCTAGCTTTCTTCTAGCACTTCTGGGAGATTGTTAAATGTGAACTGGTTTGGGCTACCAAAGATTTGTTTAAAATTGGGAAGATGCTAAAAAGGATTAATAAGACTTTTATTTCTTTACTCCCCAAAACTCTGACACCCATGAGCTTGATTAAGTCTATGCAATACAATATATAAGATCTTTTCCAAAGTTTTGGTAAACAAGATAAAACCATTTTTGGAAAAAGTTATTGGTACTCCATAGAAGGGATTTTTTCTAGGAAGACAAATCCTAGATACAACAATAACCAAACGTAAGACATTCATTCTATGGAAAAAATAAAAAGACCTAGAATGGCCTTCAAGTTAGATATCTCTAAGGCCTATGACAAGGTGAAGCGGGACTTTCTCTATGATGTGCTCGAAAGAGTGAGGTTCAATGACAAAGATATAAACCTAATTAAGATAATGATAGGATTAGTTTAGTTTTCTGTTCTTTTAAATGGCTCCCCCTAGGGAAATTTTGGAGTGGAGAAAGGACTAAGACAAGGTGACCCACTATTGCCCTACCTTTTTATTATGGTTGTTGAGGTATTGGGGAGGTTTTTCTCCAAACTAGTTAATAGAGGATGTGTTAAAGGGATTAAGCCTACTACTACAATTGATACTAAAGTGTTGTAGCAATTTGTTGATGATACTTTCCTCTTTGGAGAATCTTTGGTTATGGACGTTGAAACCTGGAAGACTATCCTTCATAATTATGAAGAAAGTTCAAGCCAACAAGTAAATTAGTAAAGAAACAAGGTCTATTTTTTTAATACTAATGCCTCATTACAAAGGAAGATAAGAAACATTCTAGGTTGTTAGTTTTCCAACCTCCCAGTTACTTATCTTGGCCTAAGATTAACTGCTAAGGAGGTGATTAATGACTTCTGGAATACTATAGTGGAAAGAATTCAAAAGAAGCTAGCAGGATGGAAAGGGAAAATTTTAAGCAATGTTGGTAAATTACAATTTCTCTTGGTGGCTCTACAAAGAATTCCAATTTACTTCCTATCCTTTTATAAAATTAACCAAACTATGGAAAACAAAATTGAGAGAATATAAAGGAATTTCCTCTAGTCAGGGATAGAGGAGAAGAACAAATTGAGTCTAATTAATTGGGATGAGGTTTGTAAGCCAAAGGAGAAAGGGGGGTTGGGAGTTAGAAGACTCTAGGATCTAAATAAAGCATCCTTACAAAGATAGGCTAGAGACTAGGAGAAGATAACATGGACTGGGGTAATATAATGAAAGCTAAATATTTGACAAATTCTCCTTTTCCTTGGAATGTTTTCAATAATGATCTTCTAGGAGGCTCCAAAATCTGGATGAATATTGTTAGTAGTAGAAGCTTACTAAGGGAAGGGACAAGGTGGATTGTGGGGAATTGGCATAGTATCAAATTCAGGGAAGATAATTTAATGGGGGGAAATCACTAGTTTAGAACAAATTTAAAAGACTAATGGAGTTACTAAAATAAGACACGAGAAGGAAGATGGAGGACTATATTGACCAATGGAGGAAGTGGAAGAAACTATGTAAAGACACTTACACCTAGGAGGATATTTAGCTTATTAAGAAATTCCAAATGATATTAGGAGCACAAAGACCCCCAATTATGATCTAGGAGGATACTAAAGTTTGGGAATTAACTTCTAGTGGCCAATTTATAGTCAAATAGGCTTACAAACATCTCTTTAGTAAGGACTTCTGCCCACCATTATAGGGTAAAGTCTGGATTGGTAATCTTCTCCCTAATTTTTTTTCTTCTGGTGGACTATTTAGCATGGTAAAATTTTAACTCTTGACAATCTATAAAGAAGGGGGTTTTCTATCACAAACTGATGCTATCTCTGCAAAGAAAAGGAGGAGAGTATTTCTCACCCATTCCTTGAATGTTAGTACACCTTGAAGATTTGGGCTATGGTGTGGGACAAATTTGGTCTGAATTGGGTTCTAAATTACAACCTCTCTCAATTTGTGGAGAATTGGAGCTATCCCTTCTACCACCCAAAATTGGTTTTTCTATGGAGAATTGTTCTACCATATATTTACTTGCATATATGGAAAGAGAGAAATAATAAAATATTTAGGGAGGTGGAAAAACCTGGGGACATGGTTATGGGACTCATGGAAAAATTATTGAAGTAAAATTTAAGGGTAGCCAAATGTAAGTTATTGAAGGAAGAACTAGGTAGGCAAGAAGGTCAGATTGCTAAGAAATGGGGTGTTCAAGAGGACTTTTATCTTTTTGATAACTCAAAAGTGTTAAAGAGACAACAAACAAGATGGAAATCACCAACCCTAACACAATTCAAACTAAACTTTGATGGGGCTGCTAGAGGGGGTATAGGAGTGGCGAGTGGAGTGCTAAGAAATGAGAATGGTGAAGTGTTGCTAATCTAATCTAGGAAGGTGGGTAGAAGTAATAATGTGGCTAAAGCTATGGCTTTGCTTTGGAGTCTTCAACTGATTAGTGAAATATAAGTTAAGGAAATAACTATAGAAGGGGACTCCAAATTAATTATTGATTTGGTAAATGGAGTGTCCCAACTGAGATGGAATATATGAACTATTGTCATGGACATCAAGCACATTTCAAAAGGGATGGAAAAGGTCCACTTGTAGCACATCTACAGAAAAGGAAATAAGGTGGTCGATGTAGCGACGACCATGGGTTTTGAATTAATGGCAGTCCAAGCTAGAGAAATATGGAAAATCTAAACAAGGAAATTATGTCCTTGATTCATAAGGAAAGAGGGGAGAGTATTAATTAATTATGACTACAAAATTTAAGGCCAATGCCATATTTGGCAATTTCTTCCTTAGAAAAATGAAATTCACTAAATTTAGTAAAGTTTTTTAAGGAAATGAGCAGAAAACATGGTCGTACAAATGGTAAAATGAATGGATACAAATTAAGGAGAGTTTCATTTCACCATTATGGTAACTTACTGTGGAATTCAAAATACTTCTTATTTGAAAGTATGAATAATATCATTATTCAAAGTGTTAGAGTTTTTAGGGGTGTAAAAATTATGATGTTAAACATGCAAAATTCTCATAATGAATTTGCATGGGATTTTGAAGTGTCTAAAAAATGGGCTTGTATAACTATTTCACTCTTCATAGAGACATACAAAGCTAAAAATATTAGTAGTGATATTGGAGAAAAGGACATTTAGATGCACATCACTGAGCTGGGGGAAGAAATGGGTGGAGATTCGAATAGGTTGGAGCCCAAAAAAATTGAGAATTTCAAAGATAGGATGGCAACCTGGTTCCTGTGAAAGGAAGGGGGATTTATGCCTTACATGTAGGTGATGGCAGGGTATTATGAGAATTTCTCCCTCCAATTCGTCAATGGGTGGAATGACCACAAGGTAACCATAAATGACATTACTTTCCAAGAAAATGAGGAAGTAATTGCCATGGCCACTAGGCTATCTATGAAAGGAATAAAATGGAGAAAGGTCACAAAAATGGCAGATGAGGCCAATACAAGCAATTTTTTCATAGAGGACGAAGAGCTACTGTGCTATAAAGGAGGATTTAAGAGGGATAGGTTGCTGGCTCCATGGGACAATGTCTACTTGGTGCTCATAAAATACATTACGTTGTAGGGAAGGTTTGGTGTTTATTACTATTACCACTTTCTCCTCATGAATCATTTTAGAAATAGGGATTTTATTTCTATCTCATTTTTTCACTACATTCTCTAGAGGATATGGTTAGTGATGTTAGGGAGAAGAGGAACAAGGGGCATAACTTTACCATTATTCACAAAGGCCTAATTTTTCACCTATACCAATTCCATCTTGCCCTTTTCCCCCCTAGGGTGGTGGTGGTTGACAACCAATACCATCGCCAGACTTCCCCCTAAGTACCAAAACTGGTACTAGAATTCATACCCCATGACCTTCCCCTAGCCACAAAAATAAGAAAAAGAAGAAATTTGAAGTGTTTATTGAACATATGGGTAGTAAAAAGATTAAAGTAGAAAAATTAGTGGAGGTGGAAGAGGAGAACTCAGAGGAGGAGAGTTATGGAAAGGGTAGGAGAAGGTCTGGTAGACTTACCAAATTCCAAGCAAGGCATAAGAAAAAATCTAATAGATTTAGGGTTGAAGAGGTAGAGGAGGAGAGCTCTAAGAACAATGAAAGGGAGAGGGAGGAGGAGAATAACTCTAACTCCAAGAGAGAAAAATGGAAAGGGGAGGTAGAAAAGAGTGATAATTCTACTAACAATTCTATTCATAATGCCCAGATGTCTATAGGGAACACTTAGGTGTTATTTGGAAATGCCATTACTACAGAGACTACCCATGTTTTTTCCAGCTTCACCCTACAACCCATTACCTTCTATGAATATAGTAACAACTTTGATACCTCCCCCATTACCATTTCCTCCTTGGTCATGAAAAAAGCCAAGGTTTTTACTAACCCAAAGGTGTTGCAAGATGATAACTAGGTGGACAAAGCTAAAGAGGAAGCTAAAAAGCTAGAACTATAAACAAAGAGAAGGTCAAGAAGCAAATGGAGGTGATTGCCCAACTAAATCAAAGGGTTAATGTTTTAGAGGAATGATTCTCTACCTTCTCTAAATTCACCCTAAAGGTCACTCATATTGTTGCCACCACCCTGCAATTACTAGCACAAGGAAAGAAGAAATAGGGATGGACATGGAGGATCATAAGCTTCTCTTTATTTTCTTACTAATGATTGGGCCCAGGTTCTTTTGGCTAGGGAGGGAAAGGAAAAAAATGAGAAATAAGTCTATAGTTTTAAAGGATCATTGGATCCTAGTTTTTTTATGATATTATGTTTTTAGTTGGTTTGCTGGTATCCAATCATTACTCAAACATGGGTTGGCCTGACTGTGCCAACAATTTTTTGGTGAACTTTAGTAGTATAGTTAACTCTGTGGACTTCTACTATAGTTTAGTTTTTTCTGTTCATAGTAGTGTGCTAGTTAGAAGTTTGGGAAGAAATATTGTGGTTAAATTACTTTTAATTTGCTTTCATTTTAGTAATGTTCTCTGTTGGTTCCTATTGGTGATGTGCTAGTTACTAGAATTTTGGTTGTAAGGGCCAACCCCCTTGTTTTTGGTCGCTTTAAATTTGAAAACCAAATTGTGTCATTACATGAGTAAAATATGTCACAATAAACAAAACAATTCATACTTACAACATTATAACATAATAATCTATATTGGATACACTAGCATGATGAGAAGTAAAAATATATAACATGGTCTAACATATCATAACATGATCTATGGAGTCAATAAATATATATAATACAATTAACTATCATAATACAAAGTGTATCATAATAAACAATATGTGCCATAGAAACACAATCCAAAGATGCCAAAAGACCTAATCTATCTGATCTACAACCATCTATACTCCATGCAAAGAAGACTGAATGGATCATCCTATGTAACATGATGTGCCTCATCATGTGGGGACATCCTATGGGGCATTGTGTGTCACATCTTGAGAAGACAATATATACATGCTTAATTGAAATGGGTTTAAAAAAATAGCTTGCAAATAAATTTAAATATTTCATACTTATTTAAAATAACACCACATGAGATAGGTGTTCCTCTATAGCAAGAGGAGGTGCACTATCAAAGATACCAAATCTGGAAGTGGTGATACAAAAGATACCAAATGAGGTGCGCTATTAGTTGTCGATGGATCAAGACCTATACAAACATCTAACATATGAAAATCCCTACAAAATGAGATAAAAATAATATTTGAGCACATGTTATTAAATTCAAGTTCCAATGTACATTATTTATAGTGTGATTCAAAGTGCATACTGTATGAGGGATGCCAACATCTAAAGGTCTCAAAAAAAGACTATACTATCTCCTAGGAGGAATAATATCATCCATCCTCTATTAATTGAAAATAAACATACATTAATATGGTTAATACAATTATGCATATATGTTGAAAGTAAATAATAATGTATTTTTACAAATTTTAATTAAATTTTTACCCGCTACTCCTAGCTCTCTCCCTCTCCACAAAGAAGGTCAAAAAATAATTCAACATCAATATCATCACTACCACCACCATGAGGATCGTACATCTCATCATCAAAATCAACGTCCTTGGCATCATGGCCATTGTTAGAATATATAGTCTACTAATATAACTTGGGTGGGGGGGGTGGGGTGAATCAGTTATCCAACTATCATCACAAACATTAACCTTAAACAAACATAAAGATGTCATTAATATAAATTGAAACCACAACAAAATACTCATACACAATTAACACAAGATATGTTAACTAGTGAAACCCTTGATTAGAGGGAAAAATCGAGTGGGGATGGTAACTACAAGATGATGTACTAATATAAATATTCCTTGTTAGAGGATAGACCTTGTTAGTAGTCTATTACAACATTCAGTATATATAAATCCCTATTAGGAGATTCTAATCTTATTAAGAGTTGTGGAAGATAGTTGGACTCACTACCCAAACAACTTCAAGGTTAAGATCAAAGAACCAACAGTCCAAATGATCTTTGTATTATTCCTTGTAGAACAATAGAACTGAAATGTACTTCTTCCTCTATCATTGTTCTATCAACATAAATTCTACTCCTTTATATCTTGTAACTAGATCTCATAGTGCACATCCAATGATCCATTGGATTTCTTACACACATTCAACAAGAATTATGCTCCTTCTTGCACTATGCACTAATACTTCAGATTCTTCTTGATCTTCTTCTTCCAGATCACTATCTCAAATAAAGAAAACAACTTTCCTTTATACCACATCTTCATAATAATTCCTTGAGCCAGTCTTGAGGTTTTCCCAATTAATTAAAATTAGATAATTAATTAATTTTCTATTACAACACTATTGGCTCACAATCTATACAAAACTTTATGCATGCAAAACCACATCTTGTGCACACACTAGTGTAACCACATGATCATCCTCTATCACTATTATATATGCATCACCTTCATTAGTATAAGAATTTGGCTTAGACCAGAATTAACCCAAAAACTAAAGAACTCAACACAAGGAAACAGTAGACCAAAATAGACTTAGTATGATCAAAATGATGATATTCATTCAATATGATAGCTTCAGAGAGTACACTAGGAGTTCCTATATATAGAGGCCTCAAGAGAGCTTCTAGAATGCATAGAAGTCAGCATCATGATATGTCATACAACTAGGCACATGTCCACGAGATATGGGTTATCCTCCATTGAGCATGGGATTAAGTGTGATGATGTGAGCATAAGCCTACAATGGTGTAGCATGAAAATCAGTGGTGTAGACAACATGTGCTAAATGAGGAGTGCAAATAACTGTGTTGTCAACATGAAAACTCAGTGAATGATGCATACTCCTATGTTGTAGACACCATGTCCATAATTAGAATTTCATAACTCAATGAGAGTACACAAATTCCTAAGTGTCTAACCTAAAAAACTAATGCAAAATAATTAAATAATGCATTAACCTAAGTAAAATTAAGTAAGTGTAATAAGTAAATACTTATTTACACCAAAACCCCCCCTTAAGTGCAACTTGAGGGAATGTCCTTAAGCTTATAAAATCTAAGATGATATGCAAGATGGGTCCCGGCTACTATGCGATGTGAGGTACCCATGTACATAATGATATGCAATCTCACATAAAGTGGGGAAAGAGGGAAAGCCTCATGGGAAAAACCCTCCCCCAAAAAGAGAGATAAATAGGGATGCATGGATGGATGGATTAATCAAGACCCCCCCATTATGACATCCATCTAGTATATACATAAGAGAATGATGAGAAGAGAAAGAGAGACAAGATAGGCTTCCCCCCCAAAAGAAGAATGTGGAATAATGATTGCTCTGATGAAGAAGCTGATCCAAGCCTGTAGAATGGTGTTCCTCCCCTTAGGAAGAAACAATGCCATGGGTAAAAATGAGATGCTTCTACTATATGTGGAAGGAATCCCATGGATAAGTGATGTCTTTGAAACCTACTCAACTAGTTGAAGAACCTATCCCAAAAAATTGTCTATCTCTGCAATTGATGAAGAACCCTGCTGCAACTACTGATCATAAGTATCCACAATCACTTCAACTTGTAATGATTGATCATGTAGAGAATGAATAAGAGAGTCAGATGGAACCCTCATGAAAAATGAAGAAGGTAATTTTGCATCAAGAAGAAGAGGTAGATCATGAATACTGTCCCCCAAATTTGTCACTGAACTTGTATCTAGAAGACTGAATTTACCCTATTATTTTGGACCTATCACTATGGCAATGTATGCATGTGGATTGAATTGATGAAGTGACCTCTCACTGCAACTATTGATAGAACCCCACATGTTTGAATCTATTGAAGCACTATCACTGGTGTCACTATCAATTTCTACACTATATGATGTGCAAAGAGGAGTAGAGGACACACTTGGTGAACTTTCCTCAAAGTATACATCTATCTCCACAAATATTTGATGTGTCTCAAGATCTAGAAGTCTATATGCCTTCACACTGTCTTCATAACCAATGAAAGTACAAGGCCAAGATGACTATGCCTTACATCCCTTAGAAGATCTCTTTGCCCATGTAGGACAACTAAAGACTTTGAAGTGTGTCATAATAGGTTTTCTACCACACAATGCCTCAAAAGGAGTTTCACCATCTAAGGCTAGATGAGGAGAATGATTAAGAATGTGAGTGGCACTAGAGATTTCTTTGACTTTTAATGTTGGATTGAGAGACTTGGCACGAATCATGAAACTTGCCATAGACTTAAGAGTTTAGATTCTAAAAGCTGCAATATCTATCTTATGTGGACTGAATGCTGGTGAAGTCTAAAGATCAATACCCTCATGTCTACAAAAGTCCATAAGTCTTCTATTTAAATAGATGCTACCATTGTCCATGTAGATTACTTTGATGGCTTTCCTAGATTTCCATTCTACATGAGCCTTGAAGTCTAGAAACTTGTCCAACACTTCATTCTTGGTATGCAGAAAGTAGACCCAAGTGAACCTTGAAAAGTCATCAATAAAGGTAAGTATGTAGCAACCCTAGCTGAATACCATGTAAACCATCTAAATAACACCAATTTATCTAGAAGACTTCCCTCTTTGTAACTTCCCCTCTGGATGCATATCCACTAAATCTGTTGAACATTCACCCTTAGAAAAGTTGATTTGAGGTAGACCTTTCACCATGTGGTATGTGCAAAGTTCCTAAAGATAGTGATAGTCAATATGACCATACCACTCATGCCATAATTGCATGTTTGAATTGGATTGAGCTAACAAGGCCTTTAAAGGAGAATTTGGTACAAAATGAGAGAAATAGTAAAACCTCTTGCTATGATTCACTTTCCCCACTACAACTAAGGAATCATCTTTAAGAATGTGCACTTTTACTGAGTCTAGAAGGAACTCAACTCTATGTCCATCTCCAAGGTGAGTGATTTGGTAGATTGAGAGGAGATTTGAACTTAGGTTTGGAACATAGAGAACCTCTTGAAACTCTCCATTTTCCATCTCCACATTTCCTTTTCCTTCAACTGCCATTTTACTATCATTTCCCATGAAGATGTGTAGTACCTTTGAGTGATTCAATGAAGAAAAATCCTCCTTTGAAGAACCCATATGGTTTGAGGCACCTAAGTCAAATATCCATTCCTTTGAAGAGTTTGAATTAGCCATGAGTGCTTTCCCTTTGCCCTTTGAGTTTGAGGAAGACCCTTTATCTTTGTAAGTATTAGGGAATGGAACATTATGTTTCTTCATGATGTTGGTCAACTCATCAATCTTTCTGAGATAACACTCATGCTCTTCATGACCTAATTTCTTGCAATAAGTGCACTTGTTCTTCTCCTTATTATTCTCCCCTTTCTTGTTCAAATTGAAGGACTTGCCTTGTTGATTGGATTGTGGTGTTGTCTTTTCTACATCATTAGATTTGTCCTTCTTCCACTTCTTCTTACCCTTTCCTTTATTTGAAGATTGTCCAACTAAATGTTGAGAACCCTCATTAACCACCAATGCTTTGGACTGAGGTGTTTTAAGAATCCCCATTGATTTCAACTTCTTTTCTTCATCATCCAACAATTTAGCATATTCATCAAAAATGTCTTTCTTGTAGGTAGACCCTAAGGTAGTCTGAGAGGTGTTAAAAAAAGATACAAATGTAGAATATTCTAATTGTAGCTTGTTATGTATGAGATAGATCAATCTTTCATCTTTGATAGAACTCACACAATTAGTAAGCTTCATTCTTAATTCATTCACCTTGATGATGAAATCTTGGATTGAGTCATATGGCTTAGGATCTAAGGAAACAAGCTCATCTTCAATTTTGAACACATCCTCTTCAGACACTTTACTTTAAAGGCTTTTGAGGGTATCCCAAGCTTCCTTGGATGCAGTACACTTCCTGATTTAATACATGATCTTATAATCTACCCCCAAACATATATCACCTAGGGCTTTCCCATCCATTGCTACCCAAGCTAAAATATCACTTGCTGAAACTTTATCACCTGCTAGTTTAGGAAGAGTACCATCTACATATTGTGAAACTCCATTATGCATTAAGTGATACAACATTTTGATTGACCACGAAGCATAGTTATGAGGAGTTAATTTAGGAAACTTAAAGTTGCCCATAATACAAAAAATGAAAGAAAAGTGCAGAAAAGAGAGAACACAACACCAAGAACACGCCCCCTTTTCACTAAATCAAGAAACCACCCCAAAATAGATGCTTTGGGTACTTTATCAGTAGTGCAATTACAATGGGCCACTTACCAATTTTTGCCTTTGTGGACTTCTAATTTTTCTTGTTACAACTTCTATAAGGAGTACAAATCTAAAACTTTACAATGTACTACAATTCTGAAGCATTACAAAGCAAAGAAAGGCACTATTGCTAAAAGTCACACTTTTGTCCACACAACCTTACAATCTAATAGTAGATCTGGAAAGTAGACAAAAAATAACACACTTTCAAATTAAATGGAACCTATTTTCAACTCTAGATGAGCCTGTACAGAGTATTTGAAGTTGTAAAATGTAGGATTATCCAAGTATAGTCTCCAAAAAAAGCAATTTTTGAACAATCCATGTACCAAAACTAGAAAATAGCTACACCAATGAAAAATTTAGAAAATTCTACCAAATTTTTTTTAAAATTGCACCTAATTTGGAGTTTGGATGTCTGAGTTATGGCCTCCTAAAGTTGAACTACAAAAACCAAAATCAATCTAGAGAGGGGTTGCATCAACGAATGACGGGGTTAAATTTGATTGTCATACAATCATCATAGCAATTATAATTTTCTTGGAAATGATTTACAAACAACTGTCAATTTTAAGATAGTGATAAGATGACATCAACAAAACTTTGGACCTCTGGATGATGTGGCGGATGGCATGGAATTTTTGTACTGCATAGAATTGTACAAAAATTGATGACATGTGTTGATGTGTAGATGAGTCGAATGTTGACCATGCTCTAACTTGTCACTGTGACATGGCAGGTGATTCATTGCAGATGTGGCTACAAAGGAAATTTAATAGTCACCGTGTATTAGTACATCGACTAGACACGAGTCCCTAATTTTTTTGTGTGTGTGGTGACAAAAGCTACCACATGTCAAGCAGGTCATCACCAAGATTAACTGTTCACATGCCAAAAATCACAAAATTTGTCCCACATTCGTAGGGTTTGTGATTACAATGTGGTTTTTATAGAAGAGTCTATAGCTACTAAAGCAAATATGATCCTTTCTGATGGAAGGTGAGACTGAGGAAATTTTCTAGAAGTTGAGAAGAGTTTGATCGCTCGAGTCCTTTTTTTCATCGCCAAGAATGGGAGGTTCGTCCCACATGCGTGGGACAAGCACTTAAAGTGCTATATAAATATGAACTCCCATGGATAATTAGAAAGAAATGCAATGTATGGTCCACTCGCTAGTTGAAAAGGCTTCCAATCTAGTGGGCTTGATGAGCCAAAAATTATGTGCGGTCTATGGTCTCTATGCTCTTCAATGTCTAGATTTAGAAAGTATGGCCCAAAAATTTGATGAAACCGAAACAAATAAACCCTATGGAGTTAAATAAAAAATTTGAAAATTGCAGAGCTGAGCCAGGGTGTCACTACCTGGTTCAGCTAAAAAAAGTTTCTCTGACTGAATGAAAAATAATTCTAAAAATGAAATTCAAAAAATGCCTAGAATTGCAGAGATAACAATAATGCAGATCCAAACATACAATAATCATATCAATGAAATGATCATACCCGAATTGCATATCGGGGCCTCCAAGTTTTGATTTGCAAATTATTTTTTCCTCATGATCAACTTTCACCCAGCATAGGCAAATTTATAGTCAATCTTTAGTGAATCGACACTCTAGATGTAACGGTGAGGTCAGATCTGAGTCTAGATGCTCCCAATTTTTGCAGGTCCTCTGGATTCATGTCGAGGTGCTGAAGCATGAACAATCTTAAATAGCTATGTGATGAGAATCTCCCTTAGCTCTGATACCATGTAAGAATTTGTCTTAGACTAGAATTCACCCAAGAACTAAATAACTCAACACAAGCACACAATAGACAAAAATAGATTAAGTATGATCAAAATGATGATATTCATTCAATATGACAGCTTCAGAGAGTACACTAGGAGTGCCTATATATAAAGGCCTCAGGGGAGCTTCTAGAATGCATAAAAGTCAGCATCATGATATGTCATACAACCAAGCACATGTCCACCAGATATGGGTTATCCTCCATTGAGCATGGGATTAAGTGCGATGATGTGAGAATAAGCCTACAATGGTGTAGAAAACATGTGCTAAATGAGGAGTGCAGATAAGTGTGTTTTCAACATGACAACTTAGTGAATGATGCATACTCCTGTGTTGTAAGCACCATGTGCATAATTAGAGTTGCGTAACTCAATGAGAGTACACAAAATCCTAAGTGTCTCACCTTAAAAAATAATGAAAAATAATTAAATAATGCATTAACCTAAGTAAACTTAAGTAAGTGTAATAAGTAAATACTTATTTACACCAACAATTACATCCCATATGAAAGATAGAAATAGATCATCAGAACTCTATTTTGCTGATGCAGAGCCCTTTATATTTATCCTCAAGGAACCAAGAACATCTCAAAGATTACAACAAAGAACCCTGACATTATACACCAATAAAGACAACATCTTCACTCACACAATCAGATTGCTATGTCTGATTGCATTGTTCATAACTCCAGTTCTAAATATCTTCTTGAAAAACCCTTTGGAGGAATTGTTCCAAACTAGGTATAGTAAAACATATTCAAAGATGGTACCTATACAATAAACTAATTACAAGTTATGGTCTTTGTATCAAGACCCATTTTCTCTATCATAAACCAGAAACAAAATTGGTAACCCAATGTTTATTTAATTGGTGAATGGATCTATTGACATCCATCTAAAGTCATTTGAGTCATAATGTTGGTCTAGGTTGGGTTTGTATGAAAGTTGAAATGTAAAAATGTATAAAATGCATAAAACATTGTCAAGAATGCAAAAGGGTCAAAATAATGTGAAGGGTTAGTTTAAAGGGTGGTTTGGAAGTTATAACCAACTACAAAACCTATAAAAATGGATGTAAGGTCGAACCAAAGCATTAATGAAAGGAATAGATACATTTTGAAACAAAAAAAAATAAAAAAAAAATTTAATAATCTCAAACCAATTCCAAATTATCCATCTATGATTCTAATTTCAAAATCTGTAAGCCATTTATTTTTCCCATTCATATATAATTTTTCAAGCACAAATCCCTGCCTTCATCTTAAATGGATATCTTTAAAAACCAGTTTTCACTCAAATCTTCATAACTTTCCCAAATCTAAATGAAAATGATTCAAACCAGTTGGAAATGAAAGGTAGTTTGTATATCTTTCTAATGAATATCATTAGATATCTTGAGTCTCCAAAATATGTCTACATCACATGCTGCAACATGACTGTATTCAGCGAATCTCAAATCTGCAAACATCCACTTTCACCAAAATACCCATAACTTATTCATTTATTCATAAAATTGAACCAAACCAAAAGCATGAGAAGAAGGATTCATCATAATATATATCCATTACTATATTACATGGTTTCCAGGCTGTACATGGCTGTACAAGGCCTGGAAACTACTCTAAAACTAAAAAAAACCAATCAAAACCACAACAATACAATGCACCAAAAATGTATCAAAGTATTTTCTCTTCTCCAAATTGATTTTCTTCGACCATACAATTGTTTTTATGTCCATTTGACAGTTATAAACCTTCCTAACTACCCCCAAGACCAACCATATACCTTTTTACATCATTTTTTTTGTGCAGAGGCACCTAAATTTCAAGAAGACAAAGATATAAAAGCTAGAGAAGCCATTTGTAATAAGTTGTCAAAGGAGGTCTTAATATGATAAATAATGCAAAAATGTTTATTTAATTGGTGAATGGATCTATTGACATCCATCTATATTCATTTGAGTCATAATGTTGGTCTAGGTTGGGTTTGTATGAAAGTTGAAATGTAAAAATGCATAAAATGCATAAAACGTTGTCAAGAATGCAAAAGGGTCAAAAGAATGTGAAGGGTTAGTTTAAAGGGTGGTTTGGAAAGAAATATTATAGATTGAAAGTTATGAAAAATGAAATCTGATATAGAAATCAGGATATGTGAATGGAGGAAGGTTGATATTTTTGTGTTGGAAAATGTTTTGTTCTACCTTGTAAGATGCCTCTAATTATGGAGTTTATTTAATGGATTTTGAAGGGATCAGCATACTCAAGGGATTCAAAATAGGCTGGTACATCCTCAAGGAACCAAGAACATCTCAAAGATTACAACAAAGAACCCTGACATTATACACCGATAAAGACAACATCTTTACTCACACAATCAGATTGCTATGTCTAATTGCATTGTTCATAACTCCAGTTCTAAATATATTCTTGAAAAACCCTTTGGAGAAATTGTTCCAAACTAGGTATAGTAAAACATATTCAAATATGGTACCCATAAACAAGTTATGGTCTTTGTATCAAGACCCATTTTCTCTGTCATAAACCAGAAACAAAATTGGTAACCCTTCCTAGGGCATCTCATAACGTTCACAAAACAAATTTAAATAAACCCAAACCAATTCCACATCATCCATTTGTGAGTCTAGTTTCCAAATCTGTAAGCCATTAATTTATCCAATACATAAATCAATGTATAAGCACAAATCTTTTCCTACAACACCATTGAAGGCATTTAAAAACCAGTTTTCACTCAAATCTTCATAACTTTCACAAATCTATATAAAAACAACCCAAACCAAAAGGAAATGAAATTTAATTCATGTATCTTTCCAATGAATATTTTTATAGGTCTTTATTTTCCAAAATATTCCTGTACCAAACGTTTCAATCTGACTATAGTTGGACATTCTCAAATCTGCAATTTACAAGCTTTGCCAAAACCTGCATAACTTCTTCATTTCTAAATGAAACCAATCCAAACCAAAGCCAAAAGAAATTTTATTCACTTCTCTATCCAAATATACAAAATTTGCATGGTTTCTAGGCTGTACATGGTCGTACAAGACCTGGAACCAACACTAAAACAGAAAACCAATCAAAATAACAACTTAGGATATTACCAAATTTCTTTCAAAATGTATCTCTTCCTTTCCTTAATGCTTTGGTTCAACCTTACATAAAGTTTAATAGATTTTTTCGGTTGGTTATAACTTCCAAACCACCCTTTAAACCAACCCATTACATTCTTTTGACCCTTTTGCATTCTTGACAATGTTTTATGCACTTTATGCATTTTTACATTACAACTTTCATACAAACCCAACCTAGACGAACATTATGACTCAAATGACTTTAGATGGATGTCAATAGATCCATTCACCAATTAAATAAACATTTTTATATTATTTATCATATTAAGACCTCCTTTGACAACTTATTACAAATGGCTTCTCTAGCTTTTATATCTTTGTCTTCTTGAAATTTAGGTGCCTCTGCACCATACTCCCAACCTTGAAAAGTTTTCAAGTCCCTTGGAAACATGGAATCAATAACCTGCAAGAAAAAATATTAGATCAAAATCCTCATCTTTTCCTTTGCCTCTTCACCATCATCACTGGATCGATGCCTGCTCCACTTTCTTATCTCTTTCACTAATGACTCCCATCAATGGAGTTCTTCTGGTTGCCTCTATGGTGCTTCTCATTCCTCAGTCCACTCCTCCATGCTGCTCACAAACACCAACACTTTGTCCCTCACTTGGGAGTTCCTCTTGCCTCTCTCCCCAAGACTTTTTGTGACACACAAAGGACCATCCTCTTTGGCCCTAGATCATCTCCTATGATCCTTTGGTAAACCTCTCCTATCCACCCATTGCAGCTGAGCGAACCGGCACCATTCTACAACCACAAACCTCAAAACAAGAATCCAAAATAACCCAACACTGCCTAGTGTAGATCATCTTCCATCTACATGCTCAGAATCTTCTAAGCTCTAATACCAATCTGATGTAGAGCCCTTTATATTTACCCTCAAGGAACCAAGAACATCTCAAAGATTACAACAAAGAACCCTGACATTATACACCGATAAAGACAACATCTTCACTCACACAATCAGATTGCTATGTCTGATTGCATTGTTCATAACTCCAGTTCTAAACATCTTCTTGAAAAACCCTTTGGAGTAATTGTTCCAAACTAGGTATTGTAAAACATATTCAAAGTTGGTACCCATACAATAAACCAATTACAATTTATGGTCTTTGTATCAAGACCCATTTTCTCTGTCATAAACCAGAAACAAAACTGGTAACCCTTCCTAGGGCATCACATAAGGTTCACAAAAAAAATTAAAATAAACCCAAAACAATTCCACATCATCCATTTGTGAGTCTATTTTCCAAATCTATAAGCCATTAATTTATCCAATACATAAATCAATGTATAAGCACAAATCTCTGCCTGCAACACCATTGAAGGCATTTAAAAACCAGTTTTCACTCAAATCTTCATAACTTTCACAAATCTATATAAAAACAACCCAAACCAAAAGGAAATGAAATTTATTTCATGTATCTTTCCAATTAATATTTTTAGAGGTCTTTATTTTTCAAAATATTCCTGTACCAAACGTTTCAATCTAACTATAGTTGGACATTCTCAAATCTGCAATTTACAAGCTTTGCCAAAACCTGCATAACTTCTTCATTTCTAAATGAAAAAAATCCAAACCAAATCCAAAAGAAATTTTATTCACTTCTCTATCCAAATATACAAAATTTGCATGGTTTCCAGGCTGTACATGGTCGTACAAGACCTGGAACCAACACTAAAACAGAAAACCAATCAAAATAACAACTTAGGATATTACCAAATTTCTTTCAAAATGTATCTCTTCCTTTCCTTAATGCTTTGGTTCGACCTTACATACAGTTTTATAGATTTTTTTGGTTGGTTATAACTTCCAAACCACCCTTTAAACCAACCCATTACATTCTTTTGACCCTTTTGCATTCTTGACAATGTTTTATGCACTTTATGCATATTTACATTACAACTTTCATACAAACCCAACCTAGACCAACATTATGACTCAAATGACTTTAGATGGATGTCAATAGATCCATTCACCAATTAAATAAATATTTTACATTATTTATCATATTAAGACCTCCTTTGACAACTTATTACAAATGGCTTCTCTAGCTTTTATATCTTTGTCTTCTTGAAATTTAGGTGCCTCTGCACCATTTCCAATGGTCTATTTTTGCACTACTTTTAGTAAAACACATATAAATTTTGTATAACATTGTATCAAAATTATTCCTTTTAACCATGTCATCATGACAACCTCAAGAACATGTCCTCCACTACAAATCATCTAAAACTTCTTCAGCTCCTATGCATACTAATATTACTGACCACTATTTTTCCAGTCTTAACAAAATTATTGCTATGTTGACATCAATGACAAATGTAGTCATGAATGCAACATATCAATACTCTCAAATTATTAGGATACTATCATGACCATTAATTCTAACAATCTCCCCCTTTGGCATTGATGGCAACATAGATGAAAAACATCTAAGTTCCAAGAATACCAAACTCTACTATGTTGCTGTCATTTTTGTAAATCATCTTCATCAATTTGAAATCTTCTTGAATGTTGTACCATTCTTCTTCTTCTTTCAGGATTGACAATAGTTGTTCATAGTAAACAACTTACAATACTTTTGGGCTACATTTTTGTACTTACACTTTCTTTTGTGCATTTTCACATCCTTCTACACACGTACATGAATCTTTCTCAATCTCCCTAAATAGATAATTCTCCCCCATTTCCATCTCAATAGGTGCTTCTCTTCCCATTTCTTATGTACATTCACTCAATATATTTTTCATGTGCATTCTCTCCCCCATTGATGTTAATGTCAAACATATCAATCATAATACCAATTTTTACATACTAATTGCTAATCAACTACTAAAACCATCAACCAACTCAAGTGTCTGAAGACACTATTTAATACCAAATACCTAGAGTCCTCTATGAATCAGTATAAATTAGATACTCCCCTATATAGGAAGCATCAACATTCAATCCAGTCTAACCATAGTGCTTTGTACCACAGGACTGATGCACTTATTGCATCAACTTCTTTGAAGTAGGGAGGGGAATAACCCTTAGCATACCTCCTAGGTACTCAAAAGTATCTTTAGGAAAAGGATTCATAAATATATTTCCAATAAGATCTTCAGTACTTACACACTCTAGCCTTATATCTTTCTCTACTGCCTTCTCTCTCAAAACATGATACTTTATGGAAATGTGCTTTGTCTTAGAATGCAATACTAGATTCTTAGACATACTTACTATACTTGTGTTATCATAGTAAACGATAATAGGTTCTATAAACTCAATTCCAATATCCTTCAACATTTTTTCCATCCACATAACTTGATTACAATTATTTGTTGTTGCAGCATAGTTTACCTAAGGTGGACTTTGAGATATATAGTCATGTTTCTTGCTCAACCAAGAAACCAATCTTCCTCCAAGAAAGAATACTCAAGCACAAGGTGAAATCACTTGATCTATCATATCATATTCCATAATCAGATGTACCCTTCAAGTATCTTAATATCCTCTTTACTACTGCATAATGATACTCTTTTGGATCATCTTGAAATCTTGCTACAATCCTGAATGCATTTTTTATATCTGGTCTAGTGTGAGTTAGATATTACAATCCTTGAATCATAGATCTATACTTCTTTTGCTCAATAGTAGGTGTCTCGTCTTTACAGGATAACTTGTGACTAGTTATCATGAGTGTACCAATAGGTTTGCAACTTTCCAAACGAAACCTTTTCAACGAATCTCTCAAATATTTAGTTTGTGAAATAAATATCCCATCTTTATTCTACACAATCTACAACCCTAGCAAAAACTTGATTTCTCGTATCGTGCTCATTCCAAATTCATTTTTCATCTTTTCAAAAAACTTGCCACTTTCTCCATCATTTCATCTAAATATTATATCATCCAAAAATATTACAATGATAAATAAACCATCATCAATTTTTTTCAAATACAAATTATCATTTTCTATTCCTTTGATAAATCCAAGCTTTTATAAATACCTGTCCAACTTTGCATACCAGGTTCTAGGTGCTTTCTTTAGACCATACAATGCTTTCTTTAATCTATATACAAAGTCTTTATCTTTTTTTCAGAGGGAATCCATTAGGTTGCTCAATGTATACTTCTTCTTCAAGTTCTCTATTAAAAAAAGATGACTTGACATCCATCTAATGAACCTTGAAATTCTTACTCATTATATAAGCTAAGAACATCCTTACTACTTTCATTCTTGGAATGGGTGCATAGGTTTCTTCATAATCTATGCCTTCTTGTTGTGAGTATCCTTTGCAAACAAGTATGCCCTTGTTTTTCTTGACTTCTCCTTGCTCATTCATCTTATTTTTATATACCCACTTGGTTCTCATCACATTCATGTCTTTAGGTCTAGGAACTATTTCCCATGTCTCATTCTTCACAATCTAATCTAGTTCTTCTTTCATAGCTTACATCTAGTGATCATCCTTACATGTCATATCTGTGCTCTTAGGTTCTACTTGAGAAATTAGGCACAATTCCTAATTTACTCTATTCCTTGTCATCACACCTTTATCCTTTCTTCTAGTTATTTTCTCTTGAGGGTGATTGTTTGTCATGTTTGTACTGAAAATAGGAGTTTACATCTCAAATTTGATCTCTTCCCTAGGTTTATATCTTTGTTCTTCTCTATGTTGAACAAACACATCATTCTACAAGTCATTGTTAGTCTTGAAAAGAACTTCAACATTCTATCTAGAATATCCATAATTATCCTCTTTTCCACTAGAATTACAATCTACCATCTTCTCTTTGGTACCAAATTTTTCATCAATCCTTATATTTTTGCACTCAACTATTGTCTTAGTTTTATAGTTAAAACATCTATATGATTTTCTTTTCAATGAATAACCAAGAAACATACCTTCCTCGCATCTAGGATCAAACTTAAAAATATCATCATCTCTCTTTATAGAACATTTACTTCTGAATATTTTGAAATACTTGAATGATGGTGAATGACCAAACCATAAATTATAGGGTGTCTTGCTCATACCTTTTCTAATTTGTACTCTATTCAGAGTATATACTATAGTGTTAACTGCTTCTCTCCAAAATGTCTTTGAGACATCATTCTCAAATAACATGGCTCTTGCTACTTTTGCTACTGACTTGTTCCTTCTTTCATCAATCCCATTCTGTTTAGGTGTTCTAGGTGAAGATAATTGTCTTTTGATTCGATTCTCTTCATAGAACATGTTGAAATCTATAAAGGTGAACTCTCCTCCTCTATCTGATCTTAAACGCTTAATCTTAACACCATATTCATTTTTAACTCTATTTTTTAGTATCTTAAATTTCTCAAAAGCTTTAGACTTGTCTTTAAGAAATGCTACCCACATCATCCTAGTGAAATAATCAACAAAAATCATAAATTACCTTTCACCATAGAATCATTTGGTTCTTCCAGGACCATTCAGATCTGTATGAACAATTTTTGATTTCTTTGTAGTAGGGAACTTCTTTCTAGGAAAAGATACTTTCATCTACTTATCTGAAATACATGCCTTGCAAACAATATTAGTAGGGTTAATAATCATAGGTAGACCTCTTACTACAAATGTACTACTAAATTTCACAATATTATCAAAATTTATATGACAAAAAAATTCTATGCCATAACCAATTGTTATCAATCTTTGTATGCAAACATGTTATTTTAGTAGGATTCAACTAAAATACATTACCTCTAGATCTTGTTCTAGTACCAATAAAATTACCATCTTTGTCTTTGGTAATGCAAGTCTTCTTTGAGAATTGCAACATATATCCCTTGTCCACCAACTATCCAACACTTAGGAAAGTATGTTTCAAACCATCAACAAAGTAGACATCATCAGTGTTAATTTTACCATCAAGAATAATAGATCCAATCCTTATAATATGATCGATTGCATTGTTACCAACTCTAACAATACCTCCATCATGATTTCTAAACTTAAAAAATTTATACATATCACTAGTTATGTGATGTGAACATCCACTATCAATTATCCAATCTAATTTATTCTTAACTTGGGTAACTAGAGATCTCTCTTCTCTAATTTCTCTATCAAGGTTATATTCCTTAATTGCCACAAATCCTAATTCATCATCACTTCTACTCTAATATTTTTCATTAGATTCTTCATCCTCATTAGCATATAAATTATTTCTATCCTTATATCTTCTAGGCTTAAATCTTCCTCTAAAGTGTTTCTCTCTTTTAGGACATTTAGATGCATAATGACCATATTCATCACAAATCCAACATTTAAATTTTTTTTACCATCTTTTTCTCTTCTTACCAAAAGGCTATTCCTTCTTCAATCTTCTTGTCTTCTTTATATTTTCTACTATTGGAAAGATATCCTCTTGTGCTTGTACTTCTTGATAGATTAGGTTGAATGTTCATAGCACTAAAGGTTGTCTCAACTTTGGCTGATTGTCCAGACTATCTCATTTCTATTTTATAGATTCTAATCTTCCAAGAAAAGTTGCCTTTGTGAAATCTTTGGTGCAAGACATTACTATTTGAATCATCTAATTTGTTTTCTTGAATGATGATGATAAAATTTTCAAGATCTTACATAAAACCTCATCATTTTTTTTAGTTCCACCAAGAGATCAAATACTTGTAACAATTTTTGATATTCTTCCTACATAATTTTAGATGGATTCATCTTCCATCATCTTAGCATTTTGAAATGCATAAATTCAACTCTATAATTTCATCCTTTTTGAATGTTCATCACCTTAAAAAGTAACTTGTATTGGTTTTCAAATTTCATGAGACGTTTGGAATGTATTTACTTGGTTGTATTCATTTTTTGGAAGAGCTAATAGCAGGGCTTCTCTATCTCTCATGTTACACATGAATAGATCTCTCTCTACTTTACTACATTCTTCAAGCTTTCCTTCTTCTACAATTGTCTGCTTACTCTTTGTGAAGATCCAATAATCTAGACCCATGCACAACATATGAGTCTTCATCTTCTCCTTCCAACTATCATAGTTAGGCCCATCAAATTTTGGACTATCTTTCTTGAATATATTCGCTATTGATCTCCCAAAGATTTTAAGCCTTATGTTCAAGGACCAAATGCTTGAATACCAATTGTAAGAATATATAGTCCAATGATATAACTTAGAGGGGGGACAAATCAGTTATCCAACTATCATCACAAACATTAACCTTAAAAAAACTTAACCATGTGATTAATATAAACTAGAACTACAACAAGATACTCATACAAAATTAAAACCAGATATGTTAACTAGGGGAACCCTTGATTAGAGGGAAAACCCTAGTGGGGAAGGTACCCACAAGATGATGTACTAATATAAATATTCCTTGTTTCAGGATAGACCTTGTTAGGAGTTTGTTATAACATTCAATACATATGAGTTCCTGTTAGGAGATTCGAACCCTATTAAGACTTGTGTCAACCCTATTAGGAGTTATGGAAGACAGCTAGACCCACTGCCCAAAAAACATCAACGTTAAGATCAAAGAACCCACTATCCAAATGATCTATGTACTATTCTTTGCAGAATAATAGAACTAAAATGTACTTCTTCCTCTATGTCTATCTTGTTAACTAGACTTTTTATCCTTTAGATCTTGTAACCATATCTTATACTACACATCCAATGATCCCTTGGATTGCTTCCATGCATTCAACAAGCATTATGCTCCTTCTTGCATTGTGCTCTAATACTTTGCATTCCACTTGATCTTCTTTTTCTAGATCACTCTCTCAAATAAAGAAAACAACTTTCCTTTATACCATATCTTCAAAATAATTCCTTGAATCATCCTTGAGGCTTTCCCAATTAATTAAAATAATATAATTAATTAATTCATAGTTACAAGAACACTATTGGCTCACAATCGATACAAAAATTTACACATGTGAAACCATGTCTTGTGCACATGCTAGTGTCACCACATGATCATCCTCTACCACTATTATCTATGCATCACCTTCATTACATCTGAGATGAAAGATAGTGATAGATCATCATAACTCTATTTTCCAATGCTCTATTTCTGCACTACTTCTAGTGAAACATGTATAACTTTCATACAACATTGAATCAAACTTAGTCCTTTAAACCATGTCATCAGGATAACCTTAGGATCATGTCCTCCACTATGCATCATTTGAAACTTCCTCAACTTATACCCATATTAAGATTACTAATTTCTATTTTCCCAGTCTTAAAAAAATTACTACTATGTTGACATCAATAAAAAATGTAGTCATAAATGCAATATATAAATACCCTTCAATTCTTAGGATACTCCCCCAATGTAGTATCATCGGCATTCATGCTAACAACCATGTTGTGTTGCATCAACATCACTCTGGGGGCCTCTACAAATACCTCCATAATTGGTACAAACATGTCCAAGTTGACAAATGTTTGTTTCCTTCATGCACTAGTCTACTAAATTTCATGAAAGGCCAATCAATTATGTAAGAGAAGATGAATTTTTTTTTTATGATGGAGAGGTGCTGGGACAACTGGTGTATGAAGAAGAACAAGAGGTTGAGGAAATTTATGATTCCTCATATTATTGCTGAGCTTTGCTTCAGGTCTATCCTAAGGTATTACTCCACTGACCCCCTAAAAAGTCAATTCAAACTTAGCCCATAGTTTCCTAAGAAAGCACATGGCCACCTCATGATTAGCATGTAGTGTATGGTAAAATACCATCCACCACTACTCTCAAAAGTAATGTGATATATGAGGATGTGTGCACCATCTAATAGATATATGAGGCTTCTTCTCTCTTATCTCAATGCCTATCTTTAGGTTTACAAAATATATTTAAAATTTCCTTTTTATAATTTCAGCTGATGGACTTCTCTACAAGATAGACCATCAAAATAGAAGGAACATATGTTTTTTCTCCATAGTCTTAAGCTATCTATGTCACTTTCTAAATTCTCAATACACTGTACAACACCTTGCATGCTATCTACAAGGTGAAGCAGGTGGAGGGTGGGGGGGAGGGTGGAGGACTGGGGGATGGGCCTCTTGCCTAACACTCTGTATATCTTGCATGAGGTCATGATGGTTGCCCTTCATGCTCCCATACAGATCCTCTAGGGTAGGTGGTGGATGAGGACTAGGTGGGGGTAGAGGTGGAGGTGCAGATAGAGGGGGCGAGGGCAGGGGTGGGTCCATCAAATATAATCTACATATATGTATACAACATAAAAATTCACAAAATTATGATTTAATTAAAATAAATCTAAAATATTAATATAAATACATCATTAAAACCATATATTTATATCTAATAAATCTTTAACTACTTGAATATAACAAAAAGAGGGGGGGGGGGAGGGGGGGGATATGCATGGCAATGATTTAATATATTTATATTAAAGAAACATTGTGGACATCATAAACATACATAACTATAAAGCATATGTTAGGGTTAGGGTATCGATTAAGATTCTAAGTATATTTAGATTATTGTCAAGATTAGGCTAAGGACTAGAAGTATTTTAAAAAAGGTTAGTGTTATGATTGTGCAGAGAATTTACAAAATTAGGTTTTATTAGATTGAGCATTAACATATGTTGGTTAAGATTTAGGATTTAACATTTTTTATTAAAAAATTTCCATTTAGAATTAAGGTTACAATTTAGTGCATTTAGGATTTAAGGGTTAGGCTTAAATCTTAAATTTTTACATAAGTTATAATTTTGTTAGGAATAAAAATTGAAACAAGCTTATATTATCTAGTTACATGCATATAACATTTATGATTTATTTTGGGGTTAGGTTAAGGGTTTGGGATTATGCATTAGTTAGGGTTTAGTTAGAGTGTACATATCACAATTAGGGTTATTCTTACTCTAGTTTTAGGATTGTATTATGGTTAGGGTTCAATATTCCTCACTCTTTCATTTTTTATCCCTTCTACAACTATTATTTTGATTATTTAAATATCAAACTTCATAAATTTAATATTTGTTATTTCACAAAGTTTTTGAACACAACCAAGTTAAGAGCACCATAGTACATTTTTTCACTACCATTAGAAATATTACTTTTAGAACACATATTTTTTCAAGGTTCAAGCTAGGGTTGTATTGACATGGACAAGATCTTATGGTAAGATTGATGATATTTTCCTTCGAATCAAGAAGAAGATGACTAAGCATACTTGATAAGTATAAATCAAATATTTAAAAATTAGGTCATAATAATTATGAGAACACTTTATTTATTCAATTAAATTTATGTTTGACATTATATTACCCCTAATTAAATTAATTCTACCTTGGAGTAAAATATTCATGTTACATATTTAGTATATATTTAAGCTAAAAAGAAAATTTTCATTACTATGTTACACATAAAATATAGAAAAAAAAATCAATTTGTGACATTAGCAAAACCTTAAAAAATTTAAAGGAATGGATCTAGATTGTCTTATCAATTCCTGGGGGCCTATTTGAGGTGAGAGGAGATTTTCAAGTTTAATATATTGAATATGAACCATGTTGTTGTTGTGATATACATATACATATACAGAGCTCTAGATCATTTGATATAAAGCTATTACTTAATCTATTATTTGATATATCATTTAGAATTTATTTTAATACATAAATATTTATTATTTATTATTTAAAATTAGAATAAATGCTAACTTTATTTTTTCATATAATGTTATCAATTCACACATGTCAACATATGTAGATAATTGAGAGAGTGCAACACTTAATAATCTATAAATTTAATATAGACATAAAATATTAAACTTGCATTCAATTCAAACATGCACACATCACCTTAAACTACAACATTAGGGTTATATGGTTAATTTTTAGAAATAAAATTTTAGGGTATGCGTTCATAAAACTTGGTTAGGTTTAGTGTTAGGGTATGGATATGGGTAGCTAACATGATGGTTTACATTTATGTTTAGAATTTAGTGTCTATATGGTAGGGTTAGGAATATAAGGTTTGAAACTTAACTTATTATCTAGAGCTAGGAATTCAAAGTTTAGAGTTAGATGTAGGATTGAAGTAAGGGTTTCAAATTATGCATTATGTAAGGTTCAGTTAGGATGTGCATATTAAGATTAGTGTTACTATGGTTGTAGTTAAGATTGGATTATGGTTAGTATTCAAATTAGGATAGAGTTATATAGTTCAATTTCTCTTATGGTTGAAGCATAATTTTTACTAGACTTAAGGATACAATAGGGTTATGGTTCAAGTGGAGTGAAATATGAACTAGTTATATTCAAGGTCAAAAAGTGAATTAAATAGTTATGGTTCAAAATTTTGGTTAGAGTTGAATTATGATTATAGTTCAATACTAGGGATTATTGTTACCTAAGATTTGGATTATATAGTTGAATTAGGGATACAAATAAGGTAATAAGTTAATATATTAGAGTTAGAAAAACATTTCATAAACATGTATTTAAGTGTAAAGTGTAGGTTCAAGTGTAGGGTTTATACAAATTCTAACCATAAAGTTTGGTAATCTTTAATATGTACAAGAAACTAATTTACAAATACTATTTAGTTGAAATAAATCTAAACCAACAATATAAATACATGTTTAATCTAAAAATCTAATGCATCTATCCAATCAATCACTTTAATTTTAATTATGTGTTATAAAAATTAAATACATCCAAACATCTAAAATAATAATTTTTAAATGAGGCAAGAGCCTACAACACAACAATAATTTGTGAGCCTCTCATTTGGGAGATCTTGAGTTCAAATTTGCTTAACCCATTAAAAAATAATTATTAATTATAATAAATAACAATTAATCTAAACTTCAGCCATTTATCAATCCTAACAAATTAATAATAATTTTTTAAATGAACATCTAACTATAAAAGGGAGGATTTTAATTTGCAAAGATTTTTCTTAATTTGTGGAGATTTTAAATTAACAATAATCTAAATAATCTAAATATAATTTGAATAAAAATCTATACAAAATAATAATTTAGACTAAAAATCTCAAATTTTGCACATACAAAGCTATTAATCATGAAAAAAGTAATAAAGTGATGAAATTATAAAGCAAAAAACTTTAAAAAATCAAATAAAAAATATAAAAAAAAATCAAAATACCTGGAAGAGTGAAAAAAATAGCTGGGAATCAATAAAACACTAAAAATAGGCTCCCATATCCAAGCACAAATTAGGCTCCCATATCCAAACAACAACAACAGTAAAAATGACAAAAAACCCCACCAAAAAATAGGTTTTATGTTTCTAGAAATTGGGCACCCAATTTTTAATAAATTGGGTACTTGATTTGTTTAATATTGGGCACTCGATTTTTAAAATATGGTTCGGGTGCCCAATATTTGAATATGGATCAGACACTTGAACCATAAAAAAGTACCCATTTAAAAAAAATTTGGGTGCCTATTTGTAAAGAGGTCTCATTCTATGGAATGGACTTCTATGAAATTGCGACCCAACTTCTTGCACTTAACCAGAATGAAGATTGGATACAAGCTATGAATGAAGAAATTGAATAGACTGAAAATAAAAAAACATGGTCTCTAGTACCTAGACTTAAAGACAAAATGTTATTGGAACAAAGTGGGTATTTAGGAACAAGATGAATGTGAAAGATGAAGTTACAAGGAATAATGTTGGATTGGAATGCAGAGGATATGCATAAGAAGAAGGTGTTGTCTATGAAGAAACATTTTCCCTTGTAGCAAGATTAGGAGGAAGAATACTACTTGCATATTCTACTTATAAAGGATTCAAGGTATATCAAAAGGATGTCAAATCTACATTTTTGAATGGGATACTGGAAGAAGGAGTATACATTAATCATCCCAAACAATTTTTGGATCTTGGTAGGAAGAATATGATATGCAAGTTGTACAAAGTTGTAAATGGTTAGAAACAAACCCTAGAGTATGCTATGAAAGACTACATAATTATTTTATGAAGATTAGTTTTGCAAGGAAAAATGATAACAACAATCTATATTTGAAGACGAGAAAGAAAAATGAGCTATTTTTATCTAAAATTTTTGTTGATGATATCATATTTGGAGGAAAGGAAGCACTATGCAAAAATGTTGTTGATGAAATGAAGAAGAAATTTGAAATTTCAATATTTAGTGAGATCAAATTATTTTTTGGTTTACAAGTATATCACATGAGGAAAGGTATATTCATTACTCAGTCCAAATATATCAAAGAGATTCTAATTTTTTTTGGGATGAAAGATTCTAAACCAATGTGTACACCTATGATTACTAGACACAAACTATCTATGAATGATAATTCTACTAATGTGAACTAGAAACAATATAGATCAATGATTGATAAACTATAGTATGTTGCACATAAAAAACCAAATATTTCATTAGTTATTTGGATAGTTTCTATATTTTCAGCAAGTCCTAAACACAATCATATGATACCAATAAATAGAATATTGAGAAATCTGAAAAAAATAGAAGATTATCAATTGTATTACAAGAAGAATGATAAATTTGAACTAAGGGTATTCACTAACTATGATTGGGTAGGAAATTTTGATGATAGGAAGATCACAAGTGGTGGTTCCTTCTTTCTAGGAAAGAGACTAATTTCATTGACAAGCAAGAAACATAACTACACTTCCCAATCAACAGCTCTAGTCAAGTATGTGGTAGTAGTAGTAAATTGTTCAAATATCATTTGGATAAAAAAATTGTTGAAAGGAATGAAGAGAGAGATTAATGATCTAGTCGTTATCTATTATGATAACAAAAGTGTTACAAACATATCAAAGAAACATGTTGTGACACAAAGACAAAGCACATTGCTATCAAGTATCATTACTTGAGAGAGCTAGTTCAAGACAAAGAAGTGAAATTTGAATATGTGAACACAAAAGAGAAAATTGATGACATATTTAAATAAATCTTTACCTAAGGATTCTCAATAATATCTTAGAGATAAACTAGGAGTGATCTACCTAGACAAATCTTCTTAACCTATAAAGAAGCATTGTATCAAATGTGCTGATTAGAATATCTTATGCATTGATGTACACAGTTCTACTTTAGGAGTTTCCTAAGGTAGTAGTGAAGAAGGGAAATTTAATAGAATAACCATATCAAGATGACATATGAAGAATTTAGAACTAGCATGCAATTATCTACATAATCAAGATGTATGAGAAAGAGATAGTGTCTTTTGCATTATTGCCAAAGAGGGAGAGATTACATATTACATAAAATATTAGAGGGAGATATTATGTAAGAAGAAAAGAGAGTATGAATCCTAGAGGGAGAAAGTGGATGCTAGTAGAGACATGCTAAGTAAGAGAGAATGATTACTTAGGGGGAGTTCATAAACTTTTGAGAGGTGTCACTAGATTAGAGATATGCATTAGAATAAAACTAAGGATATTAATAAAAAGAGATCCGATACATTGAGAGTGTTACTTGAAAACTATATAAGTTTTGGATTTCTTGGTAATGCAAAGTATTTATGCAAACATTTTTGTTGAGGTGCCACCATCAATGCCAAAGAGTGAGATTGTTGAAAACTACAGTTGGAATAATTTTTGTGTTATTATTGATGTCAAATCTATTATTGAGATAGTTTTCTATTTGATCTAAATGTCATATTTATTTGATTGATGAAGAGGATTTAAGAAGTTATTCATATTAAAAGAATTTAGAGGAAAGGTTGAGTTATGAAGATGAAACTACAAATGGAAATTTGATTAGTTAGATTTTGACAAGACAAAGTGATTGTTTAAATCATTTTGTAAGAGGATAAGACAATAATGATCAAGTATTGAAAGTATTAGAAAAGATAAATCAAAAGTGTAGGCTCAACTAAGTAACAAAGTAAAAGACTAAGGAATTTTGATGAACACACCAAGTGATTCTAGTGTCAGTTGAGCTATAGTAAGTGTTGAGAAAATTTAGTGTTAACTAAACATCAATATTGACTAAGTGATAGTTTTGATGTCAAGAAAGAAGTCTTATAGTGACTCTTGTCACAAAATTTTGCACCCTTCCCTAAATTTTTTACCTAAAATAAATCTTGTGAAACATGGAAACAATTCCCAAGTTATGGGACTTGAACAATGAGATTGAGTCTCTAGAGAAGGCCAACTTCCTTACTATCAGGGTGCACCTAACTACTTCTTGAGAGGAAAAGGGAGAAGGAATGTATGAAAAATATTTACATAATCTAATCTAGAGGGGTGCTACACCAAAATAGTTTGTTCAGTCTTATCTTTGCCTAACAATGCACTATTCATCAATATAATCTTAGGATACACTAATTCAACCCTTCCGTTAATTCAACAATTGCATACATATTAGGAACTTAATGAGATGTTATAAGGAAGGAACTCCACTCTATAACATTCAAGGAAAAGTAGATACTATCATGTAGACTAAAGAATGAAAAGAAAACACCAAAAAAGTTAAGAAGATTTTGTACTTGTATTAATGGGATAATGAGGTACAATAGAGAAATAGATTCATTCATGAAAGGAAATTATAGTAGAAGAGCATAGAACACAATGCTATAGAATACAAGAAAATATCAACCCTAAGAAGGGTTACAAAACTTTCTTTTATAGTTCAAGCATAAGTGAGATATATTTTTCCCTAAGGAAAAGCTCAACTACTGCCATTAAGGTTGCAAAGAACAAAAAAATGCAAATCTGGGGAAGATTTGATCTTGGTGCACATCCAAATGTGAGAAATCATATCTTTCATGCCAAAATAAGCCCTGAGAAGATAGAAATGGCGTCCATTATCACCTTGACTGAGTAGATGGATAAACTGGGCAATGATGGAGCATTCTTTTCATCAAACAAGCATGGATAGAACAAAAAGTAGATGTAGATGATCAAAAAATTGATTTTCCATTAAAGAGTGATATCCAATTGTACTCTAATTTCCAAATTAGCTATTAACATCATTTAAAAGAATTCAAACATCACCTTGTACCTTTCCTACAATTTTATTGGTCAAGGAAACCTCTATCATTTTCTAGCTCAGACAAGAGAAGTACCTATTTGGTCAACCTAGGGACTTACGATCTTATGATTGTCAATGAAGTCGAACCCCTCATATCATCCTACATAGGGAATTTTGGTTTTAAAATCTCATGATTGAGCAAGATAAAACACCTACGATCTCATGACAACTACCCTTGAGATAGCATTAGAGATCCATCATCCTACCCTTGAGATCTTATGATCTTATGTGCATAGGTACATACAAACATACAAATACACCTTGGTGACTTCACAAACCATTAACATGCCCCCTTAAGATCTTATACTACAACTACCCATCATAACATTAGTTGAGGTTTCCATAATAGGTCAAGATAATCACACCACTATTCCTCTCACAAGGATACTATATCCATTTTAAGGACTATCTAGTCCATTATGAAAATACATTTGAATTGTCAGCCTAGGGACATAGGACTTGAAATGGGTCGGCACATATGTGTAGTAAGTTCCTTTAAGAGTCTTAACACCAATTGGTATTTTAAAACTACTAAGCAACAAAATGCTTAATATCAAAATGACAATACTCACACAATCTAAAGACTAGCCAATTCTTATTAGCAATTGTATGTGAAAAACCATTTGGGCCCAACTTCAACAAAACCACGGGTGGTTTTCTTCTCTTCAGGCTCTACAAAACCAAGGTGGGTATACCCAGGGATGATTCAAGACTGGGAAACACTATATGAGGATTATTTTAGTTTCATTCTAATTCTCATCTAAAATCCTCAAATATAGGTACAATTCTTGAGAATATGATAAACACATCCCATATAGCAGATATGGACAAAATTCTTCTATAGATCTACAGGTTTTCTTAGCAATAGTGGCTAACTGAAGCTAAAACATTCCATGCAAACAAGTATAGGCCAACTTTGAAAATCTTCAAGAAATAAAAGTAAGATTGATTTAATTCTACATTTTTGACAACCATTTGTGACACATTTCTCTTTCAGATGGATCAAATTTAATTAGTGCCTAATTGATTAGGGTTCAGAGTCTACTACAAATTTGTAGATCTAATTTGTTGCCTTACAACAAATTTTATCAGCAATTCTTATCAGAATTCATCATTCAAAATCCTTTCCACTACTATAGCAATCTTATCAAATTCATCAAAGCTTTTACTTAATCCATTGAACTAATAGCAGTGATGAATAGATATACAACCTAACTGAATTGCATTCAATTGCACAAGCCTTTACTCATACAACATCAAGATAACCAAGTAATCAAAAGGAGACAAAGTTCAGAAAGAACTGATATGGGGACAACTCATAATTTGTATTTATTTTCCTTGAAAATTGTATACAATTTATAGTAAACTTAGAATGACCTTCATAAAGAAACACATATAATTCTATATTCATGTATTCTCAAGATTTGACAGAGAAACTATACCATGAATTTTTGGCTCAAAATAATGGACCAAAAAAAGACTAAATATATCAATTAGAAAAATAGAATTCGGACCCTTTCTCTAGCCCTGAAATCTCACTTATATAGTGTGAGATGCAACAAGCTTTAGGCTAAGAGAACATGACATGTGTCCTTTACAAGAAAAGGACGCATACATATGTTTGAAAAGAAAAAGATTAATAGGAAGTTATGCAAACCATATATTCTCTTGTGGGCTTCTGTCTATCACATTCTTTTGCTGATTTAGCTCCAACTGTGATTCTGTCGTATATCTAACTATTAAGCTTGACCATGACAAAATCTAATCTGATGATTGCAAACTAACTTGAACCCATGGGTTTTACCATCATCATGGTATTGGGAGAAACACCCTTACTTCCCACTCTTCACTGATTAATACAACTCCTTAAGATAATGGGATTAACCCTTAAAAACAAAATGAGCAATTTCTGCTTAGCCAACCACGTCTGCATCCAAAAATAGCTTTCAACGAAAAATTGTCACCTACTGACACAAAAAGATGTGTACTAACAAAAAGTCAGAGGGACTATTCACATGCAGCCCATGGGTATAAAATCTTCTTCACCTTCTCTAAAAATTCTGCACATGGTCCTACATACTTCTACTTCCATGGCATTGAAGTGTTCCATTTGGAAAATTTCCTTAGAGAAAGGTGTTACTGCTGAAAGGGTTTTTATTTTATTAAGTTCATTCTTTGCTCCCCTCATTACCTTAGTAGCTTGATCACAACCCATAGAAACACCTAGAATTACTAGTCTTCCTCGATCAAAATTCCACATATTGGCATACGAGACAAACAACTTCCTCTCTGCAAACCACCTTTCAAATAAACTTGAACCAATTCAAGAGGAAGAAACACTAGGGATCCAATTACTCTTGTTAAGTAATCCCTTTGCTATCCATAATCTAAGAGTTAGTGAATTCTTTGGAGCCATTTCTGCTACACCATGCAAGACTGCAACACTTCAGAGACTAAAGTAAAATACTCACTTGGAAATCTCTTATCTGTAGTTCTTTTATGCTATTTGGTACTCATGCCAAAATCTACACAATCCTCTTAGTAAAAGATCCTATTCAGAAAAGACTTCAAAATCTTTATTCACATAAGGTGCAACTGAGAAAATCTTATAAGTTACACCCTATTTTTTCTTTCACATGCGAAACTTTTCATATCTCATTAATATGCAGAGTGCCACCCCCTTCAATAATTAAAACCTGCGCTGTCGATCTTCAAAATCAAATGATCATGGGCTATAGAGAAAGACAACTTGGCATTCCACTTGACAAGTTGGCAAGTCAATCCAATAAAAATTTACCACATATACAGTGCCTTCCTTGATGGCATTTTTGCCTGGACTGATTGGTGATTGAGGACATGTGTCAAGAGCTCGCTACTTTCCCATACATAAAGAATGAGCACCTTTCCATAGCAAAGTAGTGATAGCCATCAATTCATTCTCGATTGTGCAGATGATATATTGCTTGTACTACTTAGAAGATAGTGGTGGGGTCTCGATCGCTATTACGCTATACGTATTGTTCAAGAAACTCTTTATGGCGAGACATTGATGACCGTTGATCTGAGGTTACATCAAAGGTGGAGAAATTGCACCAAGAACCTTGAAAGGTGGTGGTTTTCATGCTTGCTATGTCACATAGACTAAACCTCATGCAACCTTTTATAGCAAGATGGCGAGGATCATTGATTGAAACTTGATCTAATGATTCGGATCTCTTAAATTCTTTATCAGTTCAAGGAACTACTAACATAGGAAAATTTGCATCACTGGCAATCCATAAAACTTTACCTTGAGCCTAGCTAAACTTCCATGTTGCCTCGGGTCCTTCCAGCTATTGATTTTCATAGTGCCTTGCTACTTTGCTAATGACAAGATGTCAACTTTTTCTGATAGCGAGGTAGTGAGCTCCAGCAATATTCAACAAAACTTAGTGCTAGGAAGTACAAGGACCCATCAAAACATTATCACTCCTACCAACTACTTTTGACATAGTAGTTATTGCCTATTATGCCACCTAGTCAGACCATGGTTGCCAATGATTTTTGAGGCTACCGTGTTTTGATTTCTTAGCACCTCGCTACTTCGCTAACGACGAGATGACCAAATTTTTTGATAGTGAGGTAGTGAGACATCAAAAAACCATCATTCTAGTACCAACTTATGACTCCTTCCATTGGGTCCCTTTTCCTATTCTGACAGTACTTGCTAGGTGTCTATGACTGAATGATCGGTCAGAAAAAAATTCTCCAATTGCCATGTCTTCAAATTGTGGTCCTATCATATAACTTTTTGGCACTCGCTATCTTGCTATACATAAAGAGTTCCCATGTTCTCATAGCGAAGAAACAACAATGGCTGATCTACTTAGATAGGATGATTGGGGAATTTGAGAGGAAAAGTGGCTCGAGGGTGCGGAGGATAAAAGACAATGGAATATTTGCCCTATTTGAAAATTCAAATATTTCACACTTGACCACTTAAGAATGGAGTGAAACATAGGGTTTTCACAAGTTTTTTCAAAGGGTATAAAGTGGATGACTTATCTAGAAACCCTATTCATCACTTATGGACACAATCTAAAATTTCTATTCCTAGACAAAGGACTTCCATCATGCAAAAATTTAGACCAACAACACCTATGCTTTAGGGAAGTAAAATGCATGAAAGGAATCTATACTACTGACAAAAAATAGTAAACACACTTAGACTATCAATAGAGAACTACGAAAACTATAGAAAAGGAAATTCTAAACTAGTTAGCAATTAAAACATCTACTATAATCATTTTCCACAAGTGCTACAGGAACTTTCATAGTAATTATGTTGTAGCACTAAGACAATAAGTCTATCTTAAATAGAGATTTCAATAAATAAATCTATTCTACCTCCTAAGTGGGTTCCCTTGGTTGGCTTCAACTAACTAAGAACACAATAGGTAGTCCAAAATTACTCTCTCATTACAATTCTTCTTTTGTTACATGACTGAATAATTTGTAGAGAATGGAAAAAAACTTCAGAATACTTCCAACTAAGTCTTTTCTTTTTCTCCCACACATATATAGAGGATTGGAACTTATTACAAACATAACATAAAAAAAAACTAGTAGGGAACATTGTTAGAAGAAAAGGGCAAAATGTCAACCATGATTTTATAACATTGATTAAGCAACACAATAATTGTCCATAGACAATGTAACAAGTTAGGTCTCCTAGAATAATTCTACTCATAGACATGGCTTATCACCTAGAACTGACCTACGCTACTCATGCTATGACTGGTCTTCATTACTCCTATAATACGGTGTTCACCAGTCTTTGCACCACTTCTCCATTTCCTAAAAATTAGAAACATTCAAACACATATGCACAAGAACATTTCTACTCTCATTCAAATATTGAAACATAGCTTAAAATATTTATACGAAATATTTCACTTTATATATAATATTAAGTAAGGTATGTTATATCCACTATCCATAGGTTTAATAGGTTTTAGTTGCATTCAACATAAGTTCAGAAGATATTTAAAATAGATACATTGGAAATGTTTTTCATGTGGCTCAAAGAGTAAGTTCAAACTATATGAAAAATATATCAAATTTGACACATTAATATGCCTCATCGTCTACTACCCAGTGTGCAAATTCTTGTCCTCAAGAAGTGTACTTCTTTGGCATTGATCTGAAATCTCCCACTATTGTCTTCCCCTATTTCCCACTTTTGAAGGTGTAGAAATATCCTCTGGATCATCTCCAATGCTCACCCAAGTTTTCTTCAACTAATGGATATAACCTAGTAGCATTAATTTCATACAAGGGCTAGAGAAGGGTAGGAGGTTGGAATGTTAGTGGTATCCATAACTCTTTCTTGATTTGCCTTCCCAATTGCATATATTTAGCCACTCTATTTATTATTGCCTCAAAATTAATAGGGTTGTGTGGTTCAACCTTCTTGAAATATTTTGGTAGTTGACTCCATCCATTTCTAAGCCCTACAATTTCTCTCTATTGTGTGAAATTAGGAAGTGTATGATACTCTCTATAAACTTTTCCCTTTCTTCAAACACTTCCGCTTTGATTTTTGGTTTTGGCCTTCCACAAGTTAATTTGAATCAACCTCTCAAGAGGTCATAAGGCTTATGTGATTTAGCCCAAAGTGGCAGTGGTTTAGACTTTTCAAGGTCTCTATAGGTATCCAACTATCTATCATAATTTGTTTCATTGTGCATCCATGAAATTAGAGCTCTTAATTGAACATTCCTTATGTAAAGCAAGGGATTCCACTCTATTTCTTGTGGAATTATGAAATTATGCAAATAGAGCTCACACAAAAATTTATTTTTCCATGAGGGCAAGTTTGATACACATTATCAAAATCTTGAGCATTCTTAAATTCACAATCAATATTTCTCATTGTCATCATCAACTAGAATAATAGAAACTATTCTTTCAAATACATAGCATACACCCTTGGGGGTGGTCTGCAAGCCATAACCTGATTAGCTAGCTTCAAAGCTTTATTCGTTTGTTGCTTCTACTTTTCTAGTTGTTCTTTATATGATTCAATATCCTCGTCTTGGCCAAATATTTCCTTTTGCATCTGGTCTCTCTCTTGCTTCCACAAGGCTTTCTAAAAAATAAAATGATTGTATAGACCAAACAAAATTGACTAAATTATTGATGATGAAAATTCTTGAGTTTCAGATTTCATCTTTTGCTCTCTAGCAACTTGCCGGAAATGCCAGGTGTACTAGGAAGATTTATAAGGTATAAGAGAGACATTGGAATATTTAGGGATTGATGGCACCATAGGTTGATCATTGCTAGGTGCTTTTTCTAGAATAATAGTAGGATTTGATTTGCACATTTCCTAACTCTCTTGTGATGTTTCCTTGATAAGCTCAGTTTCATGTGTTTCTATGTTTTTAGGCTCTAATTGCATAGGAGAGTCATCTGAGACATTTTCAACTACTAACTCTATATGAGACTTTAGAATTGGGGCATTTGGTTTTTCAATAGAAGCTAGAGATACTCGACTTTGCATACAAGGGTTTCTATGTAGAGAAACTTCTTCAGCTTCAACCACTTTGTGGGTCTATTTTGGTTTAGGCATGACTAGAGTAGATGCTGTAGGATTAGTTGTTGTAGGAACAAATCTCTTTCTTTTTGTTACCTTAATAGATGGATATTTTGCTTCCTTTTCAAGGTTAGGGCTAGTTTTATGCTTGCCTTTACCCCTAGAAGAGCTTGGCATATCATCCTCTAAATTAGGCTTAGCAGACTTATTAGGAGAGGGTTCCTTTTTCCATCTCAACTAGATTTTGAATTGGCTATGTGGTTTCTTCCTCATTTTCTAAGTTTTGAGGAATAGAGTTGGCTTGCTACTATAAGGCCTTGGATTCAACAAATTTTTCCCATGAAATAGGGGAGGAATTCCTAAGAGATCTTTCAACTAGAAGCTTAATGAGCGCATGATGGGAAACAAAATTTTCCTTTCCTTTTTGAATTTCCTTAGCACTTATACACAACATATTGTAAAGAAAGTTGGGAACATTAACTTGCATGTTATGCCTTATGCAACTAAGTAATTTAAGATGATGAAAATGCAAGTTCAAAAACCTACCTTCATAGGTTAAATATCTAATCATGTGGGTTGCTAACTCTGGATATGGAGGTGGAGGAGAAAGTCTCTTACATCCTTGTTTTGTAATTTCCACTTGAAGGTCATCTTACTGAGTGAATTGTGCCCTTGAAGACCTGGCATCATGTTCATTTGGATAATATTCCCCAATTGCCAGTAATCCTATGACCTCTAATATCCTTTCCTTGGTAGCAACCACTCTTAATCCCCAAGCTCAGGCATCCCCTTCATCAAATGTCATCATGAACTCCATTGCCACTTCTTCATTGAATTCTATTAATTATAAGAAGTAATCAAGCCATCCACAAGTGTGAAATCACTGAATTGCTTCAATGTCTATGAGTAAAACATTATGAACGACTGGCTCATACCTCTTTAGCTATCCCCACATCTTCAAAATGTCTAGCTTCCACTCTTGCTACAGAAATAAATTTTTTCCCCTCTTACCTCTACAAATTACCTCTTTCTCTAAACTTCTAAACTAATCTTTATGAAAAATGAAAAAATCTTGTATGCCATTACCACTTCTTGTAATCAAGACCCCTTTGTTTTCAGCATGTAGAATAATGATACATTAATGATAAAGGAAATTGAGACTTTAACTAAAGATGTTCCTATAATAACTCTTATTCCTTTCAATCATGCCAAGTACAAGAGATATTTTCCCAAAAATCACAATAAAAGGTACAGTGGATACAAAAGCATTTTAAAAATTAATGAAATGAAAACTATCAAACTACTACCAAAGTACATCCTTTAAATATAGACATGACTAGGATAATGTGGAGATGAAATTTGGAAATTACTATAGTTTCTTGGCCCCCAACTAAAATTTGACAAGTGTCCTCACTTTAAAAAATTTGGCATGGGAAGGAGAAACTAGCTTGTCTTATATGATATATATAATGTAGTAATATATATAAATATTGAAACCAATATTCTAAAAATGAATAAAGAGTAAAAGAAATTGTTATACCTAAATATTTGAGAGTGTACATTTGCATGCAAGTTGATGAGGTGGTGAAGTCTGATGACTATAGAAAGTGCTGATAGTTTTGTTTATTGAAAACAAAAAAAATAGTGTGTGGATGATGTGGAGTGTGGATGGATGGTAGATAGAGAAATGATATAGGTTCATATGAAGAAAGAGAAGAGTGAATGGAAGAATGGGGCCTTGTATTTAAATCAGGTTTTATTATGAAGGTTCCTAAAATTCTATCATTGTATGGTTGCAGGAAGAAGATTTTCATCTTCTTCTACAGGAAATGCATTCAAAAGAGTTGGTGCACTAGTTGGTTGGAATTGCTATAGGAACTATGCTTTAGTCTATTGCTTATGATAGAGACACAACCTATAGCCATTTACAAGTAACTTAACTGGAATAGGATCACTGGTTGTTAGTTGCACTGCACCATTGTCAAATACATGTTGAATTTCATAAGGCCCTAACCATTGAGTCTATAATTTCCTTGGATTCTCTTTGAAGTGAGAACCATAGAGGAGGGCCCAATCTCCTACTTTAAATTTTTTATTCCTGATATGTGCATCATGCCACTGCTTTCACTACTGTTGAATAATTGTTGTTCTTTCTAAAGCTCTCTTTCATATTTTATCCAGTGAATTCAAGTGGAGGAGTCTCTCTTGTTGTACTATAGGAAGATTGATGTTCAACTCTAAAGTAGTGCACAATGTCTTGTGTTCAAATTCAACGGGAAACATTGTGCTTTACCATAGACAAGATCAAATGGAGTGAATCTAGTTGTTGTCTTCCATGTGGACTGATATGTCCAAACAACTTCAGTTGATCTGCTTGTCCAATCCTTCTTGTGTATGTGCACTATTTTAGTAAAAATGGCTTCTAGTTCTCTATTGGTAACTTTTTCTTGCCCATTTTCTTGAGGGTGATAAGGACTAGATTTATGGTGCCTTATGTTGTATTCCTTAATAACCTAAGTGATCAAGTTTGATGATGCAGGAGCATCCAGAGGTATAAGGGCAATCCTATGTCACCCAAAAAAAATGTACTTAGACTTAGTTTCTGTTTCATGTGTTTTCATTTTTGGACACCCATTTGGGTCAAATAAAGGTTCCAACTCTCACAGTTCAACTATCAGTGTGTTAGAAAATCCCAAAAAAATAGGAGCATGCAATTTGGCCATCATTTTGGTGACCTAGAAGCTGTGAATTGGCTAGATGAATGTAATTGTGATTTAGAGCATTCCAGAAAAAGAATTAGGTCAAAAGGCCCCATGGTTTGAAAGTTATTGCAGTTTTTCAGGTTTTGGAGACCTCCAAAGAATGCTTCAAAGTTAGGTTAGGGGCATTAAATGACCTCAAAAAGGGCCAAAAAATGGGGGATGAGTGAAGCTAGTCCATAGGGCTATAGAGCACTTCAAGAGCTTTTTAGAAATGTAAACAGTTCGTCAATCGAAGCTACGGTTCAAAAGTTATGCCTCTCGAAAGTTCAGTTACCATTTCTAGATTCTTCTAGATTTGCACAGACTTCTAACGTAGCTTCTAGAACCTTCTATTTGGTCGGTGGATGCCTACTATCACTTTCTAGAATGTACTCCTAGTCCTTAACCCTTTGAGGTCTATTTAAGGAGATTTATAGCATTGTAAAAGGCAGTTCGGAGTGGAGTTTGAGAGGAGGTACTGAAAGGAGAAATTATCTCCAGATTTATGCTATTGTAAGCCCTTAGGGCATTTTTTGAAGTTTATTTTCTTGTATTGTTTGTACTAGCTTATTTTCTCAGTTAATATAATTTTCCCTTTTCTATTGTGTCCATTCTGTTCTTGGGTTGTGTCCCCATCATTTGATGTAAACTGAGCTCCTTGATCTGTGAAAAGTTCTCTGGGCACTCCATAATGGGTAAATATTTCTTCATATAGGAGCTTAGCTACTTTTTCATCTCTAGCTTTTTTCATTGCTCTAACTTCAAACCATTTTGTTACAAAATCTATACATACTAAGATGTAGGATTTTCCATTTGGTTGTGGATCACCATGCCCCACTCATCAAAAGGTGTGACTACAATCTTTGGAGTGAGTGACATCTCTTCAATTTTGGTTGGTTGGCCCATCCTCTGGCATTTGTCACAATTAGTTATTTATGTCATTGCATCCTTATGTAACATTGGCCAATAATATCCCATTATAAGTATGTTCAGTGTTGTTCTTTTCTTTACAAAATGGTCTCCACATTGTTCATCATCACAAGCATGCGGTATATCATATATCTCATCTTCCTTGACACATCTAGGACTCATGAATTGATCTAGTCCTACATAGAAGATATTGTTATCTATCCAGGAATATTGAAAACTTTTCTCTACTAGCTTTCTCTTTTGTTTATGAGAGAAGTGTGGGGGTAGTCTATTTGCAGCAAGGTAATTTGCAATGTCTACATACCATGGTATATGGGTTTCCATATGGAACAAGTGCTCATCTAGGAAGGTGACTTCAATTAGAGTTGGATCTTCATCAGCAGTGGTCAATCTAGACAAATAATCTGCAACTATGTTGGATTTGTTTGGCTGATCAATAATAGTAATATCAAATTCATGTAACAACAAGAGCCATCTTGCCAATCTTCCATTGATAATTTTCTTTTTCATTAAATACCTTATATCTAAGTGATCAATATGAAAAAAAAAAGGATATCTAGTCAGATAATGTCTAAATTTGTTTAATGCATAGACTACATCTAAATTTTTTTTTAGTTACTATGCAATTCATCTTGAGTCCATGTAGGCTTTTACAAATATAGTAAATAGCATTCTCAAGATTAGTAGGCTTTCATTCTAATAAAACTCCTATGACATAGTCTAACGCATTAGTATGGATATGAAATGGAATTGATGAATCTGGTCCTTGTAAAACTAGTTCCATGGTGAGGAGTTTCTTAAGCTATAGGAAAGCTTCATTATATTTGGGTGTCCAAATAAATTCAGCTTCCTTAGTGAACAATGTGTACAAAGGACTAGCTATTTTGGTTTTGTAGGTATGGGTAGTCTTGGAATTACCTCTATCTTAGCTTGATCCACTTGTATTCCTGTACCTAATATGAAATGACCAAGTACCACTCCTTCCTACATGAGCATGAAATATTTTTCACTATTAAGTGCTAGATTATGTTCTTTATATCAGATAAGAACCTTTTCAAGATTCATCATGGCTTCTTCAAAGGTGACTCTGAATGTTGTGAAATCATCCATATATATTTCCATATAATCATATGATATATCAACAAAAATATTGATTACAGCTTGTTGGAATGTTGCAAGGGCATTACATAGGAAAAATGGAAAAATAGAATATGTAAAAGTACCCCATGGGCATGTAAATGTGGTTTTTTCTTGATCTTCAGGAGAAATAATTATTTTATTATAATCACCGTACCCATCTAAAAATAGAAATATTTCGTTCTACCTAGAGTGTCCTGGACTTCATTAATGAATGGTAAAGGAAATTGATCCTTTTTGGTTGCCTTATATAATTCTCTATAATCTACACAAATATGTCATTCCCCTCCTTTTTTAGGCACTATGGCTAGGGGTGACACCCATCTACTATCAAATATAAGATAAATAAAGCCAGTATCAAGCAATTTTTGTAATTTAGTTTTAACTATTTCTTTAAGGGGTAGATTAATCCTTCTCTAGGGTTGACAGAGCAACATGTACCCTTCATTGATATATATTCTATGAGTACATAATGTAGGACTCAATCCTTTCATATCCCCATAGCCCCATGCAAAATCCTTTTCATGTTTTTGAAGTAGCTCTATTAATTATTTCATCTGTGTGGAAGATAATTTGGGATTGATGTGGAGATTATGACCTTTTGATAGCTCAATAGTAATTCTAGACTCAATTATAGTAGCTTAAAAGTTTGGACTTGTATCTAATTCACATGGTAAGATTTGAAGAATAATGTTTGGCTCCTTAAGTAGAATACAACTCTCATTACATTCCTCATATGAGGTTAATTCCAACACAAAACTATTAGATACATCTTTTTCTACCACACAAGTGTTAGTAAGAATACTCTAAATTACTAAATCCTCTTCCTATAGCTTTAGAAAAGATTTCTATGCAATATCATAACTTTTACTATAGAGTTTAACTCTTCTTCTCCATCCCCTAAATCTAGTCAAATAGATGTGTTTAAATCTAGTTGTGGTTGTGTTGGAGGATATAAATCAAATTTTTTTGTTGCTTGATCATTAGATATGGTCATATTCCTTGACTTACAACTTATATTTGCATCAGCTATAGCTAACCATGGCCATCCTAAAATGATTGGGTAACTAGATAAATTGAATTTAGGAGATAGAATCATGAAATCAATAGGGTACTCTAGAGAGTCTAGAGTTGCAACTATGTCTTCTATCATCCCATCAGGAGTGTTAGTAGAACTATATATAAGTTGCAAAATTGTTGGAGTATCCCTCAATCCCTCTATTTTCAACTTCTTCATAGTATCCTTTGTCATGATATTTATAGCAGCACCAAGATCAATTAAATAATTTTTAACAGACTGACCATTTATAATCACATTTACAACTAGACTTCCTAGATCAAAATATTTAGGAATGATTGATTTTCCTAACATAATGTTGGCTAATTGTCCTACAACATGGACTATAGTTGGATCCTTTTTCTTTCTCCCATGCTATTTAAGGCAAGCTTCTCTGATGGCTTTTCCATAGATAGGAACATCTTTAATATCTTGGAATAGGGTCATTAGGACATGCATGCTCTTTAACTGATCAATAATATCAAGAGACTATTCCTCTATTTGTGTAGGTTTACTTTGTATAAGCTTCTCTAGAAAAGGAGGTTCAACTATTTCCTGGGCTTGAGTTGAGCTAGTAACATTAGTTGGGTCAACCTCTTAGAAACTATGGGTTCTGATGTTGCAAGATTATCTAGTATTTCAGTTATAAGAGGTAGTTTAGGCTAGTAGGGTTGTACTAGATCTCAAATGTATATTTGTAACATTCAAAGCATAAGTAGGATATTGTTGAGGATTATCAGAGTACATGGGTTGTTATGACTGTATATGAGCAATGTTAGTATGCTAATAGAAACCAAATTTAAATAAAGCTTCTACAAACTAAACAAAATTCATAAACTTCAAGATAGACTAAGATGAGCTCTCAATTGAGAATATGAGCCATTAATGGACTCTCTCAATAAGAAGCTCTCTTGTTGAGTAGCTTTATCTAAATGGATAGGATGTATGCTCAATATGCTTCCAAAGGCTTCAATGGATGATTGTGGATTTTTGGTGTGGATAGATGGCTTTAGTATGGATTTGGCTCTCAAAATAACATTATAACTTTAATTCATGGATTGTGTTATTTTGCAAAGGGGAAGGATCCAATTTATAGGCAAGAGGCTTGAGGGATTGAGGGCTAAGATGCAAGGATGGGAAAAAGCTCATAGAAGGCTCAGATTGCATGAGAGGAGAGCACATGGATTGTGCTTCCTTACAACCAATCAGGGAGTGACACATGTTACATGGTGAGAGGATGGAGGAAAGGGGAAGGATGAGTCAAGAAAGGAGGCTCAAGGGATAAAATCTTCATAAAGACCCTCATAATGGCTTGTAAGAGCAATAAAAGGGCTTGGAAGAGTCATTTATGGCCTAGTGGACTTCATAAAGTTTTATGGTTGAGATATTTTGAGGGTGATGAGAGCAATTTCAACTTGGACTTGATTAGGAAGGTTTTAAGCTTGTTTAGGCTTGTGCAAATGATTAGAGGATGGATTAGGATGGTTTAGGATTAGCTTAGGGATAGGCAAGTGGATGGCATTTAATGAGGGTGGGTGAAGGAGGAGATATTTGTTAACTTTTGGCTTGGGTTAGTAAGTCTTAACCCATGTTTAGGGAATGTGACAAGGTTAGGAGGGGATTAGGATTAGGTTTAAAGACATCTTCTAGAAGAGTCTAGATTTTGGATGAGGATAAAGACTTTCTAGAATAGTCGAGAATTTCCTAGGATGAGGATGAAGACTTTCTAGAAGAGTCTAGAACTTCTTAGGATGAGGATAAATTAGATTTTTAGGAAATAAATAAAGTTTTATTTATTTCAAGGGTTTGGGTTGAGGAGATATTTATTAAAACTTTTTTAATAAACATGAGGATTAATATTTAATCTTAATTAAATATTTTGAGTTGGGATTAGGGGTAGGAAATGATGAGATTAGCCTTTAATCAAAATTAAAGAAGGATTAGAAGATTTTGGAAGAGGTTAGTGGTCTTAAGGAAATTGGCCAAGTTTTGGGAAAAAAAAATTTTTTTTATTTATTTTGGGTTTTTTGGTCAATTTATTAATTAAATAATTAATAAATAACAAAATAATGTTTAAATAAGATTTAAACATTTTTGGGAGGGATTCCTTAATTAAATATTTTTAATTAAGATAAAGGGATTTAATGGCATAAAAATTAATTAATTAATTAATTAATTAAATAATTAATAAATGATGATGTCATTAGGACTTTTTCAGAAAATAAAAATATTTTATTTTCTAAAGGTTTTTAGGTGTCTACAATGACTATTGGTTATTTGGATTTGGCTAAGGTTGTGTAGGTAACTAGGTCTTCTTTTGAGGTCTAGGACTTGTAGGTAGTGGCATTAGTGCAGGTTGTTGAACTTGAGGTGGTAATTGTGGATTACTAGTATTTTGGTTAGGGCACTATTGAGGTTCTCTCCATTGATTTTTAGACTACCAATTCACCTGGGTGGTTTCCATTAGTTCTCCTAATTCAACCATTATTTTGTTGGTTTGGTGGGAAGGTTGGGAATCCTGAGGCCATTGAGGTTGTTTTGGATTATTTTTCCAAGCATCATTCCAATTAGGTTGACTATATCATGGAGGACCTTGGGTATTATGATTTTGCCATTGATTACCATATAGATTTTAATTTTGCAAAGGGTCTTGAGGCATACCTTGATGTTGGGCCCATGGACGATATTGAGTAACAAAGAATACTTGCTCATCATCTCCATCTATCTTGACATACTTAGTTGGAAGATGTTGGTTTTCTATGCTAGCAGCCAATTTGCTTTGGCAATCTTTCTTCTGCTTCAAATAATGTGGGCAGTACTTAGCTAATTGTACCTTAGCTTTTACATGTTTCTTCTTTTTAGTCATTATGTCAAGATGTGTAGCAACATCATTTTTAATGTCCTGCTTGAAATCTAAGAGTAGATTAGATATCTCGAGCTTTGAAATACCCTGACTAATTCCTTTAGTAGCTATAGTCCAGTGTCCTTTTCCTTTCTTCATTGTTGATCTTCAATAATTAAGACAAATTTTCTTGAGGTCATCCCAAGAAGATTGATATACATCTCCTCCAGCCACCAAGTCTAATGCTTCTAGATAACTATCATTCACGCCTCTCAAAAAGACTAGCTTTTGTAAATCCTTAGACAACACATGCTGAGGGTTCTTCTATAGTTTATGAAAGAAACATGAAACATAGTCTTCTAATATTTCTTCCTCCTTTTGTGATATTCTAAAGATATCATCTCCTCTTGAATCATTTTCTTCACAATACTCTTTGTATTTGTCCAAAAATAGAGTTTGCATTTCATCCCAAGTACTTGCTGCACTAGCTCCTAAACCCATGAACCATCATAAAGTTAACTCTTTCAGTGTTGCTGGAAATAATTTGAGCTTATGTCCATTAGAATTATAGTCAAAGCTATGATAGAGGATGTCAAACTCAAACAAGAAGGTATTGGGATCTTCAGTTGCAAGGCCATAAAACTTTGGAAGATTATTTGGAGGTATATTTTTTAGATTAGCATTGGTTACAAGCCTTAGGAGAGGAAATGGAAAAGTAGGTTGTGCCATTACTAGAGGTATTTGATTATGAGGTTGCCGCTGAAAAGTAACATTGGGCATTGGATTGTTAATAACTAGTGGATTTGGAGCAGTACTATAGATAAAAATGGCCAAAATTTTAGCAAAAGGTTGAAGACCACTTGTATCCAAATGTTATGCTCTTGAGGATGATTCTATAGGAAAAATAGAGCTTGCATCTAAAAAAGGAAACTCAACTTCTTCTTAAATTTCTTCATTTAGGTTAACAAGTTCCTATAGAAAAAATCTCCCATATTCATCTTGTTGTCGGCCTCTTCGATGCATCCAATTGAATTAGTAACTTGTGAATCAAACACTCAATCTTGTAGTTTCTAATTAACACACTAATCTAAAACCAAAGGACTCATGAAGGTTGCTAGTTTGACACCATCCCCGATAATAGTGTCAAAAATGGAGATTTCCATAATAGGTCAAGATAATAACACTACTATTCCTCTCACAAGGATACTATATATATTTTAAGGACTATCTATTTCATTATGAAAATACATTTAAATTGTCAACCTAGGGACGTAGGACTCCAAATGGGTTAGAAACGTATGCACACTAAGTTCCTTTAAGATTCTTAACACCTATGCTATAGGAAAGTAAAATGCATGAAAGGAATCTATACTATTGACAAAAAATAGTAAACACACTTATACTATCAACAAAGAACTGCAAAAACTATATAAAAGGGAATTCTAAATTAGTTAACAATTAAAACATCCACTATGATCATTTTCCACATGTGGGGTAGGAAATTTAATAGTAATTGTGTTGCAAGACTAATATAGTAAATCTATCTTAAACAAGAAATTGCAATAAATGAATCTACTCTATCTAAATCTATTCCACCTCCCAAGTGGGCCCCCTTGGTTGGCTTCAACAAACTAAGAACACAATAGGTAGTACAAAATTACCCTCTAATTAGAATTCTTCTTTTGTTACAGGACTGAATAATTCATAGAGAACAGAAAAAAAACTTTTGAATCCTTCCAACTAACACTTTTCCTTTTCTCCCATATATAGAGAGAGAGAGAGGATTGGAACTTATTAGAAACATGACATAAAAAAAAAAGGGAGCAAAAATTATTAGAAGAAAAAGGTGGAATGTTAACTAGTACTTTAGAACATTGATTAAGCAATAAAATAACAGTCCATAAATAATGTGACAAGTTGGGTCTCCTGGAATAACTCCCCTTGCGAATGTGCCCTATCACCTAAAACTGACCTACACTTCTCATGCTATGACCAGTCTTCATTACTCCTTTAATACTGTGCTCACCACTCTTTGTGCTACTTCTCCATTTCTTGAAAATTAGAAACATTTCAACACATATGTACAACAACATTTCTATTCTCATTCAAATATTAAAACATGGCTTAAAATATTTATATGAAATATTGCACTTTATATATAATATTAAGCAAGGTATATTATATCCACTATCCATAGGTTTAATAGGTTCTAGTTGCATTTGGCATAAGTTCAGAAGACATTTAAAATAGATATATTGGAAAAAAAATTCACATGGCTCAAAGAGTAAGTTTAGACTATATAAAAACCATATCAAATCTAAGACATTAATATGCCTCATCAATTAGAACTCTCCATTGTTCACACTTGCAATCACCTAACCTTACATTTTTATGATGAAACCTTCATTTCTTTGTCGAATCACAACCTCTCTACCTTGGAGTGAGATTTCCACCATCTTATATTATATCCTTGATACTATGATGAATTGAGTTTGACTTGGTTGACCTTCACAGGGATGCAACATAAAATTGTGAAGCCCATCAATGGAAAGCATCAATTGAAAGAAAAAGTCCTCACTTGATGAGATTTTTTATCCTTGTCACACTGTGATGAAAATGATAATGCAGTTGGCCCAAAAGAAAAAATTGGTCCCACCTATCAACATGATAGTCTAGTGCTTCCCTGCTTTGATTAAACATTGAGAAACTCTAAAAAGTGCACATATGTTTAGTGTTCATCCTCTAAGATCTAACAATCACGAAAATGTGAGACCTCTAAGATTTTATTCATGTGAACTTGACCATGTGACCAAGGATAAATCAAGACCTCGCCACCCAAAACTGGATGCTAGCATAAAATGCTCTGAAGTTGCACTAATTGTGAACCTAAATTCTATTGTGTCATCATGACTTGATCTCTTAACCTTGATGTTAACTCAACGATGATGCAATAAATGTGATTTTCTACTTCACACCCTTAAATCTAGTTAAGTCCTAGCCACACAGGACTATACAATTAGAGTATTTTACAACTTCAAAACTTAAATCTAAAGTCTACCATTAATTGTTGCAATCAAGAGAACACAAGTCTTCACACCCTCAGAACCTGAAACCTTAATCCATCATTAACCCTTGTGAATGTGCAAACAATACCTTGCAACATCACCACCTTAACCATGGTCTACATCTTATCCCCTATGAATATGGACCTTGGGTCAACCTTAATCACCTGTGATTGGAAAAAATATTGGAGATGACCGCTATGGTTGAATCAAAACCTTGCAACCTGAATCTACATGTCAACATGAAATATTGTGAAGCCAGACCAACTATGGATTAACATTTTCACATGCTTGGAGCCATCTTGAAGGTTGAAGGTTAAGTACTAATGATCAATAACACTATGATGAAGAGTAGTCACATGATCATGACTTGAAAACTTATAAGGATACAACATGAAAATATGTAAAGATCCAAGACCTAGGCATATAATAAGTATGACTAAAGTTTATATCTATCCCTTTTATGTATGCACGGCAATTCAAATTTAAACAAAAGGGTCAAATTTGACCATTGAACATGTCAATCACCCCAAGAAATTTAAAATTTGGAGAGGGAGAATGAATGGCTAACAACGATCAAGTAACTTAGTGATGACTGAGTTTTAGCATTTAGTGTTGGTAGAGGAACAATATTTTAATTATTTGTAAGGAATCATGGTTTCTAGCCAACTAAGTTGATTTCTTGGGATATGGAAAATGTGTTGAAGATAAGGATTGAAGAGTTGGATCATTTAATTTTAGGAGAGGATTAGGAAAATGATCTATGAAATGAATTCAAGGACAAGTTTCTAGAAATGAAGAAATAAACATAATGTTGATTAGATATATTGTATCGAATGGATCGAATCATGAACCTTAAGATCTATGGTGTTGATTAAGTGCAAAAAGATTAGAATTTCCTATTTAAAGTGGTAAAAAGGGAATTTTCAATATGAGTAGAGAGCCTATGTGTGAGAGAGGAAGTTCCATAGAATTGGAGTTGTTACTGATGTTGTTGACTAATGAATCTAAGAAGAAGGCTTAATTGAGTTGAGAAAAATTGAAGGGTGATTTGTTGAAGTGTTGTGAAGAAAAACTAAGATTGAGATTAAAATGGAGGCCAAATAGTGAATCAATATTAAGAGCTAGATAAATATTTGAACATGCAAAGTGAGTTGTACTTAATAGATCAAACATTTTGTTAGTTTCTAATCAATGTGAACAATATTTGAAATCCTTTAATCATGGTTGACCTAAAAATCATCAAGTCTTAATAGTCTATATAAATACTTTAAACACATGAAATCAAAAAGTTCTCTAACAATGCCACTCCTAACAGGGTGATTGAATACTTTAACAAGGTCAAAGTCCTCTAACAATGCCACTCCTAACATCCTCATAGATAGATCTTCCAAGATAAAAACCACCCTTCTCAACTAATATGAATGAGGGTAGAAAATTTTTAATCTATTACCATTTACCTTAGAAATAACCTTTTAAATCTTATTGCAAAAAGAAATCAGTCTAAAATCATTAAATGATGCCTTAGTACCTTTTGAAAAAAATCAAAGAATGAAAGTGATTGTTAAGGTCCTTAAATATAAAACCATTTTTCTAGGATTCCTTATCTACCTCAATAAGTTCCTTCCCTAGGATGTGCCATGTATTTTGGAAAGAGAGAGAAGGAAATCCATTAGGGCTAGGGGCTTTTCTACTAGCTAGATTAAATAAAGCAGTTTTAACTTCATTTTCTTATATTCTTCTGATCAATAGTTTTGTCCAACCATGAGTCAATTAAAAGGACATTGAGTGATAATTGTAGGGTGTAGGATCAAATAGTCTCCTTGGGACTAGGGGAGTTTTCTTTCTTTGAGAAACAATGGGGAAGGCAGTGAATTTTCTTACTTAGAGGACGAAAGTATCCCCTTTCTATGATGTATACTTCTCTTGGCCATCAATGGGGTTGGTGTCACCATCCAAATTGATGACTTGGATAGGGGAGAGTTTTGGTTTCACAATGCATGCCCCATCCCTTGTAGGAATGGGACCCCCTACTGAATTCTTTTGGGTTTGATCTTCCTAATTTGGGATACAAGAAGATTAATGAGGTCTTACCTAGTCCCTACAATCATGTCCTAGGATCTTGCTAAGGAATCAAATTTTTGAAAGGATGTATTTTTGAAAAGTTGTGAAAATTGAAAAATAAAGTCCCGACACCCCTTCCTTTTTCCTTACTTCATTTCATTTGCCTCTGTGAAAAATTGTGATCTCCACACTCATTGAAAACTATGCTTCATAGCTCTACACAAACTCCTCAACCACCATCTCCCAGACTTCCACATTATGAGGTGCACAATTGACTTACAACGCAAATAAAAAAGGGGCGTGCAGTTGCACACCCAATTTTTGTGCACACCTACCCACCCCCATCCACATGTGAAAGACCTAAAAAATAAATTTAAATGAAAAATGCACCCATAGTGCAAAATCCAACACCCCTGCATGCAAAAAACAAATGGGGTGCATTGTTGCGCACATGCTTTGGTGCGTAACTATGCACCCTATATGTAAACCCCCCAAAAGAACACAGTAGTGGGTGCATACTCATGCACCCAACATAGTGTGCAAGTGGGCACCCTCTTAAAACACATTGCTGAAACACAAAAAATTGAGGTGCATGCCTATGCACTTGGTTTGGTGTGTAGGTGCACACCTTTTTTTTTTTTTGCTTTGCTAAATAACACGGGGTAGTTGGATATTTTTGCGTGTTTAATTTTTAATGATACTAATAAGTCTTTTTATGACATTATTCTAAACTAATAAATGTCTCTTCTTCATGCATATATAAATGGCATCCTCATTTGGTGAGAAAATGGGACCAAAGCCCATGCTTTTGAAGAATCTACAACAAACCCATAGAATGATTGGCCTTGTTATCTGCTTTGATTCTATTAGGATTAGTGAGTGTAGCTTCACACCCAACATCAGTATACTTATCTGAGATTATAATGAAACTTGTCCATCATTTTTTTACTAATGAAAGGGTGGTTAAGAGTGTAACTAGAGAAGTTGTTCTTGACCTTCGACTCGACAACATTAAGAAGGTCTTCCATCACCCTAGGGCTGATCAATTCATCATACTATCTTATGAGGTAACTAAGAGGTGGTATAGTGAGCAACTAAAAGAGGCAAAAAATATCATTCAATCATCCTATCTCATTGAGAAGACTCCTTTGGGAAACTTGAGAGGAAAAGTGGATATGACAAGGGGGTACATGAAAGAAGATATTGCATACTCTATTATTCTTTTGAGTAGGGTCATGGGTCTATCGGTAGCTGGGCATCTAAATGTTTTCAAGGTGAATTTCTTTGAGACAATCAAGATTGCAAGGATGCCACTTGACTGGGCCACCACATTAAGTGAGAGATTGTGTGAATAATTAGGGGTGGTCAAGGACAAGAAGAAGTTCTATATGACTTCATAGATGGTATATTTTCTACTCACAAGGGCAAAAAATTATCTTGGATTATACAAGAGGGGCTATATGCAAGATCCTTATGCCTAGCCTTACATTGTCTACCCTCAACTAGTGAGGAAGAAGCTCTTAGGATAAAGAAAAGAGTACAAAATTGTGAATGATGCATTCATATTAGCAAGAATCCAATTCAGAGAGGGAGACTATGTGAAGAGGTTATATGATGTTGTAATAGCATAGATAACATCTCTTAGTGCCTACTACATCTAGTTCAAAACATTCACATATTCCAGGGTAGCTAGTGCCACTATCAACTTGAAATAGGTCTATAGATATCCTTGTGATAGAATAGTTTTGTTGGAGATTGCATGATAGATTGAGTCTACATATGATAGGATCAAAAAACAACAAAGACCATGTCGGATATGGCCCCTAGTCATAGGACCATATCAGGTGAAGCAAAAATAGGATATTCCATCTTTCGAGTGGGAGTGGGATCATTATCCCCTGGATGAGTACAATTCTCCTAGGCCATATTGTGATAATATTCAAAAAGTTGAGAGTCTAGTAGGTAGAGAATTCGACCATGAAGAGGCCATTGAGGACCATTTGATGAACGCAAAAAATGACTATGATGTCTGTATTAGGGAAAATTGTAGGATGACTCTTTATTTGGTAGAGAAGGCTCTTAAAATAAGCATTCCTAAGGAGATACTATAGGAAGATTCCTAGGAGTTATTGAACCCTTTGTTTAGGTCAGACAAAATTGGAGAGAGACCAATAATGAATGCCAAGGTTGATAAGGAAGAGGGTGATGATATAAATCATCAAGTGAGGCATGTCATCAAGATAACAAAGGATTGGATCAAGAAACCATTTCAACTTGATCTAGTACCTGACACCATGATTTTTCATGTGCAAGCCACCCAAAGAATGGTAGAGGAAAGAAAGTTACCATTCCTACTTTATAGTCTAGTCTCCTATCAAGCTAGAAATACTATACCAACTTGACAGCCCAGTTGGGTACTATCAACCTCTAGAGAGGAAAGGAAAGGGGAAAAGAAAGAGGAGTTCTCGTTAGAGGGCTAAAATAGAAGAGGGTGAAGTGCGAGCACCTCCTTAGCATTAAGAAAAAAATGTGCAAGGGTCACAACATATTATAGCTTCTCAAGACTAGCCTGACCCTCAATTGCTTTCCTTTATGCCCAACCAGTTTGAAGAGGGTGAAATTCAATAGGTCTCTATTCCTCCTCCACAAGTAGAACCAACATCCCCTTTTGCCTCCATGAAACATAAAAGGATTAAGATCCCAATGAAGAATAGGCAAAGGGTGATTGAAAGGATCATTCCTTTTCCATCTATCCCAAAACCTATTTCCAATAGAGAGGAGGAAGAGGAAGATGAGTAGGAGGATGTGCCCATATATAGAATAACCTAGCTAGCTAGAGCTATAGAGAAAGAAAGGACAAGAAGTACCATGGTGATATTGCAATCCACCCCATAGGAATCTTTGGAAGTAACTTCTTCGAAAGATGAAGTAAAACAATGGGTGGATGAGCAGAGTGAAGAGGGCGATGACATATTCAAAATGTTAGATTTTGATTTTATGCCCATGGGAATAGAATTGGTATGGGATAAGATCAAGGATAACCCTACAAGTGAACCCAACAAGAGGACTGGATGCAAATGCTGCTAGAGTCATAGGTTTCTAATCTTACTCACCCATCTCCACCACAAATCATGGTGTTAAAGATCAAAGCTTGGTTACTCTTCCCCCTTCTAGTTTTGAATAAGAATAGGTTCAAAAGGAACCTTCACAAGAAGAGTAGCCATAGAAAATGGTGATTGATGAAGTTTCAAAGGAGGGACAAATGGTAGAATATTCTCAACTAGCCTCCCAAGACACTAATGTACAAATAACAAGGTCTATAGAGATAGAGGCTATAAAAAAAGAGCCCTCATAAAGGGAAAGAACTCTGACAAGGAGTGATAAGGGAAAGGAGGTAATTGAGCATATGCCTTGATCATCCTGAGGAAGGTCTTCACCTAAAAATGTCCCAAGATGGCTTAGGAAAGAAATAATGAGAAGCACAAAACCACAATTTTGTGCTAACAAGGAGGATATTTTTGAGTTGGATAAGATCTTGAACAAACCTAAATCTCCATCACATGAAGTGAGACCATTGGCATTTTTTAATAGTACATGGCATCAAGATTTGTTTACACAAGTGGTTGTCCCTCCTACTGATGTAGATACATAAAGCCTTGGTCCTCAAGATTATCAAATCAAAGAGGTCATGCTTGGGAGGCCCACACAGGATACAACTAGATTTATGGTAATCATGGGGATCAAAGAAGTTTTCAAGAATATAGAATAGGAAGAGGTTGAACTCTAAACACTTTGATGGAAAAATGAGAACCTGAGAGGATATTTAGCCAAAGTTGTTGGTCCTTTAGATCCCTTTCACCCTGAGGAGACCTTGAACACTATACTCAAAGAAGAGGAAGTTGTGAATTTTTATCCATTTTTGAAGTCTATCAATAGTGGAGGAAAATTTTTGAAGAGAAGGGCATTTTGATCATCCAAGGGAGCCTAAAGTCAATGCAAATTATGCTAGAAAATGTGAATAAGATGGTGGCAAATTTGAAGTAGGATTTTAGTATACTGATGCAGAGCCCTCTGTATTTATCTTCAAGGAATCTTGGTTCAACTCAAAGGATTCACAATAGGCTGGTACACCCTCAAGGAACCAAGAACATCTCAAAGATTACAACAAAGAACCCTAACATTATACACCAATAAAGACAACATCTTGACTCACACAATCAGATTTCTATGTCTGATTGCATTGTTCATAACTTCAATTCTAAATATCTTCTTGAAAAAAAATTTGGAGAAATTGTTTGAAATTAGTAATTCTAAAACATATCAAAATCTGAGACCAATCCAATATTTATATTATAAATTACATACTCTGAACCAAGACCCATTTTCTCTGTCATAAACCAGAACCAAAACTGGTAACCCTGCCTAGGGCATCAAATATCTTTCACAATTTTTTTTTAAAATAATCTCAAAACAATTCAAAATTATCCATCTATTATTCTAGTTTCCAAATATTTAATCCATTTATTGTTTCCATTCATATATAATTTTTCAAGCACAAATCACTGTCTGTAACTCCAATGAAAATTGTTAAAAACCAGTTTTCACTCAAATCTTCATAACTTTCCCAAATCTAAATCAAAATAATTCAAACCAGTTGGAAATGAAATTTAGTTCACATATATTTCTAATTAATATCATTAGAGATCTCGAGTCTCCAAAATATGTCCGCATCACACGCTGCAACATGACTGTATTCAGCGAATCTCAAATCTGCAAACATCCACTTTCACCAAAATACCCATAACTTATTCGTTTCTTCATAAAATTGAACCAAACCAAAAGCATGAGAAGAATTATTCATCATAATATATATCCATTACTATATTACATAGTTTCCAGGCTGTACATGGCCATACAATACCTGAAAACTACTGTAAAACTAAAAAAACCAATCAAAACCACAACAATAAAATGCACCAAAAATGTATCAAAGTATTTCCTCTTCTCCAAATTTGATTTGGTTCGACCATAAAATGGTTTTTATATCCATTTTACAGTTATAAACCTTCCTAACTACCCCCAAGACCAACCATATGCCTTTTTACATCATTTCTCTATTATTAGCAACTTTCTCAATGTTGCATTTTACAACTTTTTACGCAACTTTTACATTTTTGACAGAATGGCTTCATAGCCTTTACAACTTGACCCAAATAAAATATAAATGACTCAAATGTATTTAATATCACGAATAATGAATCTTAACTTTTTCATTTTCTTGTATTTAATGTGCTCTTGCACCATATACTAAATGAAGTAAGGGCCTGGATTAAGGACTTACAAGTTTTGCAAGCCATAAATGGGAAAACATACAAGATTTTGCTAGATGTATATATAGAGGAGGAATTATATTTGATTGATGATTGGATAGAGAAGATTGTGGATAGTAATAAAGTAATGGAAACATTACATGTGGAGATCTACTAGCTCAAGGACCAAGCCCAAGAGTGAATTTTGGAAGTAGAGAGGCATTATACGGATGCATGCTTAGAGATTTTTGAAGATGAGGAACAGGAGAAGTTATTTCCTATAGAAGTAGTAGTGGAGAGTTTTAAGAATAGTTTTGAGGAAGCTACTAATGATTAAGACATCCAAAAGGCTTTTAGAAAAGAGGAATCCCTATTAGAGTTGGATACCAAACTCGAGGATTTTGTAGAGACTCAAATTGAGGTAGAAAACTATAGATAAATATAAGGCTCTAGATTTACCATATGTAGCTAAAATTATTGAGATTATAGAGAAATTCAAGGGAAAACATCTAGACATAACTTTGGGATGAAGGGGAACAAAACCCTAAAGCCAGAATTTCAATTTTGACACTTACTAAAATTTTGAGATTTTGGACCCTGTTCAGGTGTGTAGGTTTGCAAGTGCACAAGTTTGCAGCTCAATAGGTTTGTAGGTGCACATTTCTAGAATTTCTATCAACAGTTAAGTGCCAGTTCTAAAAATAGAGCTTTTCATGCATCAAAAGCATTTTGACGATTGTTTAACTCTAATAGACACCTAGTGAAGGATTAACTTTCATTTTAGCACTTCTAGACACTTCCATTTTGACTAAAAGCTTTCTCATTATTTCTCCTCTCATAAATTCTTTGTTTCTAACATGTAAAGCCTCATGCATCCAATTAATGAATAAAAAATGGATGGAATCCTGCTTAAGCACCAATTAGATTATTAGTTTGTACATAATTAGTTTGTTTTATTAAATTAAAAGAACTTTATTGCATGGAGATATCTCTCACTCTCAACACAAATTGAGGAGATAATTTCTTATAAATAATTCATTTTAATATGTAACTGGGGCTATCATTATTTTGCAATAAAATTATGCTTTTGGTGCTCACATTTGGAGTGTAGTGAGTCTTGCCTAAATGTATCATTATTTTAAGAATTTATGTTCATGGAATTGTGATTGAGCCAAAAGTTTATTGTTTATTTTTTGGTTGTGCAATTCATTAGTTCTAGTGTTTGCTATGCTTTTGAAAAATTCTACTTATGTATCTAGCTTGAGAAGAAATCATCAAATTGTGCCTACATAACTTTTCATCTTGAATGAGCATACTTTATGTAGCCTTGTGTTTTGATGAAGAGTGAAATATCATACAATTACTAAGTTTCTCACCATTAATTGCATTAAGTGGAATTGAGGAAGTGCTGCTTCTACTTTCATTGGTTACCTACCAATTTCTTTGAAAGCTTAACTCGTAGATGTGTTGTTTTCTATAACTTATGTCCATTAGGATTTCAATTTCATGTTATCTGCTTTAAAGTTCTTGATATTTTCTTTATTAACCCCCTTGTTAGAATAGGAATTCATACCATTTGTATTGTAAGATTGCATTCATAAAAGACATAAAAATACAAAAACATAGTTCTTTTTGTGTGTTTTATTTTGAAGCAGAGTGCAGATTCTTCATCTCATCCAAGATCAAAATGAACCAGCAAAGGCCTCCTCATGAACATTCACATTTATCTTCAACTGAGCGAATTTCAATAGGTAGCAAGATTACTTGGAACCTTGGAGTTGATCCTCAAATTAACCTTTTAAGAGAGGAGTTCACGAGAATTTATGTCTTTAAGCATCATGCAAAATCATAGCTCAATAGAATTGGCACTAGAAGGAGGGCCATACTTTTGATTCTCAAAAAAATTAGAAAATTTGCTAAAAGTTTCAAAATTCTACACTTTTTCAAAATTCTACACTTTCCAAAAGTTTGTAAAATTTCCCAAGTTTTTGAGAAATTAAGGTATGCAAGTGTGCAGCTCCTTAGGTCCACAGGTATGCAGGTGCACAAAATTTAGTGGTGTAAGAAAGTGTACTTTTGCAAAGGTGTACTTTTTCCAAAATTAATGCAAATTGAAGGGTTTTGATCCAAAATCCCCATTTTAGGGAGCGTTAAGGTCTTCACCAAGTGCACACAAGTTTCTTGAGCTTACCCACTTCCACAAACCACATAGTGATAAAGGAAGACCCCATATTCAATCACGTTTGTTTGAACTTTCACCATCTTCTTCAACACCACCTCCACTCCAACCACCACATATTCCAATAGTTCCACCTCAACAACCATCGTTAGGTCTACCAAACCATCTGATGGCCTTCTTCAAAAATGTTGTAGAATCACCCATAAACTTGAGAGGTGCACTCCATGACCTCCCCAAAAATCCTAAGAAGTTTTGCCCAAGGTTTATCTATGGGGAGACATGAATTGTTAGAGATCACATCAAGGTATTCAAAGAAATTTTCAATTGAAAGTAGGTTGGTAATGAGGATGTGGTTCATTTATTCCCCTACTCTTTGGGGGGAATTGCCTTTAATTGGTATGCTAATTTGCCACTTGGATGTATTGGAGATTGGGATACTTTCAAAAAATTGTTCCTAGAAAAATTCAAAGCTTTCATCAACCCATCTATGATACATCAACAATTCATATCAATCAAAAGGGACCCCATTGAGATAGTTTCTCACTTCAACCATCACTTCCATATGGCATATCACAAGCTAGAGACACCATACACTATACCAGTTGAAGCCACTATTCAGATTTATCTGAATGATATGGACCATCTTACTACTATTTTTTCTAAGAAGAATTCCTACAACAAATGTCAAAACATCGGATAAAGTCTTCGCAGAGGCAGTTACCTTCAATAAGCAAGCTAATTCTAATAGAGGAGAATTGATGCTTCCAACTCTAGCTATCACAACGATGCCAACATACCCTGTCAGAGTGCCCATGATGCCAAATCAATTCATACCTATGAATCCAGTTCCATTACAATAGGCACCCACTCCGCAAAGTCCCACTCTAATGAATCCAGGGTATGAACCTCTAAAAGCTGCCTTCTTTGAGAAAAAGGAAGTAGTGCCCACTGAAGTAGACAATAATTTTGTTTCCAAATTTTGTCAAATGAAAAAGACTATGTCCCAAATAAATAACGAACTGACTCATCTAAGGTTGTCACAAGGATAGAATAACAACTTCCAAAGGAAAAACATTGGTCCTTACAATAACAGTTATGGCAAGAATTATAACAGGAACTTAACCAGAAACAACGACAATAATGCATGAAACAAAAATGGGGGGAACAATTTCAATCCTCCTAATTGTAAAAATGGCTTCCAAAGATAGAATCGACAGTGGAACACTTAGTCGAATAATGGAAGCATTCTTACCAACAACAACAATAACAATGTTCAATATGCAGATGTTAATCAGTATGTTGATAGTCAGAATGTATCCAATAATGATGGTTTTTATTATAATGGGAACCAAGAGATGACTCAAAGTTAACAAGGAAATGACAATGCTCTTGTAAAATTTAATGCTATGCTACTAGAATCCTATGATTCTACATAGAATGTGTAGGCAAAACAACCAATTAGCAAAGAGTTCTCTTTTCCATTTAGTCAGGAACTCAATCTTTAGCATGGAGAGATGTTTGATTCTTGCAATGACAATCAAAATATATATAATTTAAGAAATAGAAAGGAACCTTTGACAGATGGAATTCCTCCAGCTTTACAACCAACTCCTCTTGATCTGAGAGTGAGTAACAATCTGGCACCAATTAGGCCACCATATGGAGGACAATAGAATCAGAATCAAGTGAATGTACCAACAATATTGAAACATCTCGCTTGGTCTACTAAAAAGTATAGTGTTGTAGAAGACTTGAAACAAACCAAATCAAATATGTCCATGTTTGACATGTTACAAAATTGTCAGCAACAACAAGAAGCTCTCATGAAGACTCTAGATCATACAAAGTTACCCCATAATTTGAATACCATCCCTCAAAAGATAGTATCTCAACAAGTAAATGCTATAGAAGTGATGCCCACTATGTTTAAAGACAAGGTTGAAGTACCCCCATTTTTGCTCCTCGTTAGGATATATGGAAAGAATCTCCACAATTGCTTGATCAATTTAGGAGGCTTATGTAATGTCATGCCATTATCAATAGCACAAAGGTTAGGGGTGAGTCCTCAACCTTTCAATTGGATAGTAATGTAGTTAGACAAAATGGAAGTGAAAGTCATTGACATATTGAAAGACATTCAGATATAGTTGACAGTCAATCCTTGGATTCACGATGCCATTGATATACATGTGGTTGAAATTCTAGAGATGTATGGGTTGCTCTTGAGTAGAGAATGGATGAAATGCTAAGAGGATTGTTTTCTATGGATTTCACTCAGCTATGGTTACCATGGAAGGGATTGACGAATCAAATCAAGATAGATGCAAAACCCAAATTGAAAATGATGATCATAGAATACAATGGTTTGAATGAGGTGGCATTCCTATAATCAAGTTTGGGCTCATACAAAGTGATGGCATTTGATATGATTCCCACCAAAATATTGAGCAATTAGGGTAAAGAACTCAAGATATAATCCCAAAGGACAAGTTCATGACACAATTCATAGATAGTATGATGACTAATTTGCAATGCTTGGGAGAAGAAGCCGATCCCATTATCTTACTCCTCCCAAGACTTTGCTGATCACACAAAGTTAGTCACTCTGAATTCAAGGGATCACCATGCCAAGAAACAATCACAAAGGTGTTAACACATATGATGCAAGACAAGGATAACCAAATTCTAGAAAATTGACCCATGGGAAATCAAAGTCATATAAACTTAACTAAGTCGGTAGAGAAGATTGAAGAAGAAATTGAAGATCTAAATTTATCATATAGTGATACCTCTTTAGATAGTGGGGTTTTTTTTCCTCCTCCCTCAAGGATGATCAAGATTCAAAGAACAAGATGGTAAGTGAAATGCCAAGGGTGGACTTTAGTCGTTGTTCATCTTGAACCCAAAACAAATGAAATTATAAAATTGATAGAGGAGATTCAAGAAAAACAAGAAAAAAATACATTTCCTCTATTGACATATTAAAAAGGAGAATCATCAAGTCCACCCCACAAGATGTTGCAATGGGTTCTCAAGAAACAATCTTTTGACTCTTAGGTGAAAGGAAAGTTAACAACGAACAAACAAAAGATTAGAAAGCCCAAAGAAGAACCAATCTAGACACTTCACTTTGATGGTTCTAGATGCAAATTAGGGGTTGGTGTAGGTTTAGAATTGGTTAACCCAAAAGGTAAGTCTTTTTATTTAGCATATCGATTACAGTTTAGATATACTAATAATGTTGTAGAACATGAAGCATTGGTCTAAGGACTTCTCTTTGCACTTGAGAAAGGAGTCATAGCTCTCATAATTGAAGGAGATTCTTAGTTGGTTATTTGGAAAGTAAAATTGTTATACTCTTGCAATGAAAAAAGGTTACTTGCTTATAGGAAGAGAGTATAAGATTTACTGGATGATTTTAAAGCTTTAAAAATAAGGTCTATTCTAAGGAGGAAGAAGATGGTGGCAGATGCTATCACTATTTCAAAACAAGTGCACTACAACCAGTCGAAAAAATGAAATTGAAAAGATTTTTAGTGGAGTTAGTTGCTACTCCATCTATTTTGGACAATATTACAAATTTTCAAGTGTTTCTGGATGATCAACATATACTTGAATTTATCATGTAGAATGGCCACTTTAAAGGGCAAGAAATTGATGACAATCCAGATGAAAAACTTGAGGATGATGAACTTGAAGATGAAAATGGGATCCTAAATTTAAAGACTAACACTATTCCCAAGGGGATGGTTGAGTTAGAACACATTTTTTATCATGATGAATCAACACTTAATAAAAGCATGACCCAAGAAAAGGGGATCGAGGAGTATGATGCATACAATTTAGGAACTGATGAAGATTTGAGAATGATCTAGATAGGGAAAGCATGCAATGTGCAAGAAAGGGAAGATATGCTCAAAATACTTACTAAATATAAAGATGTTATTTCTTGGAGCTACAAAGAATTAAAAAGATATGACCCTGAGATTATAACCCATGAAATCCCATTGAAACTAGATGCCAAGCCTTTTTGGCAAAGATAAAGACCTATTAAGAACCATAGACAATGAAAGAAGTTAAAAAGTTACTAGATGCCAAGATCATATTCCCCATCCACCATTCTACATGGGTGGCTAATTTGGTTCTCATGTGGAAGAAGACTATGAAAACACCCTCATAGATAGATCTGCCAAGAGAAAAACCACCCTTCTCAACTAATATGATTGAGTGTAGAACAATTTTACTCTATTACCATTTACCTTAGAAATAACCTTTTAAATCTTATTGCAAAGAGAAATCATTCTAAAATCATTAAATGATGCCTTAGCTCCTTTTAAAAAAAATTAAAGAATGAAAATGATTGTTAAGGTCCTTAAATATAAAACCATTTTTCTAGGATTCCTTATCTACCTCAATAAGTTCCTTCACCAAGATGTACCATGTATTTTGGAAAAAGAGAGAAGGAAATCCATTAGGGCTAGGGGCTTTTCCACTACCTAGACTAAATAAAGAAATTTTAACTTCCTTTTCTTTTTATCAATGTTTTTATCCAACCATGAGTCAATTAAAAGGACATTGAGTGATAATTTTAGGGTAGTACAATCAAATAGTCTCCTTGAGACTAGGGAATTTTTCTTTCTCTGAGAAACAATGGGGAAGGTAGCAAATTTGGTTATGAAGAGGGCCAAAGTACCCCTTTCTATGATGTATACTTCTCTTGGCCATCAATGGGGTTGGTGTCACCATCCAAATTGATGACTTGGACAGGGGAGTGTTGTGGTTTCACAATGCATGCCCCATCCCTTGTAGGAATGGGATCCCCTATTGAGTTCTTTTGGATTTGAGATTCTTAATCTGGGATCCAGGAAGATTAATGGGGTCTTACCTAGTCCCTAGAATCATTTCCTAGGATCTTGCTAAGGAATCAAATTTTTGAATAGTTTTTTTTTGAAAAGTTGTGAAAATTGAAAAAAAATTGAAAAAGTAAATTTTTTTAAAGAAATGAAAAATTAAAAAATAAAAAATAAAAAATAAAAAAGTTATATTCAAAAAAAAGATATTGAAAACCACACCCACACACCTGACATGGTGTGTAGTGACACACCACCCTTAGTGATGCATTGGTGTGTAGCTGCGCACTTGTTCAGGTGCAGACTACTGCACCACCAAGGGTTGGTGCGGCTATATAAGCCCCAACCCACCTTCCTTTTCCCTTCTTTCATTTCATTTTCCTCCTCGACAAATTGTGACCTCCACATTTGTCAAGAATTGCACTTCGCAACTCTACATAAACTCTGCACCCACCATCTCCCAGACCTCTGTACTTCCACATTTTTGGTGTGCACCTGCCCACCTCCATCCATATGTAGAAGACCTAAAAAGAACTTTAAAATGAAAAATGCACCCCCACTACAAACTCCAAGACCCTTGCATGCAAAAAATAAATGGGGTGTATTGTTGCGCACCTACTTTGGTGCGCAACTACGTACCCCATATGTAAACCCCCCAATAAAACAAAGTAGTGGGTCCGTACACACGCACCCAACATAGTGTGCAAGTGTGCACCCTCTTTAAACACATTGCTAAAACATAGAAAATTGAAGTACATGCTTGCACACTTGGTTTGGTGCACAGGTGCACACCTTTATTTTTATTTTTTTTCTTTGCTAAATAACAAGGGTAATTGGATATTTTTATGTTTTTTATTTTTAATGATACTAATAAGTATTTTTATGATGTTATTATAAACTAATAAATGTCTCTTCTTCATGTAGATATAAATGGCATCATCATCCAGTGAGAAAATGACACCAAAGCCCGTGCTTTTCAAGTTCCAAGGGGTCCCATCCAAATCAAGATTTTAGGATGATTGCAGAGAAATAAAGGATACTAATTTAGGACACACTAACTTGGGGGAATTTATAAGAATTTGCAACAAACACATAGAGAGATCAGCCTTGCTATCTGCTTTGATTTAATCAAGATTAGTGAGCACACCTTCACACCTAACATCAGTATAGTCATCTAAGCTTATAATGAAACTTTCCCAACATTTTGATCCTAAGGAAAGGGTGGTTAAGAGTGTAACTAGAGAAGTTTTTCTTGACCTCTAACTTGACAATATTGAGAGGGTATTCCATCTCCCTAGGGCTGATCAATTCATCAGACTCTCTTATGAGGTAGCTCAAAGCTGGTATAGGGAGCACCTAAAAGAGGCAACGGATATCATTTAATCATCCTATCTCACTGAGAAGACTCCTTTGGGAAAGGTAAGAGTAAAAGTCGATATGAAAATGGGGTACATGAAGGAAGATATTGGATACTCTATTATTCTTCTGAGTAGGGTCATGGGTCTACTAGCAGCTAGGTACCTGAACATTTTCGTGGTAAATTTCATTGAGACAATCAAGACGGCAAAGATGCCACTTGATTGGGCCACCACATTAAGTGAGAACTTGTGTGAACAATTGGAGGTGGTCAAGGACAAGAAGAAGTTCTATATGACTTCATACATGGTATGCCTACTAATCACAAGGGCCACAAATTATATTGGATTGTACAATAGGGGCCACATGCAAGATCCTAATGCCTAGCATTACATTTTCTACCCTCAATTGGCGAGGAAGAAGCTCTTAGGATAAAGAAAAGTGTATTTAATTATGATCGATGCATTCATATTCCCAAGCATCCAATTCAGAGAGGGAGACTATGTGAAGAGGTTATCTGATGTTGCAATAGTATAGATAATAGCTCTCGGGGCCTACTACATCTAGTTTGAAACATTCATGTATCTTAGGGTAGCTAGTGCCATTGTCAATTTGAAATAGGTCCCTAGATATCCCTGTGATAGACTAGTTTTGTTGGAGATTGCATGACAAATTAAGTCTAGATATGATAGGATCAAAAAACAATGAAGACCATGTTGGACATGGCCCCTAGTCATAGGACCATATCAAGTGAAGTAGAAATAGGATATTCAATCTTTTGAGTGGGAGTGGGATCATTATCCCCTGGAGGAGTACAATTCTCCTGGGCCTTATTTTGATAATATTGGGAAAGTTGAGAGTCTGGTAGGTAGAGGATTCCACCATGAAGAGGTCATTGAAGACCATTTGATGAATGTAACAAATGACTATGATGTTTGTGTTAGGGACTATTGTAGGATGACTTTGTATTTGGAAAAGAAGGCTCTTAAAATAAGCATTCCTAAGGAGATACTTCAAGAAGATTCCAAGGAGCTGTTGGACCCTCTATTCAGCTTGGACAAAGTTGGAGAGAGACCCATAATGAATGCCGAGGTTGATAGGGAAGAGTGTGATGATATTAATCATCAAGCAAGGCATGTCATCAAGATGACAAAGGATTGGATCAAGAAATGATTTCAACTTAATCTAATACCCGACACCATGATTTTGCGCATGCAAGCCTGCCCAGAGAAAGGTAGAGGAAAGAATGTTACCATTCTTACCTTTACAGCCTAGTCTCCTATCAAGCTAGAAATAGTATACCAACTTGATAGCCTAGTTGGAAACTATCACCCTCTAGAGAGGAAAGGAAAGGGGAAAAGAAAGAGGAGTTCTCCTTAGAGGACCAAAATAGAAGAGGGTGAAGTGCAAGCACCTCCTTAGCAACAAGAAATTGATGTGCAAGGGTCACAAGATATTGCAGCTTCTCAAGACCAACCTGACCCTCAATTACTTCCCTTTATGCCCAGCCAGTTTGAAGAGGGTGAAATTCAATAGGTCTCTATTCCTCCTCCACAAGTAGAACCAACATCCCCTTCTAATCCAATAGTAAAGATGATTTTGATGTAGAATGAACTCAGTGAAAGATGAGGAAAATGGATGGTCATACTTCAAGAATTTTATCTGGAAATCCAACCTATGAGATTAGTCAGAGGTCAAGGGTTATCAAAGATGATAGTTGATAACCAGGATGGAGAAAAAGAATTTACATTTGATAGTGAAATAAACAAAGATGATTAGAACAAAATGATTGTATCTCAAGTTGATATTGGTCAAGGTGTAGTGACAAATGTTTGGTATCAAGATATTGTTTATTATCTTCTATAGGACTAATGTCCCAGTTGGATGAATAGATCACAACATAAAGGACTCAAAATGAAGTGTGAATCGTATATGCTACATGATAAAAAGTTGTACAAGATAAATTATGAAGGGATCTATCTAAAGTTCTTAGTTCATGAGGAAGCCAAGAAAGTCTTAGAATATTTTCATGATAGGTATGGTATAGGACATGGTTCAATAGAAGCAACTGCTCATATGATTTTAAGATAGAGTTATTTTAGGCCAATGATATTCAAAGACTCTTTTGAGCATGTACATTCTTGCCATATTTTCCAAACTAGTGCCAATAGAGAAAGGCACCCGACAATGCCATTACAACTAGTATACAAGGTACACCCCTTCACAAAGTGGGGGCTAGATTTCATTGGTTCAATCAATCCACCATTGTTAACTAGGCATGCATTTATCCTCACAACTATGGATTATTGTACATTATGGATAGAAGAAGAAACATTTAGAAATTGTACTTCTAAGGTGGTAACAAACTTCTTGGAAGAACACATTGTTACTTGATTTAGAATGCCATTTTCCCTTGTGTGTGATAATGAGTTTTCTTTCATATCAGTGTTCTTGACCCAATGGGAATTTAAAAATTAGGTCATCATCAAGTTCTCTTCAAATTATTACCCACAAGGAAATGGGGTAGAAAAATCTATGACTAAGAAATTGATCACATTAATAAGACAATTGTTGAAGAACCCTAGAGATTGTCATACACAACTCAAATATTCCCTATGGATAGATTAAGTAAGAATAAAAAATTATTTGGGGACTTCTCTACATTTACTTGTTTACGGACAAGAACTAGTGTTCCCACTTAACTTCAATATTTCTATTTTGAAATTCATGAGAAAATATGCTGAAGATGCTAACAAAGTAAAAATTAGATTGATTAACCTTCTAGATATGGATGAGAAATGGACAATTTTCATTAGAGCACATGGTTAAACATCAAGCTCTCATGAAGAGATGGTTCGCCAAGAGAGCCATGATAAAATCCTTCAAGATTTCCAACCTTGTTCTACTTTGGGATAAGGAAAAGGAAAAATTGCGCAGCCATACCAAGTTTCAATTCTTGTGGATTGGCCCTTAATAGATTGTGGAAATTCTCAGAGAAAATACTTTTAGGCTCAGTTCCTTACAAGGGAAATTTCTTCCCTTGCCCATAAATGGGCAATTTTTGAAACATTATTTTGAAGCCTAAAAGAAACAAAAAGAAAACAATAGTTAGGTTTTATTTCTACTCTTATATTTTATTTTTGCAATTAGTTAAGTTTTATTTCCACAAGTCTATTTATTTATTGCAAGTGTGTTTATTTTTAGCAAGTGTATTTGCTTTCAGTTCTGTGTTTTTTTAAGTCACGTGTTTACTTTCAAAGTCATGTCAGTCCCAGGGGGTAAGATGCACTTGAGATTTTATCTTGAGATATTTTGCTAACTATTCTTTGGTTCCAATTTTAGGAAGGGGTATTTCTTGGTCAAAACATTGGGACAACTGTGTGTCTTATACCAACTAAGCAACGAATGTTGCTTGAGGAAATAAGGAGACTTTTAGTCTTTAAATTCAAGGATCTAAACCAATAAGTTCTCAACACTTTGTGAGCTTAAGAATCAATTGGCGTAGGTGTTTTTGAATCAAGATTGAAGATGGAAAGGGATCATCCAAAATCTAATTGGTTCAAATAGGAAGAGTCTTCTCGAAGGGTTGCTAAGATCATTGTTTGGCATGAGAGTTTCTAAAAGTTCTAAAAGAGGAACACAAGGGATGTTCACCAAAGATCGAATCCAAGAAATGACACTGTTAAGACTGAAGGATTCTAAAAGCTCTGAAGTGGCAAAAGGATACAATTTTGAAGCGAAGTATCCTGTACCAAAATTTTTCTTCATCAATAGTGAACTACGTAGAGAAATTATTTAAAATTTTCCAAAAAAATAATAAAAACAACACACCACTAAGATCCCTCAAACTAATTCTGTCATCTGGTCAAGCAAGCAATTGATAAAAAACCTTTGTGAAGATTCTTAATGGATGAACTAGGAAGGGTGGAAGATTGTTTCTTGTTGATGGAAAACTTTGATAGATTGCATCCTGAGATGTCTAAGGGAATGAATACATGAATCACACACTTAGCTCAAAGGTTTTGGATCCTAAATTTTGACTATGAAGTCATTCAAAATATGCTTGAGGCATTTGGAGTTCAGTTGGTGTTTCACACACATTGGAAGAACGTTTGCTGATGAAGAAATTCCTTTGTCATTTCTTCCTTTTTTCAGGGCTATTTTTTGTGGTTTCACAACACACACCCTATTCCCTAGTAGGAATGAGGACCCCCTACTAAGTTCTTTTGGATCTAAGGATCCTAATCCAGGATTTGGGAAAATTAATTGGGTCTTACCTAGTCCCCAAAATTGTGTCCCAGGATATTGCTAAGAAATCAAATTTTGGAAAGGATGTCTTTTCAAAAAGTTGTGAAAATTGAAAAAATAAAAAAAAGTAAAAAAGTAAAAAAAATTGAAAATTTAAATATATATATATATATATTAAAAAAAAATTAAAATTATATCCACACCTGACATGGTGTGTGGCGGCGCATCATCCTTGGTGATGCGTAAGTGTAGACCAACACACCAACAAGGGTGGGCATGACTATATAATCCTTGACATCCTTTCCTTTTCCATTACTTCATTTCATTTTCCTCCATGAAAAATTTTGACCTTCATACTCACTGAAAATCATGCTTTGCAGCTCTACAACAACTCCATGCCCACCATCTCCTAGACCTCCATGCTTCCACATTCTAAGGTGCACAATTAACTTGCAACACAAACACAAAAAGGGGGTGCACAGCTTCACAACCAATTTTGATGCACACCTACCCACCCCCATCCACATGCAAAATACCTAAAAAATCTTTAAAATGATAAATGCACCCCCAATGCAAACTCCAACAGCTCTGCATACAAAAAACAAATGGCATGTGTTGTTGCACACCCACTTTGGTTCGCAACCATGCACCCCATATCTAAACCCCGCCAAAAGAAAAAAAAGTAGTAGGTGCATACTCATGCACCCATCATAGTGTGCAAGTGCATACCCTCTTAAAACACATTGTAAAATATAGAAAATTGAGTTGTACACTTGCGCACCTTGTCTGGTGCATAGGTGAACACCTTATTTTTTATTTTTCTTTGCTAAATAATAGGGGTTAATTGGATATTTTTGCATGTTTAATATTTTAAGGACATTAATAAGCCTTTCTATGATGTTATTATGAACTAATAAACATCTCTTCTTCATGCATATATAATGGCATCATCATTCGGCAAGAAAATGACACGAAAGCCCATGGTTTTCAAGTTCCAAGGAGTCCCGTCCAAATCAAGATTCTAGGATGATAATGCAAAAATAAAGGATACTAATTTGGGACACACTAACTTGGGAGAATTTCTAAGAATCTACAACAAACCCATAAAGAGATTAGCCTTGGTATCTACTTTGATTCAATTAGGGTTGGTAAATGCAGCTTCACACCCAACATTACTACATTCATCTAAGCTCATAATGACACTTACCCAACATTTTGTTCCCAAGAAAAGGGTGGTTAAGAGTGTAACTGGAGAAGTTGTTCTTGACCTTCAACCTGACAACATTGAGAGGGTCTTCCATCCCCCTGGGGCTAATCAATTCATCAAACTCTCTAATGAGGCAGCTAAAAGGTGGTATAGGGAGCACCTAAAAGAGGCAATGAATATCATTCAATTATCCTTTCTCATTGAGAAGACTCCTCTAGGTAAGGTCATAGGAAAAGTGGATATGACAAGGGAGTACATGAAGGAAGATATTAGATAATTTATTATTCTTCTGAGCAAGGTCATGGGTCTATCGGTAGCTAGGCACCTGAACATTTTCATGGTGAATTTCATTGAGACAATCAAGATGGAAAGGATGCCACTTGACTAGGCGACCACATTAAGTGAGAACTTGTGTGAACAATTGGGGTTAGTCGAGGAGAAGAAGAAGTTCTATATGACTTCATACATGGTATATCTACTAGTAGAAAGGGCCATAAATTATCTTGGATTGTACAAGGGGGGTAACATGTAGGATCCTAATGCTTGGCCTTACATTGGCTACCCTCAATTGGTGAGGAAGAAGCTCTCAGGACAAAGAAAAGAGTATAAAATAATGAATGATGCATTCATATTCAAAATCATCTGATCCATAAAGGAAGACTATGTGAAGAGGTTATCTAATGATGCAATAGAGTAGATAATAGCTTAAAGGGCCTACTACATCTAGTTCAATAAATTCATGTATCTTAGGATAGCTGGTGCCACTATCAACCCAAAAAAGCTCCATAGATATCCTTGTGATAGACTAGTTTTGTTGGAGATTGCATAGCAAATTGAGTCTACATATGACAAGATCAAAAAACAATGAAGAGCATATTGAACATGGTCCTTGGTCATAGGACCATATCAGGTGAAGTGGAAATAGGATATTTCATCTTTTGAGTGGGAATGGGAACATTATCCCCTAGAGGAGAACAACTCTCCCAAGCCATATTTAGATAATATTGGGAAAGTTTAGATTCTAGCAGGCAAAGAATTCTACCATGAAGATGCCATTGAGGACCATTGGATGAATGCAAAAAATGACTATAATGTTTGTATTAGGGACTATTGTAGGATGACTTTGTATTTGGTGGAAAAGGCTCTTAAAACAAACATTCTTGAGGAGATACTGTAGCAAGATTCTAGGGAGCTACTGGACCCCCTATTCAAATGAGACAAAATTAAAGAGAGACCCATAATGAATGCCAAGGTTGATAGGGAAGAGGGTGATGATATCAATCATCAGGTGAGGCATGTCATCAGGATGACAAATGATTGGATCAAGAAACCATTTCAACTTGATCCAATATTTGACACTGTTATTTTTCATGTACAAGCCTGCCTAGAGAAAGGTAGAGGAAAGAAAGTTACCATTCCTACTTTTACGACTGAGTCTCCTATCAGGCCAGAAATAGTATACCAACTTGACCACCTAGTTGGATACTATCACCCTTTAGAGAGGAAAAGAAAGGGGAAAAGAAAGAGGAGTTCTCCTTAGAGGGCCGATATAGAAGAGGTTGAAGTCCTTAGTAGCAAGAAATAGATGTGCAAGGGTCATAGAATATTACAGCTTCTCAAGACCAACCTAACCCTCAATTGCCTCCCTTTGTGCAAAACTAGTTTGAAGATGGTGAAATTCAATAGGTCTCTATTCCTCCTCCACAAGAAAAACCAAAATCTCCTTTTTCCTCCATAAACCATAAAAGGATTAAGATCCTAATAAATAAGAGGTAAAGGGTGATCAAAAGGATGTTTCTTTTTCCATCTATCTCGAAACCTATTCCCAAGGTAGAAGAGGAAGAAGAAGAAGAGGAAGGTGAGGAGGAGGAAGTTCCCATACAAAAAAAAACCTAGCTAGCTAGAGCCACAGAGCAAGAAAGGAGAAGGAATATGATGGTAACATTGACATCCACCCCAAAGGAACCTTTTGAAGTAACTTCTTTAGAAGATGAAGTACAAAAATGGGTGGCTGAGCAAAGTGAAGAGGGCGATGACATATTCAAAATTCTAGATTTTGATTTTGTGCCCATGGGAACAGAATTGGTTGGGGAAAAGATCAAGGATACCCCTACAGGTGAACTCCAACAAGAAGACTAGACACAAATGTCACCAGAGTCATAGGGTCCTGATCTTACTCCCCCATCTCCATCACAAATCATGCTAGTAGATCTAGGCTCAATTACTCCTCCCCCTCCTATTTCTAAAGAAGAATATGTTCAAAAGGAACCTTCACAAGAAGAGGAGCCACAAAAAATGGTGATTGATGAAGTGTTGAAGGAGGAACAAATGGTAGAATATTCTCAACTAGCCTCCCAAGACACTAAGGTGCAAACAACAGGTTCTATAGAGATAGAGGCCATAGCAGAAGAGTCCTCACAAAGGGAAAGCACTCTAAGGAGGAGTGATAAGGTAAAGGAGGTAGTTGAGCATACCACTTCATCATCTTGAGGAAGGTCTTCAACTGAATGTGTCCCAAGATGGCTCAGGAAAGAAATAATGAGAAGCATGAAACCACAATTTTATGTTGATGAGGAGGATATTTTTGAGTTGGCTAAGATCTTGAACAAACCTGAATCCCCATCACATGAAGTGAGACCATTGGAATTTGTCAATAATACCTAGGATCAGGATTTGTTCAAACAAGTGGTCATCCCTCCTGGTAATATAGATACAGAAAGGCTTGGTCCTCAAGATTATCAAATCAAAGAGGTCATGCTTGGGAGGCCCATATGGGATACAACCAAATTGATGGTAACCATGGGGATCAAAGAAGTTTTTAGGAATATGAAATAGGAAGAGGTTGAAATCCAAATAGTTCAAAGGAAAAAGTAGATCTTGAGAGGATATTTAGCAAAAGTTGTTGGTGCTCTAGATTCCAAGCACCCCGAGGAGACCTTGAACACTATACTCAAAGAAGGGGGAGTTGTGAATTTAGATCCATTTTTAAAAGCCTATCAATAGTGGAGGGGAAGTTTTGAAGAGAAGGGCATTTTGACCATCCAAGGGAACCTGAAGTTACTGCATGCTACATAGGGAAATATGAATTAGATGGTGGTGATTTTTAAGCAAGATTTCAATATACTAGATGAAGTAAGGGCCTAGAGTAAGGACTTACAAGTTTTTCAAGCCATAAAGGGGAAATGCTACAGGATATTGGTAGATGTATCTATAGTGGAGGAATATAATTTGATATATGATTGGATAGAGAAGATTGTGGATAGTAATAAAGTAATGGAAACATTATTCACAAAGATCCACCAGCTCAAGGACCAAACTTGAGAGAAAATTTTGGAAGCAGAGAGGCATTATAGCAATGCATGCTTAGAGATTTTTGAAGATGAGGAATTGGAAAATTTATTTCTTTTAGAAGTAGTAGTGGAGATTTCTAAGAAGATTTTTGAGGAATATGCTATTGATGCAGACATTCGAGAGGCTTTTGGAACAGAGAAAGCCTTATTAGAGTTGGATACCAAACTCAAAGATTTTGTTGAGACTCAAATTAAGGTAGAAAAATAAAAAAGAAAGGTCAAAGATAAATATGAGGTTCTAGATTTACTAGATGTAGCTAAAATTATTGAGATTATAGAGAAATTCAAGGGCAAACATCCAGACATAACTTTGGGATGAAGGGGAACTAAACCCATAAGCCAGAATTTCAATTTTGATACTGAGTAAAATTTTGAGATTTTGGGCCCTGTTGAGGTGTGTAGGTCCATAGGTGTCCAAGTCTGCATGTCAACAGGTGCACATTTCTAGAAGTTTCACTGATAGTTAACTACTAGTTCCAAAAATAGAGCTTTCCATGCATTGTAAACACATTTTGACTGCAGTTTAATTCTGACAGACACCTAGTGAAGGATCAACTTCCATTTTTAGTACCTTCAGACACTTCCACTTTGACTAAAAGCTTTCTTATTATTTCTCCTCTCATAAATTCTTTGTTTCTAAATGTAAAGGCTCATGCATCCAATTAATGAATAAAAAATGGATGGAATCCTACTTAAGCACCAATTAGATTGTTAATTTGTATATAATTAGTTTGTTTTATTCAATTAAAAGCATTTTATTGCATGAAGATATCTCTCACTCTCAACACAAATTGAGGATATGATTTCTTATAAATACTCCATTGTAATATGTAATTGGGGCCACCATTTTTTTGCAATAAAAGTATGCTTTTGGTGCTCACATTTGGAGTGTAGTGATTCTTGCCTAAATGTGTCATTGTTTTGTGAATTTATGTTCATGGAATTGTGATTGAGCCAAAAGTTTATTGGTTTTTTTTTTGGTTGGGTGATTCATTAGTTTTGGTGTTTGCTATGATTTTGATGATTTTTCTGGCATATCTAGCTTGAGAAGAAATCATCAAATTGTGCCTACATATCTTTTTGTCTGGCATGAGTGCACTTTCCATGGCTTTGTGATTTGATGAAGAGTGAAATTTCATACAATTACTATGTTTCTCATTGATGATTGCATCAGTGGAATTGAGGAAGCACTGATCCTACTTTCATTGGTTACCTATAGATTTCTTTGAAATCTTACCTCACGGATGTGTTATTTTCAATACCTTATGTCCATTAGGATTTCAATTCATGTTATTTTCTTTATCAACCCCCTTGTTAGAATAGGACTTTATACTAGTTGCATTATTAGATTGCATTCATAAGAAACATAAAAATACAAAAACATAGTTCTTTTTGCATGTTTTATTTTGAAGTAGAGTATAGATTCTTCACCTCGTCCGAGATCAAAACAAACTAGCAAAAGTCTCCTCATGAACATTCACATTTATATTCAACTAAGTGCATTCTAGTTGGTTGCAAGATTGCCTAGAACCTTGGAGTTGATCCTCGGATTAGCTTTTCAAGGGAGGAGTTCACAAGAATTCTTGTTGTGAAGCATCATGCAAAATGATAGCTTAGTAGGGCAGTAGGCTTTGCTATTAACTTCTCTTGTTCTTTCCCTTTTTCCTTCCCATTGTCCCCTTCCTTCACCCCAACTCTTCCCATATAAAGAAGAGATCCACCTCCATAGGTGGGGGTAATTGGAACATTTTTCTCCAAGGTTTGGTCTCCTCCTTGGCCTATATACTGAGTACAACCCATAGATGTTGAAGGTGTAGTAGTGGTGAAGCTTTCTATAGCTGATTGAGTAGATCTTAAAGTCACACCAATAGAGGATCTAGTATTTCGGGGACCATTATTTTCTTTCTTGCTTAAGTCCACTCTACCCACTTTTCTATCCTCTTGATAATTTCATGCATTAGAATCTTCATTGTATCAATCATAGGCCCTACAAGTAGGGTAGATACAATGGGAGTGCCTTTAATCTATTTAGGTCATAGTGAGCCCTGAGTACCTCATAATAAATCAATTTGATTTTACTTAAAAAATCTCTTGACTAGATTTCAAGCACTGGATCTAGAGGCATAGAAATGAGGTCCAACCACTATGGGGACTGAAATCTTGACTATCTTCTTCACACTTGAACACAAGGTGTTCACTTCAAGAATACTTTGACAAAATTTGACAAGAACAATCTTGTCTTCTAGGTACCTAGGAAGTCTTTTGGGAATTATGTCAAAAGCACCTATCTGTAGGTAGTGAAAACTCAAAAATTGGATGAAAGAGCATCTGAACTAGCCTATAGCCAAGATTTCTTCTGGTGAAAATCTTCTCTCAGGGAAGCCCTACAAATTTTGACATAGTTGAACTTTAAAAGTGTCATTGACTATTACATACTTTTCATAGCTCTTGGATAGTTGAAGTTGAAGGACATAGATGATGCATAGCCAAGGCATAGATTAAGTACAAATATATCTACAACTTCTTCAATCCCCTAGCTAAATAAAACAATGAGGTAAGCTTGTCGCATATGATGCTAGCCGAGTCAATTTACAGACCTTCACACAGATGGCTTGCACCAAGAATAAGTGGTTCTTAGTGGAATCTAGGATTTCCTCCTTTCCTTTTAATCTAAGCAATAGTGCCCAGATGTCAATAATCTCCCTCTTTAAATTGGTCCCAAAAATGGTTTTTTCCATCTTGCTCTTCTTTGAGTCAGGCATTTTGAACTAGGTCATTTGCATAACCAGGTCCTTTGCATATCCTCCCTTCTCAAGGTATTCTTCACATTGATGATGGATGCATAGGAGCCGAGGTTAATTTTAAAATATTCCTCTTTCATGAGCATGTTGAATGTAGATAGCATTAAAGCCTTGTTGATTGAGAGGAGGATAGACTGGTTTTGAAGCATAATTTTGTTCATCTCTGGATCATATCCCTATGTGCACTTCCTTAATAGCTCTTGAGCATGTACAACCATGGGAAAACTAATAGCTTCCACTAATCCTCTTTCTTTCAACTCCTGAGTAATCAAGTCGATAGGCTAAGAGTTAAGTATTATATGAAGATCAACCAATTCATAAAAATTGAATGATGTATCTATTAAATCTTTTAATCCACTCTCTAGGCCAATAACCTTTTCATAACCTATAAATTTTAGTTCCATTTTCTATGATTATAAAGTTTGAAAAATATTGGTAGCCATTTAAAATATTTGAAGAGACAAATTTGAGACAATTCCAATGAAATAAATGTAGAAATATGAATGTTGCCATCACATGGATGAAGTTAAGTTCAGCCAATGATCATAATGAGAGAATTTGCAATAAATTTCATGATCAATGGCTATTTAAAACTTACTATTTTTATGAACATAATAACTCATAGTCCTAAAAATCATATTAATTTACCAAAAGTAAAGTAATATCATTAAAATTCACTTACCAAAATAAGGGTTTTATTTTAGTGAAAAATACCTTGTTTTCTTCAAAATCTAAAATGAAGGTTTATTCGATAACTTACTATGTGTGGGGGTGCAAGCAGAACAAATTTTCTTTCAGCCTATTTTTCCTTTGATTTAGAATAGTAGTGCAAGGAATAATCCTTTTAATACCTTGGGCACTTAATTATTTCATTCTCTATATTAAATACTTAAAACTTGATTTGCTTTATGTTAGGGTTGCACCTTTATAGCTAACTATGTTAGAGTAAATAATTAATTTACTAATTATTTATTCTATTTACTTAAGCTTACTTAGGTAAATGCATTTATTTATTAGTTGTAGTCTAGGAGTTTGTTATAAGTTGTTGACAATACGAGAGTTTGTTCTCTCCTAAGTCATACTTATCCTCTCACATTATTCAAGGACTGTCCACCTCATGTGGATGTATGCTTAGTTGTCACACTTAACTCCTAGCATCTTCTAGCTTGTTCTAGGAGATTCCTTGATGCCTTTATAAGTGGTCTCTCCCTCACTGTATTATCATCATAACAACATCAACAACACATTCTCATTGTAAATACAATTTCATTGTGTTTGCATATTTTCTCTCTCTCATGTTCGTTTAGGGTTTTTCCTTTGCTCCATGCTCTTCCTTCCTTGGCTTTCCTTTGATAGGTTTTTGCATGCAGGTGATCTTGGACATCTTTGGAGTCGGATTTCATCAACTCCAACATGGTATCAGAGCCTCTTTACTACTACTTTGTTGAAGAATTTTTTGAAGCCGTGATTTGAAGTCACAAACCCTAGTTTGTTTGTGCATTTTTTCTTCAAATCAGGGGTAGAGAAAATTTTTGGAGCACTTTTAGCCCAAACAGACACTACCATTGGATTTAGAAGTCATTTTTCAGCTAGGATCCATATAAAATTTGTTAATTTTGGAGACAAGGCTCCAGGAGGCAAAAATTTTTTGCTTGTAGGGCTTTCTGTACGATTGTACAGACGATTCGACATCAAAAAAAAAAAAAACACAACGCAAAGTGTGCCATCGCGGCCACCATGGGACCACTCATGCTTTGACCATGCCCCACTGCGACAGGCTCACCACCCTTGAGACACTCAGTCCCTACCTTCACCTAGCTCCGATGGTGCCACCGAGTCCCTCCACTGCAGAGCCACTAGATCTTTGCTCTATCGGCAATTTTAACTAGTGCACCACCTCGCTACTAAGCCACCACCATCTACAGTCCTTCAACAACTCATCCTCCACCATGTATAGTTGGTAGGCTTACAACCAATCAATCACTGATGTGTGGTGTTTTGACAGCCCTTGCACATAGTTGGACTAACACATATCTCCTACTTAGTCAGCCACACTTGGCACCGTGTGGAGGTGACACGTAGCATGAGTGCCACATGGTGTGTTGTGACATGGAGCCTACCACATCACCTCCCATGTTAGATATTTCCATGTGGCTACCACGTGAACCTACCACGTGGTGTGCCATGTGGCATCCTTTTTTGCTATGACAGTAGTTTAGGCATCAAATTTAATGGCATGAAATGTTGATGTCAGCACTACATCAACACCTTCCTACCTCTCCTTCAAGGTCCTTTTTGACCTACCTTCAATTTTTTGGTCATAACTTCAGCATATAGAGGTATTTTTTCGATCCAAAAAAAGCACCGAAAAGCTAGTTCTGAGATAGAGACATTGGTATAGGTATTTTTAGGTTTTGATGCATTTTTATTGCATGCATTTTTAATTGAAGTCCAAAGTTATATTTTTGACTCCGGCAAGCTTTTCTTTTGCGTCCCATGTCAATTTTTTGAAAACTTTATATTTTTGGAAAGCTAGTTCTATCACCTTTTCAGAAATATGGTCATTTAAAAAAAATTTTGGCCCATGCTCTTTCTATCATATTTTTGACATTTTTTCTCTATGGTGGATATCTTGAGTGTTTTAGGCCCGAGGATCATTTTCCTGGCATGGTGCCCTTTTTCTTCAGTTGTACTATCTATTGTGTCAACTTTTTCCTTATTCTAATAATTGTAGCTATCATTTTGAAGCACTTTTAAGTATCACACTAAGATAAAGTGCCACTTTTGCATTCTGGGGGTCATGAACATTGTTTTGAGTTAGTTGTACTTGCACTATTTTTATAAAGCACCATGGGGGGATAGTTGTTTAGTGTTTTGGGTATTCTTCCTTTGTCAAGTGAGTGTCCCTTCCATGACATTAGCACATGCAGTGTCATTGTGACCGTGTCTTTATGGATGTTCGTACCTCTTTTCCTCTCTCATTGTTCTTGGTTTGTCTGTAGGAGACTTTTGGCCCACCTTCTCAATTTCCTATCATCACACCCCATCTGCATTAAGGGGGGTTTATTCTACTATTCTAATGCATCCATGGTTTGATGGTTCGATACTATGAACTATGTATTCAATGGTTGATCCTATATACAAGGTGATTGTAGTGGCTGGCTACCTATGCATTTCGGTGAGATGGATCATCTACCATATAGACATGCTCAGTTCGTGCCATCTTCTTCCTTGGTGGTTCTTCAGATCAGTAGTTATCTTTCTTGATGGCAAATTTGCAGCTTCTTCATGCTTCAGTGATGCTCTTCATGATCACTCTTTGTTCCTATATTAGGGGACATTCCCCTAGTTAGAGGCTTCTTCAGTTATTCACTAGGTTACCTCTTTTTGGAGGAGTTTTTTTCCCACATGGTTTTCTCTCTTTCCTCATTTTTAGAGGTTGCATCTTTTGCATTTGTACTTGGGTACCTAACATTGCCTCATTGCCAGGACCCATTTTGCATTCTACATTCATCTTAGTTTTGTGAGCTTAAGGAATTTCCCTAAGTTGCACTTAAGGGGGAGTGTTAGAGTAAAAAATTAATTTACTAATTATTTATTCTATTTACTTAATCTTACTTAGGTAAATGCATTTATTTATTAGTTGTAGTCTAGGAGTTTGTTATAAGTTGTTGACAATATCGGATTTTTTTCTCTCCTAAGTCATACTTATCCTCTCACATTGTTTGAGGACATTCCATCTCATGTGGATGTATGCTTAGTTGTCACACTTATCTCCTAGCATCTTCTAGCTTGTTCTAGGAGATTCCTTGAGGCCTTTATAAGTGGTCTCTCCCTCATTGTATTATCATCATAACAACATCAACAACACATTCTCATTGTAAATACAATTTCATTGTGTTTGCATATTTTCTCTCTCATGTCTGTTTAGGGTTTTTCCCTTGCTCCACACTCTTCCTTCCTTAGATTCCCTTTGACAAGTTTTCACATGCAGGTGATCTTGGCTATCTTTAGAGTTGGATTTCATCAACTCCAACAAACTGTACCAAAATCATCTATTCAAGGAATCTCTGAAGAATATTCGCACATTATAATCACTTAGATTTCTATTTTTCAAGACTTTGGAGAAGTTTTCCTTTACAATTCTTAGGGATGGAAAACCCCTCTAAAAGTATAATTTTCTAGAGAGGAAAAGTTCATGACATCTTCCCTTTAATTTTTATCTAATGGCTACAAGATGATATTTCGAGTATGGATAATTCATCACATCCTCACAATAATTCCTTTTAGCATCATGCTTTCCCTACTTATGCATACAAACTTTAGAATTGGGCACCAACCAAGTTAGCTTTGAAAACAAAACAAAATACCTTTGTTTCCATTAGTGAGCATCTAGAAACCCATAGACCTATCCTTCATGAAAGTAGATTTTTACCTTTACAACTTGATTGGAGACCTTCCTGGCTTTGAATTACACTTTTGTAGACTTTAACATAATGAAACAACCAAGTATGCCATTTGTTAACACCATCATGACTTTGTTCATTGGGTAAATACTTGATGAAATTCACCAAGGGGAAAAAACAACCAAATTGTTCATAGTCTATAGAAAATGTAACATTTGATGGTAGTTTGGAAACATTGGAGAACTTACTTCTCATTGGGAAGACACTCAAAACAAATTGCAACCCAACCTAAATTACCTAAAAACCAAATGCATTAAGACAAAAGGAAACACACATGGAGGGATAAGTGGAAGGCAAAGCAAAGGATACCTAGAAAAGATACAAAGTGAGAGCCTTGGGAACTAATGAGAAGTAAGTTACCTAAAGACTACTTTAACATGAAATCTGTTGGAAATATTCAAGATATGACAAGTTAGTGAGAGGGGAGGGGTGAACCAATAACTTCAAAACTTTAAAACAATTCAGCACTTTAATCATATATACTATTCACCATTCATTCATCTAATCTACTATATATATGAGAGATCAAACATCCATATCACATGTACATAGTGATTTGGTAACCCAAAAACCTTCCAAATAGAACGTAAAATTGGGGTGGGGATGATAGCCACAAAACTTCAATATTGCAGTATAAAGTTGGCCTATTAAGGCTTACATTGACCACTTCTAGTGATCTGCCTTGTTAGGAGCACAAAGGACCACTAGGTCCACCTTGTTAGAGGATTTACAAACATACACTAAAGTATGCACTATGTTAGGAGATTTATACAAAGACTGTTAAGTCTACCTTGTTAAAGGATTTACAAAAAATGATTCATCTATTAGGATGAAATAGTGGATCTACTTACAAATTTGATTGCTGATTAGATCCTTGAAATATAGATCACCTCTTGTGATTGATGAATCTTTATTGCTCCTTGTAGACCTTGCTAAATATTTTGCTCTACTGCTGATTCACATTTATTCTACTCAAAGCATTACATGTCCATTTATTGATACTCTCATGCATAAATTGTAAATGATATAATACATTACATATATATCATTCCAATAATTATAATTGCAAGGTTGGCTAAAACACAAGTGAACAAAACATTACTGAGTCAACCCAATAGTAAATAACTCAAGTTCACTAAACTAACTCAGTGACCTTTTGATACTCAATGTCCACTGCATTACTCGGCATCATCATGGACTTGGTAGAAGTGAAGGCCTAGTCCATACTAATCAATCGACATAGTTCTGAACTTGGTAACCACTGGTGACTCAATAGATGTAGTGTTACTCGGTAGATATAGTGTTGCTCGATAAGAACTGAATCCTTCGTTTACCTTGATTTTACTTGGTAGACACTACACTTTCATTACTTAGTAAACATTACACTTTCATTACTCAGTAAAAATTACACTTTCATTACTCTATAAACATTACACTTTCATCACTCGATAAACATTACATCTTCCAATGCTCAGTTTACACTAGATTCCCATGACACAGTCTGACTGCTCGGTAGATACTGAGATGCTTGGTGTAAACTGTGAAGCTCAATGTAAACTATGAAGCTCGGTGTGTGTAGGAAACTAAGTGCTGAGCTTGGTAGCTATACTGATATAGATAAGTGTTGTCACTAATGGCAATAATAAATTAATGCCAACAATCTCCCCCTTTGGCATTAGTGACAAAACACTTATAAGACAAAACATATGTACATAACCTGACTCTTTGAATTTTGGTTTTTTAAAATTGATCTTTATAGAACTACTACATATACATTTCTATATATCTTCTTGATGAATTATAATGTATATATAAAGATACTTATGTACACATGCTAACTCTATTGAGTCCTAGCTCCCCCTTTCGGTTATACTAATAACTGTCCTCATTTATTATACTGATTCTCTCTCCCTTTTTGACAATAATTCCAAAGGACTACATTTATAGTTTATATGACTACACCAAAGTAAGATAGAAAATCTTGATGTACATTAAGGATGGTGGCAAAAGTACTATCCCAAGTTTGCTACAAAATTTGATAGGTGGAGAGAGCAATTTGACCTTCTGCTAATAATTGAATCATGTGATCAACCACTGAGAAGTTCTGATCTTAGATAAATGTTTTGTAATGAGAAAAATGTTTTTGCATTGTATCCATGATAGGAAGGATCATTTTTTGGATGTCTATTAGTGTAGACTGGATCCTTGCTTCCTCTCTCAATAGTTCTGCCTACACATCTACCAGATATCTAATTTTGGTGTGATGGGAGGTTGTGGAGGAGGAGTCCACCTTTAGCTTGGATGCACATGATTGCATATCAATATCAATCTTATTTAGCTTATCCTTTATTTCTTTAGTAAAACCAAAAACATCACAAAGTTTGGCAAAAAGTGATGCAACATTATTAAAAGAATTATCAAAATTTCCTAAAAGTGTGGACAATTCAACTTGCTTGATTGCTATCTATTGAGCAATATGCTCTAGCACCTAGTCATCAAATTTCCTTTCAGCCTTTTCAATTAGTTTTTCTTGTCCGGAAGGATCTTCATTGAATTTTTGTACTGCCTCTTCTAACTAAACAATTTTTACTAGATCTTCTTCATCTTTTTCTTCCTCAAGTGCTTCTTCCTCCTTGTCTTCTTCCTTTTTTTCTTCCATTAGTGCATACAACTCTCCTAGTGTAACTGTGATAGATGGAGTGTTATGAAAATCATCATTGTCACTACTATCATCATCCTTAATTTCAATAGGATCATCTATGGCTTCTTGAGATGATATGTATCACTTCAAATATCTATAGCATTTTTGACAAATGATTCAATGTCTTTTAATAATATAAGACAAGTATTAAATCTCTTATTTATTCTTCCTTCATGATCTTTCAAAGCCTTTTTGACTTCTACATTTGTCAGATTGGGTACTAATTCCTTTAGTTTTTGCTCAAATATGTCTTTGAAAGTTTGTACCTTGTTCTCCCATCTGAATTTTATTTTGTCAAGAAGTACTACTGGAATTTGAGATGCAAATTGATCAGGAGAGAATTTCCAAGTTCCTAACTTTTCCATTACCAAATCTTCAATCTCATTTTGCTCTACTGAAGTCTGAGTTTCATATTTGAGAGCTTTAAAATTGTTGATGCCTACTCCAGTCCATAATTGTTTTAGCCTTTCCTCAAATGTGAGTGGAGGCCTGACAAGTACAATTTCCTACTTGCCTTGTCTGGTTCTTCTAGAGAATATTGCAGTTGGCTACTTCTTAGGTTTGGTGCTAAACACCTTCCCTTTCTTCTTTGGTGGTTCCTCTTCTTTTTTAGATTCTTGTTTTTTGTCTTCTTCTTCTTCATCATCATCATCTTCATCTTCATCCTCTCCTTTACATTCAGTAAGCATAAGAGGGCAAGATGCAGTTTTCAATTTGGCTATCTTCCTCTTTCCTTTGCTTATAGCCTGGGGTAGCTTGATTTCAATTTCAATTCTTGTCTTGGCTTTATCATCAATGCCAAAGGCAGGAATCTTAGGATCTATAGGCTCATTCACCAGTGCTTCAATAATGTCCCTAGCCTCATCAATATTTACCTCGTAATGAAGAGGTTTCACCCATGTAACTTGAGGTCTGACTACCTAAATGTATACCTTATCATAGTCAACCATGAAGCATACATCATCTTTGTAATCTTCAACTAGTTTTGGTGGAATCTGGAACCTATTATTCATTCTTTCCTTGAAATTTTCAAAATAATTATCCATAACCTTCTCAAAGTTAGCAATAAACTCATTAATCTGATATATAATTGGGGTGTCTTTTCTCCATACAATTGAGCCCTTTGATGGAAAAAAATTTTGAACATAGAAAAATAAACAAGTTAACAAGGAGCCAAATTTGCAAGGATTATTCTTTGATGTCCTTATGCTATCCATATTCTTGTTCAATTGTTTCAACATCAATTCTGATAGGTCAAATTCTAGATTTTTCTTCACAATCTTGAATGTCAAATCTACGGCCTCACAGGGCACACTATTCAAATGACTAGAGCTATAAAACTTGTGAGCAATGATGTTAATGCCAAACCTTAATTCAACATCAATAACAATGCTAACCTTCAAATATCTACCATCCCATTTAGCTAGGGTTTTGGTAGATTTGGCTTTGCTGAGTATGGGGAGACCAGTAATCTTATGAATCATCTTCTTGGTGATTAACACTCGCTTCACTAACCACAGTTTCCCATTTTGAATATGACTGAGTATGTACCTGATCCACTTAATTTGGAAACTTCTTGGTATATGCTAGATATGGGTTAATCCTTTGGTCTCTAGATGCTTATGCTCAGGTTTTAAAGAGCCATCAACACTCATTTCTCCTAAGTCATTGCCCATTTCTAGGTTTCCAATCTCTTGAATAGAACATTTAAAATGTGTACGAATATCATTTATGAGGAGTACCTTTGGTGAAATTTGGGATTAAGCTCCATTACGATCAAGAGATTCTGCAATGACCAAAACAATTTTGAAGTTAGGCACTTTCCATTCTGCACCCTTTACTAGCATCTCCAAAACCTTCTTTGCCTCACCGCTACTGCTACTCTTAGATGCCATCACTGCTCAGTAGGTGTAAAAATTTTTTTGAACAAATTCTTCACTTGAAAATTGCTTGAAATCACTTAGAATTTGCTTGAGTGCACATAGAAACCTCTTAGCTTTGTAATCGTGATGAAGAATGAAATCAAATTTTGCCTTTTTGACAAAAAATTTTTGTCATTAATTCTCAGTACAAAAGTAGATGAGATGACATAGTTCTTGATAGGCTATCATTTATTCACTTGCTCAATAGAATCTTGCAACTCGGTGATTGAACAAAACTTTAGTTACTTCTAACCTAGCTCGGTTGAGTCTAAGATTAACTATGCTTGGTATGACCCAATTTCTTTCGACCCTTTGAATCTAAAATACTAATTGGGTCTTTTTCTTTCTTTCATTTGGAACTTCTTGAGATACCACTTGAAGATGTAGTTCCATATCCTTGTTTATGGATCTAATTAGAAATGGTGGAGTCACCCACTTCTTGAGTGACATTGCCATCATTTGAACTGTTCTGCTTGGTAGATTTAGGAATCCACTGTTGCCTCATCTACTTTCAAATGTTATCAGCTTTAGCTTTCTTTTCATCTTCAATTCTTCCTATATTCATGTGATTCTTTGCTATTTTATTGAGTTCAATGCATGTATAACATCTTACTATTGTATCTCTTTTTCTCAAGTGATGCCTTGAGTAGTCTTTGCCAATGTGTCCATATTCTCCACAATAATGACATCTGCACCAAATATTGTAATCCCATCCAAAGATTGTCTTAACAAGTTGTTCAGCTAGATTAAATGATTTTGATCTACATTGGAATTCCTTGTGACCATGCTTCTTGCATTTGTCACAATTGCCTTCAAATTTTGGTTTCTCCTTGCATTCATTAGTTTTATGACCATGTTGACTGCAGTTGTAGCACTTTCCATTGAATTTTGGTTTTCCATTACTCCAACATTTGTTTGATGTATGACCTAACTTACCATAGTGATTGCAAGTAGGTCTTTGATTCCTTTGGGCACCTTGTTTGGAGGTTTCACCTTCTTCCTTATAACCAAGACCAGCGTTAACTTTTTGTCTATGAAGATTCTGCTCACTTTGTTGATTCAATTGAGTCATGTTTTCTTGAGATTTCATTATCCTTTCACTAATTTTCTTTTCACTGATTAAGTCATTTTTGAAACTTTCATTGATTTTTCTTTCAGATCTTAAGTCACTTTGTAAACTTTCATTGATTTGTCTTTCAATGATTAAATCATTCCTTAGGCTTTCATTTTTAGATCTCAGATTCATAATTTCTTCATTTGCATTAGATAGTTAATCTATAAGATCTTCATGCTGATTGGATTGATTATTTCTTGCCTCCAAGTCTCCATTTTCCTTGTTTCTCTGTTCAAAAACTTCACATAGCTTGATTGATTGGATTTCTTGTTCTCTTTTCAGCTTTCTTACTTCTTCCTGCAGAGAGCCATTCTTTGCTAGGAGTTCCTTGATTGCCTCATTAGCTTCATCTGAATTGCTTGATGGTAAAAGGTCTTCAATATTTTCTTCAAAATATTGATGGTCATTCATTTTTCTTGCAACTTCCTTCCTTCTTTTTAGGGATTGGGAAAGATGCTCCTTTGCTTCTTTGAGTTGAGCTATGGCCATTTCCAAATCTAGCTTTTCATTTTCAATTGCCTTGTCAAGTCTTATTATCTCCATTTGTCCTTTAGATCTTTGCTCAAGCTATCAAAATTTATCCTGAGAATCACAAAGCTCTGATACCAATTTTTGGAAATATTCAAGATACGATAGGTTAATGAGATGGGAGAGGTGAATCAGTAACTTTAAAACTTTAAAAAAATTCAGCACTTTAATCATATATACTATTCACTATTGATTCATCTAATCTACTATATATATGAGAGATCAAAAATCCATAACACATGTACACAATAATTTGGTAACCAAAAACCTTCCAAATAGAAAGTAAAACTTGGGTGGGAATGATACCCACAAAACTTCAATACCGTAGTATAAAGTTGGCCTATTAAGGCTTACATTGACCACTTCTAGTGATCTTCCCTGTTAGGAGCACAAAGGACTACTAGGTCCACCTTGTTAAAGGATTTACAAACATACACTGAAGTATGAACTCTATTAGGAGATTTATACAAAGACTATTAAGTCTACATTGTTAAAGGATTTACAAAACTGATTCACTTATTAGGATGAAATAGTGGATCTACTTACAAACTTAATTGCTGATTAGATCCTTGAAGTATAGATCACCTCTTGTGACTGATGAATCTTTATTGATCCTTGTAGACCTTGCTAAATATTTTTCTCTACTGTTGATTCACATTTATTCTTCTCAAAGCATTACATTTCCATTCCTTGATACTCTCATGCATACATTTTAAATGATGTAATACATTACACATATATCATTCCAATAATTATAATTGCAAGGTTGGTTAAAACACAAGTGAAAACAACATTACTAAGTTGACCGAATAGTAAATAACTCGGGTTCACTGAACTAACTCGGTGACCTTTTGATACTCAGTGTCTACTGCATTACTCGGCATCATCATGCACTTGGTAGAAGTGAAGGGTGGGTCCATACTAATCACTTGATGTAGTTTTGAACTCAGTAACCACTAGTGACTTAGTAGATATAGTGTTAATTAGTAAGAATTGAATCGTTCATTTACCTTGATTTCACTTGGTAGACACTACACTTTCATTACTCAGTAAACATTACACTTTCATCACTCGGTAAACATTACACTTTTATTACTTGGTAAACATTACACTTTCATCACTCGATAAACATTGCATCTTCCAATGCTCAGTTTACACTAGATTCCCATGACACAATCTGACTACTTATTAGATACTGAGATGCTCGGTGTAAATGGTGAAGCTTAGTGTGAACTATGAAGCTCGATGTGTGTAGGAAACTAAGTGTCGAGCTCAGTAGCTATACTGATATAGATAAGTGTTGTCACTAATGGCAATAATAAAATAATTCCAACATAAATCTTGAATAAATACTCAAAGAATACCAACAATTATAAGGGACAAAGGAAAAATTGAAAGTTGGCAACAAATATCTCTGACTAGGGACTTAGGCATTGCAAATATTTGAGAAGGAACCCTAAATACCTAGTTTTGTATAGCTAGAATGACAAACTACAACAACAAGAACTAAACTATACATGCAATAGAAAGGAAAACTAACCTAGGAAAGAAGGAAAATAAAGCAAGGAAAGATGCAAAAGCAAAATCCTACCTAGACTACACTAATTGTAGGTGCTACCTGCTTGCAATTTTTAACTTAATAAAGCTTTAAATCTTGGCCATTATAGGAAAATTGCAAAGTCTCTCCAGTGGGATAGGCCAAAATGAAAGAGTTAATCTGATTTACCTACATAAGTTTGAAAGTTCCTTTCCAAAGGGAATCAAAATTATGGTGCATACCTCTAGGTTCATGCCTCTTATCCCATAACATGACCAAATCACCCTCCATGAACTTCCTTGGTCTGGCCTTTTTGTCAAAGAAGGTTTTCATGTGCTTCTGATGTTTTGTAATATGATCAACCAATTTCTCACATTCTTCTTCAAGCTTCGTGAGGTACATGATCCTCTTGTCTAAGTCATTGTGGAATTGTATGTCCTCAATCACTTGTTGTAGCTTGCATATGGATAGTCCCAATAGGATTGAAAGGCTAATTTTGACTCCATATACCAATTCAAATGAATAAATTCTAATGGCCTTCTTAGGTGTCATTCTATCCACCCAAAGAGCTTCATGTAGTCTTTTGGGCTAGTCCTTATGATTCTTAGAGACCAATTTCTTCATCATGTTAACCAAGTTTTTATTATTTGATTTAGCTTGACTATTCCCTCGAGGGATGTAGTCTGATGAATGCCTAAGGTGGATGTTGGTGAGATAGAAGAACTCTATAATATTGTAGAAGAAAAATAAGTAGAATTATTGATGAAATGACTTAGTGACATCCTAAATATTACCAAGATGTTCGGTTAGAAAAACTTGCAAACAACTTCAGAGGTGGTTCTCTTGGTGAGATTTTCTTCTACCTATTTGGTGAAATATTCTATAGAAATCATAATGTATAAGTGACCAATAGAAGAAGGAGGATTAATTGGTCCAATAAAGTCAAATTGCCACTACTGAAAGGGGCCTTCTTTTATAACTAGCTCTAGTGGCAAGGAAGTTAATTGAGGCTTGCTAGAAAGCATCCTACACTTATCACATTTGGCCACCCACTAATAAGCATCCTTAAAAACATACCAAGCTAGTAATAGCATTGCTTGAGAATCTTATAGGCTATAACTATAGAAAAGAAATGCCCACCACAGATCTCATTATGGAATGTGTGAAGCAATCTCTTTTGTTGAGGCTTATTGACACATCATAAGAAGGTTCCATAAATTTCTCTCTTGTACAATTAGTCATCATAGATATCATACTCACATGATTCAGTTCTTAGGTCTCTTTTCTACTTGTATATCAGTCCATCAGGAAAATCTTTGTAAGCGAGAAAATAGACAATGCTTGAAAACCAAGGTTCTTAGAGACAAACCATTAATGTTCTTGAGGATTCCTCTTCTTAACTCGAATCATTATTTTGTATAGTCACTTTGCACAAGCCAATTTCTCACACCAATTTTGTTCATTTTAGCTCAATATCATATCCTTTAAGTTTGGCTATCCATGCTCCTCTAGTGTTACATCTTATTTCATGTTGGGTTAATATGATCTAGACAACCAAATTAGGTACATATACAATAGAATAAGAGTGTAAGACATAAAACCTAAAATTCTTGAGTGCTCTTACCTTTGCATACATGTGTTTTTTAATTTTAGAATATCTCAACTCATGCTTCTTGAGGGGAGTACTCATGAAATAAATTGGTGCTTGAATTGCTTCCCTATTTTCTTGTATGAGTATTGTAGATAATGTGTGAGTTGATGTATAAAAATACAATATGAATTAATTGGAGTAATCCAAGTGGGCCAATACAAGGTCTTTAGCTATGGTGTCCTTAATTTGATCGAAAGATTTTTTTCGCAGAGTCATTCCATTTGAATATTTGGCTACCTTTCATCATATCAACTATGCATTTGGTGATTTGAAAAAAATTAGAGATGAGGCATCTCATAAAATTTGCCTATCAAAAGAAGGAAATTATTCTAGATTTACTTGCAAAAAAATTTAATTGCTAGATAGCTCTAACACACACAAGGTCAATCTTGATTCCTTCTTGGGAAACTATGTGACCAAGTAATATGCCTTCAATAACAAAGAAAACAAACTTCTTGGGATTTAGTGAAATCCCACATTCCCTACATCTTCTTAGTACTTTCTCCAAGTTGTTCAAGTGAATTTCTCTTTTTCTGCAAAAGACTATCAAATCATCTAAGTATATGACAATAATTTTATCCTTAACGCTAGAAAAGGATAAATTCATGGCCCTCTAAAAGGTGGCTCCATCATTGATTAGCCCAAAGGGTATTCTATTAGAGGCATTCACATTCCCAAGGGATGGTGAATGTTGTTTTAAATTGGTCTTTTCGATATACCTAAATTTGATTGAAATTGAGAAAGCCATCCATCATGGATATCATCTCTAAGCAAGTCATTGTTTGTAGTAGGTGATCCATGTTGGCTAGGGCATAATTATCCTTCAAAGAAGCTTGGTTTAGATTTCTGAAGTCCACAGAAAATTTTGATTTCCCCATTCTTCTTTCAGATAGGAACAATGTTGGCTATCCAAGTTGAATGGTATATCAAGTAGATGAATTTTGCTTCTAGCATCTTATGAACCTCTCTAAAAATGGCATCTAAGACCATTGGGTTATAATTAATTTTCTTTTTTCTAACAAGAGTGGCTTCAATCTTGAGGGGAATTGATAGGCCAACACTAGGGCAAATAATTAAGAAATAATTAGCAATTTATGATGAGATTTAGTCATGCAGGAGCATTCAGAGGTATAAGGGCAATCCTATGTCAACCAAAAAAATGTACTTAGACTTAGTTTCTATTTCATGTGTTTTAATTTCTAGATACCCATTTGGGTCAAATAAAGGTTCCAACTCTCACAATTCCACTATCAGTGTTCTAGGATAGAGTATTTGAACACCTTAGGATACGTGTAAATGTCAAAAAAATAGGAGTATGTAATTGAGCCATAATTTTGGTGAAAAAGAAGGTATAAATTGGTCAGATGAATGTAATTGTAATTTAGAGCATTCCAAAAAAAGAATCAGGTCAAAAGACCCCACAGCTTGAAAGTTATCACAGTTTTTTGATTTTTGGAGACATCATAAGAATGCTTCAAAGTCAGGTTAGGGGCATTAAATGACCTTGAAAAGGGCCAAAAAGAGGGAGATGAGAAAAGCTGTCAATAGGGCTATAGAGCACTTTGAGATCTTTTCAAAAATGTAAACAGTTCGTCAATTAGAGCTACGATTCAAAAGTTATGCCTCCTGGAAGTTCGGTTACCTTTTCTAGATTCCTCTAATTTTGAGCCAACTTCTAGAGCCTTCTATTTGGTCGGTGGATGCCTACTAGAACTTTCTAGAATGTATTCCTAATCCTTAACCCTCCAGGGTCTATTTAAGAACATTTCTAGCATTATAAAAGGTAGTTCGAAGTGGAGTTGGAGAGGAGGTACTAAAAGGAGAAATTATCTCCAGACTTATACTGTTGTAAGCCCTTAGGGCATGTTGTGAAGTCTATTTTCTCTGTATTGAATGTACTAGCATATTTTCACAATTAATAAACTTTTCCCTTTCCTATTGTGTCCATTCTGTGCTTGGGTTCTTTCCCCATCAAATGGTATTACAGCTGGTTTTCCTAAGTGTGTAGACAGAGCGCCAACTATGAGGTAGTTTGCACTAGGACTATGTGGTTGTGGGTTTGAGTTAAGAAGGTGCCTCCATGAAGAGAGCATGGTGGAAGGGCCAAAGCTATTAATCCTAAGGAGGTTAAAGCCCTATAAAGGTAGGTACAAGCATTGCAAGAGGAGCTCTATAGAGGAACAAATGTTGCTGCAGGTGACAAAAGTGAGGATGACAATGACGAAGAAGAAATTGGACCAGAAGGGAAATTTAAAGGGAAAGTTCTGAATCAGCAAGAGGAAAGGGTTTTTAGGGCCATTACTAAGTTTGGGAAAAGACCTACAATTGATGTGGGTGTATTTTTAGGAAATTAGAAACGAGATGAATTGATCGATTGGATCAATGAACTGGAAGAATACTTTGAGTATAAGGATATCAGGGACCTAGATAGGGTTAAGTTTCCAAAGGCCAAACTAAAAGGACATGCCAAAATCTAGTGACAAGAGGTTCAAGTAGAATGAAATAGAAGAGGAAAGGATAAGATCACAAGGTGGGATCATATGGTGGACAAATTGAAGAAGCAATTCATTCCTGTTGATTAAGAGCTTGATTTGTTTAAGAAGATGCATGGGTTAAAGCAAGCAGGAAAATGAGTCCAAGAATATACAGAGGAGTTTTACCAACTTTTGAATAGAGAAGGGCATGCAGAAGAAAATAAGGAGAAGGTTGCTCGTTATATCAGTGGGTTGCAACCTAGCATCCAAGAGGAATTAAGTCTGGTAAGAATGACCAACGTTGAAGAGGCATACTAGTTTGCCCTACGAGTTGAAGAAAAGATAAATAAGAGGTTTGAAGGGAGACAAAGAGGGCATGGTCAAGGAGGAAGGGGTAGTGATAGGTCATCTGGAGGCCGAAATAAAACCCAAAAGAAAAATGAAGATGTGGGTACTATCAGGAACCAGAGGAACGAGGGTTTCAATTGCTCCTATGATCAAGACTTTGGAAATTAGAGAGGAAGAGGTAGAGGACGTGGACAAGGAAGAGGAGGCTTTCATGGTACCTATTTCCATTGCAATGAAGAAGGTCATCATGCCTTTGAATTTCCTCAATGACAAAGAAGGATAGATAGGAGAGCTGAGGGTCAAGCTAGGGTTGCTCATGTGGATGAGGATGCACAATCATCACATTTAGAGGATGTAGAAAGAGGAGAGACTTTAGTAAATGAAAGGGTTCTACTAAGTGGTGAGATTGAACCAAGACAATGGAGGAGTTTATTCCATACTAGGTGCAAGTGTGAGGATAAATATTGTGATGTCATCATTGATGGTGGTAGTACTCATAACTTGGTATCAGAAAAGATGGTCTATAAGCTGAAGCTCAAAAGGGAGAAACACCCCTAGCCCTATCGGATTGCTTGGGTGAAAGATGATCATAATGTCTTGGTAAGTGAACAATGTTTAGTGAAATTCAAAATTGGGAGTTACCATGATGAAGTTCTAAGTGATGTTATTCCAATGGATGTTTTCCATCTATTGTTGGGAAGATCATGGCAGTTTGATAGGCATGCAGTACATGATGGTCATGCAAACACATACTCTCTAACAAAGGATGGAGTTCACCCCAAATTGAAGCCCATGAAAAAGGAAGGTGAAAAGGTATGTAGCAGTGCTAGGATTTGTCTTGTTGATGGAAGGAAGTTTTTAGATGGCATGAAACATTAGCGTATGTGCTATGCTTTGATCCCTAGGAAAGATAGAGAAGGTAGTAGTGAAATACCACTTGAAGTTTTAGATTTACTAGGTGAATTTGGAGATATCATCTCTAATTATGGTACAGAAGGATTGCCACCACTAAGGCAGACCAGTCATCAGATAGATTTAATCCTAGGAGCTAGTTTTCCTAACAAGGCTGCTCATAGGATGACTCCTACTGAAACTGAGGATCTAAATAGACAGGTTCAGGAGCTATTGAGAAAGGGCTTGATTTGGGAGAGCCTAAGTCCATGTGTAGTACCTACAGTACTGGCACAAAAGAAGGATGGAGAGTGGAGGATGTGTATAGACTCTCGAGCTATAAATAGGATAACCATCAAGTATCAGTTTCTTTTGCCAAGAATGGATGATCTTATGGACTACTTGAGTGGAGCTCAATACTTCACAAAGATAGATCTCAAGAGTGGTTATCACCATATATAGATTCGAGAAGGAGATGAGTGGAAAATAGCCTTCAAGACCAAGGAGGGTCTTTATGAGTGGTTAGTCGTGCCCTTTGGATTGATGAATGCCCCCAAGCACCTTCATGCGGCTTATGAATGAGGTACTTAAGAAGTTCTTGGGAAAATTTATTATTGTCTATTTGAAAGATATTTTAATTTTCAGCAAGACTTTGGAAGAACATTTATTGCATATTCCTAGTGTCCTTGAAAAGTTAAGGGAAGAGAAACTATTAATTAATTTGAAGAAGTGTATCTTTGCAAAAAGGGAGTTAGTCTACTTGTGGTTTGTTATATCACTTGAAGGTCAGAAAATGGATCCAGAGAAGGTAAAAGCCATCTTGGAATGGCCTACTCCAACGTCTACTACTAAGGTAAGATCATTTCATGGTCTAGTTAGTTTTTATAGGAAGTTCATTAAGAATTTTAGTGGCATATGTGCACCCCTGACTGACACAATAAGAGGGGATAGAAAAGAGTTCAAATGGACTGTAGCAACTACGCAAAGTTTTGAAGTGCTAAAGAAGAAGGTGAGAGAACAACCTATGTTGGCACTTCCAGATTTTAGAAAGGTGTTCCAGGTGGATTGTGATGCTAGTGGTAGCGCTATTGGAGCTATATTAAGCCAAGAAGGTAAGCCTATTGCATATTTTAGTGAAAAATTTAATGATGCGAAAAAGAAGTATTCTATTTATGATCAAGAGTTCTATGCAATAGTTTAGGCCTTAAAGAAATGGAGGCATTATTTATTTCCAAAGGAATTTGTTTTGTATACTAATCACCAGGCATTACAATACCTAAATAGCCAAGGTAAATTGAATCAGAAGCCTATGAAGTGGGTAGAGTTCTTGCAGAGCTATACATTTGTGTTGAAGCATAGAAGTGGAAAATCTAACAGGGTTGTAGATGCACTAAGTAGGAGACAATTGTTGCTTATAGTAATGTAGGTTGAAGTAGTTGGGTTTGATGAACTCAAAAATCTATACCCTAAGGATCCTGATTTTGTTGAAGTGTGGAAAGCCTGTAAAGAGCATGTTGCTGTAGACAGAACTAAGTGGTTAGACTGTCTGATTGAAGATGGTATGTTGTTCAAGGGCAGTCAATTATGCATTCCAAGGAGTTCCATGAGGGAAAATTTGATTAAGGAGAAACATTCTAGATGGATGGCAGGACATTTTGGTTGAGATAAGACCATTGCCATTCTCCAAGAACATTATTTTTGGCCTCAAATGTCACAGGATGTGAAGAATTTTTTATAGAGTTGTCAGATTTGTCAAGTTGCCAAGGGATTTAGTGACAATACTAGACTATATCAGCCATTTCCTGTTTCATCAAAGCCATGGGAAGACATAAGTATGGATTTTGTTCTTGGATTGCCAAGAACACAAAGGGGTAATGACTCTATATTTGTGGCAGTTGATAGGTTCTCCAAAATGGCACATTTCATTCCATGCCACAAAACTCATGATGTTGTCCATATTGCAGACTTATTTTTCAAAGAGGTGGTAAGACTACATGGTCTTCCAAAGAGTATAGTTTCTAACAAAGATACTAAATTTGTAAGGTATTTTTGGAGAACATTATGGAAGAAGTTGAGTACAAACCTAAAATTTAGTTCCACACATCACCCGCAAACTGATGGCAAAATAGAAGTGGTAAACAGAAGTCTGGGTGATTTGCTGAGATGTTTAGTTGGGGATAAGCCCAAGGGGTGGGATTTGATTCTACCACAAGTAGAGTTTGCTTACAATAACTCTATAAACATGAGTATTAGTAGATCACCATTTCAAATTGTATATGGAAGTAGCCCAAGGACTGCGCCAGAATTGAGGAAGATAGAGCAAGGGGAGAGGACAAGTACTGAAGCTAAAGAATTTGTTGAACATATCAAGCATCTACATGAGGAGGTTAAGACACACATTACCAAGATGAATCAAGAGTATAAAGTTAGGGCTGATCAAAGGAGAAGACATAAGGAATTCCAAGTAGGGGATCTAGTCATGGTACACTTACAAAAAGAAAGATTTCTAGCCGGTACTTACAACAAGGTGAAAATGAAGAAATTTGGGCCCTGCAAAATTATGAAGAAACATGACTTAAGAAATGCATATGAGGTAGAGTTAACAGATGGTATTCACAATTCTCCTATTTTCAACATTGCAGACTTAACAGAGTATCATGATGATGGTGCAGATGGGGAGTTGATGTTAGAGCCATGTCCAATTCCTGCTTCTAAGAAGGAGGAGATAGAAGACATTCTAGATCATCGTGTGGGAAGGATTACCAGAAATAGGTAGTATGAAGAGTATTTGGTCAAGTGGAAAGGACGACTGATCGAGGACTCAACTTGGATATCAGCAGCTAAGGTTCCCCATTTGGGATTTCCTCTACCATTCATAAAGTGATAAGGTCACTTTTCAATCTACCCTGGGTGTCTAATGCAGGAGCATCTAGAGGTATAAGGGCAATCCTGTGTCAACCAAAAAAATGTACTTAGACTTAATTTTTGTTTCATGTGTTTTCATTTCTAGATACCCATTTGGGTCAAATAAAGATTTCAACTCTCACAGTTCCACTATTAGAGTTTTAGGATAGAGTATTTTGAACACCTTGGGATATGTATAAATGTTAGAAAAATAGGATTATGTAATTGAGCCATCATTTTGGCAAACAAGAAGGTGTAAATTTGGCAGATGAATGTAATTGTAATTTAGAGCATTGTAGAAAAATAATCAGGTCAAAAGGCCCCACAGTTTTAAATTTATCGTAGTTTTTCAATTTTTGGAGACATCCTAAGAATGATTCAAAGTTAGGTTAGGGGCATTTAAATGACCTTGAAAAGGGTCAAAAAATACAGGGCAAGCAAAATTGTCCAGAGGGCTATAGAGCACTTCAAGAGCTTCTTGAAAATATAAATAGTTCATCAATCGGAGCTACGATTCAAAAGTTATGCCTCCTAGAAGTTCAGTTACCATTTCTGGATTCTTCTAATTTTGCATCGACTTCTAATGTGACTTCTAGAGCCTTCTATTTGGTTAGAGGATGCCTACTAGTACTTTTTGGAATGTATTCCTAATCCTTAACCCTTTGGGGTCTATTTAAGAACATTTCTGGCATTGTAAAAGGCAGTTCAGAGTATAGTTGGAGAGGAGGTACTAAAAGGAGAAATTATCTCTAGACTTATACTATTGTAAGCCCTTAGAGCATGTTTTGAAGTCTATTTTCTCTGTACTGAATGAACTAGCATATTTTCACAGTTATTAAAATTTTTTCTTTCCTATTGTGTCCATTCTATGCTTTGGTTGTGTCCCCATCAAGTGGTATTAGAGTTGATTATCCTGTGTGTGTAGACAGAGTGCCGATTGTGAGGTAGTTTGCACCAGGACTGTGTGGTTGTGGGTTTGAGTTAAGAAGATGCCTCCATGAAGAGAGTGTGGTGGAAGGGCTAGTGATATTAATCCTGAGGAGGTTAGAGCCCTCCAAAGGCAGGTACAAGCATTGCAAGAGGAGCTCCATAGAGGAACAAATGTTGCTACAGGTGATGAAAGTGAGGATAACAATGACGAAGAATAAATTGGACCAAAAAGGGAATTTGATGGAGAAGTTCTGAATCAGGTAGAGGAAAGGCTTTTTAATGACATTACTATGTTTGGAAAAAGACCTACAATTGATGTGGGTGTATTTTCAAAAAATTTGAAACCAGATGAGTTTATCGATTGGATCAATGAACTTGAAGAATACTTTGAGCATGAGGTTATCAAGGACCCAAATAGGGATAAGTTTGTAAAGGCCAAACTAGAAGGACATGCCAAAATCCAGTGGCAAGAGGTTCAATTGGAATGACATATAAGAGGAAAGGATAAGATCACAAGGTAGGATCGTATGGTGGACAAATTGAAGAAGCAATTCATTCTTGCTGATTATGAGCTTGATTTGTTTAAGAAGATGCATGGGTTAAAGCAAGCAGGAAAATCAATCCAAGAATATATAGAGGAGTTTTACTGACTTCTAATTAGAGTAGGGCATGTAGAAGCAAATAAGAAGAAGGTTGCTCGTTATATCAGTGGGTTGCGACCTAGCATCTAGGAGGAATTAAGTCTGGTAAGAATGACCAGCATTGAAGAGGCATACTAGTTTTCCCTACGAGTTGAAGAGAACTTAAATAAGATGTTTGAAGGGAGACAAAGAGGGCATGGTCAAGGAGGAAGGGGTAATGGTAGGTCATCTAGAGGCCAAAATGAAACCCAAAAGAAAAATGAAGATGTGGGTACTAGCAGGAACTATAGGAATGAGGGTTTTAATCGCTCCCATGATCAAGACTTTGGAAATCAAAGAGGAAGAGGTAGAGGACGTGGAAAAGGAAGAGGATTCTTTCGTGGTACCTATTTCCATTGCATTGAAGAAGGTCATCATGCTTTTAAATGCCATCATTGACAAGGAAGGAGAGATATGAGAGTTGAGGGTCAAGCTAGGGTTTCTCATGTGGATGAGGATGCACAATCATCACATTTAGAGGATGCAGAAAGAGGAGAGACTTTAGTAAATGAAAGGGTTCTACTAAGTGGTGAGATTGAAGTAGGACAAAGGAGGAGTTTATTTTGTACCAGGTGCAAGTGTGAGGATAAATGTTATGATGTGATCATTGATGGTGGTAGTACTGATAACTTGTTATCAGAAGAGATGGTCTCTAAGCTAAAGCTCAAAATGGAGAAACACCCCCACCCCTATCGGATTGTTTGGGTGAAAGATGGTCATAAGGTCCTGGTAAGTGAACAATGTTTAGTGAAATTAAAAATTGAGAGTTACCATGATGAAGTTCTCGGTGATGTTATTCCAATGGATGTCTACTATCTATTGTTGGGAAGACCGTGACAGTTTGATAGGAATGTAGTACATGATGGTCATACAAACACATACTCTCTAACAAAGGATGGAGTTCACCACAAATTTAAGCCCATGAAAAAGGAAGGTGAAAAGGTATGTAGCAGTGCTAGGATTTGTCTTGTTGATGGAAGGAATTTTTTAGATGGCATGAATCATCAGCATATGTGCTATACTCTGATCCCTAGGAAACATAAAGAAGGTAGTAGTGAAATAACACTTGAAGTTTTAGATTTACTAGGTGAGTTTTGAGATATCATCTCTAATGATGTTCCAGAAGGATTGCCATTGGTAAGGCAGATCAGTCATCAGATAGATTTAATCATAGGAGCTAGTTTGCCTAACAAGGTTCCCCACAGAATGACTCCTACTGAAAGTGAGGAGCTAAATAGATAGGTTCAGGAGCTATTGAGAAAGGTCTTGATTTGGGAGAGCACGAGTCCATGTGTAGTACCTGCAGTATTGGCACAAAAGAAGGATGGAGAGTGGAGGATGTGTACAAACTCTCAAGCTATAAATAGGATAACCATCAAGTATTGATTTCCTTTGCCAAGAATGGATGATCTTATGGACTTCTTGAGTGGAGCTCAGTACTCCACAAAGATAGATCTCAAGAGTTGTTATCACCAGATACAAATTTGAGAAGGAGATGAGTGAAAAATAGCTTTCAAGACCAAGGAGGGTCTTTATGAGTGGTTAGTCATGCCCTTTGGATTGATGAACACCCCAAGCACCTTCATGCAGCTTATGAATAAGGTACTTAAGAAGTTCTTGGGAAAATTTGTTATTGTCTATTTGGATGATATTTTAATTTTCAGCAAGACTTTGGAAGAACATTTATTGCATATTCGTAGTTTCCTTGAAAGGTTAAGGGAAGATAAACTATTAATTAATATGAAGAAGTGTATCTTTGCAAAAAGGGAGTTAGTCTACTTGGGGTTTGTTATATCACTTGGAGGTCTCAAAATGGATCCAAAGAAGGTAAAAGCCATCTTGGCATGGCCTACTCCAAGGTCTACTATTGAAGATCATTTCATGATCTGATTAGTTTTTACAGGAAGTTCATTAAAAATTTCATTGGCATATATTCACCCCTGACTGACACAATAAGAGGGAATAGAGAAGAGTTCAAATGGACTATAGAAGTTGCGAGAAGTTTTGAAGTGCTGAAGAAGAAGGTGACAAAACAACCTCTGTTGTCACTTCCAAATTTTAGAAAGGTGGTCTAGGTGAATTGTGATGCTAGTGGCAGTGCTATTGGGGCTATATTAAGCCAAGAAGGTAAGCCTTACTGCATATTTTAGTGAAAAATTGAATGATGTGAAAAAGAAGTATTATGTCTATGATCAAGAGTTCTATGCAATAGTTCAGGCCTTAAAGAAATGGAGGCATTATTTATTGCCAAAGGAATTTATTTTGTAAACTAATCACCAAGCATTACAGTACCTAAATAGCCAAGGTAAATTTAATCGGAGGCATATGAAGTGGGTAGAGTTCTTGCAGAGCTATACATTTGTGTTGAAGCATAGAAGTGGAAATCTAATAGGGTTGCAGATGCACTAAGTAAAAGATAGTTGCTGCTTATAGTAATGTAGGTTGAAGTGGTTGGGTTTGATGAACTCAAGAATCTGTACCCTAAGGATCCTAATTTTGCTGAAGCATGGAAAGCTTGTAAAGAGCCTATTGCTATAGATAGAACTTATTTTTCAGAGAGGTGGTAAGACTACATGGTCTTCCAAGGAGTATAGTTTCTGATGGAGATACAAAATTTGTAGGGTATTTCTAGAGAACATTGTGGAAGAAGTTGAGAATAGACTTGAAATTCAGTTCCACACATCACCCGTAGACTGATGGCCAAACATAAGTGGTAAACAGAAGTTTGGGCAATTTGCTAAGATGTTTAGTTGGGGATAATCCCAAGCGGTGGGATTTGATTCTACCACAAGCAGAGTTTTCTTAAAATAACTCTATCAATAGGACTACTGGTAGATCAGCATTCCAAATTGTATATGGAAGTAGCCCAAGGACTGCACTAGAATTGAGGAAGATAGAGCAAGGGGAGAGGACAAGTGTTGAAGATGAAGAATTTGCTAAACATATCAAGTGTCTACATGAGGAGGTTAAGACACACATTACCAAGATGAATCAAGAGTATAAAGCTAGGGCTGATCAAAAGAGAAGACATAAAGAATTTCAAGTAGGGGATCTAGTCATGGTACATGTATGGAAAGAAAGATTTCCAGCCAATACTTACAACAAGCTAAAAATAAAGAAATTTGGCCCTTGCAAAATTATGAAGAAACATGACTCAGGAAATGCATATGAGGTGGAGTTGCCAGATGGTATTCACATTTCTCCTATTTTCAACATTGCAGACTTAACAAAGTATCATGATGATGGTGCAGATGAAGAGTTAATGTTAGAGCCATGTCCAATTCTTGCTTCTAAGAAGGAGGAGATAGAAGACATTCTAAATCATTCTATGGGCAGGAGTACCAAAAATAGGCAGTATGAAGAGTATTTGGTCAAGTGGAAAGGATGGTCAATCAAGGATTCAACTTGGATATCAGTTGCTGAGGTTTCCGATTTGTGATTTCTTCTACCATTCATAAAGTGATAGGGTCACTTTTCAATCTACCCTGGGTGTCTAATGCAGAAGCATCCAGAGGTATAAGGGCAATCCTATGTCAACCAAAAAAATGTAGTCAGACTTAGTTTCTATTTCATGTGTTTTCATTTCTGGATACCCATTTGGGTCAAACAAAGGTTCCAACTCTCACAGTTACACTATCAATGTTCTAGGATAGAATATTTGAACACCTTGGGATACGTGTAAATGTCAAAAAAATAAGAGTATGTAATTGAGCCATCATTTTGGTAAAAAAGAAAGTGTAAATTAGATATATGAATGTAATTGTAATTTTGAGCATTCTAGAAAAAGAATGAGGTCAAAAGGTCCCACAGTTTGAAAGTTATCACAGTTTTTTAGTTTCTGGAGACATCCTAAGAATGCCTCAAAGTTAGGTTAGGGGCATTAAATGAACTTTAAAAGGGCCAAAAAATGGGTGATGAGAAAAGCTATACATAGGGCTATAGAGCACTTCAAGAGCTTTCTAAAAATGTAAACAGTTCATCAATCGGAGCTACAATTCAAAAGTTATGCCTCCCAAAAGTTCGATTACTATTTTTAGATTCTTCTAATTTTGCACCGACTTCTAATGTGACTTCTAGAGGCTTCTATTTGGTTGGTGGATGCCTACTAACACTTTATTGAATGTATTCCTAATTATTAACCCTCCAAGGTCTATTTAAGAACATTTTTGGCATTGTAAAAGGTAGTTCGGAGTAGAGTTGGAGAGGAGGTACTAAAAGGAGAAATTATCTCAAGACTTATACTGTTGTAAGCCCTTAGGGCATGTTTTGAAGTCTATTTTCTCTATACTCAATGTACTAGCATATTTTCATAGTTAATAAATTTTTTCCTTTCCTATTATGTTCATTCTGTGCTTGGGTTGTGTCCCCATCAAGTGGTATTAAAGCTGGTTTTCCTGAGTGTGTAGACAAAGCGCCGACTATGAGGCAATTTGCACCAGGACTGTGTGGTTGTGGGTTTGAGGTAAGAAGATGCCTCCACAAAGAGAGCATGGTGGAAGGGTCGGAGCTATTAATCCTGAGGAGGTTAGAGCCCTCCAAAGGTAGGTACAAAAATTGCAAGAGGAGCTCCGTAGAGGAACAAATGTTTTTGTAGGCAACGAAAATGAGGATGACAATGATGAAGAAAAAATTAGATAAGAAGGGGAATTTGATAGGGTAGTTCTGAATCAGGTAAAGCAAAGGCTTTTTAGGGCCATTACTAAATTTGGAAAAAGACCTACAATTTATGTGGATGTATTTTCAAGAAATTTGAAACTAGATGAGTTCATCAATTGGATCAATGAACTGGAAGAATACTTTGAGTATGAGGATATCAAGGACCCAGATAGGGTTAAGTTTGCAAAGGCCAAACTAAAAGGACATACCAAAATCTAGTGTCAAGAAGTTCAATTGGAACAAAATAGAAGAGGAAAGGATAAGATCAGAACGTGGGATCGTATGGTGGACAATTGAAGAAGCAATTCATTCCTATTGATTATGAGCTTGATTTGTTTAAGAAGATGCATGGGTTAAAGCAAGTAGAAAAATCAGTCCAAGAATATATAGAGGAGTTTTACCGACTTCTAATTAGAGTAGGGCATGCAGAAGCAAATAAGGAGAAGGTTTCTCATTATATCAGTGGGTTGCGACTTAGCATCTAGGAGGAATTAAGTCTGGTAAGAATAACCAGCATTGAAGAGGCATACCAGTTTGCCCTACGAGTTGAAGAGAAGCTAAATAAGAGATTTGAAGGGAGACAAAGAGGGTGTGGTGAAGGAGGAAGGGGTAGTGGTAGTTCATCTAATGGTCAAAATAAAACCCAAAAGAAAAATGAAGATGTGGGTACTAGCAGGAACCAGAGGAATGAGGGTTTCAACTGCTCCCATGATCAAGACTTTGGAAATCAAAGAGGAAGAGGTAGAGGATGTGGACAAGGAAGAGGAGGCTTCTGTGGTACCTATTTCCATTGCAATGAACAAGTTCATCATGCCTTTGAATGCCCTTAATGACAAGGAAGGATAGATAGGAGAGGTGAGGGTCAAGCTAGGGTTGCTCATGTGGATGAGGATGCACAATCATCACATTCAGAGGATGTAGAAAGAGGAGAGACTTTAGTAAATAAAAGGGTTCTACTAAGTGGTGAGATTGAACCAGAACAAAGGAGGAGTTTATTCCATACCAAGTGCAAGTGTGAGAATAAATGTTGTGATGTGATCATTGATGGTGGTAGTATTGATAACTTGGTATCAGAAAAGATGGTCTCTAAGCTGAAGCTCAAAAGGGAGAAACACCCCCAGCCCTATCAGATTGCTTGGATGAAAGATGATCATAAGGTCTTGGTAAGTGAACAATGTTTAGTGAAATTCAAAATTGGGAGTTACCATGATGAAGTTCTCTGTGATGTTATTCCAATGGATGTCTGCCATCTATTATTGGGAAGATTGTTGCAATTTGATAGGCATGCAGTACATGATGGTCATGCAAACTCATACTCTCTAACAAAGGATGGAGTTCACCAAAAATTGAAGCCCATGAAAAAGGAAGGTGAAACGGTATGTAGCAGTGCTAGGATTTGTCTTGTTGATGGAAGGATGTTTTTAGATGGCATGAAACATCAGCGTATGTGGTATGCTTTGATCCCTAGGAAAGATAAAGAAGGTAGTAGTGAAATACCACTTGAAGTTTCAGATTTACTAGGTGAGTTTTGAGATATCATCTTTGATAATGTTCCAGAAGGATTTCCATAGGTAAGGCAGATCAGTCATCGGATAGATTTAATCCTAGGAGCTGGTTTGCATAACAAGTCTGCTCGTAGGATGACTCCTACTGAAACTGAGGAGCTAAATAGATAGGTTCAGGAGCTATTGAGGAAGGGCTTGATTCAGGAGAGCCTGAGTCCATGTGCAGTACCTGTATTACTGGCACCAAAGAAGGATAGAGAGTGGAGGATGTGTATAGACTCTCGAGCTATAAATATGATAACCATCAAGTATCAGTTTCCTTTGCCAAGAATGGATGATCTTATGGACTACTTGAGTGGAGCTCAGTACTTCACAAAGATAGATCTCAAGAGTGGTTATCACCAAATACGAATTCAAGAAGGAGATGAGTGGACAAAAACCTTCAAGACCAAGGAGGGTCTTTATGAGTGATTATTCATGCCCTTTGGATTTACGAATGCCCCAAGCACCTTCATGCGGCTTATGAATGAGGTACTTAAGAAGTTCTTGGGAAAATTTGTTATTATCTATTTGGATGATATTTTAATTTTCAGCAAGACTTTGGAAGAACATTTATTGCATATTCGTAGTGTCCTTGAAAGGTTAAGGGAAGAGAAACTATTAATTAATCTAAAGAAGTGTATCTTTGCAAAAAGGGAGTTAGTCTACTTGGGGTTTGTTATATTACCTGAAGGTCTCAAAATGGATCCAAAGAAGGTAAAAGTCATCTTGGAATAGTGTACTCCAAGGTTTACTACTGAGGTAAGATCATTTCATGCTCTGGTTAGTTTTTACAGAAAGTTCATTAAGAATTTCAGTGGCATATGTGCACCCCTGACTAACACAATAATTAGCTGTGAGAAGTTTTGAAGTGCTAAAGAAGAAGGTGAAAGAATAACCTGTGTTGGCACTTCTAGATTTTAGAAAGGTGTTCCAAGTGGATTGTGATGCTAGTGGCAGTGCTATTGGGGCTATATTAAGCCAAGAAGGTAAGCCTATTGCATATTTTAGTGAAAAACTAAATGATGCAAAAAAGAAATATTCTGTTTATGATCAAGAGTTCTATGCAATAGTTCAGGCCTTAAAGAAATGGAGGCATTATTTATTGCGAAAGGAATTTGTTTTGTATACTAATCACTAGGCATTACAGTACTTAAATAGCCAAGGTAAATTGAATCAGAGGCATATGAAGTGAGTAGACTTCTTGTAGAGCTATACATTTATGTTGAAGCATAGAAGTGAAAAATCTAACAGGGTTGCAGATGCACTAAGTAGGAGACAGTTGTTGCTTACAGTAATGCAGGTTGAAGTAGTTGGGTTTGATGAACTCAAGAATCAATACCCTAAGGATCCTTAATTTGCTAAAGTGTGGAAAGCTTGTAAAGAGCTTGTTGCTATAGATAGAACTAAGTGGTTAGACTATCTAATTCAAGATGGTATGTTGTTCAAGGGTAGTCAATTATGCATTCCAAGGAGTTCCATGAGGGAAAATTTGATTAAGGAGAAACATAGTGGAGGGATGGTAGGACATTTTGTTTGAGATAAGACCATTTCCATTCTCAAAGAACATTATTTTTTCCCTCAAATGTCCTAGGATGTGAAGAAGTTTGTATAGAGTTGTTAGATTTGTCAAGTTGCCAAAGGATTTAGTCACAATACTAGACTATATTAGCCATTTCCTATTACATCAAAGCCATGGGAAGACATAATTATGGATTTTGTTCTTGGATTGCCAAGAACACAAAGGGGTAATGACTCAGTATTTGTGGTGGTTGATAGGTTCTCCAAAATGGTACATTTCATTCCATGCCACAAAACTCATGATGCTGTCCATATTGTAGACTTATTTTTCAGAGAGGTGGTAAGACTACATGGTCTTCCAAGGAGTATAGTTTCTGACGGAGATACAAAATTTGTAGGGTATTTCTAGAGGACATTGTGGAAGAAGTTGAGAATAGACTTGAAATTCAGTTCCACACATCACCCATAGATTGACGGCCAAACAGAACTGGTAAACAAAAGTTTGGGCAATTTGTTGAGATGTTTAGTTGGGGATAAGCCCAAGCGGTGGGATTTGATTCTACCACAAGCAGAGTTTTCTTACAATAAATCTATAAATAGGAGTACTGGTAGATCAACATTCCAAATTTTATATGGAAGTAGCCCAAGGACTGAACCAGAATTGAGGAAGATAGAGTAAGGGGAGAGGACAAGTGTTGAAGCTGAAGAATTTTCTGAGCATATTAAGTGTCTACATGAGGAGGTTCAGGCACACATTACCAAGATGAATCAAGAGTATAAAGCTTGGGCTGATCAAAGGAGAAGACATAAGGAATTCCAAGTAGGGGATCTAGTCATTGTATACTTATGAAAAGAAAGATTTCCAATTGGTACTTACAACAAGCTGAAAATGAAGAAATTTGGCCCCTACAAAATTCTGAAGAAACATGACTCAGGAAATGCATATGAGGTGGAGTTTCCAGATGGTATTCACATTTCTCCTATTTTCAACATTGCAAACTTAACAAAGTATCATGATGATGGTGCAGATGAGGAGTTGATGTTAGAGTCATGTCCAATGCCTGCTTCTAAGAAGGAGGAGATAGAAGACATTCTAGATCATCATATGGGTAGGATTACCAAAAATAGGCAGTATGAAGAGTATTTGGTCAAGTGGAAAGGACGGCCGATCGAGGACTCAACTTGGATATCAGTAGCTGAGGTTTCCAATTTGGGATTTTATCTACCATTCATAAAGTGACAGAGTCACTTTTCAATCTACCCTGGGTGTCTGATGCAGGAGCATCTAGAGGTATAAGGGCAATCTTGTGTCAACCAAAAAAATGTACTTAGACTTAATTTTTATTTTATGTTTTTTCATTTTTGGATACCCATTTGGGTCAAATAAAGGTTCCAACTCTCACAGTTCCACTATTAGTGTTCTAGGATAGAGTATTTGAACACCTTGGGATACATGTAAATGTCAAAAAAATAGGAGTATGTAATTGAGCCATCATTTTGGTGAACAAGAAGTTGTAAATTGGGTAGATGAATGTAATTTTAATTTAGAGGATTCCAAAAAAAGAATCAGGTCGAAAGGCCCCACAGTTTGACAGTTATCGCAGTTTTTCAGTTTTTGGAGACATCCTAAGAATGCTTCAAAGTCAGGTTAGGTGCATTAAATGACCTCAAAAAGGGCCAAAAAATGGGATACAAGCAAAGCTTTCTTTATGGCTATAAAGTACTTCGAGAGCTTTTCGAAAATGTAAACGGTTCGTCAATCAGAGCTACGGTTCAAAAGTTATGCCTCCCAAAAGTTTGGTTACCATTTCTGGATTCTTCTAATTTTGCACCGACTTCTAATGTGACTTCTAGAGCCTTCTATTTGGTTAGTGGATGCCTACTAGCACTTTCTGGTATGTATTCCTAATCCTTAACCCTCTAGGGTCTATTTAAGAACATTTTTGGCATTGTAAAAGGCAGTTCGGAGTGGAGTTGGAGAGGAGGTACTAAAAGGAGAAATTTTCTCTAGACTTATACTGTTGTAAGCCCTTAAGGCATGTTTTGATGTTTATTTTATCTGTACTAAATGTACTTGCATATTTTCATAGTTAATAAAATTTTCCCTTTCCTGTTGTGTACTTTCTGTGCTTGGGTTGTGTCCCCATCATTTAGCTTGGTCTATTTGTGCCAGTCTGAGAGTGTCAGCTTGCAAAAGTGACTAAGTAGTATGCCATCGAGGGGTGATAGTTGTGAGAAGATGGATTATGAATGCAACTAAAACATGCAAAGCAAATATATGAAGAACCAAATAAATCCCAGTGACAGGAACTATCACTTCCTGGCAATAGGAACATCAGAAATAAAAATAAACATTAATCTAAAAAATATTAAAAACAATAATTTATGAAGGAAATAATGATAGCATTACTAGTTATACAAATCATACATTCAAATATAAATTAACTAATCTCAAAAATCAATAAAAAGATAAATGTTAGAAATAGTAGATCACCAATATAACTAGGGGGGGTGAATCAGTTATAGATTAATCTTAAATTATTCATCCAAAGCAAACAACAATCATAAAGAAATGTGCATACACAATTACACTAGATATGTTGACTAGGGAAACCCTTGATCAAAGGGAAAACCCTAGTGGGAATGATGCTCACAAAATAATATACTAATCTAAATATTCCTTATTAGAGGATGGACCTTATTAGGAGTCTATTACAACACTTAGTACAAAGATTCGTTGTTAGGAGACTTTGAATCCCTATTAAGAGGTTCCAACCCTATTAGGAGTTGTAGAAGGTAGCTAAACCCACTATCCAAATAGCTTTAGGATCAGATCATTGAACCCACTTTCCAATTGATCTTTATACTATTCCTTTTAGAATAATAGATGTGAGATAATCTTTCACTTCTTCCTCTATCCAATACATCGTACTTCTTCACCTTTAGATCATGCAATCAGTTCTGGAAATCTAAACCCATCAATAGTAACCCTTGAGGTCATGCATTGGCAGATTACTCTACTCCTCTACTTCACAATTCAAAATTCTTCTCTACTTCTTAATCTCCAAAATGATGCCTAAAACTTGGAAAACATATTTCCTTTATACCAAACTCAATATTAATTCCTTGAGTCAGTTCCATACTTTATTATAATTAAATTAAATTAAATACACATTTAATTAATGTTACCTGCTAATAGTTATACATAGTTTTTCACATGTTTGACTTCTATACCTATGCATTTTATGACATCATTAGTGGTCAGTGTATTATGTTTGATTAACTGGGTAACCCTTCATTCCAAATACAATGTGCTATATTGATCATAAAATAGAAATTATTTTCCCAATGCTCTATTTCCCTATAGTTCTCTATAAATCATCTATAATTTCCAAACATTGTCAATTTAGGTTTTGTGCACTTTCCCACATGTCACATACATGTTGCAGTATATGCTAGTAACTGTACATGAGCAGATGTGCATTGTATTGTCCTTAATAAAAAAATCACAGTTTATTGCTTTGCTAATTTTACTAACTTATTACTATGTTGTCATCAATGACAAACAGAGTTATACATCATGTCAATGTTCTACAATACTCCCCCATAGCATCAGCATACATGCTAACAATCTCCCCCTTTGGCATTGATGGCAACATAGATGAAAAAATCTAGTTCCTCAAATACCAACAAGTTTCTTCATCAATCAAATCTTGCTTCATGCAAATCTTTTATTGCAACACTTCTCGCCCATAGTACAAACATTTTCTAATGTTTTTTGTCACTCTCTCCCCCATTGACATCAATGTCAAAGATTATACATACAACAATCTATCAACACAACCAAAAGTCGGTCTATTTCTCTACAACTTTTGCATATAGTTCTATAAAAAAACACAAGTATCTAAAGACACTATTGCACATCAATTTCCTATTGCCAAGAGTCCTTGACTAACCTTTTTCATCACAAATACTCCCCCATTGAGGAAGCATCAACATACAATCCATTCTAAAAATGGTGCTATATACCTTGGACTAATGCACTTTTTGTATCTTCTATTCTGAGCTAGGTATGGGCATGACCCTGAGCATACCTCTTAGGTACTCAAATGTATCCTTTGGAAAGGCTTTTGTGAAAATGTCTACAATTTGTTCCTTAGTATTAATCTACTCCAGTCTTATTTCTTTCTTAGCAACTTTCTCCCTCAACACATGATATTTTATGGAAATGTGTTTAGTCTTAGAATGCAAAACAAGATTCTTAGACATGTTAAAAGTACTTTTGTTATCACAATAAATTATAACAAGTTCTGTGAATGTAATTCCTATATCCTTCATCATCTACTTCATCCATATGACTTGATTATAGTTTTTTGCTGCTACAACATACTCTACCTATGTAGTACTTTGTGAGGTACAATTTTGCTTCTTGTTGAGCCAAGAAACTAGTCTTCCTCCAAGGAAAAATGCTCCTCCACTAGTGCTTTTTCTATCATCCCTATCTCTAGTCCAATTAGCATCTGTATAAGTATAAAAAGTAAATTCATTGCTTCTATCATACCAAATGTCATAATCTGATGTTCCTTTCAAATATTTGAATATCCTTTTTACTGTTGCATAGTGATATTCTTTAGGATCAGCTTGAAATATGGCCACAATTCCAACTCCATTAGCTATATCTAGTCTACTATGAGCCATATACTACAATTCTCAAATCATAGATCTATACTTCTTTTGTTCAACAATAGGTGTCTCATCCTTGCTTGATAACTTGTGACAGTTACCATAGGAGTTCCAACAAGTTAAAAATATTTTAGACCAAATCTTTTCAGAAAATCATTTAAGTACTTTGTCTGGGAGATAAAAATACCCTCTTTTCTTTGAATAATCTGCAATCCCAAGGAAAATTTCACTTCTCCTATCATGCTCATCTCAAACTCATTCTTCATGTCTTCTAAGAATTGGTTACTAGCTTCATCATTTTCACCAAAATTAATGTCATCAACAAATACAATGATTATTAGCAAACCATCATCTATTTTTTTCAAGTACAAGTTACTATCTATTATTCCTTTAGAAAATCCAAGCTTTGCTAAGTATTTGTCCAACCTTGCATACCAAGTTCTTGGTGCTTACTTTAATCCATACAATGCTTTTGGTAGTTTGCAAACCATATCCTTCTCTTCTATTAAAGGAAAACCCTTTGGTTGTTCAATGCAAACTTCTTCTTCAAGTTCTCCATTCAAGAATGCTGACTTAACATCCATCTAATATACCTTAAAATTCTTGTTTGCTGCATATGCTAGGAACATTCAGACTACTTCCCTCCTTGCTATAGGTGCATATGTTTCCTCATAAACAATTCCTTCTTGTTGAGAATAACCTTTGCATACAAGTCTTGATTTATTCCTTATTACTTCTCCTTGTTCATTCATTTTATTTCTGAATACCCATTTTGCGCCACTCACATTTTTGTCCTTAAGTCTAGGAACTAATTCCCATGTGTCATTTTTAATTATCTACTAGAGTTCTTCCTCCATTGCTCTTATCCAATGATCATCTTTAATTACTTCATTTGCACTTCTTGGTTCTACTTGAGATATCAGCCATAGTTCTTCATTAATTCTACTTCTTGTCGTTACTCCCATTTCTTTACTTCCTATTATCTAGTCAGCAGGATGATGTCTTATAATGTTCTTATTTGGGGTAGGAGTTTTTGCTTGAACTCTTATTTTAGGCACTGTTCTCTATTCTTCTCTTACATCTTCAATTTACACATTATTTTGCAAGTCATTGTTAGTCTTGAGAAATAATTCATTACTTCAATTAGTCATTCCATAATAATCATCTCCATCAGAGTTATAATCCATTATCCTTTCCTTGGTGCCTTATTTTTCATCAATTTTAACATTTGCACAATCTACTATAGTTTTTGTTCTATAGTTGAAAGATCTCTAAGCTTTACTTTTTAATGAATAGCCAAGAAACATACCTTCATCACTCCTTGGATCAAACTTACCAATATCATCATCTCTTTTGATGTAACATTTTCTTCCAAATATCCTAAAGTACTTGACTAATGGTGAGTGACCAAACCATAATTCATAAGGTTTTTTGTCCATACCTCTCCTAATTTGAACTCTGTTTAGTGTGTATATTGCTATATTGATTGATTCTCTCTAGAAGGTCCTTGGTACATCATTCTCAAATAACATAGCCCTTGCTACTTCAACAATTCATTTTTTTCTTCTTTCAAAAATCCCATTCTACTCAAGTGTATGGGGTAAAGATAGTTGTCTCCTAATACCATTCTCTTTGCAATAGATATTGAATTCTCTAGAGGTTTATTCTCCTCCTCTATCTGATGTTAAGCTCTTGATTTTGACTCCAAATTCATTCTCAATTTTGTTCTTAAATATCTTGAATTTCTCAAATGCTTTTGATTTTTCTTTAAGAAAAGCTATCCACATCATTCTAGTGAAATCATCAAAGAAAATCATAAATTACCTTTCTTTGTAATATCCTCTTGTTCTTGTAGGACTATTCAGATCTATATGAATTAGTTCCAGCTTTTGTGAAGTACAAAACTACTTTCTAGGAAATGAGACTCTCTTCTACTATGAAAAATACATTCCTTACAAATAGTATTAGTGGCTTAGTGATCTAAGGTAAATCTCGTATAGCAAGTGTATTACTATCCTTCACAATGTTATCAAAGTTAATGTGACAAATTCTTCTATGCCATAGCAAACTATTGTCAATCTTAGCTACCAAACATGTTATTTCAGTGGAGTTTAATTGAAATACATTATCTCTAGTTCTTGTGCCAATACCAAGTAGTTTTTCTTCCTTGTTTTTGATAATGCATATGTTATTACCAAACTACAATTGGTAGCCTTTTTCGATAAGTTGTCCAACACTCAACATGTTATGCTTTAGGCCATCAACAAAGTAAACATCATCAGTGTATGTTTTACCATCAAGTGTGATAGATCTAATTCCTATAATATGATAGACTACATTGTTCCCTACTCTAAAAATTCCTCCATCATGGCTTATGAATTTAACAAACTTGCTCATGTCATAGTCATGTAATGTGAACAACCACTATCAATGATCCAATCTTTCTTTTCAACTTGTGAGATCATCACACTATCTTCTTCAATTTCTCTATCAAGATCATCCTCTATAGCTATGAATCCTAATTCATCTTCACTCATGTTTTGATCAAATTCCTCTTCTTCTTCTTCTTCTTCATTAGCATATAAACAATTTCTAGGTCTTCTAGACCTGAACCTTCCCTTATACTTTCTTTCTCTTTTAGGAAATTTAGATGCATAGTGATCATATTTATTACATGTCCAACACTTAAATATATTCTTACCATCTTTTTCTCTTTCCACAAGAAGAGCTATTCATTGGATCTTTTCTTTAATGGACTTGCTACTGCAGACAATGTCTCCTTGAGCTTTTGTGTTCCTTGCTAAACTAGGTTTGATATTTAGTGCACTAAATGTTGTCTCAACGTTTGCCAATTCTCCATACTATTTCAAATCAAATTTTGTAGCTTCCAATCTACCAAGCAATGTCTCTTTAGTGAAAGTAGTGGTATGGGGTATCATTAGCTGAATCATTTGTACTACTATCTTGAAGGTGGTGTTAGATTTTTCAAAATCTTCCATATCACTTCATCATCAAATTTTTCTCCATCATCAGATGTGATTCCTACAACAATCTTATATATTCTTCCAACATAGTGTCTTACAGATTCATCTTCCTTTAATCTAGCATCTTATAAAGTTCAATACAAATTTTGCAATCTAACCCTTTTTGCATGTATAACACCCTCATAATTAGCCTCTAAAGTTTCCCAAATTTCATGAGATTTTTTGAGTAGTTTTACCTAACTGTACTCACTTGTAGGTAATGTTGACATTATTGCTTCTCTTGCCCTTATGTTGCATATGAACACTTCTCTCGATTCCTTGGTATAGGTTTCAAGATTATCTTCTTCTACAATATTTTTAGATGTGTTGGTTACAAGCCAATATCCTAGACCCATGCATAGGAAATGAGTCTTCATTTTATCCTTCCAGCTATCATAGTTTGTGTCATTGAATCTAAGACTTTCCTTTTTAAACAGATTCATCATGGATCTCCCAAAGTTGTTAAACTTCCCTTCAAGGGCCTGAAGCTTTGATACCAATTGTTAGAAATAGTAGATCACCAATATAACTGAGAGGGAGGGGGTGGGGGAGAGGGGTGAATCAATTATATATTAATCTTAAATTATTTGGCCAAAATAAACAAAAAACATAAAGAAATGAGTCTACACAATTACACCAGATATGTTGACTAAGGAAACCCTTGATCAAAGGGAAAAACCTAGTGGGAATAATGCCCACAAAATAATGTACTAATCTTTATTTTTCTTTGCTAGAGGATGGACCCCATTAGGAGTTTGTTACCCACCTAGGATAAAGAGTCCCTGTTAGGAGAATTGTAGTCCCTATTCAGATATTCCAATCATGTTAGGAGTTGCAGAAGGCAGCTAGAGCCACTATCCAAACAATATTAGGATTAGATCAATGAATCCACTATCTAATTGATCTCAGTACTATTCCTCTAAAAATAATAGATGTGAGATAATCTTTTTCTTCTTCCTCTATCTAGTACATTAGACTTCTTCACCTTCAGATCATGCAATCAGATTTGGAACTTTGAACCTGTCAACAGTAACCCTTGAGGTCACACATTAGCATATTACTCTACTTCTCTACTTTGCAATTCAAAATTCTTCTTTACTTCTTGATCTCCAAAATGATGTCTAAAACTTGAAAAACATGTTTCCTTTACACTAGAATCAATATTGATTCCTTCATTTGGCTCCATACTTTATTATAAGTTAATTAAATGAAATACACATTTACTTGATGTTGTCAACTCATAGTTATACACAATATTTCACATGTGCAACTTCTATACTTGCACACTTTCTGACATCATTAGTGATCAGTGTTCTACCTTTGGTTAACTATAAACCCTTCATTCAGAATATAATGTGTTAAAGTGATCATACAATAGAAATTATTTTCCCAGTGCTCTGTTTCCTTGTAGTTCTCTATAAATCATCAATAACTTTCTTACACTATCAATTTAGGTTCTGTGCACTTACCCACATGTCACATACATGTTGGTAACCACACATGATTAGATGCACAATGTATTGTCCCTCAATACAAAAATCAAGATTGCTACTCTGCCAATTTTACTAACTTATTACTAAGTTTTTATCAATGAAAAACATAGTTATACATCATGTCTATGTTCTACAATACTCCCTCATAGCATCAACATACATGCTAAAAATAAAAACCTAAACATCTAATTTATTAAAAGGTATGAGTTTGCAATAAAATTTCTAAACATTATATAACCAACAAACTACACTAAATAAAATAGTCATTGTGCTTTACCAAAGAGAGGGCCCAAACTTCTCTATTTGCATGATGAGTAAAGAAGACAAGCTCTACGCTATTGTAACCATGCCAAAATAGATATTGTATTTATTTCAAAGTAGTGTAGTTCAAACCTGCATACAAAAGTTTCTTCTTGTTGAACATTGTCAAAGTTTTATTTACACTACTTATATACATGCAGCAAATAACAAATATACAAAAATAATGTATTTGCTAGATCTTTAGTAAAAAAAATACAATATCCTATGTAAACCTTTATTTTTTGGTTGGAGATTATAGAAAACTTTGTTATAACAACAAAAATGACACTTCATCTATTCTGGGGATTTTTTTCATAGTTTTATCATGTTGGTAATATGGGATTAAAGGTATCCATGAGAGGAAGAGAGGAAATGACACCAAATGCATGGAGGGTAGATATTTTGTTATCAGCTCTAACAAGTCTCCAGGCTTGAGATCATGGTGGTAGCCATGCCATTTATGGTAGAATGCAATAAATTTGATTTCCACATGTTACATGCTTCATTCCTATTATTTATGTTTGGAAATCTTATTGAATGGTTTACCTTCAACAACTTAAAATAGTTATGTTATAACAACATACATGAGAATTTTTACTATCACACATTTCTTATCATCTACACCCATTAGTCAACATGCTACAATAATATAGATTAGTAAAAAGTAAATCAATAATGAATTTTCCACATTTTTAATAACAAAAAAATATTAAATACTACTTAGTTATATTAAATGATATGCAATGTTAAAATGGTAAAATGGATTAAAATGGGATAGAAATGGAATAGGGAAGTGAGTAGGAAAGTGTGTGAAATGACATTAAAATATGGCATTAAATAGGTTGTAACTAGCTCTCATTAGGGATCTTGTGCTTGAACACACCAATTCTAAAGGTGTTTAGGTCATTGTATCCTTAACAAAAAACATCTTAGTATTCAAAAAGTAGTCTTTTAGCCTCAGTCATTTCTTCATTTGAGTAAGTAATACCAACATTAGCCATCTTCGGTTTATACTCACTGCCAATATTCATTCCTTCAAATTCTTCAGAGGTTCCACCTTTCCTACCCCTTTCCCTTCTGATAAATGCATCTTGCCTATCAAACAAAAATTTGAAAGAGAAATGAGGTGTCTAGGAATCTTATTACCTTTAAGTTGTTCAACAACAAGCTCCAGCTCTTTCTTTCTGTTATAAGAAAATTATCAGTAGGCATTCTCGCTTCCTTCAAAGTAGCGATCACTAAAAGGTTTGGACCCTTCTAGGAAATACTAAATTTTCTTATCACTATTGAAAACTTTTCATGATTGAACATTGTAAAAAATATTGGGTATATACAAAACTTCAATTGTGTATTGATTAACTATGAAATCTGAATGTGGAAATAGAAGAGAAGATGAGGTAGCTAACATATCTACTCTAGCATTATGTTCCTTGGGAATAACTTGTATTGATAAGGTGACAAGGTCATCAATTTAATTTCAGACCCTATTTCTGTAGCTTTAAAGCCTTGCATTCTTCATAGTCTATTGTGTTCAAACTTGCTTCACTATAATCTTGACATCTCCTTGGGTTCTTATGATTTTCACCCCCCTTGGCTTCACAGTAGTGATACCCAACAACAATGCTTCATACTTTTCTATATTATTAGTGTTCTTGATTTTCAACTTGTATGCAAGTTGTGTTATATCTCCATCCAAGGAAATAATCACTATGCCAACACTAGATCCAATAGTAGTACAACTATCATCAAGCTCTAAGGTCCAAATCTTTGGGTCACTAGGAGGATCTGGTTGTTCTTCTAAATGATTGAAGTCAAATGAATAACACGTAGTTTCGAAACTCCATCTCTTGATATTAAATCTAGGCTTTAGGATCATTAGATTTCATGACAGTGAATTTGGCCTTCTTTTTAGGTTCTTACTTGATCTTCTTACTACCAATGGGAATTATGACATGAGACCAATCCATCTTTATTTTCTCTCCCATATCTCTAGAAAAAAATTTACTCAAAAGCATGCCATAGCTAACCAGAGTATCAACTACTAGGATGGTCAATTTCATTCTCTATGTAGGTTGTGCAACTAATGCTACTTGCACATCTTTTACTTGTCCTACAAGGGGGAGCTATTTTGCATCCATGGAATATAAAAATCCAAATGTCTTGGTTACAATTAAGCATAGAGCATGAGAAATAGAGGAAGGAATGACATTATCAGAGGCTCCAAAATTACTTAGATTATGACCATTTATGTATAAGGACACACAAAATAGATCACATTTATGACCAGGAGAGGTAGCCAGGACTGGCGCTTCTTCTTCTTTAAAGAGCATAGGTAAGACAACTTCTTCATTAGCTAGTGGGCCACTATTCATTGGGATTGGTCATTACTAACAATAGTATTGGCATTAGGTTGAGGTTTACAATTAGCCTTGCCTTTTTAGTAGTCTACTAGCTTTTGCAATTTGATAGGGTGGATTTTTAGATAATCAAGGGGAGACACCTAGATACAATCATCTTTATAGTATTGAATTATATAGAATGAGGAATGAGGCTTACCATTTGGTTCAGATCTTGTCTTATCTTTCCTTCAAGATGAGGAAGTAGATGCTCCAGCTACAACTAGTGAAAAATTGGGGGCTGTGTTATAGGTAGGAATTGAGTTCACTAGGCTCTTTTCTCTTTGACTGATTGTTGCCACAGTCATTTTCACTCCATCCAAAGTGGTAAAGCAGTCACCTCCAACATCCAAATCCAATTCATACTCCAAGAAAAATTTTCTAGAGTCTCTAGGGGGAGGAGAATTATCTTTTCTTTTAGGATATTCAATTGTTAGGTCATTGCTAGTACTAATTTGTTTGTATCTTTTCATCTATTGTAAAGAATCACTGTCATAATCCTCTCTTAGGTGAAATATACACATTTTTTTCTCTTTGGGAGTTGCCTCAATGGAAATATTTTGCTAGGTAGGTGGTAATTGTAATAGTTTTCCTTCACATTACCTTCTGGGACTATCTTGGTAAGGTTACTAGGAGGGAATAATTTTCTCCATTTGCATTTTCATGGAAATCATCTCATTTGATAGCTTCTAAATAATTTATTTAGTGTTAGTGGCTATACTAAAAACAAAACTTGTCAAAGTCACTTTGAATCTCTCACTTCCATTTTATGACTACATATCAGATCATCCTCCAATTCTATCATTAAGGTCTGAGCAGCTTGAAGATTAGCCACATATGCTCTTCTGATTTGAAATTTGATGCCTAGGGATATTGAGCTAAAGAAAAATATTTTGATTATTATCACTTAGTCTACTTATAGTAGGGATTTGGTTGACTAGTTTATTTTGTAATAAAATCTCTCATAGGAATGCTAGGTTCCTTCTTAATTAGTGTAAGTTGTGAAAACTAAGTATTTTCATCCTTCGTTCTGTTATAGTGGGCCTCAAATAAATTTTACATGTCATCCCAGGTTGTAAAACATCCCTCTAAAGTATTTTGAAACCAATCAACTATGTTCTCAATAAGAGTCTGTATGAACATCATTACTGCTACAACTTCATGTTGAGGGAAAATGATGCTACATATTATAAAGTAAGTAGCAATGTGCTCAGCAAAAAGGTTTTCCAATCACCATTGAACTTGGGGAAGTTCTTTCGAGAATCTCTTGGTAGGTCATTATTAGAAACAAGCCAAAGAGGGTCAATAACATTACCCTAAGGCATGACCATAAAATCAAGAAGAATTACTAGTATTATTTGAAAGGTGATAGTAGTAGGGACTACCACTACATGAAGGGTGAGAGCATTGCAAAGTGATGGGATCTAATTATAGAAGATAGGAGGTGAAGAGGAATGATTGCCTCTCTAGGAAATGGGGTGAGGTGGTGGAAATAGAGCTCCGCAAATACCTTGAAACGCTAGATCTTGTGAGAAGGATCTTCCTCTTCTAAGAGGATCCTCCAATATAGGGAAATCAACTTTCTTTACTTCTTTGAACACTGGGTCAATTCACCATTTGCCATAAACACATTAAGTATATGTAGGATCCAAGATGAACTTTCTTGATTCACAATAGGTGCATTTCTCTCAATCTTCTTTCCTATAATATTCCTTTCCAATACTCAATATTGGACTCTTCTCTTTCAAGCAAGAAGATGACTCTTCGATATCAGTTAAGCAACTTTTGACTTCTTTAGGCAAGAGTATTCAATTGGTTTATTATATCTTCTTGCTTGTCCTAGAAGTAGAGGTTAGGTTGCACTACTAAGATTTGTGCTTCATAAGACAACACCATTTCTCCTTATTCATTAATATGCATGAATCAAAAATTTGAATACCCCAAAGATAAGTTCTAAGATACCCAGTAAAGCCATAGATAGACTTACTAAGGTAACTTTGGACATACAAGTAATTGCCAAGTAGAATCACCAAAAACTATTGGTTAATAGTTAGTCTCCCTTAATTCCTTGGTTTTCACCTTGACTCTTAAATTCCCAATGGCTAGTGGAGAACAAAGAAGTTAAAAGTAGAATGGATCAGTGTAGTAATCTATCAAAGACCCCTAAATTGAAAGGTACAACTCCCTTTGGTGCAAGATTTACAATAAATTATGTTTTTAAGTTTTTTGAGGTATGATCTTAGCTAGAGAGCAGAAGAGTTTAATAACCAGATTGCTCAACACTTTAAACAACCTAGGTAGTTTCTAAAATATGCAATAACTTGTGAAATGCAGCCTATTCTTAGTTTAAATGCAAATATGGAAGCGTGAAAGACTAGCTATGACAACAAGACAGTAGAAGGAATGATAGAATGGGAAATTCCCAGATTGCTAAGTTAGTTGATATTTGACAATACCTTGATTGTCCCCTTTTTAGCTACTCCATTAATAAAATTCCAATCATCTGATACAATGAACTAAACTAAACATACAAACTATAGTACATAACAAAAGAAGAGGAATGACACTTATGCTAAAGAAAGTAAAGTTTATGATCTACAAAAATGAAGGAAATAAAACTAAGTTTACTTGAAATCATTCAAATTTCAGCTATAGCACATTCATTCCAAATATCATATAATAACTAAATAAGCAACAAAATTAAAAGTAGATTCAAAGCCCCTATCCCTATAATTTTATGGGATTGATCTGTCTAGATAGATATAATAGTAGGGTAGGGTAGGGTAGGGTAGGGTAGGGTCCATCCTATTATTTATGGCCATACCCATAAAAGACTTTTAGGCTAGGGGGCTCCTACTATTATATCCCTGTGCATATTATTGTAGCCTATAGAAACAATGATACACACAGTAGTCCTAGCTATAGGGGTTTTCCAACAAATATTTTTTTTGGTCTTATTAATTTCTCAAAAAGTTACATATATAGGCCTCTTCAAAATGGCCAGTTACATTTTATGATTGTAGTGGAGAGCATCTCTAAATGGAATAAACTAAAAATAGGACATGATTGAATCATTGTCTATTATAGAGACCAAGCTTATCAAGAGAATGCCATAAATGATTACAAAAAGAGAAGGAAGAGAGGAAATGAAAAATGTCTGAAAGAATTTTATAGTATCATTCCTTCTTAGGAGTAATTTCCTTAGCTCTATAAGCCTTCATTACATCTTTTACTTTGTCTAGCTCCTTGACACCTAGGCTGATGAAATTTTCAGTTCAAGTCATCTAGTAGTCATGCATCTTAGTCAATTCATCCACTCTAGTGATCTTTGATTGGAACTTCTCCAATGCATATGTTAATATTGAATCAATAGATGAAAGATTTTGGATTTTTCACATCGAGAAATTGAGTGGATCAACAACTTCATCAACAAATTCTAGGAACTTGGTCTTCATCATCTTAATATCTACTAATCTTTCATTGGAAGACACATAGGACTTTGTGTGTAGCACTTTCAAATATTCAAATAGCTTTTCTATGACCTTCTGTACCAGGTCATACACATCCTTAAGCTCATTTTCTATTTAACAATGGCTATTCAACTATTTCAAGGATCCCATGGGAGATGGTAAATTGGTCTTCATATTGACCACTTCTTGCAATAGTTCCAATTGCTCTATTACTCTATCTGTTATGTTTTACATGGTAATTTGATGACTAGAAGTTTCCTCCCTTAGCTTGTAAGCATCTAACAATAGATTTCTTAGGTAAAAGCACAAACTTGTGTCACCCTTTTTGTGAAACCCCACTCAAGAACCCAAAAGAAATGAACCTAATATGTTGTAGAGTTTACTAAACTATTTTTTTTGAAGTTTAAACAACATCAAACCAACAATAATCTGGAAGCAATATATACATACACATCAAGAACACATAATCAGTTACAAATATAGTTTCAATTCCTCAAGGGTTCCTTCACATTGAGTCACATTTTAAGAAAGTTTTATTAATAAGTTTAAGTATTAATTATAATATCCATTGAGTAAACACATACATAGTCATATAAGAGAATGCATAAGTTCAACTAATAATATGAAAGCACATCTAATGAACAACATCCACTACACATGTCATAGGGTATGTGAAAATAGATACAAGTACATCAATATACAATACAATATCCCGTAGCATCTCAAAACACATGATACATAGATACATCAAATGAATTTAGCAGTCTCCAAGATAAGAGGAAGAATGCTAATGGTACCATTGTATCAAGGAGCATCCAAAATATATTAATCTAAGGGGGACCCAAATGGAAAGAATACACTACCTCTTGACCATGTGGTCATCTAATTAGGCTCCCAATCCTATTGTGCATGAGAGATAATTTACGAACCACAAAGATGATCAAATCATAAACTAATCTTAGGAAAGGAATCTTGATAGCCAAAACTACCTCAAGGGTAACACAAAATACTTCAAAATAAAAGATAATCCAAGTTGAAATAACACTCATCCAATACCAACACCACATACCAAGTCAACATCTAAATACCAAACATAAATCAAGTATCAAAACCCAAAAAGATACAACCACCTCCAAAACAATGTCAAATGTCACAAGCATAATAACCAACAAATAACAACAGCCATCATTGATAAAGCAAACTACCAATCACTAACTCCAACAATAAAAACACCACCAATGAATAACTAATCATTCATTAATAAAAGTCAATTATCAACAATAAATGGCATCCAATCAATGAGTAACAACTCACAATAAATAAACCATCAAAAGTAATATCCAATAAGTACACTACTAGAGGAAAATATAAAAGAACCATGAAGGAGACTCAGGCTACATAATATGGAGTGTCATCACATGAGCCAACTCTAAGGTTACCCTGGCAGTCTCTTAGGACCTTAGTCCCCTACTAACTCTATGCAAAACTATAATACCCTCTCATGATGACAAGGAAACTAGTCATATCTCTCAAGGTATCATCTCCATCTCATCCTTAGTCTATACAAGCACTCAAGCCATGGATGAGGAAAAAATTCTAACTTATCTTTTTAGTGTATCTCAAGGAAAGGGCTAGGAAAGATATTTTAATTACTATGTTATCACTTCTTACGCAACTTACAATGAGTTACCTTGGTAGCCACTTTCGGCCTTGTCCCACATTGCAATCCACTCCCATAGACATGCACCGAGACTGCCTTCTGAAAAATCACAAACCACAAGAGTAATATTGATCAAATTTGGTTCATTAATAGGCAACCAAAAAAATAGCATTGGTTCTCTAAACCCAAGTTCTCATAAATGTTCAATAGCATAAAGCTCATAAAACATAAATCTTAATTCAAATTATAAAGTTCATCATGACATCCAATCAAAATAATCATAAAAGAAATCTCAAAAATTGCCTCTAGTTCACATACTAACTTGGCCAACTAAACAACCAACAAAGAAAAATTATCATGAAAATAAACATCACAATACTATAAATAGAATATTAGAAAACACATAATTTTTAGCCACATGATTTAATTCCACAAATTTATCTTGATTAGTTTGGGTCATAAGGATGTGTTTAGAAATAAAGTAAGAATATACATGTTTTAGATTAAGGTAAAAATAGGTTTTGAAGGGACCCGAAACCCTTAACAGAAAAAAAAAGAAAGAAGATAAACCAATAAGCACAACTAGGTTTTACAAGGACCTAAAACCTATAGTTTAAAAGTTACAAAATTAGGTTTTATAGGGACCTGAAACCACAAAATAAAACCATAAAAATGAAACCAGGTTTTTTAAAAAAATGAACAAAAACCAGATAAAAAACCTAGACCAAAGACCAATTACCAAAACTGCTACCAGAATATAGACTAGTTACAAGAAACACTAGTAGCTTCTATTGTATCTCTTTGATCATTTTCACCACCTCTTTGCTCACCTCCATAGTGCTTTGGATGGTATCATTAGCAGATCCCCTAGTTTCCTTAGTTGCCTTCTTTCTTGAGCTCTATCTTGTTCTTTTACTTGGACCACCAAGAGACATTATTTCTTCATTATTTCTCTTCCCTAAGCTTACAGTAGTTGCACAAATGATGGAAGTAACTTGCTCCATCTTATTGTCACTCTCTTTGATCAAAAGACAAAGTTTGTGTTCATATTCCTTTAATTTATCTGGTATATTACCAACCTAAACTTCCATCTGAATGACCTTTTCTCAGTCAGCTTCCTAGTCCCACTGCATCTTTCCCACTTTTTTTTTCAAATTCATTAACTCATTATACATCCAAGAGTCACCTTGAAGAGAGGAATCAACCTTAAGCTTAACAATATGTAGGAAAGAAAACATAGTGTCTTTACCAGTTGATTCATCCTTTTGCTTCCTCATTTCTTCCTTACTAGTAGACTCATCCTTCTCTTTCCTTGTGTCTTCCTCTATATTGATAGCATCCTTGCCAGTGAGGTCCTCCTTTTCCTTTGCCATTTCTTCTTTTTCATCCCTCTCTCTCTAGGTATGCTCACTCTAATTTATATCCTCCCCTCCAACATTATTTGACCCTATGTTTTTATCATTTCTTTTATTAGCCTCGTCCTTACCAGTCTCACCCTTACTGCTAGGGTAACCCTCCCAATTTGAGTTGAAATCTCCCACATCTGTATTCTCCTCCTCCTCCATATTCTTTTCATCATTATTATCTAAATTCTTAGACTCAATAATTTCCTCCATATTTTTTTGAGTTTCTTGCTTCAGACTCCTCCTTCTCACACTAACCACTTCCTCATCCTTACTATTCCTAGAGTAGGTTTCACTAACAAAGCCCTTCTTTTTCTTAGAGGAAGGGGAAGAAACAATAGCCTTGTTCTTACAGTAATTCTCAATTAATAGGATTAACCCTTCATGTAAAATCTCAGATAAAAAGGAAAAGAGATCCTATCCTTGTACCAAAAATGATTTGGGAACACAAAATGAAATTTATGCACATGCTTAACCCTACCATCTAAAATAAAATACTCATAGATGCAAGAGAGAATGTCCTACCAGATAACCTTAATTTGATCTAGCTCATAAAAGTCACCATTCTTCTCCACATTCTTTTTCTCCTCATTCATTTTTTGAAATTTCTTAAATGCAGCATTGGAAATACTTGTTTCCTTACTGGATTGTATGCCCTCCTTAGGAAAGCTCGTCACCTTAGCTATGAAATCTTCGAACAAATAAACCATCACCCCATGCATAGAAACCCTATCCTTGATCCAATTTTTGTATAATGCATCTATGACACATGGTTTATATCCATGAAGGTACTCCAAGTAAGTGGTGATATTACCCTTCTACAAAATCTACCAAATAGAGGCTTTGGCCTTCCATACTTTACAATTGTTTGGTTCCTATTTTCTTGGTTCCCCATCCATTTCTGCAAACTTCATTTTACTACAAAATGCCAAAGTCGAGTAGACAGGTAGACATAAAGAAATAAGCAAAGCCAAGGTATTCATTAAAACAACTAAGTTGCTCATATAAACACATACGTGCCAAGCCAAGATAATAATTGCATTTATGTACTTTCTCAAGAAAATAACACTGACTTCTGTAACCCCACTTCCATCAATCATCAAATTGCTAATCTTACCAAATCTTTCCCTCTATCGCATGAGTTCTATCATAATTAATAAGAGTTTTCAAATCCACACTCCTTCTTAGGTCATCATGCCATGTCATCTTTCACTCCTATTGGATAGCCTGGTTAGCGATCCAATCATCCATGGCATTACCTTCACAGAAAGAATAAGATATAAAGACTTTCTCAAATTTATCCATTAAAGATTTAATTTCCATTACACTAGCTTCGATAGACTAGGTGATCAAACTTTTACCATTAAGCATATTTACAATGTTCAAGGAATCTCCTTCCATCCAAAGGTGCTAAAAACCAATTTCCACTACTAACCTCATTGTATATAGAGCTATAGTAGCCTCAACTTTATGGCTGTTAGAAATACAAATAGGTATATCAATAACATCTATTAAATTACCTGTGCAATCTCTCAAAACTCCTCCACAACTCACTTTTCCTAGGTTTCCCTTTAACCCATCCCATAGGAGGAGCCTTCCATCTAGTATTCATTCTTGGATCTTCTTTCTTCATATTAGAGCATTTGGAAAACATTGGATTGTCAATTTGAAAATCTTTATTACACTTTCTCTAGAAATTGAAGTTTTTCTTTATTGCCCTGGCAATGTTTTGGCCAAGCACCCACTCTAGCATTTCTTTATTTCTAAAGATTTTGTTATTTCTTTCTTTCTAGATACCCCACCAAAGATGGGGAAGAGTAATTTTCCATATGAAATCAACAACAGTATCCTTAGATGGGTAGATCCAGCTCTTAAAAAAATGTTCTATATTATTTTAATGAACCCAAGTGATATTCTAGAAGTTAAGAATAGAGCTCCATACTTGATGATGGTAATTATAGTTTAAGAACAAGTGATGATGTAGGAGTATCGAAAGGTATAAGGGCAATTTAGTGTCACCAAAAGAAATTACTTATACTTAGTTTTTGTTTCATGTTTTTTTATTTTTGGATACCCATTTGGGTCAAATAAAGGTTCCAACACTCATAGCTCCACTAGTAGTGTTTTAGGTTAGAGTATTTGAGCACCTTGGGATATGTGTAAATGCCAAAAAAATAGGACTATGTAAGTGAGAAATAATTATGGTAGATTAGAAGGTGCAAATTTGAGGGAGGATTAAAATTTTAATTTAGAATATTCTAGAAAAAGAATCAGGTCAAAAGGCTACACGGTTTGAAAGTTATCGCAGTTTTTAGTTTCTGGAGACCTCCTAAGAATGCTTCAAAGTCAAGTTTAGGGCATTAAATGACCTTGTACAGGGCTGAAAAATGGGGGATGAGAAAAACTGTTCCATAAGGCTATAGATCACTTCAAAATCTTTTCAAAAATATAAATAGTTCATCAATCGGAGCTACAGTTCAAAAGTTATACCTCCCAGAAGTTCGATTACCGTTTCTGGATTCTTCTAATTTTGTGCCGACTTCTAATGCAGCTTTTGGAACCTTCTATTTGGTCGGTGGATGCCAACTAGCACTTTCTAGAATGTATTTCTAATCCTGAACCCTTTGGTGTCTATTCAAGGACATTTTTGGCATTGTAAAACGTAATTCAGAGTGGAGTTTGAGAGAAGGTACTGGGAGAAGAAATTATCTCCAGATTTATGCTATTGTAAGCCCATAGGGCATGTTTTGGAGTTTGTTTCTCAACACTAAGTGTACAAGCATATTTTCATAGTTAATAAAATTTCCCTCTCCTGTTGTGTCCATTCTGTTGTTTGGCTTGACCCTATCAAGTGATCTTTGTCTTCATAACCTTCTTTACATAGATTGTACCTATCAACCACATTTATGCCTCTCTTCTGCAAATTGTCTTGAGTAAGAATTTTATTCTGAAGGAAGATCCAATAAAAGATATTTATTTTTGGTATAAGACCTTTTATCCAAGCTCTTGTCCATAAAGGGCAGTTACCTTTCTCCTCAGATTTGCAAATAGCGGAAACATTGAAATGGCCACTTGCATCAACACTCCATATCATCTTATCATCCTCAAGGGGATACAAATAAAAGGCATTCAACATAATCTAGATATTATGAAAAGACTGGTTAACATCAACAAGGTTAACTCAATTATTATTATGCTAGTAATGTTCCACAAGTGTCTGATACAATTGTTTGCATTTATCAATATGGGTCCTATCCTCAAAATCCTCAATTAGGGGATGATCTAGTATTCAAATACCTTCCCAGAATCTAACCTTCTACCCATTTCCAACTTTCCATAATCATCATTTACTTAAGATATTCTTAGTTCCCTGCACAACCCTTAGATAGCAGGAGGGGAAAGAACATTAGGAGATGACAAAAAATCAGATAATGAAGGAGCATTAAAAAGATACTTATGTTTCCATATTGTACTCCATTCCTTATCATCATGATAAAATCTCCATCCCTATTTGGCTAAAAGATCTCTATTCATACTTTTCACTAACCTGATTCCCAATCCAGCTTCCCTGATAGGCTTACAAATTTGATTCCAAGTTATTAGAGCCATTCTCTTCCTTTCCTCGGTTATAGACCAGAGAAATTTTCTTTGGATTTTAACAATACTATATGAAAATTTTGTTGGAATTCTAGAAAGACTCAAAGCATAAGTGGGGATACTTTAGAGACAAGCTTTAAGGAGGGTAATTTTACCAACTTGACTCAAAAGGTCACCCTTCCAACCCGCTAGCTTCTTATTGAACTTCTTAACGAGATATTCCCAAAAGAATTTTGAGTTTTAGGTCCCAAATGGAGACCCACGTAAATACAAGGAAAAGATCCTATTGAACACCCTAGAATTTTAGAAATTTTGTTCTATCTCAGAACAAGGGTATTAATAAAAAATAAAGAGCTCTTATTATAATTTATCAACTAACCTAAAGAAAAAGAGTACAAACGAAGGGCTTTCTTGAGATTTCTAGCTTCCTTGACTTCAACTTTCCCCATGAAAATAGTGTCATCAAAAAATTGACCATGAGAACAAGTAAGAGGCTGAGAAGAAGGCTACAAACCTTTAATATCCCCTTAAAAAACTAGTTTCCCTATATATCTCCCAAACAATTAGCCATAATAGTGAACAGAATAGGGGATAAAGGGCCTCCCTGTCTCAAACCCCTAGAAGGGCTAAAGAATTTAAAAGAACACCCATTCACTATAATATCAATAGAATTAGTAGAGATCAACTAAGAAATAGCCCTCGCAATCCTATGATTAAAACCAAAGGCCAATAAAATCTTGACAAGAAAAGCCCATTCCACTCTATTATAGGCTTTCACAATATCAACTTTCATGATCAACTCCCGAATGTTAGAAAAAGATAAAGAATGAATATTCTAATGAGTAGAAATAATAGAGTTTTGAATTTTCCTACTTGGGACAAAACCATTTTGTTGAACAACAATAAGAGATGGAAGCACCAAAAGCATCCTGGAAGTATGGACTTTAGACGTAATCTTATAAAAAGAATTACAAAGACTAATAGGCCTAAATTGGTCTTGAGAATCAGCCCCAATCTTTTTAGGAATAAGGCATAGGAAGGTTGAATTTATTTAATTTAGCATTCTTTTAGCGCCAAAGAATTCTTTAACAACATCACATACATCTTTTCTAACCAGTTTCCATGCCTTCTGGAAAAAGAACATAGGAAAACCATTTGGTCCTAGAGACTTATCCCCTCCTAAGGAGTAGATAGCCATTAAAATTTGTTTTACCTTGGGAATGGCACCTAACAATTTATTTTTCTCCTCAGTAATTAGAGAAGGAATCACCTTTAAAAGTTTATCTTGATGAGTAGAATCAATGTTAGAGATAGATGTCATCAAAGAAGAAAAAAAGGAGACCATCTCTTTCAAAATATCATTTTCCTCAGTAATCTTCAAATTACCTTTCTTAAGATATGAGATATGATTTTTAGCTCTATGGTTCAAAGTAGAAAGATGAAAAAACCTGGTATTCTTATCTCCTTGATTTAGCCAAACTAATCTGGATCTTTGCCTCCAATAAATTTCCTCTTTAGTAGCAATGTCATGATACTCTACCAATTTTTTCTCTTCTCTAACAAGGTCAAGAGTGTAACCTTCCTCTTGTATCTTGCCCCACTTGCTTTACTCTAAAAAATATTACCTAAACATCTCTTATTCTAGATTTTAACCTCTTTTTTGACATTTCTTAATTTTGAAGCCACTCTAAAAAGAGCAGTTCCTTCAACATCTATATTCCACCATTCAACCAATTTACTCTCAAACTGTGGGTCTCGCATCCACATTTTTTCAAGCCTAAAAGGAATTTTTTTTTTTAATATTAACCTTTTCAGCAAAAAAAATCAAAGGAAAATGATCCAACCCAATTTTTTGTAATGCCTCCAACTTGCATACAAACTCTTTAGTCCAATTAGAAGAACTAAGAGCTCTATCCAATCGAGCCTAAATACAATCCTCACTTGGCCTCTTATTACTCTAGGTAAACTCAATTCTATGAAGATCTAGGTCCATTAAGCCCTCCTTATTAATGAAATCCATTAGATCTAGTCCCCCATCTAGTTGGCTTACATTAGCCCCTTTTTTTTCATGGTCATAAAGAGGAACATTAAAATCCCCCATGGAGATCCATCTTCCAAAATAGTCTTTGCTCTTTATATAAGATAGAGTTTCCCATACCTTTTTCCTAGAGTTATTAATATTTGGAGCATACATATTAACAATATACCATTCATTATTCTAGTCAATGCTAGTAATTTTATCCAGCATGAAATGTTTCCTAGCATTCAAAATAGTTCCCAAGTAGTGGTATTTCTTCCATAACATTAGAATTCCCCCTAAAGCTCCTTCTAAACTACTTTCTTTTAAACAATAATCTTTAAAAGATTTAATTTGTTCAACTCTCTCCTTCTCCATGTTTGTTTCTTGCAGCAAACAAAAAACTCGCTTATGCTTCCTAACAAAATTCCTAATAACATCAAGTTTATGACTACTATTTAGTCCCCTAATATTTCAAGTAATAATTTTCATGTTTTTTTTTGGGCATAAAATCTAGAATAGTTTCTTGTCTTCCATCAGCAATATTCTGCAAACTTTCTATTTCTCTAGTTTTCCTAGAAGATTTCTTTCTAGGTTTCTCTTGAGTTCCAATATTTGGTTTCACCTTTACTTGCTACTCCAATTTACTACTATGAGCCTCTTCTCCTTTTGGAACTATATTACTTTTCTTTTCCATTTTTTTTGTTTGACTTAGTTTTTGTTTCAAATCCTTCCCTTCCAAACTCTTCTCCTCAATTTCAAAATAATTCCTAAAGGGAAAAATTTCTTTACACAAGGGTGTCTCAAGAGGCTTAGGAATAACATTCTAGTTTTCAATAAACTGGATATTCTAGGATTCTTCCAACACCATCGATCTAATTCTATCCATTAGAATTTCACCCTCCTCTATTTCCTCCATCTCAACTAGATCTTCCTAGTTTGTATCATTCTTCTAATAAATGACTAATTTCTTTGTCATGTCAAACATATTCTCTATATTTTTCTTAGGTGAGGTAGAGTCTAACATCACCCCTATCTCCTAATTTTCACTGCTCAAGTTTTCCTTCGAGGTAGAATTTGGTATTATACTAGTTTCCTGAAGTTCTGGATTTAGATTTTCCTTCACACCCTTTGCACGAGTAACATTAGGTTTCCAAACTTTCTTCTAAGTTTTTACTTCCTTGTTTTTATCTTCCTTATCAGTCTTAGGATAGTTCTTTCCTTTTTTAGGATAACTTTTCACCTTATGACCCTACTTTTTACAGGTAAAACAAGCATTTGGAAGATCTTCATATATAATTTCCTATATTCTTTTTCCAAGTTTTGAAATTAGTTCCACCTTTTTAGGGAGATGATTCAAGTTTTCCACTTTCACATATAATCTTGAACCATAGTATGATCCACTACAATTAGTTCCCCAAAGCAACCAGCTATTCCCTTAAAGATATCTTCATGCCAAAATTCCAAAGGGAGGCTAGGAAGTCTAACCCAAATCGGAGTAGTTAAGAAGAAGGCATCAGAAAAATCCATGTTTGGCTCCCATTTTTTAATAGTGAGAGTACTTTTTTCAAATGACCATGGACCTCCACAAAGAACCATATTCGTATCTTCTTTTCAATTAAAAACAAATGAAAGGAATCCATTCAACATAGGAGCTATATCAACTCGACCATAGATAAACCATTTTTGTTTAATAATATTTTTCAAAGTTTCTATATATGGTCTACCCCCCATGAATTTTCCCACAAGAGTAAATTCCATAGAAGATATAGAAAAATCAATGATTGGGTCAGAAATAAATATTTGAAACTCACCTTTCTCCCAACAAGATTTCAATGTAACTAGTGGGAAAGATGATTTTCCACTAGGTTTCCTACCAAATAGGGAAGACCATATCCTTTGATTGCCTAACTCTTTCCATGAATTTTTTGCTTTCCTCTCTTTCGTGACCTCAACATTCTCCAAAGGATTCTTCTCATTCTTGAGTTCTTGACCAGACATGTGATTTGCAATAAAAGGATCCAAAGAAAGCTCCTAGACCCCACATCTAGTGGTACTAGCATCTGTAATTCTTGCAAAATTTGTCAAATTTCCTCATTTTGATCTTTTGTTCGACCAGGATCAGTACCTCCCACAAGATTATCCCCTTCCAATTTCTCGCCTAACAGAGAGCCAGCCAATTCAAAAACACTTAGAGTGCCAACAATTAGAAGCTCCCTTATGTTATAAAGTTATTTGGTATTTTCTTGTAATTTTCCCTTTGAAGTCAAAAGCTATCTTACTTTCATATTTTCCTTGTAAGAATATACATGTTAATATAAATTGTTAACCTAATATACTTATTTTAAAAAATAAGTATTTAAATATCCAATCTTTTTCTATATAAAATATCATGCAATATTATCATGTTATTAATTTAAAAAATCTTAAATCATAAATGATTTAATTAATAACGTAAATGTATACTACTAGATTAAATACTAATATCAATTTCATTTCTAAAATATTAATTTGACTTCTATTTAAGTCCAATATTAATATTTACTTTTCCTTTAATTCATAATGCAACTAGAGATAAAATTATAAATTTAATTTAATTATTTATAATTTCTCTCATAAAGTCAAATAGTTATTAACTAAATGATTACAAAGTGAACTATCATAACTTCTCTTAAAATATAATAAAATTATAAATATTTATTTATTAACTTCCCTCTTGCATTAATAATTATAAAATTATTTATATGCAACTAAGAGTTTAATTAGACTTAAATAATCACTAATACTAACATTCACTTTATTAATAAATAGATAATATTTATTTAATCTTAGAAATTAATATATTTTTATTTTTATTTTTATGTTTAAATAAATAGATTTGAAAATTAAATTATATTTTTATAAAATAAAAATAAACATGCAATTAGTATTTTCACATGTCTTTGATCTCTCAATTCATGCAAGCACACTATAATTAGTTTTCTATTTTAAGCATATTTTTTTTCACATGCATGTAACAATACTATACTTAGCTTTCTATTTTTAGCATATTTGTTTTCACATGCATGTAACCATACTATACTTAGCTTTCTATTTTTAGTATATTTGTTTTCACATGATGTATAAGTTTTGTTACAACATGTTCTCCTCTCAATTAATGTTTTATTTTTTCTAATAAATTTTGCAATTTAAATTATTTTAGAAATAAGAATATTATTTATCTATATTTAGAAAAATCATGATAATCTCATGGTTCTAATGACATATTTAAAGTTGAAACCCTAACTATTTGATTTGTTATTTTCTTCCAATTTTCCTGTGTTAAAAGGGCTTTAAAAGAATATAGTCACAATAATTTTCTATAGTTTTTTCTATAATTTTCCTTAGTCAAGTTTTTTTGATTAACAAATTTTCTTTTTTTAAAATCTACAACATAATTTTTTATTCAACAATCAATACAATAAATTAATAAGTAATATGCAAACACCTAGGAAGACACAAAGTAGATAGATCTTTCAATAAAATTCTACAATGGGTTTTCAAACCCTACCTCAAAACCACACCTAAAATCCAAGACAATCTATGAATGCATGCAAATTCCAAACCCTCTGAAACCCTCAACAATTCTTTTGATCCAATTTTGAATTTTGCTCCCCAAAATCTATGTAATTACAAAATGAGCTTGAGATCTCTAATAAAGAGTTCTCCCTTAAATAGGGGCTCTGATTGTGCAATCACAAGAGGGAACTCACTGATCAATTACTGTTTATTACTTTATTACCTTTTACCTTTTCATGCACAACTCTTTTACGTATTTAATTACAAAATATCTTAATTTAAATAATTAGCTTTCTCTTTTTAATTAATTTTTAAAGTGTTTTAATAATATATTTATTAATATATATAACTAGAACAATCAAAAATAAAAATTGACTTTAGACTTATATTCTCTCTTTTATAATTATTCAACTTTCAACTCACCTAAAATTGATAGTTTTCATCTCCCACCACATTTTCCCAAACAAATCTATTCTCACCCAAAGAAAAATTATACATTCTGGAAGAGGACTCTCTCTTCTAGAATGCCATATAATTTTTTTAAAAAAATTCTATGATTTAATATTTTTCTCTTTCTCAAAATTGAAATCTTTTCAAGTGTTAAAATATGTGCTTGTAGAATTTTTTAATTATAATTTACTATATCTAATGAAAATACTATAAACTCTTTACGAGAATATCCTTGACTTTGAGCTCTATATAATGTTGTTAATATTTTACTAAAAGAATGTCATAAAAAATAGTACGAGTTATTGAAATGTTAGTTTTCTAAAATAATTTTATTTCTTTGGTAATTGGATACAAACTAGTATAAAACATGCATTTAATAGACATTTCCAATTCGAAAAGTGTGAGACCATATATAACTTAGCTAGAATGAATTTATCTAGATCATATATTTGAAGAAAATTAATTTTTGGATAGAAATACTCAAATTCAATCATTTGATAAGTCAGCCTAGAAGATGACATAGCTTTGTACTTTTACCCCTAGACCAAATTCTCAATTAGTGGGCAACCTTGTGCCTTCATCTAATCAACCCATGCTTGACCAATTTGCCCAAATTGCCTTTCTCGTTGTAGCTTAATAACAATTTCTTATTCTCTTCTGCATTTGCATCAAATACACTAGTTGAAGTACTTCCAAGTACAAACCTTATGTAGTCCATTAATTCTTTTTTTGAGGCCTTGAGAACCTCTTTGTCCACCCTCAACTCATCTAGCCTATCCTCAATCTTTTCATTACTAGACTTCCATATATTTATGATGGAATCATGAACATGGATACCAAGTTTCACCGTTCTAATCTAGAAGTCATTTGCAATGAGCTCATGGAACTTTCTCTCCTTTTGAGGTCCTTCTATCTCCATCAACATGTGGCTTGTAGAAGGATTAGTAGCAAATGTTGCTACAAAATTTTTCTTCTTTGTGTTCTTCGATGGTGGCTAAGAAGAAATTTCCTATGTGATAAGGCCCTTTAATGGGGAGGCTTCTTTGTATCTCCATTTCTTCTACTCAATAGTTTCCTCCAACCACGAGTTAGTTGAAAGGACATTGAGTGTTGATTGCAAGGCAATAGGATCAAAGAGTTTCCTTGGGACTAGGGGATTTTACTTTCTCTAAGAAACAATGGGGAAGGTAGTGACTTTGGTTACAAAGAAGACCAAAGTATCCCCTTTTTGTGATGTATCTTGCTCTTGGCCATCTATGGGCTTGGTGTCACCATCCAAATTGATGACTTGGACATGGGAGGTAGGCTTAGCTACTGACTTCTCTCTAGGGTTAATAATCATCATGAAATATTAAAAATCAAGATTGAACATGTTTTATCTCATGGAAATTATGAGCATAATTACATTATATTTTAAATCAATGGTGAAAACTAAATATTGATAATATATCTCTAAAGTAACTAATAATTATGATAATTATTCATGAATTAATTTTAATTTCTTCAATAATGTATAGTATTTAGCTAAATCAAATCTAATTATCTATCTAATATTGTGGAAAAACTTTGAGTTTAAATTTTTTAATAAAATAAATTATTTAGCGATTTTAAATATTTTAGAATTAAATTTAATAAAAATGTGGTGATTTAGGTTGCATTAAATATTAAATTATTGTCCAAATTAGTAGCAAAAAAATTCAAAAATAAAAATAAGAAATTGAATATTCACCACTAAAAAACACCCTACTTTTCTTGTTCTTTCTCTTTTTCCTTCACCTTCTCCCATTCCTTCTCCCTAACTATTCCCATATATGAAAGAGATACACCTCCACAAGTGGGGGTAATTGGAAAAATTTTCACTAAGGTTTGGTCTCTTCCTTGGCCTATAGACTGAGTTGGGCCTGCACATGTTGAAGTGGCAAGTAGTGGTGGAGGTTGCTACAAGTGATTGAGAAACTCTAGAAGTCACTCCAAAAGTGGATCTAGTAATTCCCATTAATTTCTTTCTCGCTCAATTCCACTCAACCCACTTCTCCATCCTATTGATAATTTAGTGCATCAAAATCTCTATGGTATCAATGATCGACCCTACAAGTGGGGTAGACATAATGGGAGTGCCTTTAATATTCTTGTAATACAAGTGATGCATATAAGAGCCATCATCTGCAAGATTAGAAACATCAATAGAGTCATGATATAATTTAACTTCATTAATTGTCAAACAACACCAAAAATTCTTCTGGGTTTGTTGCTCATTAAGACAAACAACCCAAAAATCTTCAATATTTGGAATGTGTTTATAGGCATATCCCAACTTCAAATGATCCCTCATGAAGTTTACTAGGTCATAGTGAGGCTTGAGCATCTCATAATTGATTAATTTGATTTTACTTTCAAATCTCTTGATTAGATTCCAAGCATTAGATCTAGAGGCATAGGAACATGGTCCAACCACTATAGTGAAGGAAATATTGGCTATCTTCTTCACATTTGAATACAAGGTGTTCACGTCAGGGATTTACTGACATAATTTGACAAGAACAACCTTGTCTTCATGTTACCTAGGTAGTCTTTTGGGAAATCCATCAAAAGAACCTATCTGTAGATAGGAGAAGCTGAAAAATTGGAGCAAAGAGCATGGAAAGTAGCTTATAGTTGAGATTGCTTCTAGTGAAAATATTCTCTCAAGGCAGTCCTGCAATTCCCTACACAATCACATTGTGAAAGAATCGTTCACAGTTACATACTCTTCATAGCTCCTCTATAGCTGAAGGTGCAGGTATAACTCATACACCTTCTTGTTTTCATCATAGTCTTTATTTTTGGGAAGACTTGACCATAGATGATACGTAGCCAAGGCATAGATTAAGTACAAAGACATGTAAATCTTCTTGAATCCCCTAGTTGAATTCAACCATGAGGCAATCTTATCTGATATGATCTCAGCCAAGTTGATTTGTAGGCATTTGGCATAGATGGCTTGCACCAATAAGAAGTGGTGCTCAATGAATTCCAAGATTTCCTCATTTCCTTTTAATCTGAGCACCAGTGTCAAGATGTTAACAATCTCCCTTTTTTAAATTGGTCCCAAAAAAAGTTTTGGGCATCTTTCTCTTCTTTGACTGAGGTGTTTGGAACTAGGTCCTCTGCATTTCCTCCCTTCTCAAGGTCTTCTTCTCATTGAAAATGGATGAAAAGGAGTTGAAGTCGATGTTAGAATATTCCTTCTTCATGGGCATGCTGAATACTGACTACATTCAAGCCTTGTTGATTAAGATGAGGATATATTGGTTAGGAAGAAAAAAAAATCTTCATCTCTAGATCATATCTCTCTATGCACTACCTTACTAGCTCTAGAGCTTGTACATCCATGGGAAAACCAACATCTTCCACCAATCCACTTTCTTTCAACTATTGAGTAATTAGGTTTATAGGCTCAGAGTTAAATCTTTTTGAGAAGATCACTTAGATCATAAAACTTGAATGATGTATCTGTTAAATATTTTAACTCACTCTCTAGGCCAATAATCTTATCATAACCTATCGCTTCGCCTGCCATTTTCTATGATTATAAAGAATGCAGTTCTCAATAAATAGCCATTTAAAATATTTGAAGAAACAAATTTGAGGAAATTCTAATGAAATAGATGTAGAGATTCGAATGTTGGTGCCACATGACCAAAATTAAGTTCAACTAATGATCATAAGGAAAAATGTGCAATAAATTTCATGTCAGGGTAAAATCACAGATCTGTGTCACCGTTTGTGATACAAAAACCTATTTTGGTCAAATCTCATTTCTCTATCAAAACTCAATTTTTTTCAAAAACTAAAAATACCCTTTTATAGATCTCAGATTCAATATCATCATTATATAAATTTTTGAGTGTTTTGATTAGTTATAATATGTTATAATCTCAAAATATTATAAGTCGATATTTCAACATTTGAGAAGATGCTCTCTCAAAAAATGAAAAAAAAAAAAAAAAATCATATCAAAAAAATTTAAAAATTATATTTATCACTAGAAGAGAGAATCCTCTTCACGAATATGTAATTTTTTTTCAATAAGGTATAGATTTGATAGGGAATTTTTGACAGGAGAAAAAAAATATTGGATTCTAACAAGGTCAAACTTGAGTACTTATAACAAAGAAAATATACATAAAAAAATAATTATTTCTTTTTTGTTCACTAGCTATACATGTCATCTATAAAATATTTTCAAATCAGAACAAAAAAAGATGATTTGCACATACTTGTTTGACATGAACTACATCTTATATTTTTTATAGTTAAAAAAGGGACTTCAAAATAAAATAAAATGAATAAATTCTTAGTCAAAAAAAGTATAAAAATTATAAGCATTAAATTCATACAATTCTAGACATTTCATCAGTTTACATCATCTTCATATTTTAAACACAAATACCATTTTTTTTGTCATTAATGTTGAACTGTCACATTCTAATATCACATTTCTTTATAAAAGGTGACATAGGTTTGTGCTTTTACCCGTCAATGACTATTTAAAACTTTCCATTTCTATGCACATAAAAAATCATAATATTGAAACCATATTACTTTACCAAAAGTAAAGTCATATAATTAAAAGCCAATTACTGAAAAAAGGTTTTAAGTTTAGTGGAAAATTCCTTATTTCCTTCAAAATCCAGAATGAAGATTTATTTGATAACTTGTTATATATGTGGGAGAGAGCACATATCAATTTTTTCATAAGCCTAGCTTTCCTTTGATTTAGAATCATAGTGTGGTGAATGATCCTTTTAATACCTTAGGCACTTCATTCTTTGCATTAAGTACTTAACACTTGATTTGATTTATGTCGGGGTTGCACCTTTAGAACTGACTATATCAGAAGAATCTATTGGGCATATTTAAAGAATATTTACACACTATAGTTACTTGGATTTCTATTTTCCAAACCTTTAAATAAGTAGTCCTTTACATTTCTTAGTGAAGAAAAACCCCACTGATAGCAAAATTTTTTGGAGAGAGGAAAATTTCACAATAGCTTCCTTTTAATTTTGACCTGATGGCTACGAGGTGAGATTTTGAGGGTGGATCTTTTAGTACAAAATTATAATAATTCCTTTTAGCATCACTCTTTCACTTCTGATGCACAAAGGCTTTAGAATTGGGCACCAACTAAATTAGTTCAAAAATAGTACATAATAATTTTGTTTCCATTTGTGAGCAGTTGGAAACCCACAAACCCATCCTTCTTCATAAAAGTAGATTTTTACCTTTGCAACTTGATTCAAGACTTTCCTAGCTTCAACTTACACTTTCATGAACCTTTCCATAATGAGACAACCGAGTGTATTTTTTTTGAACACCATCGTGACTTTATTCGCCAAGGGGGGAAAACAACCTGATCGCTTAGAATCCACAAGAAATGGAATGCCCATACAAGATGGAAGTTTGGAAACATTGGATAACATACTTCTCATCAGGAAGAAACTTGAAACACATCCCAACCCAACCTAAATTATCTAAAACCCACATGGACGGATAAGGGGAAGACAAAGCAAAGGATACCCGAAAAAGAGACAATGTGAGAACCTTGGGAACTGATGAGAATAAAGTTACCTAAAGACTACTTTGACATGAAATCTTGGAAATAGACTCTAATAATACCAACAATTATAAGGGACAAAGGAAAAGTTGAAAGTTGTCAACATAATTCTATGTGTAAAAAATGTCAATTGGGAAAAATGAAAAATTCTAGTTTCAAAGGAAAATCATACACATCTAGTGATAGTCTAGAATAGGTTCATACTAACCTATGTGGGCCTATTTATGTTCAAAGATATCGAGATAAGTATTTCATTCTATTTTTTAATGACTAGGATATTTCCAAAAGCTAATTCTGATGCCTTCTCATTATTTCAAGTGTTATTTGTACAGAGTTAAAAAAGAAATAGGGAAGAGTCTAAAGTGTTTGAGATTTAGCAGAGGTGGTGAATTCATTTCTAATGAGTTTAATGCATTCTACAACAAAAAAGGAATTAAAAGGTAGATGTTCGCACCAAGGACCCTTACTCAGAATGGTATATCTGAAAGGAGAAACAAATCAATAATTGATTGCACAAGAATGTTGATGATGGAGAAGAATGTATCACAAAAGTATTGGAAAGAAATTTGCAATACTGATGTCTATACTATAATTAGAGTACAAGTAAGAAAAGGTACAAATGCTACACCTTTTGATCTCTAGTATGGATATGCTCCTGATGTAAAACATTTCAAAATATTTGGAAGTAAATGCTATATATTCAAAGGTAATGTGAATGGAAAATTTGATACAAAGAGTGATAATGGTATATTACTAAGATGTTCTACTAAGATTGAAGCATGTATGTTGTTGAACTCTAACACTAACAAAGTTGTGGAAACTACAAATGTGAAAGTTGATGGGTTTGTAGAAAGAAATGATCTTACACGTAAGGATGAACCTAAAGATTACAACTCATTCATCTATGTGGATAATGATGCTCCAAGAATTCCTACTGAACAAGCAAATAAAGTTGTAGTTCTGTAGTGGACAAGGAATGTCGAAGTGCAACTAGAGGATTCAAAGTAGGAGAAAATGGGTGCTAAGAAATAGGCTAAAGATGTCAATCCATAGATAGGAAATATCATCCATTAGAGAAACATTACCAATCATGCATAATCTAGACTAGAACCTAGACAAGAAAGAGAAAATGAGCTGAAAATTATTGAAGAATAGAGAAGGAAACCACCTAGGCTAGCTATGTATGTAAAAGGACATCAAAAACTACAAAAAAACATTGGGGATGTAGAATCAAGTGTTATTACAAGAAAATGAATCAAACATGATACATGCTTACTTTGTGAATTTGAGCCCAAACCAACGAAGGATGCTTTAGACAGTGAAGAATGGATTCAAGCAATGAATGAAGAAATTAAATAGATTGAGAAGAACAATGTTTGGACCCTAGTAACAAGATGAAAAGAGAAAAATATTATCAAGAAAAAAATTGGTTTTTAGGAATAAGATAATTAAAAATGGCGAATTTACAAGTAACAAGACAAGACTGGTATACTAAGGATATGATAAAGAAGGAGTTGAGTATGGAGAAACTTTTTCTCATGTTGCAAGACTTGAAGGAGTTAGAAGTCTACTTGTATACTCATCCTTCAAGAATTTTAAGGTATATAAGATGTATGTCAAATCTACATTTTTAAATGGTATACTAAAGGAAGAAATATGCATAGAAAAACCTAAAGGTTTTGTTTACCTAGACAAGAAGAATATAGTAAGTCAATTGAATAAAGCTCTTTGTGGATTGACACAAGCCCTAGAAGGATGGTATGAAAGACTACACAATTATTTGGTTAAGATAGGTTTTGAGGGGACAAATGATAATAGTAGCCTATATTTGAAGGTAGGGAAGAACAATGAAGTACTACTATCTCAAATCTTTGTTGATGACATTATATTTGGAGGAAAATAAGCTTATGAAAATCATTTGTTGATGAAATGAAGAAGGAATTTGAAATGTCTATATTTGCTGAAATCAAAATATTTTTTAGATTGAAAGTATACCAAATGAAGTTTGGTATTATTATTACTTAACACAAATATATCAAGGAGATACTAAAGACCTTTGGGATGGACTAATTAAAACTAGTAAGCACACCTATGTCTATATGATATAAGTTATACAGAAGTGATGAATCTACTAATGTGAACTAGACACTATATAGATCAATGATTGGAAATTTTAATGTGTTCTTCATAGTAGACCTAATATTGGATTAGTAGTTGGGCTAGTTTCTAAATTATTATAAAATTCTAAGGAGAATCAGATGATGATAGTGAAAAGGATATTGAGATATTTGAAAGGTACAAAAGACTATGAATTGTATTACAAGAGAAGTGATAGGTTTGAACTGGAGGTATTCATTGAATCTGATTGGGAAAGAAATATTGATGATAGAAAAACAACAAGTGAAGGTGCATTCTTTATATGAAAGAGATTGGTGCCATGGACAAGAAAGAAAAATAAATGTATTTCCCAGTCAACAGGAGACACTGAATATGTGGTGGTTGCAATGAATTTTTCAAACATTATGAGGATCAAACAATTTCTGAAAGGAATAAAAGAAGAAATTATAGATCTAGTTGTTATCTATTGTGATAACACAAGTGTTATAAACATATCAAAGAATCCAGTGATGCACACAAAAACCAAGAACATTGCTTTCAAGTATCACTACTTGAGGGAACTAGTTCAACACAAAAAAGTGAAGTTAGAATATGTACACACCAAAGAAAAAATTGTAGACATATTTAGTAAAGCATAATATAAATATGCTAATGAATATATTAAAGGTAAATTAGGGGTGATTCCCCTAAACAAAGAAACTAGAGGAGAAATGGTGGATTGCATAAATGTGCTAGTTAGAATATCATATACATTGATGCAAGGAGTTCTACTTTAGGAGATGCCTAAGATAGTGAATATTAGTAAGAAGAAGACCAAAAAAATAGATCAATCATAGATAAATGAAAGACATAAGTGATAATGCAAATTTCTATGTGATCAAGATATATGAAGTATGTGAAGCCAAGAAAGCTAGTACCTTTGGCATTATTTTCAAAGAGGGAGAGAATCATATACAAACCAAAGGAGGACTAACCAAAGAAGAAGAGATACACCTTAGAGGGAGAGAATCATATGCTATATTGGGAGAGATTTAAATATGAAGAATGACACAAAATGATAGAGGGATTTTTATGAATTGCATAGATGAGACTTAGATTGAAGCTACATATATTGTTCACTAATACTAAAATATTTTGGATTGAATTTTAACAAAGATGTAGATTTTATTCATGTATTGAGGTGATTTATTGAGGTGTTTCCATAAATACTAAAGAGGGAGATTGTTGGAAACTACAATGAGAACAATTTTTGTTTTTTCATTGATGTCAAATCTATGGATGAGACATGTTGCTATCTAATATAAATATCATAACTATTTTGATTGATGAAGAGGATTTGAGAAATTACTAATAACAAAAGCACATAGAGGAAAGGTTTAGTTATGGAAAGGAAGTTACAATGGACATTTGATTAGCTAGACTTTGATAAAGAAAAGTGATTATGTATATCATGTTGATGCTCAAGTCTTTATAGTACAAGTCAAGATATACTACTGATGTAAAGTTTGATAGAGAAATAGAATAAAACTATAAGGAATGTTGAGTGATGCTAGTGTCAACTAAGCCATTGTTAGTAAAAAGAAAATATAGAGTTGACCAAGCATCAGTATTGACCAAGCAAGATAGTTGATGTTGAGCTCTACAACAACTGAGTGTCAAAACTTAGTGATGATTGAGTTTCAAAACTTAGTGATTGTCAAGTGACAATATTTGGAATGTGTATGAGAAATCATGATTTCTAGCTAACTCAACTAATTTCTTAGGATAAGAAAACCATGTAAAAGATAAGATTTATGAGTTGGATCATTTAATTCTAGGAGAGGATTAGATAGAATACCCATGCTTTAATTCAATGTATGAGAAAATTCTAGAAAAAAAAGAAGATGGAAAGATACAATGAACCTATTGAATTAGATCATAGATCTACGGTGATCATAAAAATCAACAAATCCATAATTACATAGTTAAGGAGGCATAGAGACAAAGAGAAGAGAGCTAGTCTGAGAGAGAAGCAAGAGAAAAGAATGTTTGCATAGATTCTGCTGAAGTTGATTAGTGCATATGAGCAGAAGGCTTAAGTTTATTGTGAAGAGCATTCATTTCTTGAAGGGTTACCAAGTGAGTTAAGAGATAGAGATGACAAAAGGGACTTATCGGTAATTACACATGAATTGAACAATGATCTAAACCTAGAAAAGTGAGTTGCAATTAAATAGATCAATCCCTACTATTTTCTTTCTAATCATTGTAAACAGTTTGTATTGAAATCCTTTTAATCAAAGGTTGACCTAATAGTCATTGAAGGACTTATCAATCAATGTAAATCCTTTTGCAAGGTGACATTCTAAGTGTAATGATCAAATTCATGCGACAAGGCCACTCTTAACAAGGTGATTAAATCCTCTAACTAGGCCAAATTTAATAGTGTGTATTATAACCTTTAACAAGGTTGGCTTGTAACAGAGCTCACTTAGAAAGATTAAAAAAGTTGTGACATGTTGCTAGTGGTTTTCTCCAAATTTCATTTCCATGTTAAATCATAGTATCAAACTTGTGATTGAATGTTTTGTGTTATTTTACATTGGAATGTTTCATTAATAAGTTTTTTATTTTAGGACAGTGGATTACTAGTAATGTTGTTTATCAATATATGATAGAGATCAAGTTACACCAATATTTATAGAACAATGAATGTTTAATGTTTGATTATTCAAATGGTACTTACTGACCTTGAGTAACTTCTTTATCCCCCCCTCTCAGTTATTTCTAAACATTTCTATCAAATAATATCTTTAAAATTTAACCTATTAGAAGCAAAACATGTATGTTCCTCTAAAGTGACCTTTGGTAGTACTTTTTAAAGTCTATTGGCTAGTTCTTTTGATTTTATTTTGTAGATTTTATTAGATAAGGCTATGCACCTAAATTTTCCTATATCCATAAGTTCAATTTTCTTTGCGATTAAAGCGAGGAATGTCTTGTTAATTCCAATTAAGAGGGATCCATAATTTCTAGTTGCTTTAATAGCCTTCCAATGGACATCTGCAAGAATATCCCAACATATTTTAGAGAAAAAGGATTACAAGCCATCAAGGCCTACATATTTACCAAGATTAAGTTGAAAAAGGGAATCTCTGATTTCTTCTTTGGTGAATTTATTTTTTAAGTTTATTTTATCTTCTACGGTTATTATTTTCTAAATAGAGCCTAACATCTTATTCTGAGCTATTAAATTTAATAATTCAAAATTATTAAGGATATCTATATAATAATTCTCAAAGGTTTCTACTATGTCATTTGGGTTTTCAATTACCATTCCTAAACTATCCTATATTTTCCTTATTGTATTAATATTTTTCCTATAGATAGTACTATTATGAAAACAAATGTATTTCTTTCAGCTTCTAACAACCATGTTTCTCTTGATTATTTTTCCCAAAATATTTCTTCTTTTACTAGGATATTTTCTTGTGAGCTAGATATTATTTTTCTATGATATATTTTTTAGTATCCATTCTTCACCTAATTTATTTTTTGATTAATTTTTTTAAAATATGTTATTTAAACTATATTTATTCTATTTAGTTGTTTTTTCTTATAATGATTTCAATTTGGCTATGAAACAAAAATTCTATGATCCTTCAAATTTCTCTTTGTGCCACCATTGATAAATATGATTAAGAAAAAAATTATCTAGTTCAACCATATTTTCTCACACTTATATGGATTTCCTGATGCTTTTTGTGATTCATGTATTTATAGTCTAACTAAATAGTGATCAGCATAAGGGATAATTATTGAATTGCAAGGATGATTGAAAGATATTAAATTTCCTTTAATATCTATAGAAGCCATCTCATCTATTATTCTATGCAAAGACTCTGTTAGATGTTGGAATGTTAATAAGGTTATCTTTCATGAACCATGCTTTGAAGTCTAACATAACTTGGTTAATGGTTGTAAATCCACCTGATTTTTCTTTTGAATCTAAAATTGGATTCAAATCTCCCCCAATAGAAACATTTTCTTTTGGATTAAATTCTAAATAATTGTTAATCTCATACTCCATTTCTTTATTATTTGTTGGTGATGTTGGCCCATACACATTAATAATTAGGAAATAAAATTTTCTTTTAAATGTGTGTACTTTGTTGCCCATCCAATTATTATTGGATATAAGTGGCATAAAATCTACCCTCCTTTGGTCTCATGTAATATCAATCCCACCTAAGACCCATGCTAGATCAACTAGTTTTGTTTTCCAAATACTAGTTTTCTATTAAATTTTCCTCCTTTTTCTTTGTTAAGTTACAATTATTGTTCTGATACTGTATTAGATTCAAATAATGTTAAATTGCACTTGAGTAGACACTTTTTGTTGGGGCATTTAGGCCCCTAACATTCCATGTTGTTATATTCATCACTCCGAGGAAAGGAACTTCCCCTTCCCCTTTTCTAGTTACTACCTAGCCCTATAGCTGCTCTAAGTTCAGTTAAGGATTTTCTTCCTCTTTTCTTCTTTTTTTTTTCCACATAATGGATGTTTTGAGCCTTGCAAATTTTTCATTATACCAAGGTTGTGTATATTTTTACTAGTGTTTTGCACACTTGTAGTAATAGATTCCTCTTCCTCTATATCTCAATGATCTTTTTCTAGTTCTTTCATAATTTTGTTACTAAAGCCTCGATCATCCTCATCCATATCTATGCATTTTATCATTTGTTTTGACTATATCTTGATAAAATTATGTTATTTCCTAGATCCTTAACTCCTTCCAATTTTGGATTTTTCCTACTTTATATCTATCTAGATTATCCAAACTCTAGTTATGAAGGATCTCTTCTTGATTTATCAATTATGATTTCCTTAAAAATGTGTCTATGTCAATAAGAATATATTTGCAAGCTCATTCTCTTTATTTTATTTTTCTTGGAAGGGTGGAATAGATTCTATTTCCTTTTGTTTTACTATATTCAAACATGATTTTCAAATAAAAATCTACTTCACTGAATAAATTTAAAAATTACAAGTGTTAGCTACTACAAAGTAAACAATTGGTGACTATTTATATAGTATGCAACCCAAAAGATTAAAAAATTACCAATGCAAGATGTCAATTTATTTTCAAATAAGAACTATAAAGTGAAAAAATTACTAATGTAAAGAACTATATAGAAAATAAAGTATTTAGAAAATATACCCCTATTGATACTAACAATAATATAAAGTTTAGCATATTCCCAAAACATTTTAATCATATGATGTAATAAGACAAGAGTTTCTTTAAAATTTGAAAGAGTGGGAAAATATCACAAACAAATAGAAAAAGTGGTTTTAAGAAAGGAACACCATTAAAAGTAATTAAAATATTGAAATCATGCATTGTATAAATAAAATGTGTAGTTTGAAAGATAAAAACACTTTACATTGCAGTTATCCTTTTTGCAAACCATTATCTTAAAATATAAAAACATAATAGTAATCATTATTGACATTTGTAAAAAAAATCTTTTGAAAATAAATGTTTACAATACCTAAAGTCTATGTTTAATCCTTAGCCTAAATAGATCTTACCTATGCTACAATTACAATGAAAAAAACTTCATGTGTGAAATTTGGTATGTATATACATTATAACCCAACATATTTCTAAAATCATAATTAAGATTTAAAATAGTATTTTGAAGTGCATTCATGTTATTTTTTTTTCTTGTTTTATTTTTGCTTTCTAAATATGAATGTTTTGGCCAATTTTAGGTTTTTTGTCCTTATTTACATAGCCTATGAATAGTTTATCTTTATGTTGGTTTTGGATAATGTGTATTTAATAGAATATGAAGTCTTTTAGTATATTCAAGATGACAACCATAGTGTATAGAACTATCTAAATAATGTGCTAAGTTATATATTTTTTCTTTACACCAGTAAGAATTAATGAGAATTATTTTATTATCATGATTTAAAGTAGTGTATTCAACAAGCAAGAATTTTTTAGGAAAATTAGTTATATACAACTTAGAGAACTCAATAGTTGTATTATAATATATTTTACAATTGAGCTATGAATGAGAAACTAACATTATATATGTACATGGTGCCATTTAAGATACTTGGAAAGATGGTGAGACAACCAACAATGATGATTTTGGAGTCAACAATGATACCCAAGTAGAGTCACACTATTTATATAAAACTAGGAGTACATCTTGGAGGAATTAGATTATGTTGTGGGATACTAAGTTCTCATTAGATTTGGGAGATGAATTTTTTGAATCCATGGTTTTGAATACAACTTAATGAATAATCAAAAAATCTATATATTGAAGGTTTATTTGATTAGTTTTGTGTGCACTTGTTTGGAATGTTGCAAAATTGATTATTTACTACAAATATGGATCGATTGCTATAAGCATAAATTGATAAATGCTCTCTTTTTATATTTTGTGTTATTTCAAGACCAAAATAGTGAAGGATTTCTATTTGATGTTCATGTTTTCTCGATGAATTTCATGGTTATATAAATTTTTGATTTCCTTTTATTGATTTTATTTTTCTTTCTGTGAGCATCATTTTCAAATAAATATGTAATTTATATAAATTAATAAATTAATAATTAAGATAATATTATAAATTGAATCTATAAAGCTTTATACTAAACCCACAACACATCAAATTATATCAAATTCGAATAAATAACTAATGAAATTAAAAACACATGGTTGAAGGCTAAACTAGTAATTCAAAGATCCCTTCACCACAAACCCTTAATTAAAGTGGATCGCTATTTAAATTGTACACCATTGTATAATTAAAATGATTTCACATGAATCTTACACCACTAATAATTAGATAGTTCTTCATACATTCTACATCATTGAACCTTCCCATTTAAAAACAGTCCTCCACAAATCCAATGTCATCACTCCTAAGAAAAATTGTTCCTCCATTAATCCTACACCATCATCCTTCAAGTGTATATAATAGAACACACACTCCCATGATCAATAAAATAATTCTTTAGAAAAACCTAGATCACATGTAAGAGATCCATTTAAGGGGCCAACCTACCTAAGTGGCCCATTTTTCTTTCATATAAGTTTCTTTTTTATCTCACCCGTTGTAAATAAATCAACATGCTCTTTCATAAATTGTACACCATTAATCCATCTCACATAGGAATAATCTTACATGAATCTTACATCATCAATAACTCTCATATTAAACCCAAAAAAATTGCCCAGCTTTTTGTGGATTCAATTGTGTCCTAATTTTTTGTATCAATATTTTAGATCACAATACATGATCCATCATGAGGGTGTGATGCAAGAGAGAAAAGGACATGAAGAATAATTTTAGCAATTAATATTACCCTTGCTAAAAATGTACATTAGGTATCATACATCATAAATTTAAATTGTCTACCCATTATTAAAATGATTCTTGACATAACTCTACAACATCATCATTTTATTGCATCCCTAATGGTCTAGCATCCCATGAAAGGTACCATATCTTCCTTGGATCTAAGTTTTATTGTCCTCTCATCTTAACTAAAAAAAAATAGATTAGAAAACTTTCTTTTAAAATTGAAAGTCCAACCATGGTCCCTTTTAGAGTATGGAATGAAATCCAATATTGGATAGCTTTACTTGTGACTAATACTATTGGTTCTTCTCAAAAAATAAAATGATTTCACATAAATCCCACACTACCAATCCTTATATTATCAAAAAAAATCCTCCATGATAATTAAAATCATCTTTAATAGAAACCTATACCTCATATCCCTAATAAAAATAATTCTTTAGTTAACTCTACACAATCAATCATAAATTGTATCCTTCATAAATTTTATCTTGATGGATGTATCCATGTAAGGAACCCACTCTCCTTTTCATCTAAATTTCAATGTCCACTCATCCTTATTCAAATAGTTCAATAGATTAAGAGAACCCCTTTCAAAATCAAAACAATGATTAGCTTCAATTTTAGACAATGAAACTAAAGTCAATCTTATATATCTTTAGTGCAAGGAAGGCCCACAAAGTTTCCAGTGCCTAGTACTATTAATCATTCAAAAATAATTTGAAAAAAAAAAAGGACTCCTATACCATCAATCGTTCTCATCTAAGATAAGAGCTTCTCTAAATTCTACAAGAGTAAGAAAAAATCACAAACAAATTTAAAAGTCATTTAAAGAAAGAAACACCACTAAGCTAATTACATACTAAAATGATATTGTAGAAATAAAAACTTTATATTGTAGTGGTTATTTATTATCTAAAAATATAAAACCATAATAGTAATCATTATTGACACTTGTATTTTCTAATTTTTTTTTATAAATAATGAATCAAACTACATGTCTAAATTTCATATTCAATCCTTAGCCTCAATAAATCCAAGCTATACTATGGTTACAAGGACAAATTTTCACTAGTAAAAATTGGTGTGTATATATACATTATTGTCCATCATATTTCTTAAATCATGATTAAGATTTAAACATGATTGAGATTTAAACTAGCACATTTCAATGCATTCATGTTATATTTGTTCTCCTAAATATGAACGCTTGGCCAATTTTTGGCCCCTTGTCATTGTTTACATAACCTATGTTGTTTATGTTCATGTAAAGTTTGAATAATGTTTATTTAATAGAATATGAAGCCTGGTAGTATATTAAAGACCTGAACTATAGTGTATACAATTACTCAAGTAATTTGTTACATTAGCTTTGACCCCTTAAGTTAGCAAGAATTGATGATATTTGTGTTATTATCATGATTTAAAGTAGTGTATACAAAAAGAAAGAAAATGTTAGGAATATTATTTATATGCAACATAGAAGGCTCAACAATAGTATTATAATATATTTTTCAAACCCAATCTCCCTTTCATCTAGTTTCATTGTCCTCTTAGCCTTATTGAAGAAGTTAACTAGATCAAACCTTTCAAAATCAAAACAATGACTAGGTTCTATTTTAGACCATGAAACTAAAGTCAATGCTACATACCTTTAGCACAAGGAAGCCCAATAGTTCCTAGTACTACTGATCCTATTGCAAATAGTTTTAAAATTTTTTAGAAAATCTTGCATAAATCCTACACAACCAATCCTTCTGATGTAAAAGAACAAACTCTTTGGGGATGATTTAAATAATCTTTCATGGAAAACTAAAACACATTCTAGATAAAAAAATGGTTCTCCACTCAACCCTACACTATCAATCATTAATTGTATCATAGATAGACTAACCCATGTAAGGGACCCAATCTTCCTTGTATATGTGTCTCATTGTCCTTTCACCCTTACTGAAGCAACAATAGATTAGCACAGTCCCTTTCAAAACCAAAATACTAATCTTATTCTATTTTAGATCATAAAAGTAAATTCAGAGCTAGATAAATATAATACAAAAGACAGCCACAAAATTTCTAATGCCTAATATTGCTAAACCTTGTTACATTAAAAAAATATTTTACATCAGTCATATACCATAAATCCGTTTTATATAAAACAACAAACATATCAATAACAATCAAAATAACCCTTCATACAAACATCTATCACACATCTAACATTGAAAATGATTCTCCACTAAACTCTACATCATCAATCATACATTCTATCCTTGATGGACCAAGGCATATAAGGGACCCAATCTTCCTTGCATCCAAGTCTCTGAAATGTCCTCAGACCTTTACTGAATCAACAATAGATTAGGACCATCCCTTTCAAAACAGAAACCCTGATGGGGTACCATTTTAGACCAAGAAAGTGAAGTCAATGTTAGATAGGTTTGGCACGAGGAGGACCCACAAAGTTTCTGGCAACCAGTACCATTCGATTCTAATCACTATGAAAGGTCGACTAAATGGGTCTAGTTTATATCCTTCCGAGTCCAGTTCATCATGACCGAGAAAAGAGAATCTCTTCCATCTATCATTCCTAATTTTTTTGAAACTTTCCAATGATGCTTCTCACCAGCACAATCTTCGATTTCAAGAAACTTTTCTGACCGATATGCTCTAAGTTATGTATAACTTTCTCAGGTCGGGCCGGAATATTGTTCAGACTCCATGTGAGATGTACAAATAGATTTGATTGCAATGAAGTGGGTTCTGTCTATGGCATCAATTGTTCTCCTTCCCTTCTCGGTTAACCCTAAATCTATCCACCATGGTTTGACTTTCATTAAAAGCATGATCATGGACCCCAGCAACATCAATTCGTTGTACCTTCAATTCAATAAGCTTGTCCATTTCTGGATAATACTTTTAGGGCATTCAACTGACTGTTCCTTGTTTTGTCTTATCGGCCATGAATTATGCAAACTTTCCTCCTTCAAAACATTATTAAGCTGGGTCTGAACATGCAGAAGAAACTTTCAGAAAAAGGTAAGGACAGCATCATATTGAAAATTTTGCCCACATGAAAAAGGTATACGACCATTTCTACATCTAAGTTGGCTGCCCTCTTTATTCGCCTTTTGCAGAAGGGAGATGAATTTGACTAGGACATAGCTAGCAAAACGACACCTCTGATCAAGATAAGTGCTTGCTACTTTTGGCCTAAAGTAATATGGTAGATTGTAGTGGGTTAGTGTTGGGGCCATGAAACTTTGAAGCTTGTCTTCTTTTATGACCGAGAGCACCGTCTGTCAAGGAGTGTATATCATTCTTTTGCTGCCCGGTATATATTATTGTAAATTAGGGTTCGTAATATAGAAGACCAGCAGGTATATATTATTGGAAAAGATTGGAAAGCCCAAGTTAAGTCATTGATCTACTAAATGCTGTTTGAAATATTTATCTTCTATTTGAAAATGAGATGCCCATGTGGAGCGGATCATCTGTCAAGCAGCGTGTGTCACCGGTATGTTTGGAAAGCAGGGTTAATAAAAAGAAGAATAAAACATATATGCACATGTAGATGGAAAAAGCTAGTTGAACTCGTCCATCTGTTCAGTCAGTAATCTGCCCAGAGTTGCCTTGAAATATTAGCTTGCATATGGAATTGGTTCACTTTTAGTTATGTCAATCACACATTGTCCAAACGAATGTAGATTAATTAATATTTGTAACAAATGACAACAAATTAATTATATTGTACAATACGCTTAAGGCGTTCATTAGACTCAATTAAATTTATTTTTTCTACAAGTTAGAAATTGATTAAAACAAATATCATTTATCTATCATTCATGAAGTGTTAGGAATTCTATTTCTCTATTTAATATTATTTAAGTTTAATGTTACTATCTCAACTGAAAAAAAAAAAATCATGTCATTATGTAAAAATAAGGTTTAAAAAGAATTGTTAGTTCTATCAATCTTAGTTTAACTAAACAAGTATTTTGGCTTAAACCTTGTGAAATCCAAATAGAGTAGTCATCTAGCGAAGGAGTGAGTTAATCCAAAATTGATTCCCTAAATTGAGTCAGTTTTTGCCCCCTAAATTAAAAAAGAAATTCATCCTTGTGTCTTTCTTTTGAAGAAACATGAACATTGCTTTTTGCTTTTGAAAGGAATTGATAAATAGGAAATGTAATGAACTAATCCAAGAGAGTTTTGAATGAAAACAAAGTTACCATAAACTCTTCAAGCTTAAGAGATCATCCCAAAGATCAACACAAATGGACACAAAGAGATTTTGAAAGGGGGAAGCAAAGAAACCCATTGTGCAATATTCTGAATGGGGGAAAAGACTATGGAATAAGAGAGTGAGGAAGAGTTGGAGAAAATTAGCTCATTCCAATAACATGAAAGTGATGTGTAGAAGAGTAGAAGAATGAGAGAGAGGCATCTCCTTTTGTAGAGATGAGAATGGAGTTGCATGTGGTTGCATGTGTAACTCTCATTTCTATAAATGCCACCATTCAAAATGAGTGTTTGATAAGTATCTAGATCTTCTTAAGGATGATAGACTAATTTAATTATAAAAGGAATTACAAAGAAATGAGTTTCCCTCACACATAGATAAGAGGACAACCAAATGGCATGCCCTCATATGTGGACCAGAGGTCAAATAACATAAGAGATGTCTTGGTTTATCCCATTTAATAATTTAATACAACCAAAGAAATATTACTAATTCTAACACCCCATTTTAATCTTTACTTCAGGAGATTATATCAAAGGCTATTAAACCCAACTTTTTACAATAAAATTCAAATTTCTCTCTAGAAAGAGTGATTGTCAAAATATCAAAAACTTGATTTTCACCACTACAATAGATGACAAACACGTGTTTTTCTCCAATTTGTTCTCTAATAAAATGGTGATGGAGAGGAACGTGCTTTGAATTTTCATGGTAGATAGGATTTTTTGTCGAAGCTATAAGACTTTGATTGTCACAATACAAAGGTGTAGGTTCTTGTTGAGGTAGATCCAAATCTTTAAGTAATCTTCTAAGTGATAAAGCTTTTTTATATGCATTAGTACAACTTTTATATTCAGCTTTCATAGAGCACATGGAAACAAAAGCATGTTTCTTAATTTTCCAAGGCATAACACCAGAACCAACAAAGAAACAATAACCAAAAGTACATGTTCTCCCATCATTGGGATCTTCACCTAAATTGAAATCAGTAAATCCTTTTAAAGTAATATTAGAATTTGCATCATAAAATAAACCAAGATGAAGAGTTCCTTTGATATATCTTAAAAATCATCTAGCAACCTTTTAAGTGTATTTATTGAGTTTTGGACATAAATCTTGAAAATAAACCAACACTATATACAATTTTAGGTCTACAAAGAGTGAGATAAATTAAATATCCTATAAATAGTCTATCAAAAGTAACATCAACAAATGAGTGTTCATATCAACCATTAACTTAGTTCCTATATCACATGGTTAGAATCATTCATTTAGAATTTATCCAAAATATCTTGTGCGTACTTGCTTTGAGAAAAAAATACCCTTAGGTGTTTTCCATATTTGCATTCCCAATAAGTAATGTAAAATTCCTAAATAAGTCATTACATTTTTTTGATTGAGTTGAAACTTTATATCATAAACTAAAGTGTTAGAACTTGAAGTAAGAATTAAATCATCAACATACAGAATAATAATGATAATATCATCTTGAAAATATTTAATGTATATGTTAGGATCATTTTTTCTTATGTCAAAACCTTGAGAAATAAAGAAAGCATTAATTTTAGCATGCTACACTCTAGGAGTTTTCTTTAAACCATAAATAGATTTATTTAGTTTACATACTAAATGTTGATTACCTTCTATAACCAAACCTAGTGGTTGAGGCATATAAATTTCTTCATGTAAATCAACATTTAAAAATGCACTTTTAACATTCATTTTATTAATAGGCCAATTCATTTTTGAAGCTAAAGGAAGAACAACTTTTATAGTAGGCATCTTAGGAATAGGGGCAAAAGCTTCATTGTAATCTAAACCTTCAATTTGAGAAAATCCTCTTACAACTATGCTAGCTTTAAACTTACTAATTTCATTATTGGTGTTGAGTTTAGTTTTATATAATCATTTGCATGAAACTAACTTCTTACCATGAAGAAAAAGAAATAAATATCAAGTTTGACTAGAAATTAAAGTTTCATTTCCCTCTTGCATAGGTTTTTTCCAATGAGGTCGAATCTTATCTTGTTTAATAGTTTAAGGATTAGTAGAATTTGTGAGAGAAGACATCGAACCACAATTGTAATAATTAATTCAGCTAGGTTTAAGTCCACCCATTCTAGTATGATAATCATCTCTTTCATTAAGTAATGTTTGAAACCATTTACATTTTCTCTTAGTAGTAATATATTTATCTTTAGAAAAAGAGTCATGATCTATAAATGCATCATTAGTATCAACCTTATTATCATTACTATCATAAAAAGAAATTAGGAGAATAAAATAAAATACTTGACCAGTAGGGTTTAGAGAATGAGGTTGGTCTTCCACTACCATAATTTTACTTCCACTAAATTTATCATATTCAACATTATAAAAATCATGTACTTCATTTTCTAAAATAAAAATATTTCTTGCAATTTGTAGTTTCTTAGTAAGAGGATTATAAGCTCTATAAGCTTTGGTTCTTCCATCATACCCAAAAAAAGATAAATCAAGAAAATTTTGCATCTACTTTTTGCCTTTTCTGATTGGTAATGTGGACATTAGCAATAGACCCAAATATCTTTAAGTGTTATAAATTGGGCTTTCTACCTAACCAAGCTTATTCATGAGTTATATCTCTCAAGGCATTAACAAGAGTTATATTAAGAATATAAGTAGCACAAACTATAGGTATAGCCCAAAACTAGCAATGCATATTTTTAGCATGTAACATATATCTAGCCATTTCTTCAATAGCTCTATGCTTCCTTTCCACCACACCATTTTGTTGTGGTTTATAATGAATACTAAGTTGGTAGTTAATACCAAAAGATCTTAAGTACAAACACAAATCATTGTTAACATATTCAATACCATTATAAGTTTGAAGAATCATAATCTTAGAACTAGATTTCCTTTCCACAAACAAATGAAATTCAGCAAATGTATCAAGTACGTGGTCCTTACTATGTAAGAAATAGGTCAAAATTATTCTAGTAACATCATCAAAAAGAGTAAGAGCATACTTTTGAACTTTGAATGGAGACTTGCTCCATAGGTCCTAAGAGATCACTAGATGAATAAGTTGTAACTTATGAGGTTTATGATGAACCATGGGAAAAGGGATTCTTATGCATTTTTCACTCATGTGCCCAGTGCGTAAAATCTTAGATAGAACAAAATGAGGCAATCCTTAAACCATACTAGATTTTTGCATCAATGATGTATTATCATAATTCAAGTGAGCAAGTCTTTGATGCCATACATTAAAATCAATATTGTCTTGCAAAAAGGACCTTGAAGAGGTAAACTCATAAAATTTAAACAAGTTATGATGATCCAACTTAGCATTAGCAACAACTTGATTGGTGTTATGATCAATAACACAACAAATTTCCTTATGAAATTCAATTATATAATCTTGACATAACTTATCAACTAAAAGAATATTAGATTTCAAATCAAGAAAAATAAATAACATCATGTAATTTTCCATTCGGAACACTAACATCATCAAATTCTTCAACTTTACAACTATGTGTTAGTTTGTGGTGACTAATTAGGGAAGTATTGTACATACTTCATAAATTATTTTAAAAAAAATTGGACCATGGCTAACATTGTGGCTGACATATGAATGACATGTTGTAACACTAAAGTAGCATAAAATTACTTGTATAAAAGGGCTCAGGGTTAGGTGTTTTCATAAGGTGTGATGTGAAAATTGCTTATTGTGGTGGGATTGAGTTGTAAAGGATTATAGATTGTAATGAGGTTGTAATTACTAGATCATAATAATATTGGACTTGCTATTCGGTGAAGATAGCCCAGGGTTTGGGTGAACCACATTAAATCTTTGGTGTCTTGTGTTTTTTTCTGTGTAATCTATTATTTTCTGATATTTTCTATATTTGCATGTAATTTTTATTTTTGTCTAAGGGATTAATCCTAACAAGTGGTATCATACCAAGGTTTTTTTTAGTTGTCCTCTATGGGAAAGTCTCATGATATAGTGGGAGTCTCACAGTTGAGTGGGAGATGGCAAACGAGGGTAAGTTGAGGGTTGAAAATTTTGATGGGCAAAACTTTCAATTATAAAAGATGCAAATGGGAGACTATCTTTATTAGAAGGATTTATGGAAGCCATTGGAAGGAAAAAGCAAGAATTAGGGTTCTATGTCAAATGACAACAAGGATCTTTTAGACAAAAAGGCACTTGGAAGCATTTGATTATGCTTGGCACGATCGGTGGAATTTAAAATTACAAAAGACAAGATGAAAAAAGAGTTGATGGAAACCCTAGTGAAATTGTATGAAAAGCCTCTGCTTGAAATAAGGTATTTCTCATGGAGTGTTTATTTAATATGGAAATGGAAAAAGGTAGATCTATTGCAGATCATTTAAATGAGTTTAATACTATTACTAGTCAGTTATCTTCTATGGGTATAAATTTTGATGAAGAAATTTAGGGCTCTCTTGATTTTGTGTTCTTTGCCTGAAAGCTAGAATGACTTGGTAATGGTTGTGAGTAATTTTTTTTTCTAGATCTAGTACCCTAAAATAGATTAATGTGATCTGTGTTATTTTGAGTGACAAAAATCATAGGAAATCCTTAGGTGGATATACATCAGGAAATGCTTTGAACACACAAAGCAAAGGTAGAACGACTGAAAGAGGAAATAATTTCACAAATCATGGAAAATCAAGAGGAAAGTCAAAGGGGAGGAGGTCTCAATCGATAGGACCAAATGGCTGCTAGAACTATTGTAAAATAGGGCATAAAATGAAATACTCCTAGACTCAAAAAGAATAATGAAGAAGAAAAGAATGATGGAGACAAGCAGGAAAATGTGGTAAGTAACAAATCTTAAGAGGATGCTTTTCTTTTGTCTTTAGAAAGTGTTTATGATTCATGGGTTTTAGATTCTGGTGCTTCATTTCATGCTACACCTCATAGAGGTTATGTCCAAGGGGATTTTGGGCTTGTTTATTTGTGGAATAATGAACCCTATTAGGTTTTTGGAAAGGGAAAAGTTAGGATTTAGTTGCAGAATGGGAATCATTGGCTATTAGATGAGGTAAGACATGTTGCAAGGCTAAGTAGGAATTTAATTTTAGTAGGGAAACTCAAGGATGAGGGTTTTGTAGTTAATTTTAATGATAAAAATTGGAAGGTTTCAAAAGGTTCCCTTGTAGTAGCAAGAGGTGTGAAAGTAGGCACCTTATATCTTTGTATAGGTCATATTGTTCCTTCTACTTTGATTATTTCAAAGAAAAATGAATGTTCAAGGAAAATTGCTACAGTCGAGCACTATGGCACAACACACTTGGGCACATGAGTGAGAAAGGTATGAAAGTACTTCATTCAAAGAAAACTTTTGTTGAAATATTCAAATGGGAATAGTACTTCTAAGAGGGGAGGGTGAATTAGAAGTACCACTCTTTAATCTTTTCAAAACCTTTAAAACCAATAATTGAAAGTAGATTGCATGCATGTAAACATGTTTTTGAAAGGAATTGATAAATAGGAAATATAATGAACTAATCCGAGAGAGTTTTAAATGAAAAAAAAAGTTACCATAAACACTTGAAGCTTAAGAGATCTTTCCAAAGATCAACACAAATGGACACAAAGAGATTTTGAAAGGGGGAAGCAAAGAAAACCCATTGTGCAATATTATGAATGGGGGCAAAGCCTATGGTATAAGAGAGCAAGGAAGAGTTGAATAAAATTAGCTCATTCCAATAACGTGAAAGTGATGTGTAGAAGAGTAGAAGAATGGGAGATATGCATCACTTTTATAAAGATGAGAATGGAGTTGCATATGTAACTCTCATTTCTATAAATGACACCATTGAAAATGAGTGTTTGATAACTGTTTGGATCCTATTAAGGATGATAGACTAATTTAATTATAAAAGGAATTACAAAAAAGTGAGGTTCCCTCACACATAGATAAGAGGACAACCAAATGAAATGTCCTCATGTGTGGACTAGAGGTCAAATAACATAAGAGATGTCTTGGTTTATCCCATTTAATAATTTAATTCAACCAAAGAAAGATTACTAATTCTAACATTCCATTTTAATCTTTACTTCAAGAGATTATATCAAAGGCTATTAAACCCAATTTTTTGCAATAAAATTCAAATTTCTCTCTAGAAAGAGGGATTTTCAAAATATCAACAACTTGATTTTCATCACTATAATAGATGACAGACACTTTTTTTTCTCCAATTTGTTCTCAAATAAAATGGTGATGGAGAGGAATATGCTTTGACTTTCCATGGTAGATAGGATTCTTTATTGAAGCTATAAGACTTTGATTGTCACAACACAAAGGTGTAGGTTCTTGTTGAGGTAGATCCAAATCTTTAAGTATTCTTCTAAGTCATAGAGCTTCTTTATATACATTAGTACAACTTTTATATTCAACTTTCATAGAGCATAGGGAAACAAAGACGTGCTTCTTACTTTTCCAAGGCATGACACCTGAACCAACAAAGAAACAATAATCAAAAGTACATTTCCCATCATTGGGATCTCCACCTAAATTGAAATCAATAAATCCTTGTAAAGTGATATTATAATTTGTATCATAAAGTAAACCAAGATGAACAGTTCCTTTAATATATCTTAAAAATCTTCTAGAAACTTTTTAAGTGTATTTATTGAGGTGTGGACATAAATCATGAAAATAAACCAACACTATATACAATATTAGGTCTTCAAAGAGTGAGATAATTCAAACATCTTATAAATTGTCTATGAGAAGTAGCATAAAAAAAAAAGAGTGTTCCTATCAGTCATTAACCTAGAACTCCTATATCACATTGTTAGAATTATTCATTTAGAACTAATCCGAAATATCTTGACCATACTTTTTGTAATTCCCCACCAAGGGATCTAAAGAATTAACCTAATATTTCACTAAGTTTGCCAAACATTTTTTTTCTTTTAACCATGAAAGATAAACCATTCACAACTTATATACATAGTAGCAAAAGTAATAATGATAGTACAAGTGAAAGTAAACATAACATAACATAACATATTACATTCTTAAAGGATCCCTTAACAGTGTATCACATCTAAATTAACTATTCATCTAACATCACATCCTTATGAAATAACAAGGATACATCCAACATTCTTGAACCATATACAAGTGGCTTTTTTGTAATTACATTTCAGATTGCTCAATCATCCACTATACATGTCACAGGGTATGAAAAGCTTAAAAGAATAAACATCTGTATAAATAAAGTACATCATCATACTAACTCTAATCCATGATGAAATTACATAAATGAAACCACATGTCATACATGATACATCATCACAAAGGATAACCATATATTACAAACATAAATAACTAAGTGCACGGTTCCTCCCAACCGTAAATAGCATCATTAGACCATCGTGGATCCTAGCCATCCCTCCGTGCGTAACATCCCAAAGCACCGAAGAGATCATCGGTATTAATATAGTAGGAATGTCACTCCTAAATCATAGTACATCATATGCAAAAAGTAATCTAACATGCAAAGTTAAGCATAAGATAACTTCATCTAACATATGCAATCATCAATATAAGAAACATACTAGAAAATGCATGGACATCATAGGGTATATCATCTATCATAATGATCCAAGAATAGAATGAATATAAATACCAACCAAGAATGCTCTAGCCACGGTGTCTCAGATGGATCTAAAATGATAAGAGTGGAAAAACACTACCACTCGACCGCGTGGAACCTAAGTGGTCCACTCCCACCATGCTGAGGAGATAATCTTAAGTCCCAAATAGGATATCAAAATCACATAGTATAAATACTCTCTAAGTCCAAGAATCCTAAAAGTATACTAACTCAAAGGTTCCATCTCACAAAACCAACATCTAATTCCCAAAGGCACATAATGACATGTAGGAAACCTACTATGCAAGCAGGAAAGTGTCATCGCATATATCATGTACAAGTTACCCTGGCAGTTAGCTAAACTCCAGGGGTCCATACTGATCCTTAAGTGGCCACTAGTATCCTCTCATATTGACGAGGCATACTATAGAATGCAAGGTCGCAACCATGCATTCTCTCTACTCCCATCCTAGTCTATACTAGCAATCGAGGCATGGGTGAGAACATCAAAAATTATCTTTTTAGGTTCATTTAACCCGCATTTAGTGTGTAAATGTTATCACTTATTAACCAAAACTTACAATGAGTTACCCTGGCAGCCACTTAGAGCCTCGACCCCAATTGCAAGCCACTTCCTGACAGTATAAGTAGATAACCTACCCTAAGCTCATGGAATCATAAAATCACCCTAGTCCTATACAAGTGACTGGAAAGAAAAACCAAAAGATAATCCACAATAAGAATCATCAAATATCCATAATAAAAGTATCAAATATCCACAATAGGAATCATCAAATATCCATAATAAGAATCATCAAATATCCACATTAAAAGCATCAAATCTCCATGAGCATCTAAAAATCATCCATAGAAAATCATGACCACAATAGTTCTCTATTGGAAACTAAAGCATCACTGATAATCAAAACTATCCATTGGTTCTCAATAACCAAAATATATCTCAAAACAAATCACAATATCCATTGGTTCTCAACAAGCAACCAAGAATATCTCAAAATCATACCGATCGAGGACTCCAAAATGGTTGAGTCAAAACATGTCACAACATGACATCATCAAGAAATAAATCAACATTTCAGTCCCATCATGGCAACTAGAAATAAATCCAAGGATAATTGATTGATGACTCAAAAATGATTAGCTCAAGTGTCTCATACACATACATCTCAGCTTCACACATGAAGACTGATGAACAATAAAAATCAGTAAATACAAACATCTCATAGATCATTCCATCACATAACCATGGTTGGGTTATAAAGATCGAGACCAAATAAGATCAACATGCTATCACATCTCATAACCCCCAAGCCTCTAGTTACAACCTAGGACTGGTCAACACCAGTCAACCCAAAAACCCAAAACAAGAAGCATAGAGAAAACACAATGCAAACACATGTTTTGGTTTACTAAAATCACATAGCTGACTAATGTGTGGAGGTTTCCAATTTTTGTATCAAGTCAACTAAGAGTAATCATTTGACCTACAAGTCAACCGGTTTGTTTCCCCGATAGCATTATCCTTCTATTCTAAGAATAACTGAAGGGTAAATACTTTACTTATTAAACTGATCATCATTGACCTTAAATTAACGTGTTCTCTTTATTTAACTAAGACCCATATTCTAATTGATTAACTCTTCTTTAATGTTACTTCAACTTTCAACATAATCAAGGATCATTATTCGTTTATAAGAGAACCAATTATCAATCTTCGAATAAGAAGATTATAACTTTATTAAAATGATCAATTGAATCAATCAATTAACCTAGGTACACAATTCCATGACTTTTATCATTCTAATAATCCTCAATTAAATATTTCTAAGTCTCACCATTAAAATATCTAAGGTTATTATTCAAGTCATGAGAGTATGACTTATCAACTTCGATGTAACTACCTCACAACTTCGCTAGAGGAATCGATATTAGCATATCAATTAAAATCTTATTAAATATCTTAATTATTAATTTAATTTAATTAACTCTAATTAATTAATTTAATTAATAATTACATAACCATACCAACAACCCAATGGAAGTTAGATGACTAATAACTAACAATAGTTTGTATGTTAAAAGTCAACCATAATCCAATACACAAATATTTATATTCATAGTTCAATAATAATAACTTGTTAATATTTAATAACAAGCTATATTAGAAATCTTATTAATAATTCTATAATGACCACATTCGTCATTCTTTAATGAATACTAATGTTTCCTTAACAAATTCGTATAATCGATAATCATTTAGACCATTATACTATTATTTATTAATGATTTTCTAGACCCAACAAACATTAATAATTAATAAACTCATCAAAACTATAAATAATTGATCTTAAAGAAACTTTACAAAACTTTATTGTTTAATATTTAACTAACTCTTAGCACAATTAAGGCGTACCAATAATCTATTTAATAATACAAACATATTATAAATAACATAATAACTCAAATTGTAGCAATGCTATAACAATGACTCCTTGACAATTTAAATCTTAATCCACTTTCATTAAAGTCTCATAATATAAGTTACCATCTCTTAATTATATATTAAAAGTCAATTATATTATTAGCTCAATGAGTATTGTCAAACAAGAAGACTCTTTTCTAAAATCAACTAAGGTAAGTGTTCGAATAACCTAAATCTTTAGATTTATACTTTAATAATTTTCTCAACACATTATGAGTTCTTTTCCACTAAATTCGATCTCCACTAATTCATTGATTCCCAATAAGCCAATGTGCAATTCTATTGAATCCCCATAACATTGATAACAACAATTGAATACACTTTAATAATTAGCCTTAATTAAACTAAATTTAATTAAGCTAATTATTAAATTCTAAATATAAAATTATAATATTATTATCCAACTAATAATAGTGAGCAATTAACAATATTGTTTATAACCTCATATATATATATATATATATATATATATATATATATATATATATATATATATATATAGATATATATATATATATATACAAAATTTCAACAAAACTATAATTAAAACTTAATCAAAATTTTGAACTTTATGCATATTTAAAACTTAATACATATTATAAACTTTAAAAAAAAAACAAATTAAATTTTTTAAACCCAAATGCTTTATTTAAAAGTGTTTATAAAGGCCCGTCGACCTGTCCACATCGTACTGTGGCAACACTGCTGCTGCAGCAACAAAGTACTACCGTGTCAGCAACAGTGTCTATTGCGGATGACAGTGGGGGCGGTGAGAACAAAGGGGTATGGGGTGGGGTAAAAACCCCTGCCCTCCCAAAAAAAATTTAAATTTTTTTTTAATAAAAACATTTTCATAAAACGTTATATGTGATTCAGTATTTTAAATAATATTACTCGCTACGATAATAATAAGCGCATTTTTTTAATTATATGTATATATATGTATATGCATAGATGTATGTGTGTGTGTGTGTGTGTGTGTGTGTGTGTGTGTGTGTGTGTGTGTGTGTGTGTACAGATTTTATATATAAAATGAGAACATATATATATCTTTAAACAAAAAGGGCTTTCTAATTTCTATAAGTTATGAATCTTTCCTTTTTAAAATAATTGTTCTCTAAATATGTCCATTAATCCATCTAATAGATTTGGCTATAAATTTTGAAATCATTTTCAAATCTATTTCTCAAATTGATTCTAATTCAAACCCAAACCCATTTTAGATCTAATTTCTTTCTTAAATTGAAGATAGGGTTTTCTATGGTTTTCTTCCAAATAAAAATTAACATACATATCTAGATTCCAATTTTAAAATTGTAGATTCAATCAAAGAAAGTATTTAGATACATATAACAGACACGATGAAGATAGGAAGAGAAAGAGTGCAAATAGATTATGAGAAAATCACAAGTGCACCTAGACACTGATGCTATCTTGCCATGCCTTAGAAGTCCATAAAGAATTCCTTCCTTCTCCAACATTCTCAATTCCTCTAAGGTCCAAGCCAACCGAAACCTCCAAGTGACTAGAAGTGCTTGAAGAAGCATAAGAGTATGTAGAAACATATGAGCATGTAGAAGCATATGAGCTTCTCAAATGCATGTAAGATTTGAAGCTTGACCAAACACACTAGGAGAGCCTCTATTTAAAGGCCTCTAAGATGCATCTAGAATGTATCTAGAAACAACTAGAAGATAAGCATGACAACCAAGCATGAGTCTTCTCCAACCTTCTAGATGAGTCATAAGGTTGTAGCCACCATGTGCTCAAATAATATGCTAACTCCTAAGTATAGACAACTTGTGCATACTTAGAGTGCAAACTCCTATTTTGTCTACATGACAACTCTCGAGAATTTGCAAACTCCTATGTGAACAAATATTAAAATAATGCACATTAATTAATATAATATTTACTTTACTCTTTTCAATTTAATTCATTTATTTATTAAATCTCATGCACTAACTTTAATAACTCCACTTATTTTATCTTAATATATTTATATTTTAATCATATGAAATCTAGAATCTTTTAATAATTTTAATATCTTTTCCACTTTTACATTTATTTCCAAAACTTAATTGATAAATATTTATTAGCTTTAATAATAATATTATTTAGTCATTTATTTAAAAATGAACTCCAAATATATTATTATTAAAATAAATATTGTCACATTCCAAATTTAAACTTATAACTTTTATCTTCAAATTTAATTATTTTATTTAATTAATTTCACAATTAATTAAATAAAATAAATATTAAAATATCATATTAATTTTTCATTAAATTAAACCATTAATTGAATCTTTTTAATTAGGCTTAATTAATAGAAAATACATCAAAGACTCATAAATAAAATATGAAAATCCATCATAGCCAAAATATGTACAAAATCAAACCAAGGGTTAATATCACGAATTATGTCAGGGTATGTGCAGGATCATGGTGTGCCAAAAAGTGGCGATCTGAAAAATATGTAGTTCTGAAATGCCTCAAAATATTTCAAAATCTATTCCAACTTTTTTCTCACCCATCCTGATACTAAATGAAAACAATTAATACCTTTATAATTCCTACTATATCTTTCGATACCAACCTCATTTGGTCATCTTTAAAACATCCCAAAAATGTGTTTTTTGCATGTTCTTATGTGTTTTTTACTTCAAGCATGTAGCTGACAACTTTTTTTTAACCAAAATTTGATGTAATGAAAAGAGTTTGTTAAGAATGTTCTTAGCTTTTCATAAATGTGAGGTTTGTCAAATTACAAGTTCACTGAGTAATTATTACTTATTTTCTAGTGGAGTTAGCTACAAAGTGTTGATTGACATACTGGTTGAAAAATAGCTATAACTTTCAAATTGTATAAGATTTGTGAAATCCAAAAGATGCGTAACATTCTATGCTTCGACTAGTATAAGAAAAAAAAAAAGGAAAAACTTAGTTTTGATTTTTTTTGAACTAGTTAAGGTGGTCAGACACAAGATTTTTTTAATTCTAAAAATAGTAGAGTAGAAAATTCATAATTAATTATTTAATTGGAATAAAAATTCCCAAAAATATGCATCACATCCAGGCATGAGTCTACTTTTTATATCTAAAATTATATTTAAAAATATTATCATTTGATTATGATTAAGGTGGTTAGACATACACCTACTTTTTATTTTCGCCCTGAAATTTTCGTAGTACTGCATTAAAATCCAAACTTTTGACCAATCAAATATTTTTTTCTCTAGATAAGACCTTGTATTTTAGAAACTAGATTCAATTTCCTACAGATTATTTTCTTACAACTTCTTGATATAAAGTATAGAACGACTTTAAATTTTTGTGTCAAGTTGAGATAACCCTGATTTGTTGGTTTTTCACTGCCACTTAAGGCCATAGTTTGGTACACCATGATCCTGCACATACCTGCCATCCGATATATTCAGAGGGTACTCAACTCAAATACTTGTCCTAATTTCTAATTAGGACAAATGGCTTAAAGGGTTGGGATTTGGACTTGAAAATTTATCTCCCCTCTCTTATGATTGAGATAATGTGATAGGGCACGCTCATCCTGACAATTCAGGGAAGTCGATACCCGGTACCTGCAACCTGCATAAAAACCATGTATGTACAAGCATAATATATACTAAACTAAACAGGCAATGGCAGAAAGTGGTGCATCTTGTAGATCCCGACTAGCAGGTGACTACGACTCCCTTCCTTAACAACATCAGACACGCCAAACATAAGAGCAAACACGCACACCATACACATGCAAGTATGGGGTAAGTATCCATAAGAAAACACATGTGATAATAAATCATCTTACTAAACATCATTAATAACTGCAAACACTGAACATAATAATCATGCATACATGAAATGTAGAGTCTAAGTAATCTCATCATATAATAAACTAAATCCATAGCACAATATCTAATAGTCTCAAAACAATGCTGCTAACCATCAACATAAAACTAGCCCTAAAAGAGTTCAACAATGATAACAAAAATGCGACCTAGGGGCAGGCACTACACTTTCTTTGAGAAAAAAATACCCTTAGGTGTTTTCCATATTTACATTTCCAATAAGTAATGTAAAATTCCTAAATAAGTCATTTAAAATTTTTGATTGAGTTGAAACTTAATATCATAAATTAAAGTATTAGAACTTGATGTAAGAATTAAATCATCAACATACAAAATAATAACAATAATATCATCTTAAAAATATTTAACGTATATGTTAGGATCATTTTTTCTTCTATCAAAACGTTGAGAAAAACAAAAAGCATTAATTTTAGCATACTATGCTCTAGGAGTTTGCTTTAAACCATAAATAGATTTCTTTAGATTACATACTAAATGTTGATTACCTTCTATAACAAAACCTAGTGGTTGAGCCATATAAATTTCTTCATGTAAATCAACATTTAAAAATTCACTTTGAACATTCATTTGATGAATAGGCTAATTCATTTTTGAATCAAAGGTGAGCACAAATTTTGTAGTAGGCAACATAGGAATAGGGTTAAAAGCTTCAGTGCAATCTAAACCTTCAATTTGAGAAAATCCTCTAGCAACTAGTCTAGTTTTAAAATTACTAATTTCATTACTGGTGTTGAGTTTAGTTTTATTTAACCATTTGCATGAAACTAATTTGTTACCATGAAGAAAAAGGAAATAAATATAAAGTTTGACTAGAAATTAAAGTATCATTTCCCTCTTACATAGGTTTCTTCCAATGAAGTTGAATCATATCTTGTTTAAAAGTTTAAGGATTAGTAGAATTCATGAGAGAAGACATCAAACCACAATTGCAGTAATTAATTGTTGTAGGTTTAAGTCCACCCATTCTAGTATGATAATCATCTCTTTCATTAAGTAATGTTTGAAAACTTTTAGGTTTTCTCTTAGTAGTAATAGATTTATCTTTAGAATAAGAGTCGTGATCTATAAATGCATCATTAGTATCAACATTATAATCATTACTATCATTAAAAGAAATTGGAAGAATAAAATAAAGTACTTGAGTAGTAGGGATTAAAGAAGGAGTAGGGTTTAGAGAATGAGGTTGGTCCTCCACTACCAATATTTTACTTCTACTAAATTTATCATATTCAACCTTGGAACAATCATGTACTTCATTTTCTGCAATAAAAATATTTCTTGCAATTTGTAATTAGTAAGAGGATTATAGACTCTGTAATCTTTAGTACTTTCATCATAGCCATAAAAAGATAAATTAAAAAGATCTAACATCTCCTTTATGTCTTTATTTTTTGGTGATATGAACATTAGCAATAGACCCAAATATCCTTAAGTGTTATAAATTAGGATTTCTACCTAACCAAGGTTATTCAGGAGTTATATCTCTCAAGGTATTATTAGGGGTTATATTAAGAATATAAGTAGCACAAGCTATATGTATAGCCAAAAACTAGTAATGCATATTTTTAGCATGTAACATATATCTATCCATTTCTTCAATAGCTCTATGCTTCCTTTCCACCACACCATTTTTTTCTGTTTATAAGGAATAGTAAGCTAGTGGTTAATACCAAAAGATATTAAGTACAAAAAAAAAAATTGTTAGCATATTCAATACTATTATAAGTTCAAAGAATCTTAATCTTAGAATTAGATTTCCTTTCCAAAAAACATATGAAATTTAGGAAATGTATCAAGTAGTTGATCTTTACTATGAAAGAAATAGATCAGAATTCTTCTAGTAACATCATCAATAAGAGTAAGAGCATACTTTGAACCTTGAATGGAGACATGCTCCATAGGTCCTAAGATATCACTAGATGAATAAGTTGTAGCTTATGAGGTCTATGATGAATCAAGGGGAAAGGGATTCTTATGCATTTTTCCATGCATGCATCCAATGATTACAATCTTTGATAAAACAATATGAGGCAATCCTTAAACCATATTAGATTTTTGTATCAATGATGAATAATTAGAATTCAAATGACCAAGTATTTCATGCCACACATTAAAATTAATATTTTCTTGCACAGAGGAGCTTGAAGAGGTAAAATCAAAAAATTTAAACATGTTATCATGGTCCAACTTAGCATTAGCAACAACTTGACTGGTGTTAGGATCAATAACACCACATGTCCTTATGAAATTCAATTACAAAATCTTGACATAACTTATCAACTGAAACAATATTGGATTTCAAATCAGGAACATAAATAACATCATGTAATTTTCCATTTGGAACACTAACATCATCAAATCCTTCAACTTTACAACTATGTGTTAGTCTGTAGTGATTGATCAAGGAAGTACTATACATACTTCATAAATTATTTTTAAAAAATTTGGACTGTGGCTAACATTGTGGCTGACATATGGATGACATGTTGTGATCCTAAAGTAGCATAAAATTACTTGTATTAAAAGGCTTAGGGTTAGGCATTTTTATAAGGTGTGATGGGAAAATTGGTTCTTGTGGTGGTATTGAGCTATAAGGGATTACAAATTATAATCGGGTTGTAAAAGTTGGATCATAATAATATTGGACTTACTATTTGGTGGATGTAGCCCAGGGTTTGGGTGAACCACATTAAATCTTGTGTCTTGTGTTCTTTTCTATGTGATTTATTATTTTCTAATATTGTTTATAGTTGCATGTAATTGCTATTTATATCTGAGCATTAATTTTAATAAGTGGTATTAGAGCGAGGTTGTTTTTTAGTTATCCTCTACAAGAAAGTCTCATGGTTGAGTGGGAGTCTCATAGTTGAGTGAGAGTGATGGTAGATGATGGTACACTAAGGGTTGACAAGTTTAATAGGAAGAACTTTCAGTTATGAAAGACGTGCAAATGGAAAACTATCGTTATCAGAAGGACTTATAGAAGCCATTGGAAGGAAAAACCAAGAACAAGGGATCTATGTCAAATGACAACTAGGATCTTTTAGACAAAAAGGAACTTTAAAGAATTTGATTATGCTTGGCACCATTGGTGGAATTTAATATTACAAAAGTGAAGGTCCAACAAAAGAGTTGATGGAAACCCTAGTGAAATTTTATGAAAAGCCTTTTGCTTCAAATCAGGTATTTCTCATGAAGTGTTTATTTAATATGAAAATGGCAGAAGGTAGATCTATTGTAGATCATTTAAATAAATTTAATGCTATCACTAGTCAGTTATCTTCTATGGGTATAAAATTTTGATGAATAAATTTAGGGATCTCTTGATTTTATGTTCTTTTCCTGAAAGTTGGAATGGCTTGGTAATGGTTTTGAGTAATTTTGTTTCTGGATCTAGTACCCTAAAATAGATTGATGTGATCAGTGTTATTTTGAGTGAGGAAACTCATAGGAAATCCTCAAATGGATCTACATTAGGAAGTGCTTTGAATGTACAAAGTAGAGGTAGGACAACTGAAAGAGGAAATTATTCCAGAAATCAATGAAAATTAAGAGGAGAATCAAAGGGAGGAGGTCTCAATTGAGAGTACCAAACAACTATTGGAACTATGGTAAAACAAGGCATAAGAAGAAAGACTGTTGGACTCAAAAGAAAAATGAAGGAGAAAAGCAAGATGGAGACAAGGAGGCAAATGTGGTAAGTAACAAATTTGATGAGGATACTTTGCTTCTATCATTAGAAAGTGTTGATGATTCATAGGTTTTAGATTCTAGTGCTTCATTGCATGCTACACCTTATAGATGTTATTTCATTGATTATGTCCAAGGGGATTTTGGGCTTGTTTATTTGGGGGATAATGAACACTGTCAGATTTTTGGCAAGGGAAAATTTAATATTAAGTTGTAGAATGGGAATCATTGGCTACTACATGAGGTAAGACATGTTCCAAGACTAAGTAGAAATTTAATTTTAGTAGGGCAACTCGGTGATGAGGGTTGTGTAGTAACTTTTAATGATAAAAATTGGAAGGTTTCAAAAGGCTCCCTTCTAGTAGCAAGAGGTATGAAAGTAGGCACCTTATATCTTTGTATGTCTCATATTGTTCCTTCTACTTTGATTGTTTCAAAGAAAAATGAATGTTTAGAGACAGTTGTTGCAGTTGAGTAGGGAGAACAAATAGCTATTATAGATTCCAATATAGCACTATGGCCTAACAGACTTGGGCACATGAGTGAGAAAGGTATGAAATTAATTCATTCAAAGAAAGTTTTACCATGACTGAAATGTATTAATATGGACTTTTATGAAAGTTGTGTGTATGGAAAACAAAAGAGTGATTTTTGTGAAGACAGGGAAGGAAAATAAAAGGGACAAATTAGAGCTTGTGCATACAGATGTATGGGGACTAGCTCAAGTATCTTCCCTTGGTGACTCTCATTATTATGTTACATTTATTGATGATGCAACTAGAAAAGTATGGGTTTATTTCCTCAAATAGAAATCTGATGTATTTTAAACTTTTAAGAAATGGAAATGCTTGGCTGAAAATGAGATTGGTAAGAAATTAAAATGTCTTAGATTTGATAATGGTGGTGAATATTGTAGTCATGAATTTGAAGATTATTTATCCCTTAATTGTATTTGTAGACAAAAAATTGTTCCAATAACTCCACAGGAAAATGGAGTGGTTGAATGCATAAACAAGACTATAATGGAGCATGCAAGGAGCATGAGGTTTCATGTTAGGTTGCCCTTACACATGTGGGTGGAGGCTATTAAGACTATTGTATATTTTATTAATAGAGGTCCCTCTACTCCTTTGAGTTGTGGTTTTCTAGAGGAAGCATGGACTAGTAAGAAAGTGAGATTTTTTTTTCTCAAGACTTTCAGTTGTGAAGCTTTTTCTCATATAGATTCTAAAAATAGAACCAAGCTAGAAGCTAAGTCAAAGAAATATGTATTTTTTGGATATGAAATCAATGAATTTGGTTATAGGCTTTGGGATTTTGAAAATCTTAAAATTTTAGAAGTAGGGATGTCATATTGAATGAGAAAGTGTTGTACAAAGATCTGTTTTGGCAACATGAGAAGAAAGAAGATGATTATGTAGTGCTAGATGATACTCTAAAAGATGATGTTCTAGCAATTTCTCATGATGTGCAACAACTGCAACGACAAATACCACACACACTAGTAAATTTTAGATGGTCAACAAGGCTAATTACACCTCTTGAAAGATTTTCTCTTTCTCTATATTTTATTTTACTAACAGATATTGGTGAACATGAATGTTATGATGAAGATTTGTAGGTACATACTAAGATTTAGTGGGAGTTTTTAATGAAAGACGGGTAAAAGCACAAACCTATGTCACCTTTTATAAAGAAAAGTGATATCAGAATGTGACAGTTCAACATTAATGACAAAAAAAATGGTATTTGCGTTTAAAATATGAAGATGATGTAAACTGATAAAATGTGTAGAATTGTATGAATTTTATGCCTATAATTTTTATTATTTTTTTGACTAAGAATTTATTCATTTTATTTTATTTTGAAGTCCCTTTTTTAACTGTAAAAAATATAAGATGCAGTTCCCGTCAAACAAGTATGTGCAAATCATCTTTTTTTGTTATGATTTGAAAATATTTTATAGATGACATGTATAGCTAGTGCACAAAAAAAGAAATAATTATTTTTGATGTATATTTTCTTTGTTATAAGTACTCAAGTTCGACCTTGTCAGAATACAATAGTTTTTTCCTCCCGTCAAAACTTCCCTATCAAATCTATACCTTCTTGAAAAAAAATTACATATTCATGAAGAGGATTCTCTCCTCTAGTGATAAATATATTTTTTAAATTTTTTTGATATGATTTACTATTTATTTTCATTTTTTGAGAGAGCATCTTCTGAAATGTTGAAATATCGACTTATAATATTTTTATATTATAACATATTATAACTAATCAAAACACTCAAAAATTTATATAATGATGATATTGAATCTGAAATCTATAAAAGGGTATTTTTAGTTTTTTTTTAAAATTGAGTTTTGATAGAGAAATGAGATTTGACCAAAACAGGTTTTTGTATCACAAACGGTGACACAAATCTATGCTTTTACCCAGACAAAATGGACTCTTTGTTAAAAAATAAGACATGGGATTTATGCAAGTTGCCTATAGGTAAAAGGGCTTTATATATTAAGTGGGTTTACAGGTTAAAAGAAGAGGATGGAGGTAAGAAATGATTTAAAACCAGGTTGGTGGTAAGGGGATTTGTATAGAAAAAGGTATTGATTTTGATGAGATATTCTCTCCTATTGTTAAAATGACTTCTATCTGTACTATTTCAAGGATTGTGGCTACTGAAGATTTGCATTGGGAGTAGCTTGATATTAAAACAACCTTTCTTTATGGTGATTTGGATGAAGAGATATATGTGGCTCAGTCAAAGGGTTTTGAGGTCAAAGGTAAGGATAATTTATTGTGCAGATTGAAGAAGAGTTTATATGGCTTGAGGCAAGCACCTTGGTAATGGTATCTAAAATTTGATAGTTTTATGCATGAGCATGGATATAGGAGGTGTCATTTAGATCATTGAGTTTATTTTAAGAGGTTGGATGATGACAACTATATTATTTTATGTTTATATGTTGATGATATGCTTGTAGTTGGGTCTAACATGGACCATATTAAGGGGCTAAAATGCCTATTAGCACATGCATCTTCTATGAAAGAGTTGGGGGCAGCAAAAAAAATCCTTGGTATGAAGATTTGTAGAGATAGGAAGAATAGAAAATTAATGTTATCACATGTTGATTATGTTGAGAAGGTGTTGCAAATTTTCTCTATGGAGAATGCTAAAGCTATCAACACACCTTTACATGGTCATTTGAAGTTCACTAAGGAGATGTGTCCAAAGACACAAGAAGAGGAGGATAAGATGTCCATGGTACCCTATGCTTCAATTGTAGGAACTTGATGTATGCTATGGTATGTAGAAGGCCAGATATTACATGTGTAGTGGGAGTTGTTAGTAGGTATATGAGTCATCCAAGAATTGAGCATTGGAATGTAGTAAAATGGATTCTTAGATCTTTGAGAGGAACGTCCAATAAGTGTTTACATTTTGGGGACTCTACTACTAATTTTCAAGGATATGTTGACTTAGATTTGGTAGGGGATATTGATACTAGATTGAGTACTAAAAATTATGTATTTACTATTTGTGGGGCCATTGTGAGATTGGTTTCTAGGTTACAAAAGGTTAATTCTTTATCCACTACAGAGGCAGAGTATTTTATTGCTACAAAGATAGCCAAGGAGATGATATGGCTTCAGTTCTTCTTGGAAGAATTGGGACACCCTCAGAGGGATAATTATTTTCTTACAAATAGCCAAAGTTTCATTCATCTTGCAAAGAATTCAGCTCTATATTCAAAGACAAAACACATTTTTTTGTAGTAACATTTCATTTGGTTAGTTTTGGATGATGGATAGTTAAAGCTAGATAAGATACATACAGATGACAATCCACTGAATATGTTTAACAAGGTAGTGACAAGGGAGAAGCTAATTTCCTCTTCAACTTTGGTTGGTCTTCTAAACTAAAAATGAATAAAAGAACAACATAGTCTAGGGTGGTTTGATCTAGTAGGAGCACCATGTGGTAGTGGTATTGCTACAAGATTAGTCTCCAAGTGGGAGATTATTGTCTAGTGTGGAGTTTGGTCAGTCCCCAAGTAGGAGATTGTTAGTTTGTGGTGATTGATTGATGGGGACACAACCCAAGCACAGAATGGACACAACAAGAAAGGGGAAAATTTTATTAACTCTAAAAATATGCTAGTACACTTAGTGCAGAGAAACAGACTCCAAAACATGCCCTATGGGCTTAGATTGCATAAATCTGGAGATAAATTCTTCTCCCAGTACCTTTTCTCAAACTCCACTTTGAACTACTTTTTATAATGCCAAAAATGTTCTTAAATAGACCCCAGAGGGTTAAGGATTAGAAATACATTCTAGAAAGTGCTAGTTGGCATCCACTGACCAAATAGAAGGCTCTAGAAGTTGCATTAGAAGTTGGCACAAAATTAGAAGAATCCAGAAACAGTAACCAAACATCCAGGAGGCATAACTTTTGAACCGTAGCTCCGATTGATGAACCGTTTACATTTTTGGAAAGCTCTCAAAGTGCTCTATAGCCCTATGGACCAACTTTACTCATCCCCCATTTTTTGGCCTTGTTTGAGGTCATTTAATGCCCCTAACCTGACTTTGAAGCATTCTTAGGAGGTCTCCAAAAACCCAAAAACTATGATAACTTTCAAACCATGGGGCTTTTGACTTGATTCTTTTTTTAGAATCCTCTAAATTACAATGAAAATCATCTGACCAATTTACACCTTCTAGTTCACCAAAATGATGGCTCAATTACATACTCCTATTTTTTTGGCATTTACATGTATCCCAAGGTGATTAAAAACTCTAACCCAGAACACTAATATTGGAACTATGAGAGTTGGAACCTTTGTTTAACCCAAATGGGTATCCATAAATGAAAATACATGAAACAAAAACTAAGTCTAAGTACTTTTTTTTGGATGACACAAGATTGCCCTTATACCTTTGGATACTCTTGCATCATTGATTAGGGAAGTACTGTACATACTTCATAAATTATTTTAAAAAAATTTGGACCATGGCTGACATTGTGGCCAATGTATGACCAACATATGGTTGACATATTGTAACCCTAAAGTGACAACAAATTACTTGTATAAAAGGGCTTGGGGTTAGGCATTTTCATAAGGTGTGATGTGAAAATTGGTTCTTGTGGTGGTATTGAGTTGTAAGGGATTACAGATTGTAATCAAGTTGTAAATACTAGATCTTAATAATATTGGACTTCCTTTTGAGTGGACATAGCCCAAGGTTTGAGTGAACCCCTTTAAATCTTGGTGTCTTGTGCTCATTTTTGTGTGATCTATTATTTTATGATATTGTTTATATTTGCATGTAATTTTTATTTCTGTCCGAGGTTTAATCCTAACACTATGATTACCAACTAATTAAATTTGAACATTTGAAGGATCAATTTTCAAATAATCAAACATTTCTCATGAGATGTAATATGTTTAGAAGCACCACTATCAACGATCCATTTTAAATATTTGGAAATATTATAAAGAACAATCAAAGAATGACAAGATTGATTACCATAAAATTTATAAACTATTCTAATGATTGTTATTGATAGGTTTCTTACTATTTTTCTTTTTGGTGAGTTATCATTTTGTATGCTTCTTAATGGCGAGAATCCTTCGAAACTCCTCTCTTCAAAAGATAATCTAGGATCAACTCCAAGGTTTTGGGCAACATTGTGACCTACTAGAATCCACTCAATTGAAGATAAATTTGTATGTTCATGAGGATGTATTTTCTTGTTTGACCAATTTTAGATAAGATGTTTGATCTGCTATTTTGAAAAGTAACCACAAAAGAGAAATATTTTTGGTATTTTGTGTTTTATGATGAAATTTTTTTTATTGATGCAACTATATGAATTCCTATTTTTAACCAAGTTTTAGAAAAGAAAATAACCAAGATAGGGTAACAAGAGACTAAAGAAAATAACTTAAAAGGAAAATTCTTAATGGACATAGACCATGGTAACAATATGTCTACGAGTTAAATCATCAAAAAGATTAGGTATAAAACTAATAAAAATAGGAGCAACGCTTCCTCAATTCCACTGATGTAATCTTCAATAGGAAATCAATAATAACCAAAATATGTTTCACTTTTCATCAAGTCAGAACGTGCAAGACAAGAAGCTATGTAGGAACAATAAGGGAGCTTTTCTCCAACTTGGTATGTTAGAAAAATTCATTAACATGAGGCTGAAAACAAAAATAAAAGATCACACAAGCATACAAAAAAAATAAAACCATTGGCTCCATTATTATTTATAAACATGCATTCACTAAAATAATACACTATGGCAAGAAGAACTACACTCAGAATGACAACACCAATAGCATATACTATTTCATCAAAATAATGGCCTAGAGAACCTATTACATCCATGTATCTATAAGAAATCCTATCCTCATTTTTTGTTAGGAGCGAGAGCTCTTTTAATACAAATACATGCTAAAAAACTATTAAATAAAGCTAATTACATAAAAACTAACTCTCTCAATGGTGCTAAGTAGGTCTCCACCCTTGTTTGTATTAGTTAATGTGTGCATGAGCCATTCCATGACTTAAAAATTGATAAAATATGGAAAGATAAGAAGATAGAAGACATGAGAGATCTAGGTGTCTTTGGGAGCTTTGAAAATTGAAGCTCTACCTTCTTTAGGTGTCTTCGAGAGTTGAACTATCATCAAAATGGATTCCTGATGCATAGAATGCTCTAAAATAGCAACTAGTAGTTAATTGTTAGTGCATTGCTCCTTCTTGACAATTGTTAGTGCACCTCTGAGAAAAGTGCACCAGCGCACCTACACACCTTGGTGACAAGAACCAGAAATCCAGACAATGTTCTATGTGTCAAAACTTGATTTTTAGCATCTGGGTTTTCTTCCCCTTTATAAAAAATGATGTGTGGATATCTCCCTTTGAAATTTTGGATATAAAGGTGATTTCTTGAGGAGAAAATAATTCTAAATCTTCATACATTATGCTCACTTTGTAGTGGAAATTGTGAAGTGTTACTTTTTCGGCATTCTTTGGAACTTATAAGACATGGGCAAAAATGTGATCTAAGCTACTACAAAAGAAAAGGAAGCCATGGAAATGTTTAGGACCTCAGGGAGGCCTATTTATATTTTATATATGCACACATACACACATTTAGAGATAATTCATTCATTAAATCTTCAAATTGTACACCTACGCACATGGACACCTTCAAGGAATTGTGCAAGGTGCTCAATTCACCGAAAAATAAAAGTTCTTAGTTTTGATAATGGTTTCTAGGTTTTTCTCAGATGAGATATGGGATCACTATAGTGTACTTATTTTAATCTTTTTGATGATTTGGATTTGTTTGTGCACCTTGCGCCCATATGTGCTTTTCCCTTCAAAACTTGTAAAATTGTGCAACTTCACACATGCACACCTTTTAGAGTCCTTCAACTTATGCATGTCCCAAAATTACAATGTTCACCTATGTACCTACACACTTGTGCACCTTCATACCTGTGCACCATATAACAAGATCAAAAAATCAAAATTGTGCACCTGTGCATCTTCAGGGAAGTGCATAAGGTGCTCAAGTCACCAAAAAATTAAAGTTCTCAGTTTTAAAAATAGTTTCTAGGTTTTTCTTAGATGAGTTCTAGGATCACTCTAGTGTACTTATTTTTTCTTTTTTTATGATTTAGGTATATTTTCACACATATGCGCTTTTCTCTTCAAAACTTTGAAAATTTGTACACTTGCACACCTTGGCATCTTTAGGACTTTGGGTGTCTTCAAGACTTTTAGAATTGTGCACCTCTAAACATTCACACATTAACACCTTGGCACCTTCTACTTGAAACACCTTCTAGAGTCTTCAAACTTAAGTATATTCAAAATTGCATGCACACCTTGTGCACCTTCAAAAATTGCACCTTAACCAAAAGTGTATCTAAGCACATGTGCACCTTCAAGTAAGTCCGCAAGGTGCTCAATTCACCCTAAAGTCCAAGTTCTCAGTTTTGAAAATAGTTTTTGGGTTTTTCTCAAATGGGGTCTAGGAGCACTCTTGTAAGCTTATTCTTCATATTTTTTATGATTAATGCCCACGTTATAGCCCAGTGTTTTCATATACTTGAACTCCTTCTACTTCATCTATCTAATATCCTAGGGTGCTTGTTTTAAAAATGTACATGCAATAGAATGGTAATTTTTGTTTTTCTATGGATGATGAGGATGCCATGGTAACCCACAAAAAATATAAACATCAGTTTAATAGTGTTAGGGGTTAAAAATTACTTTAATTGACCAAACTCCTAAACCCCAACTACAAAAATTCCACTCCTTAAGGCACCTTGGAAGATACACTATTCTGATGAAAGAGCTTCTAGGAACCAAAATGAAAGGGGGTCCCCATTTCTAAAGTTGAAAATGGGGCATGTGTTGTGGAATCATAACACTTTTTAAAACAATTGTTAGCTAAATGACCATCTTTCCCACACTAAGTGCAATGGAAGTTTTTTTTTTATTCGAACTATTTTATTGATTAGGATGGTTATTATTATGATTTCTATTTTGATTATTATTGTTGTTAAAAGAAGGCTTAGAATTAGATCTATTACTAGAATTTCTATTTTGATTATTATTGTTGTTAAAAGGACTAGAATTAGATCTATTACTAGAATTATAATTATCATTAAAGTTATGATTATTATGATTATTTTTTAGAATTATTTTTATTGAGAGAATTATTATGATTATATGATCTAAGATTTTGATTTTGATTCTTAGACACAAGGGCATGCTCATTAGAACTAAGTGTACCAAATTGTAACAACTTAGCTTCCTCTTGACATAATAATTTTTGACAAATACTATAAGTTAATTGAGTAGACAAAGTAGGAATAGAAAGTTTAGAATGAACAAATTAATTGACTTTTAACATAATCAAATTTAACTAGAAATTCTTCAATAGATTTGAAACCAGTATAACTTAAGTCTTCCAAATTATCTTCCAAATTAATATTGCATGATTTAGATGGTATAGTGTATGTTTGCTTCAATATAGACCAAACTTCATGGCTAGTAGTACAATGAGAGATTAGAAAATATAAATTTGCATTAAGAGATATACCAATGAGACAAAGTGCTTCCACATTTTTAGTATTTCATGCATCTTTCTCATCTTGTGAAGTCGAGGCAACAAGATTTGAAGAAGTGTTAGTAGCAACATCTAAAATATGCTTAAATCAAAAAATAAATGAGAGATGAATTTTCCAAGTTTGATAATTCAAATTATTTGATTTAATTCTAGCGATCAAAATAGCCATTTTTATAAAAAATTAATGTATGAAGAAAACAAGCCTTGAATTTAAATGAATGTCAAAGACAAATAATTTGAAGAAAAAAAACCTTTTTTTAAAACAAAGTATTTAATAAAAAACTCTATATTTTAATAATAAAAATTAAATTACTAAAAATATTTAATTAAAATCTTGGTATTCAATAAATTAAACCTCCTTTTCTAAAACAACTTAAGAAAAGCTCAATTTTATTAGAAGAAACAAAATTTTAAGAAAATTGATGAAGGTAGATGGAATTAAGAGCTTTCTAATAATTGAAAGAGGAATCATGGCTTAAGGGAAAGTTGAAATTTCTTAAGTTTATAAGAATACGTGCATACATTTAATTTAATTTTAATTAATGATTGTTAGACTTTCAAAAAGAATATTATACTTTTTGAAAAAGTGTTCAAAACTAGTATTGTTGTTATAAATGGTCACAGTGATATTATAACATTCATCATATTAAAAAAATTTAGTATTAATATTGGTTGTTGCAATATTATTATTGTACTTTTCATAGGCAATGTACTATTGTATTTTCTTTCTCCTATTAGTAGACAAATGAATATTTTTAAATAACTAAAATATGTCTAAAGTTTTATTATTTATTTAAGAATTTTATATATCATATCAATTATATGATTGGTTCAATAAGTTTTGTATTATAGGATCCCTTTTTTGGAGGTTTCTCCACATTGATTTTCTTGCTACAAAATTTTAACTACACATTACATATAAATTATTAACAACAATATATTTTTACTATCAAATCCTTAATATATAAAATATATTTGATAAAGCTATATCATATCAAATCATTAAAAACAATGGGTAAAATTAATCTACAAATGTCTTTCGACCCCCAAAATATGAATTCTAGTAAATAGTACTTTGGTAGGATTATTTAGTATATCTCACAGACTTAGACAAGGGGACCCTATCTCTCCCTTTATCTTCATATTAATGGTAGATGCACTATGGAGATCTCTTTTGCATAAAATATTGGAAGGAGGGATAGAGGCACTCCCATCACTAGTAGTGAGGATTCCTCCACCTATCAACATTTTGTAGATCATACCATGTTTTTTGGTGAGAGATCAATTAGGGAAGCATCTTCCTTAAATGACATTATAGATACATTCAAAAATGCTTTAGGGTAGGAGGTAAACAAAGACAAACCTAGGGTAAAAGTACAATGTTGTATCCCCTTTCAGGCTAACTTATTGGAATGATTGAATTTGAGTATTTCTATCCAAAAATCAATTTTTTCCAACATATGATGTAGATAAATTTATTCTAGCTAATTTATATATGGTCTCACACTTTTCCAATTGAAAAAATCAATTAAATGCATGTGTTATACAAGTTTCTATCCAATTACTAAAGAAATAAAATTATTTTAGAAAACTGATGTTTAAATAACTCTTACTAGTTTTATGAAATTTTTTTAGTAACATATAAACACCATTCTATAGAGCTCAAAGTCAATAACATTCTCATATAGAGTTTATAGTGTTTTAATTAGATATAGTATATTGTAATTAAAAAAATTCTACAAGCACATATTTTAACACTCAAAAAGATGTTGATTTTGAGAAAGAAAAAAAAATTGATGTCAATTTTTTTTAAAAAGACTATATGATGTTATAGAGGAGAGAGTCATCTTCTAGAATCTATAATTTTTCTTTTGGTTAGAATAGATTTGTTTTGAAAAATGTGGTGGGAGATGGAAATTATCAATTTTAGGTGATTTGAAATTTGAATCATTGTAACAGAGAAAATATAGGTCTAAAGCCAATTTTTATTTTTGATTATTTGAGCTATATATGTTATCTATAAAATAGTCTGAGTTCAAATGGAAATAAATTTATTTCTATATAGTTTTGTGGTGGGAACTATACCCCTAATTTTCAACATTTTTTTGCAACTAAAAAATTATCTACAAAAAATAGGAAAATATATCAATTATTATTCCAAATACTTATTAAATATTATAATCCTAAACTTCATCCATTTTACACATTTCATTAGTTTACTTCATTTTAAAACTCTAAATTATAATACCAGTTTTATTTCATTGAAGGAGAAAAGTTATACTTTTGTTAGCCTTTTCCTTTACAAAAGGGTGACACGAGTATGTGTTGTTCCCCTGGGGCTGACATTTTTTTGTTGAATACTAATTCTTATATGGAGATATTAATCTATAACATTCTTGATTTTAGTAAGGGAACCCAAATACCTTGCAGAAATCTTAGACTCCCTTATAAATTGGGTCAAAATTTCTCTAATCTATGGGAACTAATAGAGAAGAAGATTAATTCAAATATGGTTGGATCAAAAGGAAAGTGGTTGACATCAATAGGCAGGAAGCTAATGGTCTCTTCAGTCCTATCAGCCCAACCTATATATACCAACTGTCTTGTTTAGGCCCACGTAGAAATGAGCTTAATGGTATTAATTCACACATTAGGACCTTTTTTTGGAAAGGTGTTGCTGACAAGAAAAATATCTCTTTACTTTAATGGGAACAGGTATGAAGATTTAAAGACTTCGGTGGGATGGGTATCAAAAATGTTAAACTTTGTGGTCTTTCGATGGGGGCAAAACTATTATGGTAAATGATTAGATATCCTAATCTTAAGTGGGTAAAATTCTTATCCAAGAAATGTCCATCCTCCCTGGACCCTATAAATACTTTTAGGGAACCTAATCCTCCAAGACGATCAAAATTTCATAACGTCCTATTGAAATGTAGACCTATCATTCAAGACAAACCCACTTGGAGACTTGAAGATGGAACAAAAGCGTTATTTTGGGAAGACTCATAGGAAGGGTACATGACCCTTTCCCATTATCCCTCCCTTGGATAGATAAAAATTAATCTAGTAGATACATGGGGTTCTAGGGTCAGTCATTATGTAGTCTTTGATGTGAATGAGCTTAATTGGAAGTCAAGAGACTTGGACTTTGAAGCTCTCCCCTTGCCTAAGAAATCCCTTCTCAAATCCCTCCTCCAATCTCTAAATATTTTCTTCAAAGGAGGTAAGGACCTCCTTATTTGGGATGGTAGTGAAGATGGAGAATATAGCTCTAAACTAGGTTATAGATATTTAGAATCTCTTCTTGGACTCCCTAAATCTATACTAGCACTTAAACTATACTAGGACAAATCTTATCTTCCTCAAGCATTTTTTTCCACATGGATAGCCGTCCATCAAAGAGACATTACTATAGAAAGACTTAAGAAATTAGGCATTAATGGTCCTATTAGATGCCTTCTATATGAGTTAGTAGAAGAGACAACAAATCAACTTTTTGTTCAATGTTTGTATGCTAGTTCATGTTGGCAATGGCTCTGCTAGAAACTAGGTGATAGTATATCTTTCCCTAGTTGTATCATGAGTATGCTCTTTTCTTGTCACTCTCTAAAATTTGATATTATCTACTAGATAGTCTCTAGGTATCCTCCCCCTCCATAGTCCTTTGGGAACTATGGAAGGAAGGGAATATGTGATTCTTCCAAGAAAAGAAGAAGCCATATTCTTAGCTCAAGATCAAGATTTAATGTATAATCATACAATAAACTAACAATAGGTTTCTTAATTTTTAAGTTACATCATCTAGGATGACTCATTAGAATGAAAAAATGTGAGGTAGATGGATTATTTCAAAAATTGCACCCTTCATTTGATTGGGGGTTATTACAAATCAATCTCAAAAGAAAAGAATGTGAATGGATGCCTCTAAAGGCTCGATGTTTCAATCTCAGATTTGAGGAAGAATCTAGTTGTAACCTCTAGTTAGAAAGTATAGGTTGTAGAATTTATGATGAGAAAGGTAAAGAAAAAGAAAGTATTTCCAAATCTACGGGAGAAGCTACTAATAACTAGGTGGAGTTATCTACTTTAGTGAAAGGCCTTCAATTAAGTAAATCCCTCAAGTTAAAACAAGTTGGATATATAAGGAGACTCAACTATAATCATAAATTCTCTTAGAAAAGGGTCCCTTCCAAATTGGAGGTTGGATGCAAAATTGGCTAATGCCTTAGAACTTTGTGATTTTTATGAAAATTTTATTTTTAATCACAACTACCATGGAGGAAATAATAGGTTCAATGAGTTAGAAAACTTAGACATTAACAATTTCTTAAGCACCTTAAAGACTTAGTGTTACCATTCCTGCTCCCCCTCCCCCTCCTTAAATTATCAGATGTCTTATGTACCTAGCAGTATCCATCCTGTTAGATTTATACACATGAAGAGAGTAAACATCTAGGGGGTGAGGGGGCTTAATCAATAATTAAAACATGAACCCATAAAAATTTCACCACAAATCCCTCTCATACATTCAATAAATAATCTAAAATAACATGTAAAGCATATACACTAAAAGCAATTCACATATAATACTAAATACAATTACCCAAAAACCCTCCAAGTGAGATGGTAAAACTAGGGTGGGGATGAGACCCATAAATCTTCACTACTATAGCAATAAAATGTATCTAGTAAAGGTTACAATCGTTTGACCATGATTTATGGTCTATCCTATGAAAGGCCTTCCTTGTTAAAGGCTTACAAAGACTATTAAGTCTCACCTTGTTAGAGGGTTTCAACACCCTATTGGAAGTGCACCTTGCTAGAGGAATTCAACTTACAATTAAGTAAGCACCCAGTTAAAGGATTTCATATAGCCTACTAGGACTATTTTGTTAAGAGATTTAACTAAAATCACCTACTAAAATGTCTCAGCATAGATCCTGTGATTAGCACTTGCTTGCCTAATAATAGATCACCTCTACATAATGTCCAATTTGATCCCTTCATGATTAGATGTCTCAATGTTGTATTCTTATCTATATCCTTTGTCCTTCTCTAACTTATTCTATAATTCATTACTTCTTCATGACTTTTAAGTCAACATGAATGCTCTATTTGTGCATGCAAACTTCTCTATATCTCTCCTTTAATCCCTTACACACTCATAGGAAGTTTAGGGTTTCATAGTCCTTAAGAAGACTAAGAGACTTAGGGTTAGGTATGAATCTACCGCTAAGATTTATCCATTTTCTACTTAAAACTTCCCATTTTCTAATTGGCTATATATAATTGCATAGGGAATCTACATATAGATTTTTCCTTATCTCCAGAAGATTGGAATCTATCTTTAGGTCAACTGAAAAATGGTTTACATACTTGTTTGTGCCATAACAATCAAATATGTTCAATTTGTGTCACTTGGCATGTGAAGTCTCTAATGCTTGACATACACTATAATTTTTTTCTGACTCTGCACCTACATTTCTTAGCATCCACTACTTACTTGGCACCTAAATCACTTAGTATGGTCTATGTATTTGGCACTTGAGTGACTTGACACTCATTGTAACTTAGCATGGTCTAATATTTACATGTTGTACTTGACATGCATAACTAGTTCAACATGAACTAATTAAATGACTTAAGTGTGTTCACACTCGTCAAAACCAATCTGAGATCAACAATCTCCCCCTTTGATATGAGTGTCAAAGACACTTGAATATGCATAATCAATTTAATCTTCTTGAGTATAACATATCCATGACTTGGCTTATAAACAAAAATTCAAAAATTCAAAATTTTGCAATAGCCTATATACCTCAAAATTTATAACTCCCCTTGAGTTATTATGTCTAATCTATATCCAAAATCTATTCTATATTCTGAGTAGATTTGTCTCTACAAATACTTTTTGACTTTAATGAGCTTATACTCTCTCATGTTTCTCTATTTATATGATTGCATTCTATTTCTCCCCCTTATTTTATTTTCCCCCATAGGATATTCTCCCCCTTTTTTTTGTCTCCCCCTTTTTGAAACTTATGTCAAATGGGCTATACACATATAGTGTGTTTGTCCAAAAATTATTTATGGACCTCCATTATAATTTTAAGAGCTACATCCCAGTTGTCATAGGAAACATCCAGTGACTTGAGTTGGATGACAAGCTTAACAGCAAGGTGTATTAGGCCATATAGAGTAGAAAGATTGGGGTATTTCTTTAGCAAGGTTTCTGTATAGCCTAGCTCCTTGTAGAGTATCTCCATATGAGGGGTGAGAGATGCCTATATACATGTCAATTTGGCTCTTATGCTAGCCTCTTCTACTGTTAATACAACTAATTGACTTTTTGTTTGAAGCAATGTATGAAAATTCTTCTCACTCTAAGAAGGGTTTCGAGGTAGTCTTATACCTAATATGTTTAGATTTCTCTCTAGGCTCAAAATATGATGTCTAGTCTCTTGGGTGAAGAGTTTAGGGTCACATAATTTGGTGTACAATAATAATATAATCTCAATTACCTTCTTCATATCCTCAACCTTTTTTTCCAATGCAACTTGAGTTAGTGCTATCTCACCAGATATCTTTTCCAATGCAACTTGAGTTAGTGCTATCTCACCAGATATCTTCTCATTGACCTTACTCTGGAATTTCTTTTTAGACCACTCTAAGAGTTTAGCACTAGTATCAATGTCTGAAATATTTACCTTTTCCACTATACCAAATAGTTATTCTAGTAGTGGCTTGGTCTCTTCAAGATTAGGAAGACCAAATGCATCTAGAAAGATGCCTTTTATCTCTTGAAGCACTTGCCTCTACTTGTGTTCTCTCCTAAGCATTTCTTGATGCTTTTTCTTCTATGTGGCTTGTTGTAAAATTCTTATTTGATCTAATGTCATTATATAATAATCAATATTACAAATAATAATCTCTTCATCAAGAGTGATGTCTCCATAGTGAATTACCTTTTTAGCTTTTGAAGAGCTTGAGCCTGGCACTGAGATTTGCAGTGGTATAGCTTCTATGCTTTGCTTCTGAAGAACTTTTTTAGGAGAAGTGCTAGATGTAGGTAGAGTTACCAATGCCTAGATGGCTTCTTGCTCCTTTACCTTAGGTATTTTATCACTTTCTTTAGATGGGCTCTTGTCTAATAAAATGACATGAACAACACCTTATCCTTGTGCTTCAAGTACAAAAGAATCTATTTTTCCTACTTTGTCTTTCTCTTATGCCCATCTCCTCTCAAGAGTAACAACTTTCAAAATTGTATCAACCTTAGTAGATGTATCTATTTTCATTTGAATAAAAGGTTGCACTTGATAAACTAAAAGGATGGTAGAAGGTGGTTCTTTTGGATTCACCTTCTCCCTTGTGATATCAGTTACTACCTTTTAGAGCTCATCTACAATAACCAAGACTAGATTTTCACATAACTTTGCTTGTGGTGTAGATTGGTCCAATATTTTCTTCAAGTCATTTGTAGTTAGCAGATTGACGTGTTGAGCTAAAGCATCAGGAAAATCCTTGACAATAATAGTTTTAGTTGACTTGACTATGTCATGTGGGGTATTAACACTCAACACTTGTGTGTCCTGCACACTCTTTTCATCTTTTTGTTGTTTAGATGTAGCTGCAACATCATCTTGTTTTTGTGTTTCTTCCCCAATTGTTTTATCTTTATTTCAGCTTCCTTATCATTATCTTTCTTTTCATCATCATGTTCATCATCCTTGTTATCATTTTTACCTTCTAAAGGATTGGCTTCTCCTTGTTTCATAGTGGTTAACCCATAGATTAGTCTCCATATTTTGGGTTGATTTCTTGACCACATCTTCAATATTGTTTTGAAGAATGCTAAAGGCTCTATACCTAGGTGTAAACCTATTACATACATCTTCATAGCCTTAGCAATCTATCCATTTTTTAGCTCTGGCATCACTTGAGCTAATGGTGATTCCCTAATTTGTTTCTCCAAGGCTAAACAATAATGCCATTTTTGTTCAATAATATCATATAAACCTTTTGATATTGTGTTAGAAAATTCTAGTGGAGTGTTTTTAAATTTTGACATCATTGCATATAATGCCTCTTCCACTTGACTCTTTTCATCTTTACCCAATTTATTAAAATCAATATTCTTTAAACTAGATAAATCTGCATTATTCTTGACATTTTAACACATGTTTCCAAGATTAGATAGAGGATTATGGTTTACCACTTGAAATTGATTTTTTTCATCCGATTCTATCCTCTCTTCATCTAAGTTTGATTGTGCCCCATATTTTCTTCTTTGTTTCTTCTACACTTGGCCTCTTTAATCTATAGCCTTAGTCTTCTCCTTGGCCTTGTATGTGTTTGCACATGTGCTTTCTTTGTTGATAGGAGTAGTAGGCTTAGCTCGACTAGGTTTGAAAACTTCCTTTGCCTTTGCCACAAGTTGTGGCTTAACCTTCCTTTTCTTTGGCTCAGCAAGAGTAGGTGCTTCCTTGGCTTCTTCTCCCTTAGCACCTTTAATTTCCTCCTCTTCTTTATCCTCTCCCAAGCCTTGATTCAATGCAAGAGATCCTTGTGTTTCTTCTTGCTCTTCCTCTTCATCCTTTTTATCTTCTTCCTCACCTTCATCTACACCTTCACCAAATTTAGCCTTTAGCTTCTTTACAAATTTATCTTTCTTCTTGAGTGCGGAGGCATTTTTTAACTCTATTTCAATCTTTGATTTCATCACATCATAATTCCAAAAGATTTTTCTAGTCTTGTCAATTTCCATTGTTAGGAGTGCAGTTATTTTTCTTGATGCTTCATCAACATTAATCTCATATCCAAGTGGTTTTAACCATCTAACTCTTGGTTTGGAAGCTTGCACATATGTGTAGTCAGCATCAACAAGAAAGCATATATCATTGTAATGTTTCTCAACCAAAGAAACTCGTATAATCATTCTTCCTTTCATGGATTTCTTAAAATCTTCAAAATAGCTAGTCATCAATGTTTCAAAAATTTACCCATCTGCTCAATGAATTCTTTAATCTACACTGCTATTGACCTTTTTCTTTTTCCAGCTTACTATACCAAAGGAGGGAAATGTATTTTGTACATAGAAGAATATATAGATAAGTAATAAACCAAATTTACATTGAGCACTCTTGGTTTTTCTGATTGCTCTGAGATTTTTCATCAATTGTTGTAACTGTAGCTCAGCTAGATCATAAGTATGATCTTTCTTCACAACTTTGTAGCCAACATCCACAACTATGTAGGTACACTATTAAATCTACTAGATTCATAGAATTTGTGTGAGATTACACTAATAACAAATTCTAGTAGTGGATCAGTGATAGTATCAATTTTTATCCCTCTCTTGTTCCGTTTTGCTATAGTGTTTTTCTCTATTACTTCCTTAGAGTTGCTTCTCGGTGTCTTGGGCCAATCTAGGGTTGGGTAGGCAATAACCCTATGAATTATCCTTTTTGATATCTTACCCGGTCCACCTCCTAGTTGTAAGGATCCATCATGTATTTGGCTTAACACAATTCTAATCCATCTAGTCTTGAAAACACTAGGAAAATCTAGGGCATGAGTCAAATCCTTTCTCTCAACAATTTTATATTCTTCCTTCAAAACACCATTATCACATAATCTATCATAAGATTTTCTAATTCCTAGGTCTTCAATGCTACCAAACTTTCCATTATAACATTTTCTTACAACCTGAACCATAATAACATTAGGTGGGATCATGGACAAAGTGCCAAAAGGATCTTGTTTGTAAGTAATGTTAGGAATGGCCTTGAGTATAGGCTCTTTCACCTTGTTACTAACAAGATGAACATTCAAAACCTCTTTCCATTGTACATATTTTGAGCTAGATGTCATTCTCGTCAAACTAGGGTTTGTGCAAAGTAAAACTACGTAGCTCAGCTTGTGATAAATACCTTATAAAATCTATATGCTAGTGTGAGATCATCACTAAAATCTTTACAAATGCTTCAAACAAGTTGTTGAGTTTCCTTATACTCTATTTTCTCTTGCTTGAATTCAAAATGTCAAAGAATGAGTGAAAATAGACCATATACCCTTCAAAACCCTTGCATTTAATGCTGAGTTCTTGTACAGTTGTAAACTCAACATCAACTAATTTTAGAATTACTCAATATCCATAGATATTTCCATCACTTGGTAGCTACTACGAGTTTCACATCAACTAGCTAGGTTGCTAGCTTGGCATCAACTAGCATTCCACTCAACATCCATTGAAAACTTTCCATGCTCAGCAACAACATGAAAACTTAAAGATTTAATCTTGAATTTTCAAAATCTTGCATCTTCATTCATGCTAATGTAGTCCTTTTAGTACTAACTTCTTTTGGAACTGATGTATGATATAACACGTTAAATATCAATCCCGCATACCTCTTTATTACCTAGTTTGATGAGGTGTGATCACCTAACCCATTGGGTGAAGTAATCTCCTCTACATTTGATTTGCTAGAAGAATCTTTCTTTTTCCATGTCTTGTTCATCTCATTTCTGATATATTCAAAAATTTCCTTTCCTTTGCCTATAGGGTATGTGCAGGATCATGCTCAACCAAACTATATTCTTAAGTGGCAATAAAAAATCAAAAAAATAGGGTTATGTCAACTTGATGTGTAATTTTCTACTTGTTATTAAATTTATATCAAAAAGTTGAGAAAAAAGAATATCTAGAAAATTGAATCTAGTTTCTAAATTACTAGGACTTATCTCAAAAAAATAAAATTTGATTGGTCAAAATTTTTAATTTTAATGCAATATTACAAAAGTTTCAAAACAAAAATAAGAGGTAGACATATGTTTGACCACCTTAATCAAAATCAAATGATAATATTTTTTAATAATATTCTAGATATAACTAGTAGACTCATGCTTGGATGTGACACATATTTTTGGGTATTTTTATTCTAAATAAATAATAATTAATTAATTTTTGACTTTAGTATTTTTGGAATAAAAAAACTCTCAAGTCTAACCACCTTAACTAATTCAAAACTTTGTGAAATTCAATTTTTCAATTTTTTCCCTTATATTAGAAGAAACATAGAATGTGATGCATCTTTTAGATTCAAAAAATGTTGTACAATGTGAAAGTTATAGTTATTTTTCAAGTAGTGTGTCAGTTAACACTTTATATGTAACTCCATTAGAAAATAAGTAACAATTACTTACTAAACTCATAATTTGACAAACCTTACATTTATGGAAGGATAAAACATTCTTAAGAAACCCTTTTCATTTCATCAAATTTTGGTAAAAAAATTCAATAGCTACATGTTTGACGTAAAAATCACATAAAAACATGCCAAAAGCATGTTTTAGGATGTTTTTAAAGTTGACCTTATAAAGATATTAATTGTTTTCATTTAATATGAGGGTGGGTGGGAAAAAAGTTGGAATAGGTTATGAAATGGTTTGAGATATTTTAGAACTATAGATTTTTTAGATCTCCACTTTTTGGCACACCATAATCTTGCACATACCCTTTATCAAATTCACAACTTGGTGCCTTTGACCTAGTTGAACAATGTTTACTAATGTGACCAGTCTTCAAATAGCCAAAGCATGTGGTTTGACTCAACCACCTTTTGTAGTTACCACTAAAGTGTGTCCTAATACAATTATCAGGAAAATGTCCATATTCTTGACAATTGTGATAGTTATATCTTGTATTGTAGTCCCAATTATAAGAGTTTCCATAGCTTATAACCTTTGTTGTCTTGTTTGATGACCACATGGATTTGGATTTGCATTCAAAAGCTCTATGTCCATAGTTTTGACAATTGTAGCAATATCCTTCAAATTTTTGTTTATGCATGCTCCTGGTTTTGTACTCATGTGCTTGATGACCTTGTTTGCTGCACTTTTGATAATGAACCATGTGCTTAGGATTGACATTCTGATTTGTATTGTTCCTCCTACACAAATTAGCAACATGTCCTTTCTCTCCATAACTATGACAAGTAGGTTTGGATTTCTTACCTATGTTGTTCCTTTCTTTAGTGACTTTGGATAATTCTCCTTCTTTAGTTCTTGTGTAGCCCAATCCTATTTTATATTTGTTAGATCTAGGAAATCTTAGTAATTGCTCAAAGTATTTGATGCCTTCATTTGGCTTATTAAAAATTTTAGCAAATTCCTTTTCTTTTTTCAGGTCATTTTGCTATTGTTCATTCTATAACTTTAATGTAGTAATCTCAATGTCCTTGACATTTAGTTCATAGTTGGTATTCATCATTTGACTTAGAGTATCCAATTGCATATTGGAGATCTTGGTTACCTATGTTGACTTTTCCTCCAATCTATTTGCTAGAATTATTTTGTCTTCTTCAATTATGGCTTTGTCTTCAATGGCTTTCTTCATTTGTTCAGTCACCTTACATAGTAGTATAGCTTGTGGTTCTTGCTCCAACTTGAGATTTTTGATTTCCTCAGCTTGGATTTTATTCTTCTCCATTAGATCGACAACTACTACATCAAATTCACTAGAGTTAGCATCTACAAATAGCCTGATGGTGTTTATCTGTTTGTATAGTGTGTCATTCTCCATAATATCAATTTCTTTCCTGCTCTTCAAGGAACTATTTAAAGCATCTCTAGCTTCATTCAGTTGACGTATTATAAGATGTATTTAAATCTCCTAGTTCTCAATAGTCTTTCCCAACTTTTAGACTTCCATTTCAAGATCTTTTCTAAAAAATCGAAAGCTTCTCTTTCATAGAACAAGACTCTTATACTAATTGTTAGATTTATAAGTCAGAAGAGAGTAAACTTCTGGGGGGGGTGTGAATCAATAATTAAAACATGAACCCATAAAGCTTTCACCACACATCCATATCATACATTCACTAAATAAATTGAAATAACATGTAAAACACATACACTATAAGAAATCACAAATATAACACTAGATATGATTACCCAAAAACCCTCCAAGTGAGAAGGTAAAACTAGGGTGGGGATGACACCCACAAATCTCCACTACTATAGCAATAAAGTATATCTAGTTAAGATTACAATGGTTTAAACATGAATCATGATTTTCCCTATGAAAGGCCTACCCTATTAAAGGATTACAAAGATTGTTAAGTTTCAACTTGTTAGAGCATTTCAACACCCTATTAGAAGTGTGCCTTGTTAGAGGACTTCAACTTATAGTTAAGTAAGCACCCTGTTAAAAGATTTCATACAACCTGCTAGGACTACTCTGTTAAGAGATTTAACTGAAATCAACTACTAAAATGTCTTAGCATAGATCCTATGATTGGCACTTGCTTGGAAGATAAAAAATCATCTCTATACAATGTACAATTCGATCCTTTCATGATCAAATGTCTCAATGTTTTATCCTTCTCTCTATCCTTTGTTCTTCTCTAACTTATTTTGCAAGTCATTCCTTCTTCATAATTTCTAAGTCTCCACAAATACTCTATTTGTGCATTGAAATTTCTCTACATCTCTCCTTCAATCCCTTACACACTCATAAGAAGTTTAGGGTTTCATCCTCCTTAAGAAGACTATGAGACTTAGGGTTAGGTATGAATCTACGATTGAGATTCATCCATTTTGCCACTTAAATCTTCCCATAATTGGATGCATGTAATTGTATAGGGAATCTACATATAGATTTGCCCTTATCTCAAAAAGATTGAAATCTATTTTTAGGTTAGCTAAAAATGGTTTACATAGTTGTTTGTGCTATAACAAACAAATATGTCCAATCTATGTCACTCAACATACACTATAATTATGTTTTGACTCAACACCTACACTACTCAGCATCCACTGCTTACTTAGCTCCTAAATCATTCTGCGTGGTCTATCTATTTGGCACTTGAGTGACTCGGCACATGAGTGACTAGGCACTCATTGCAACATGGCATGGTCTAGTATTTACATGTTTTACTCGACATGCATTACTAATTCGGAATGAACTAATTAAATAACTTAAGTGTGTTGACACTCACTTGTTAAAACCAATTTGAGATCAACACATCCCCGTAGCCAAATTACCTTTGGTGAACCTATAATGAATACTCATATTAAGGAATTCTTCATTGATAGACATTTTCTATTAGTTAGGGTTATGTTTAGAACTATGGAAAAAGAATTCATTATGATCTTTGAATGGTGTCATATTCTTAGTGATATCTCAACCATGTTCATAGCCATGGAAGTCTTGGTGGAAATAGAAAAAGGTAGTATGAATACTATGTTCAGATGCTGCTTTAAACCTAAATATTTGGGAAATTTAGAAAAAGTCATAAATAACTTGAGATAAGATCTACTAGTGTGTGAATCATGCCACTACAACATCTTCTCACATGGAAGGTAGTTGATCCCTCTCTTCTTTATTATTACATGTTGTGATCCAGCCAGACTGATTGAATGGTTCCCTATCATAAAATGTAATGTATGTTTTCTCTTTTATTTTCTACATATCGAAAGAACTAGGACAAGTAGCTAGTTGGAACTATATGTAGTTGACAAACTCCTTGGGGGATGGGAAAATGATAATGAAGTGAGATTAGAATGTCTAAACCCTTTGTTTCTTGAAGAAGAAGATATCTACGAGGTAGAGGACACCCCCTCCCCCTCTTCCTTTTAAAAATCATTGGAAGATAAATAGTCATTTTCCTTATTTGAGTCTTTATCTCCTTATTCTATATTAAGCTCAAATCTCATCTAGCATGGATGGTGAATGTTTGAAAGCAAAAAATGATTTGTCTATTACTTTTTGAATGTTATGTTATAATGGGTTTACAAGAGGTATATATGATAGTATTATGTAATGTGTATTTAGGTTTATAATTTTATATATTTTGGATATTATTATGAAATGATGATGGATGTGTCTATTATATTTTCTCTTCTGATTCATGTCTTTTGGTTCTATGGAATTACTCTTCAATATCTTGTTGATTTATCCTAACAATCTTTGTTACTAATTCATGACATAAGAATATCCTATTGAAGGTTCTAACCCCTAACTATAATACATAAGAAAATGAATTTATAAAAATACAAAAGATTGAGGCTGAAGTTTTTCTTCTCTTCTCCTCACAACAAAAAGGTCTTCAATGTGGTAACCTTCACACAAACTCAGAAAAAAAGAATTTTGTAGCTTTAATATGATGAAATAAATTGATAAATAAGAAATATAATGAACTAATTAAAGAGAGTTTGAAATGAAAATAATGCTACCATAAGCTCCTGAAGCTTAAGAGATCTTCCTTAAAATCAACACAAATGAGGACAAAGAGATTTTGATAAGGGAAAGAAAAGAAAATCCCTTGTGTAATATTATAAATGAGGGAAAATCCTATGGAAGTTGAGAGTGAGAAAGAGTAGGAGTAAAGTACCTCATTATGATAACATAAAAGTGATGTGTATGAGAGTAGAAGAATAAGAAAGAGGCATCTCTTTTATAGAGATGAGAATGGAGTTGCATGTGTAACTCCCATTTCTATGAATTCCACCATTCATAATAAGTTTGTGCAAAGTTTCAATATCTTAAGGAGGATAAACTAATATCCTTATAAAAGGACTTACAAGAAAATGAGTTTTCCCTACACATGGGTAATATGACAAGTAAATAACATTTCCTCACATGTGTATTAGAGGATAAATAACTTAAGAGATACCTTGGTTAGATGTTTTGGGAAAAGTTCATTGATGAATTAACTAGTTCTTCAAGCATCAAAAGTGTAAGTAAGATTTGACAATTATGAAAACTACCAAATGATAATCAATCTAAAATTGAGATAAAGGTTAATGTTGGAAAGTTCCTTGAATCTTTCAAATTGCATATAATGGTTCTTAAATTCTCAAAATCCTAGAAAAATAATCTAATTTCTTGAACAAACCTATGATTTATTTAAATAAATATAAAAAAATTATCTCATAAATACACTTTAATACATGTATTCTAGGTTTAATAAGGGTTAGAGATTGTAAACTAAAATATACCAAGAGGACAAAGCATCTATTCATTGTTTTTTAAGAGAACTATGAAGTATTTAATTTTCATTGTAGTGTTACTATGAAAATAATATTTTTTCCTTAAAGGTGTTGGAATAATTGATGTAGATTGTGTTAGAGAGATGATATAATTCATATTTGATTGTAAATTGGTCAATTATATTGTTGTCATTAATGTCAATTTGAAGGTTGTATGTTACTTATTGTTTAGGGAACATTGTTCTAGACTCTCAAGAATACAAATTTATTGTGTATTTGATCAACGTTTTGAGTCATAATATAAAGTTGATTTGAAAGACTTAGAGTTGTCTCTAGGAATTATATGTGCAGTTTCATGTAGTACACACACATATTGAGAAAGTTATAATAGACTGATATATGAAATTTTTACACTGTTGAATTTTTTATAGTAGAAAATTAATAATTTAATTGATTTAATAAACCTATGACAATTGAGACATTTTTATGATATATACTGAGTTATGTGATTGGTGTTATAGTTATGCATGATTTTCATTGGAGAAATACATTCATTCGATTGATTTATTCAATTTATGTTTGATCATCAACATGTAGTATCTAGGTTAAGTCTTATATATTTTACAATTTAAATTTGAGTGATGATGTGGAAATGATATGGAACTTAAATGATATGTTTAATTGTTCACACATTAGTCATTGTCAACAAATTTCTTTAAGTTATGCATGTTTATTGCAAAAAGTGTGTAAGGATAGGTCATGTTCTTTGTTGCATTGATGTGAAACTCAATTTAGCTATTGTGTATGTTTAGGATCATGGTGTGCCAAAAGGTGGTGATCTAAAAAATATGTAGTGCTGAAATGCCTCAAAGCATTTCAAAATCCATACCAACATTTTTTCCACCCATTCTAATACTAAATGAAAACAATTAATACCTTTATAAAGCCTACTATATCTTTTGATACCATGTCAACTTTAAAAACATCTTGCAAATGTTGGAAATGATTGAAAATATCATGAAGAAAATCGTTGGAATGATAATATGGAACTGGTAAAGAATGTTCTCAATCATTGTTTTGTCATTGATGTCAAACTTGCTACTTGTAGGAGTGACAATTGCTTTAGTGATCCAAATACTATCAAGTGGTTGATTGACAAGGAGGAGACAATCAATAAGATGTAACTAGAACACCTAGAGAAAGGTTGAAGTTATGATGTTGGAATGAAGTAGAAGGATCAACTAAGCCATTGATGAAAAAGTGTATTGATGACATACTCTAAGACATAGAGATGAGCACACTGAAACATATCAAATATGTAAGGTTTTAGCTAAGACATCTGTAAAGCCTAACTAAAGTTCATTAGAGAGAGGGAGTCGAGCAAGATAGTAGGTGCCAAATAGATTCCTAGTTGAAGCTGAGCAAGTTCAACTTCAGATGCCGAGTGAACTTCAGATGTTGAGTGAACTACAAGTACTGAGTAGAAATAGATGCCGAGCATCAAAAAACCAGTAGTGTCGAGTAACACAGAGATGCCAAGCATCAGTAAACTAATAGTGCCGAGTTGCTGCATTATTTCAAAAATTGAAGATTCGCCAGATCTAAGCTGACAAGGTGGTTATCTAGAAGTCTATGAATTAAATGGAAGATAAGAATAATGAGCTGGTGGCACAGAACACCATGTAGAATGTTTTTGGAGATTACAACTGGAGTTTAGATGAAGTTTCTAGATAAGAGCAAGATATAGGGTAGATACATTATAACCTACCTAATCCATTTGAAACCCTAAAGTTGGAAAGGGAGAATCGAGCGGCAAAGGAAAATTAGATTTCTATTTAAGGAATCATAAGGTCACAAAGTAAGGAGGAGAGAAGGTGGTTGAGCATAAAAGCATGAAGTGTTGAAGAAGGTGCTAAGAAGAAGAAAGCACAAAAACTCTATTTGGAAAGATGACCACAAGGATGATTGCATTGGAATGATGAGTAAGAAGAATCAAGGAGATGAAGCTTGAGAGGAAGATAAGCTATAAGAATTGAAGTGATTAAAAGCCAAGCAAAAGGACTAAATTGAAGAGTGATCTGAAATCTACAAAGTATGTTGTAAGTTGTATCAAATCGACAATCCATTATTGTTACTCTCTAACAATTGTAACAAATAGTTTAAATCCTATGGGCTTAGGTTGGTTTAATAGCCATGTTGTAAATCCTTTAACAGGGTGACATTCCAAGTGAATGTTCTAAAGTCATTTGATCAGACACATTCCTAATAGTTTGGTGAAATCCTCTAACAAGGTCACATTTAACAATGTGTTGTAAGCCTTTAACAGGGTAGGCTTTTAACAAGGCATCACTTTAGAAGAGTGACAATCAAGTAGCATGTTACTGGTGGTTTTTCCCAAATTGGGTTTCCACATAAATCATTGTGTCATGTGTTAATCTTGCATGTTTTATTGTTGCATGTTGATTTGTTGTAACTTGCTAAGATAGTTGATTTAAGTTTGGATGGATGAAAAGTGTATGGATTCATTATAAGTTGTGAAAAAGTATTATTAGTGCATTTTGATCTTGAATAACTAATTCATCCCCACCCCCCCCCCCCTCTAGTTATTCTAAAGAATTCTAACAATTGGTATCAGAGTCAAACTGTTGATTTAGTTTAAAGGGACTATAAGCACGAAAGATTAAAATGCCTAAGAGAGAAGTCCCTAAGCTCAACAAAGACAACTTTGTTGCATGGAAAATTTTGAAGCTACATCTTGGATTCATAGGAGATTATGCCCAAAATTCAATTGTTACTGAACATGTTGACCCAACTGGTACTCTTACTACAGAAGATATGAAAAATAAATAGGAACACAATCAGATAGTGTTGGAGATTGCTTTTGCACTTAACTATGCTGAATTTGATGATATCAAAGGATGTGACACTGCATTCAAAATGTGGAAAGCTTTATCAGACATCTATGGAGGAGATCAGAATGTCCAAAGAGCAAAAAAAGAAAGTCTCAGAGGAAAGTTTGATGATATGAAAATGGAGGAAAATGAGAATGCTGCTCAGTATGGCACAAGAATAAAGGAAGTGGTAAGTGCAATAAGATGTTTGAGTGGTCAATTGGATGAAGATACTATTAATAATAAGTTCTTAAGAACCTTACTCCCTATCTATGCTATTAGAGTATCAGCAATACAAAAACTAAGATGTGTACTAGGAAACAATCTAAGTTTTGAAGGAATAGTGAGTAGACTCATTGCATTTGAGTTATCTAACTTTGACAACTACAGACCTGAGAATGTTGAATCTACTTTCAAGGCCAAGCTATCACTGAAAGATGCTGAACAGGTGAAATCAAAGAAAGGAAGAAAGATGAAATATGTATCCAGTGATAGTAGCACTAATGAGGAAGATGTGGAACAATTGGAAGCTTTGCTAGCTAGAAGATTTCACAGAGGCAAAGGAAAATTCAAAGGTAAGATGCCTATCATTTATTTCAATTGCATTGAAGTAGGTCATATTGCTGCCAGGTGTACATAGAAAAAGGATTACAAGGAAGGCAACAAATGCAAATTCAAAAGAGATGATGAAAAGAGAGATTACAAAGACAAAGACAAGAAGTGTTATATTGTTGAAGAAAATTCTAATGATAATGATGATGAAGTTTTTTATGTAGCCATAAAGGACCAATCTAATGAAGAAGAACCTACAGCATTGGTAACATGTATGAACAAAAATGATAGGTGGATCATAAATAGTGGATGCTCACATCACATAATAGGAGACAAAAGTAAGTTCATTAACTTTAATCAATATGATGGAAATAGTGTTAGATTTGGTAATGATGCTCCATGTCAAATCAAAGGAAAAGGTTCCATTAAGCTAACAGAGAAAATTTCATGTGATAATGCATACTATGTTGAAGGGTTAAACTACAATTTGCTAAGTTTCTCACAGTTAGGCAATATAGGATGCAAAGTAGAATTTTGAAACAAAACTGCAAAAATCTATGATACTAATGGTAAATTGATAGGAAAAGGAGATCAAACAAGAAGTAATCTATTTTACCTTGATATGGATGATGTTTCTTATTTTATTGCAAAATTTGATGATGAATGGTTATGGCACAAAAGGCTATGTCATGTCAACTTTGACAATCTGGTCAATATCAGTAAAATGAAGAAAGTCAGAGGTTTACCAAAATTGAAGAAGCCTGATAATATCATGTGCAAACAATGTCAGCTAGGAAAGATGACAAAGTCAAGTTTCAAAGGCAAAAACTATACATCTAAACAAGTACTGGAGTTAGTTCATACTGACTTATGTGGTCCAATGGAAGTACAAAGCTATAGAGGAGATAAATACATAATGTTTTTTGTTGATGACTATTCTAGAATGGTGACTGTTATGTTCTTAAGACAAAAATCTGATGCCTTTCAAATGTTTAAGTGGTATGTGGCTAGAGTTGAAAAAGAAATAGGAAAGAGCTTGAAATGCCTGAGATCAGACAGAGGTGGTGAATTCACATCAAAAGAATTCAAGATATTTTTTAATGATAAAGGAATCAAAAGACAAAAGTCAGCACCTAGAACTCCCCCACAGAATGGAATTGCTGAAAGAAGAAATAGATCTATGATTGACTGTGCCAGAACATTAATGATGGAAAAGATTGTTGCTCTAAAATACTAGAGAGAAGTTGTAAGTGTAGCTATTCATACACTGAACCGAGTACAAGTCAAGAAACATACAAATTCAACACCTTTTGAATTATGGTATGGTTACTCACCCAATGTAAAACATTTCAAAGTATTTGATTGCAAATGCTTTATCCTTAAAGATGCTAGAAATGAAAAATTTGTGGTTACTCTACTAGAAGTAAAGCATATAAGTGTTTGAATACTAACACTAACAAAATTGTGGAAAGTGCAAATGTAAACTTTGATGAGCATACAAAAGTCCAAGTTGAAGAACCAAAGAGAATGAATGAATACATAACCTTTGTGTATTCTCATGAAGGAATGACTGTTGATGAGGATGCTGTCAATCAAATTAAAACTCAACAAAAATTTTTAGTTTCAGGTGAGTCACAACCAGTGAATGTTGAGTTGCATTCAGAAGCCGAGTTGCAAAATGAAGGAAATGCACAATCTAATTCTAAAGTTAGTACACATGAAATAGATGAAGAAAACCCTGACAACTCAGTACATAGTGACCATGAATCTGAAAGACCAAACATGGAAATAAGGATAGAACCAAGATTATCCAAATATGTAAAAAGACATCACCTTGCTGAACAGATAATTGGTGACAAATATGCAAGACCAATGACAAGGAACAGACTGAGACATGAATCACGTCTAATTAGAAAATCTGAACCTAAAACAATATATGGTGCATTACAAGATGATGACTGGTATAAATCTATGGGAGAAGAGATTGATCAAATAAAGAAGAACAAAACCTGGAGTTTAGTTCCCAGACTAGTTGACAAAAATGTGATTGGCACCAAGTGGGTATTTAGAAACAAGCTAGATGAGAATGGTGAGATTACTAGAAACAAAGCTAGACTAGTATGCAAGGGTTATGCTCAAGAAGAAGGACTAGACTATGGGGAAACATTTGCCCCTGTTGCTAGAATGGAAGGACTAATAACTTTCCTTTCATATGCTGCATATAAAGATTTCAAAGTTTATCAGATGGATGTAAAGTTTGCTTTTTTAAATGGTATACTGAAAGAAGAAGTCTGCATTGAACAACCAGAGGGATTTGTTGATGAGAACAATAGGGATATGGTTTATAAACTACATAAAGCACTCTCTGGTCTAAAACAAGCACCCAAAGCATGGTATGAGAGACTTTATAGGTAGCTAGTGTAAATAGGATTTGAAAGAACAGATGATAATAGCAACATGTACATCAAAGCAGAAGAAGGTAAGGATATTATTGTATCTGAAATCTTTGTGGATGGCATAGTGTTTGGAGGAAAGGAAGTGCTTTGCAAAGGTTTTGTTGAAAAAATGAAACATCAACTAAACCATGGTATATTTGTGACACAATCAAAGTATACCAAAGAAATACTCAAACATTTAGATTGGAGGAGTCCAAACCAGTCAGCACACCAATGACGATAGGAAATAAGCTATCCAAAAATGACGAATCAGCTCAAGTCAATCAAACAATGTACAGATCCATGATTGGAAAACTATAATATGTTGTACATAGCAGACCAGACATAGCATTAGCAGTTGGAATAGTGGCTAGATTCTTTGCTAATCTCAAAGAAAATCATCTCATAGCAGTAAAAAGAATAATGAGATATCTTAAAGGAACTGAGAACTTTGGTCTATACTACAAAAAGAATGAAAAGTTTGAACTCAATGCATATACAGATGCAGATTGGGGAGGCAACATTGATGATAGAAAAAGCACAAGCGGAGGTGCATTATTTTTAGGTAAAAGGCTAGTTACTTAGACTAGCAAGAAACAAACATGCACATCCCAGTCCACTACAAAATTAAAATATGTGGCAGCAATAGTCAGTTGTACAAACATTGTGTGGCTCACACATCTATTGAGAGGAATGAAAGAAGAAGTAACAAAACATGTGATATTGTATTGTGATAATACAAGTGCTATAAACATATCCAAAAATCTAGTAATGCATGCAAAAACCAAGCACATTGCAATCAAGTATCACTATGTCAGAGAATTGGTAGAAGACAAACAAGTGAGGTTGGAATACATTCACATTAAGGAACAAACTATAGATATCTTCACTAAACCATTGCCCAAGGATACTTATGAATATCTTAGAGGCAAGTTGGGGGTAATACCCCTAACTCAAGCAATTTAAAGCAACAAGGATGCTTCCTTGCATCAATAGGAACAAATCATTGAAATATCAATAGAATGATGCAGAGGATGACAGAAGGAGCAAAAACTCCAAATTAGTCACAAGCATGGTGACAGAGGGAGAAAACATGAGATGCAAAGCTTATATTTTACATGATAAAGATGCTACATCTTTGACATTTATGTCAAAGAGGGAGAAATATGCAGAAACCTGATCAATACAAAGCAAGAGGGAGATATATATGAAAGAGGGAGATATATGAGATCAGTAGTAAAGATGTAGTAGCAAAGAAAAGTAGCAACCAACATATACAATCTTGGTGGTAACTAAGTTGATCAATTGATCAGTTTGGTTTTGCCATCAATGCCAAAGAGGGAGATTGTTGGAAATGATTGAAAAGATCATGAGAAAATTTTTTGGAATGATCATATGGAACTGGTAAAGAATGTTCTCAATCATTATTTTGTCATTGATGTCAAACTTGCTACTTGCAAGAATGACAATTGCTTTAGTGATCCAAATACTATCAAATGGTTGATTGACAAGGAAGAGGCAATCAATAAGATGTAACTAGAACACCTAAAGAAAGGTTGAAGTTATGATGTTGGAATGAAGTAGAAAGATTAGCTAAGCCATTGATGAAAAAGTGTATTGATGACATACTCTAAGACATAGAGAATGGGCACACTGAAACATATCAAAGATGTAAGGTTTTAGCTAAGACATCTGTAAAGTGTAACTAAAGTTCATTAGAGAGAGAGAGAGCTGAGCAAGCTAGTAGGCACCGAATAGATTCCTAGTTGAAGTCGAGCAAGTTCAACTTCACATGCCAAGTGAACTTCAAATGCCGAGTGAACTTTAGATGCCGAGTGGACTACAAGTACTGAGCAGAAATAGATGTTGTGCATCAGAAAACCAATAGTGCCAAGTAACATAGAGATGCCAAGCATTAGTAAACCAATAGTGCCGAGTTGCTGCATTATTTCAAAAATCGAAGATTCACCAAATCTAAGCCAACAAGGTTGTTATTTAGAAGTTTGTGAATTAAATAGAAGATAAGAATAATGAGCTGGTGGCACAGAACACCATGTAGAATGTTTTTGGAGATTACAACTGGAGTCTAGATGAAGTTTCTAGATAAGAGCAAGATATAAGGTAGATACATTGTATCCTACCTAATCCATTTGAAACCCTAAAGTTGGAAAGGGAGAATCAAGCAGCAAAAGAAAGTCAAATTTCTATTTAAGGAATCATAAGGTCATGAAGCAAGGAGGAGAGAAGGTGGTTGAGCATAAAAGCACAAAGTGCTAAAGAAGGTGCTAAGGAGAAGAAAGCACAAAAACTCTATTTGGAAAGATGACCACAAGGATGATTGCATTGTCATGATGAGTAAGAAGACTCAAGGAGACAAATCTTGAGAGGAAGATAAGCTATAAGAACTGAAGTGATTAAAAGCCAAGCAAAAAAACTGAACTGAAGAGTGACTTGAAATCTACAAAGTATGTTGTAAGTTGTATCAGATCAAAAATCCATTATTGTTACTCTCTAGGAATTGTAATAGATAGTTTAAATCCTATGGACTTAGGTTGGTTTAATAGCCATGTTGTAAATCCTTTAACAGGGTGACGTTCCAAATGAATGTTCTAAAGTCCTTTGATTAGGCCCATTCCTAATAGTTTGGTGAAATCCTCTAACAAGGTCACATTTAACAATGTGTTGTAAGCCTTTAACAGGGCATCACTTTAGAAGAGTGAGAATCAAGTAGCATGTTACTGGTGGTTTTTCCCAAATTGAGTTTCCATGTAAATCATTGTGTCATGTGTTAATCTTGCATTTTTTATTGCTACATGTTGATTTGTTGTAACTTGCTAAGATAGTTGATTTAAGTTTGGATGGATGAAAAGTGTATGGATTCATTATAAGTTGTGAAAAAGTATTATTAGTGCATTTGGACCTTGAATAATTGATTCACAACCCCCCCCCACCTCTCAGTTATTCTAAAGAATTCTAACAGAAAATGCATTTTTGGCCTATAATTATGTGTTTTTTACTTCGAACATGTAGTTGATGACTTTTTTCCCCCAAAATTTGATGAAATGAAAAGAGTTTCTTAAGAATGCTCTTAGCTTTCCATAAATGTAAGGTTTTTAAAATTATGAGTTTAGTAAGTAATTATTACTTATTATCCAATGAAGTTACATATAAAGTGTTGATTTACACACTGCTAGGAAAACAACTATAACTTTAAAATGGTATAACATTTTTAAAATCCAAAAGATTCATCACATTCTATGTTCCTTCTACTATAAGATAAAAATTAAATTAAATTCTTTTTCTAGAATTTTGAATTAGTTAAGCTTCCCAGACATGAGAGTTTTTTTATTCAAAAAATACTAAAGTAGAAAATTTATAATTAATTATTTTCTTAGAACAAAAATACCCAAAAATATTTTTCACATCTAGCCATGAGTCTACTTCTTAAATCTAGAATATTATTAAAAAATACTAACATTGATTTTGATTAAGATGGTTAGGCATATGTCTACTTCTTGTTGTCCTAAAAATTATGTACTTTTGTATTAAAATTCAAAATTTGACCAGTCAATTTTAATTTTTTTCAAATAAGGCCTAGTTGTTTAGAAACTAAATCCAAATTCCTAGAGATTCTTTTCTCTCAACTTTTTCATATAAAGTTTATAACAAGTAGAAAATTGCATGTCAATTTGACATACCCTAATTTGCTATTTTTTATTACCACTTAAGAACATAGTTTGGTTGGCCATGATCCTACACATACCCTATTGGCATGATTTATTGAAGGATATATTTTTTGGAAATATGGATAAGTAGGAAAATTTAGTGCTTTCATTTATGAAAACATATATATCAGAATGAGAAGTCACAATTTACAGTTAAAGATCTTAGAGTCTATTGTCTAAGTATCAAATAGCATTACTAGAAGTGAAGAGATAGTTTTGGAAATGAATAGTCTACAAAGACATTTGGCACATGCACACTTGGATACATGTAGTAAAGAGTTCCATGGTGACATGTGCAAGAGACAATATGGTATGGACAATACGACATCAGATATAATAGTTTTATTAGTAAAGGAAGTGAACAATGCAAAACATAGCACATCAGTATTTTTTTATTTATAAGTTAAAGAATTCTTTTTGTGACAAAATAATTACTTAATGGATTAGGGATAACATCCTATATGGTAACCTTGTGTTAGCAAAAAAAATAATTATTCAAAACATGTAAATGCTTGAAGGCTGATAGGGAAAGTTTTGTAAAAATGAAAGATATAAGTAAAAGATTGAATTATGTGAAGTTGTGTGGCAATAAAAGTAATATGTGAATGTGCTGATTATGATATGTGAACTTAAATGAAGGCTATATGAGATATATGTGATTTTAATTCTAATGTATGATCAAATATATGTGAAGTACAAAAGATAGCATTAAAGATGTTTTTGTATCTATCGCTTTTGTATAAAGGCACTACATTGCATAATTGCATGTTTAGGTAGTGGGCTCTTCTTGCATATATTTGTATTTGTAATACCAAATCCTAAAGGGGTTGACATATCTCCTAACAAGGTTGAGGCTTTTAAAATAGCCTAGTCCTCTAACCAGGATAGAGACACTATATGTACATCATAGACTCCTAATAGGTTTAATATCCTTAATGTGATTCTTTTGTTTAGTGTATCATTTTCTGGGTACCATCCCCACCTAGGTTTTCCCTTGGCCAAGATTTCCCTTGTTAAAAAGAAATGATGTTATTCATTCTCTTTGTGCATGGATTTATTTACTATTCAACATTTTTGGTTTACTTTTGTATGCGTGGAATGTGGCCTCTGTTAACACACACACACACACACTTCAACATGGTCTTTATATGTGGATTCATCTTGGAATGAACATGAGATTGTTCACCCAAGACTAGTTTGGCAAGGTGACTTTTTGCCTTCTATCTAGAAGGATTTCACCTATTTAATATCCTCAGATCTGAGGTGTAGGTAACCAGACCCTCTAAGAATGAAGGATTTAAATGCAATTAAGTCTATATGAGTATGCAAGTAATCTAAATGATATATGCAATTAATCTAAGAACATATAAAATAAACTAGATTATATGCATGCATATTAAATCTAAATGATATTTAATCTAGGGAATGAAAGCTTATGAAATAATGAATTCAAAGTGAGGGCACAATTCAACAAAGATTCGATAGCAATTCAATTCAACCTTTCTTCTTTTTTTAAATGAGGAATTGAGAGCTTCTTAAATAGAAACCAAGAATTGATCAATGGTCAAGACTAATTTGGATGGATGGCTGAGATTAGAAATGAGATTCAGTTACAATGGAAAGTTTCCTTATGAAAAGGAAGTTAACTATTTTAATTCCTTTTATGATTTCAATCAACCAAGAGTTTCCATTTTTGAACTAAAGAGAGAATATTGGAGAAGATGTTTGATTTAAGGAAATTAAATATGACTCATAATTGAGTATTCTAAATTGAATAATTAAATTCAACAACTAGAATGAGAATATTTAATTAAATCAAATATATTAAATTCCTTTTTACATTAGCTAAAGAAGTAATTTAATTTAATTAAAGTATAAACACTTATAATTAAATTAAATTTAATCAATAGGTTTAATGTAGCTAATTTGAGTCAATACTTAGGAATTAAATAATAAGTATGATGAACACAGATTAGGGATTTCTACATTTGACAATTAAGTCAAATAGTGATAATCAGAATGAGAATTGCCTATTAGAATAGGTTTTAGAATTGATCAAAATAGACCAAAATTGGTGATCATGGCAATGAGCCAATTTTGGGGTATTACATTTTTCCCCTCTTTGAATGAATGTGTGAGCATCACATTCGATTCAAAGAAAATTAGAAAGCATGATGTGAAGATGAGATTTGTTCCAAAGTTGATGATACGGAGACCAATTGATGAGCTTTTAATGACCATCTCTAGAATAGAGCTTAATCCCAAGGAATCCAAGTAGAATACCTAGATACCAAAAATTGATAAGCATTTTAAAGGTTTCCTCCAGAAAGAAGTTTAACCTTTAAGGATCCAAATAGAACATCTAGATACCCGAGAGCAATAGCATTTAAAGTATAATCTCCCAAATGGAGCTTAGCCTTTAAGGATCCAAACAGAATGTCTAGATACCTAAGAGTGATAAGAATTTAAAAGATTATCTCTTGAATGGAGCTTAACCTTTAAGGATCCAAATAGAACATCTAGATACCTGAGATCAATAGCATTTAAAAGATTGTCTCCAGAATGGAGCTTAATCTTTAAGGATCCAAACAGAATATCTAGATACCTGAGATCAATAGCATTTAAAAGATTGTCTCCAAAATGGAGCTTAATCTTTAAGGATCTAAACAGAACATCTAGATACTTGAGAGCAATAACATTTAAAAGATTGTCTCCAGAATGGAGCTTAATCTTTAAAGATCCAGATAGAACACCTAGATACTTGAAATTGATAAGCATTTAAAATATTATCTCCAGAATGGAGCTTAATATTGAAGGATCCAAATAGAACACTTAGATACTTAAGATTGATAGCATTTAAAAGATCATCACCAAAATGGAGCTTAACCTTTGAGGATCCAAATAGAACATCTAGATATCTGAGATTAATAAAAGATAACAAGATCGAATTATAAGTCATAGAATCATCCCCAGAATGAGGCTTGATCTTTAGGAGTCAAGGTTTAGATTGTCCCAATACCTATCCATCAAACTCTAAGAAGAGTTGGTATAAGATTGATCAGTTGATGAAAAGATAAGATAGATAGCAAAGATGCCAGATAGAAGGGAGCAAGATTTCCTAAGTGATGAGATGCCCCAAGTGACGAGGACATAAGATAGGAACAAAATGCCCCAAGCGATGTAGATTTAGATTGATTTGAAATTCAAGTTCAATGATGTAATCATCCTGCCCCCTCGGGAGTGAAATTGAAAGATGACACACCAGAAATATGATGTATAGCAGTATACAAAGAGATACAGAAGAAATCTGAGATGTAGTAGAGTGTAGAAAGGATTAGAATGATCAAAAGAAAATATGAAGAGATCAGAATAATTTGAAGAAATATGAAGAGATCAGAATGATCTAAAGAATATTGGAAGTCAATCCAAAGTGATTTCAAGGTCCAAAAGACCAAGTTTAATCAATAGTTGACTAGAGTTTACTTTTTTGGGAATAAATTTGAAAATTTGAAGAGCTTTGAGTTGAAAAGATTCCAAGAATTGTAAAGTATGAGAAAAATTTGGACTAAACAAACTTTTGATCGCGTCAGTCAAAAAAATTTTAAATGCATTTTTGAGCAACTTATGTGTGTCAGATTTCAAATTCAATCCTGAAAATGAATTTAGAGCAGCCAAAGTAGCCAAGAGAGTGATTAATCAATCATTTGTGCAATCATGAAGAACATGATGCTTTGAAGAAGCTAACAATTCCTCATCACAAAGGATGGGAAAAAAGTTGCAATTGAATCATGTGCTTATGCAAGTAAAGTATGCAATGCAAGACTATGTTAAATGCAACCCTAGGTCTGGTTATTGAGCTTCGACAATTTATCATCACTGGACATAGAACAAAGCTTGTATGTTATACAATTCCCACTAACATTGTAATCATGGGAATATGAATAGACCATACATTATAGGTTTGTCAAGATTGAATGTAAGCATTCGAGGCACAAGAAGCCAGAATGACTAGAACATTTGTCCCTTTTAATATAGCAAGTTAACATAAGCATCAAAGCATAAATGCTAGGATTACTAGAATGTTGCTTGCATGGAAAACATACCAGACACATGGGAGATCCCTCTTATGCTAAGTAATCAGTATTTATTCAATCTGCAATGACGCTTGCATTCATAACCTAAGACAGAAGTGTGCTAGATATACTCGCAGTGACCTGTACATTCACTTAAGAGGACGAGTATTAGTATTTATTGTAGCATGAAGAGTTCACTCCAACAAACAAGGATAAGAACCAACATTATTGGCATATTTGTATAAAACGAGTCAAGGTACACACAACCATCCAATATGAGATGGAGGCTCTTATAGTGGACACCCCTTTTATAGGAATATATCAACTTATTGGAACTAATCCACATATAGAAAGCAAAGAAAAGATCATGCCCCCAGTCATTACTTCTATAGTTGAAGATGACATCATCAAATTGCTCGAGGAGATATGATAAAGAAAACAAAGAAAATGCTCAACATATCCAAGCAAGTATATCATTTTTGAGTTCAATGTTTTTGGGATTGATGTCAAGTGTCAGTGTCTAGAACATGTTTGAAAGAAATCTCTTTAGTAGGGTGCCAATAGTAGGTAGGCGCAGTCAGAACGACTGGTGAATGAGGTCAAAGAGGAAACTTCATGATGAAGAACCTAAAGAGGACTAAGTGATAGTAGATAGACACAACTAGAATGATTGGTGACTAATTCAAGAGAGATCTTCCATAAAGGAATTTGAAGATGTGACCCAAGCAATAGTAGGCAGACACAACTGAAACAAGTGGTGACTGTTGCAAAAGAAATTCTATGAGGAGAATCTTGAGAACGAGGTATAGTGGCGATAGTAGGCAGACATAATGAGGACCACTGGTGACTATCGCAAAGGAGATTCTATGAGGAGAATCTCAAAAATAGTGACACTAAAGGGGAATGCCCTTGAGCTGTGACAAGACTCAATCTATGGATACATGAGTAGAAAAGAGAAAAAAAAAAATAGGAAAGTGGAAGATGAAAGCAACTGTACAGAATAGCTAGAAGATGTGCTACAAGATGGAGCATTGGGAACAAGAGGTGCCTATTTATCAGATTTTCACCTTCTTGGCAGAAATTTCTATTTTTTTGCTACCATGATGCCTGCTTCTAGGTTTTCACCAATGGCAGTTTTCTTGTTTTCAATTTTTTTTGTATTTTTCTTTTTTTGATTTTTTTTGTATTTTTGAGATTTTTCACTTTTTTTGTTGTTACCAAGGTGCTTATTGCTAGGTTTTCACTAGGGTAACAATTTTTTTTAGGACTTTTTCAAATTTTATGAATTTTTCAAAATTTTAGAACTTTGTCAGAGATTACTAGCTCTCAAGAAGGATTACTTTGATTTTGTTCTAGTGTCTAGCAAGGTGCAGGACAATATGTAGTAGAAAGCTAGTGGATAAGTGGAGATGGATAGGCAAGGAGTATGAAGTGATGAATGTTAACCTCAAGGAAAGCCTTCACAAGATCACCCATGCTAGGGAAAATGATATAACAATATAAGCTCATGGTGTAATAAAGGATATCATTTAAGTAATCCACGAAAATGACTATTTCAAGAGATTGCTAAGAACTGAGTTTTCTTCTTTCTTTCATTGATCAAGACCATAGGGTTAACTGAATAGGATAGAAAATTTTGTTATGGAGGTTATGAGTGAATGACTTTAGGAATGAGGACATCTGAAGCATAAGCAAGATCATGATAGGATGTCATGGATGGAAGAATTATACATGACACTTGTTTACCAAGTTTTCATCATGGTACTTATCCAAGGTGCCGAAAGAAGTGGTTTTCACCATAGGACAGATTTATTTATCTTTACTTTTGCTACCAAGGTGCCTATTTCCAAGTTTTCACCAAGGCACATTTTTTCTTTTTTCTTTTTTTTGAATTTTTAGAGTTTTTGGAAAGAATTCAAGCCTTTCTCAAGTTATTTAGCATGCTTATAATAAAGATAAGTTATGATAAGCCAAGGCCATAGCAAGGTACACTCAAAGATGTTGATAAGGTAATGGAAGGAAAATGATAGGAAAATGAGAGGTAGATGGAGGGTAAGGTTGTTGGTTTTGGAAGACTAAAACAAACAAGGATGTCAAGCAAGAATAAGATTTAGAGGATCTCATGAGGGTGGATGAGATAAATGGGATGGAAGGATAGAAGGTGGAGTGGATAGGGTATTGAAAGAGATGTGCAAGGGTAGAAGAAAAAGTGGGCAAGATCAACATTGACACACACCTTGAAGGGTAGTGGAAAGATGGAGGAAATATGGATGAAATAGTTTGAGGTTTAGATATATGAGGTAGCAAAGACATTTTGAAGAGGGGTGGAGTAGAAGGTTTTGAAACCATTTTAGGAAGATGTTGGGAAGGAGATGGAGTAGAAACCTTTGGAAGCTTGAATGTCGACTTTGATTTGTTTACAATATTCAAGTCCTTCAAAAGAGACTTGGGAATCCATATAGCTTTTGATTTTTCATTAGATGCTTTGGAACACATTTCTTCAATAATAGATTTAAGAACCCACACTTTCCTTGATTGAGCTCTTTGAATAGTGGACCTTTGCAGTCTCTTTTGCGTATTTTCCTTCTTGACATTCACATGTCAATTAGAGGAGACATAGTGAACTTTTGAGGATGGATTCACCCACTTGTGTTTGAGTTGATCATCCAAATTGCTTCCAAAGGACTTGGGATTTATGGATGAATGAGGCCAATATGATTGGTTTAGTTGTAAAGGTGGATGTGAAGAGTTCAATTATGTACATCTTTGTTGATCTTGGGGTAGGGTAGGAGGAAAGTGTAATGAGATAAGAGTGGTAGTAGGAGATAGAGGAACATAAGGTCCCAATATGGATGGAAGACTTGAAGGTTTTAGCTTAGATGGGTAGGGACCAAGGATAGATTTAGAAGATGTGAACAGACCATGAGTATGGATATTAGCATCTTTAGAGTGAGCAATATGACCAAAGCCATCAATAGATTTATGAGTAACTGTTATAGGAGCAATACCTTTGATAGGAGTATTTAAAGCTTGAGAATAGTTTTGAAGTGAATGTAGTGAGGTAGAACAAGAGAGTGAGGGAACACTTTCTTCAAAAAGAATCTTAGGTAGCAGAGGAAAAGTATCCTTCTCTTGGTCTTTAATAGTCTCCTTAGGGATGGTGGAAGGAATATCATGATCTTTCCTAGTAGAGGGGTATGATATGGGAGATGGAGAACTACATGGTTCTTGAGATGGAGGGATGACATCTTGAGGGATATGTGAGGGTTCTTGATCTTGATCTTTAGATTTTTTTAAATCCTCTTGACATGGATCCACTTCTAAGGACAAGGTAGGATGCAAAGTTTGCATGATAGGCTCTTGAAGAGATAGTGAAGTGCTAGTTGGAGTGGGAATAATGATAGTAGCAACGAATGAAGGTTTTGGATCTTTAGTTTGAGTATTATGGGAGAGGCTTGTAGCCAAGTCAAGATTAGCTTGGGTTTCTTTTAGAGGAAACCCTTGAAGGTACACATAGTCAATAGCAAAATAATTATGTGCTTTTTTTGGTGGAGGTATGTTGGAAAGCTTAGATGCTTGAGAAGGTGATGGCATGTTGGCAAAAGTAGAAGTTTCATTTGAACCATGCTAGACATGGATTTGTGATGTTGATCCTTCTTGAGAGTAGAATCTATAGTAGATGAGATCTTATACTTTCAAATTCTGCCATTATCAAAGAGATCTTGGATCTTATTTTTCAGCTCATTACAATGTGAAGTTTTATGTAAATTATGTCTATGATAGGCAAATAGTTACTCATAAAGGAAACTCCCACCAAAGTGACCTTAGGTAATACAATAAGTTTCTTTTGAAGAAGTTCTTACAATGTTGATTCATAAGAACTTCCCAAAGGGGTGAAATCATGCTTTGGTTTAGGTTCCCAAGGTTTTTCTTCAAAAATATTTCTAGATTTCTTAGGTGTTTGCAGATTGTTTTGAGATGGCTTGGACTCAACATTATAGGAAGGTACATAATCTGGCAAGAAGAATTTGTTTGATGATGTGTCATTTTCCTACTTCAGTCTTTGAGGTTGAGTGCTCATTGATTGGATTTGTTGCTTCATGTTTGCAATAAGTATCTCTTCTTCCTCACTAGGCATATTGGATTTAAAGCATTTTTTGTTAGCCATTGTGATGTCCTAGGTTTAAGTGAACAACCACACATAAAAGGTTTGATAGGTTTAGACTAAGACCATACCTAAAATTCCATCTCTATGTAATTTTTGGACTTTGAGTACTCAAGCACACCAAACACATCAACAATCCTATCAAGGCTTTCAACTAGGATATATAAAGATCAACTATACGGTGTCCTTGATATACACAAGGTACGTGAGGCCCAAATCTGTAGATGAAAGAAAATAATGCCACACAGCTGGGAGGAGATGGTAACCCAAATCTCCACCTTCACTTCCCAAAGGTATAAAGTTCTTTGGGGCTTAGCCAAGAGTGATAAGATTATACTTCCAAGAGAGGTGTCTTTTGATTCACCTCTCGATATTTATACTCTGCTAGAACACAGGAGTTGAGGTCATCCCAAGGGGTGATGAAATCCCCAAGTAGGCCTCCTAAAAAAATAAAAATAGTCCACTCATTTCTTGTGCACTCAAGATCACCCAAAGGCGCGAGAGGAGTGAATATGTAAGTGGACTTGGGGTTTAAAAGACACTCATTCTTTCCCAATGAATCTTTAGTTTTTGTATTCTAATCTTGAAGAACTCATGTTTAGCATGCAAAGTTCTTTCCAACTTACAACATCATCAACATAATAAATCGAGAGTTCATCAACCAAAGTAAATCAAGCCTCGTCAACATAAGAAATAGATAGAGAAAAGATTCAATTCCTTTATGCATTCAAGATTGAATGTATTCATTTTAAGCACCAAAATCCAAATATTTCATCACAATGGTTCTTTGATCCTTAAGCACTCAAGATTTTATTGATTAACATACATTCCAATGAAAATGTGTTCTCTTTAAGGCACTCAAGAGTGTGTTATAGCATTCATTCCAATGAAAAATATGTAGATTTTAATCCATGACATTCAAGACTGAGTTTTTAGCACATTCATTTAAATGAAAGATTTGTCAATTTATTAAGATATTCAACATTGAATTTGATTGTTTTAGATTTGAAGGCATTCAAGAGTGTTTGGATTTTAAATTTAATTGCAACATTCATTCAAAGAAAAATGATTAATCATTCAAGTTCATTCCTTTCTAATTTAAAATCCTCCCATGTCCTTCATTGTTGCTTTCTACATACCTGTAATAAAAAAAGTTTGATTAAAACTCAGGGATTTGCATCATAAATTAATGTTTTTATGAAAAAACATTTTTAAAAAGATTTAAAATGAATTTCTAATCAAAAAAATCTTAAAGTTTTACTGTGAGCTCTCAAAAGTGTCCCAAATTGGAAATAAAAATTTCAGATCAAAATGTTGAGATTTATCTCATAAATTAATTCTTTTATGGAAAACCATAAAAAAAAAAAATTATTTTATTTTAAATTTGAAAAATTTAAATTTTTATTGGGGTATTCTGATATCAATATAAAGTCTCAGTAAAAATTTTAGATTTTAATTCAATGATTTGCAAGGTAAATTAAATTTTTAATGAAAAATAATTAAAAACTTACTAAAAATTCAATTTTTATCACAAATTCTGGACTTTTACTGTGCGTGCCAGCCATTAACCCAAACCTGCAAAAAAAAATTCAAATCAAAACATGTTGGTTTACTTGCTCAAATAATTCATAGATGACAAAATCATTAAAAAATATATAAAATAGAGCTTTAATTAGAAAAAATTGAAATTTTGCATGTTATTTTTTCCTATTGTCGAAAACTTTCAGTAAAAATTTCAGACCAAAATTCATTAATTTGGTCTACTTTTTATGATTTCTATGAAAAATCATAAAAAGGATTAAAAAAAGAATTTTGATCAATTTTTTATTTTTAAATTTTAGAACATGAGAAGGAAGAAGAAGAAGATGAGAAATAGAAGAAGATTAAGATGGAGAAGAGGAAGAGGTTTTTCAAATGCTCATTTGCTCATGCTTATGGGATGTGTTCTCAAAGTGTCTCCAAACTTGCAACAATTCAAACTTGCAAGACAAGATATAAACAGAAAAAAATAAAATGCAAAATAAGAAGAATGAGGCCAAAAAATTGATTTCTCAGCCCCATAGTGAGTGCTAGAAATGTATGCGTGGAATGTGGCCTCTATTAACACACACACACTTCAACATGGTCTTTATATGCGGATTCATCCTAGAATGAACATGAGATTGTTCACCCAAGAATAGTCTGGCAAGGCAACCTATTACCTTCTACCTAGAAGGATTTTGCCTGTTTAATATCCTCAGATTGGAGGTGTAGGTAACCAGACCCTGTAAGAATGAAGGATTTAAATACAATTAAGTCTATAAGAGTATGAAAGTAATCTAAATGATGTATGCAATTAATATAAGAACATATAAAATAAACTAGATTATATGCATGCATATTAAATCTAAATCATATTTAATCTAGGGAATGAAAGCTTATGAAATAATGAATTCAAACTATGGGCACAATTTAGTAGAGATTTGATAACAATTCAATTCAACTTTTCTTCTTTTTTAAAATGAGGAATTGAGAGCTTCTTAAATAGAATCGAAGAATTGATCAATGATCAAGATCAATTTGGATGGATGGTCAAGATTAGAAATGAGATTCAGTTACAATGGAAATTCTCCTTATGAAAAGGAAGTTAACTATTTTAATTCCTTTTATGATTTCAATCAACTGAGAGTTTCCATTTTTTAACTAAAGAGAGAATATTGGAGAAGATATTTGATTTAAGGAAATTAAATATGACCTCATAATTGAGTATTCTAAATTGAATAATTAAATTCAACAATTAGAATGAGAATCTTTAATTAAATCAAATATATTTAATTCCTTTGTACATTAGCTAAAGAAGTAATTTAATTTAATTAAAGTATAAACACTTATAATTAAATTAAATTTAATCAATATGTTTAATGTAGCTAATTTGAGTCAATACTTAGGAATTAAATAATAAGTATGATGAATGCAGATTAGGGTTTTCTACATTTGACAATTAAGTCAAGCAACGACAATCAGAATGAGAATTGCCTATTAGAATAGGTCTTAGAAATGATCAAAATAGACCAGAATTGGTGATCATGGTAATGAGCTAATTTTGGGGCATTACAACTTTCATATGGATGTTATAAAGTAATTAACAATATTTAGATGTGGGAAAAGGTTTGTAGAATAACTATTCACCCCCACCCCCACCTATCCACCTACTTAGTATCATCTACTTCTAACAATTGGTATCAGAGCTCAATTACTCAAAAGACTCTTATTAGCTTGAGTAAGATCTTTATGAATATGCAATGATTAAACAAGAATCTTGAATAAGCCCTTGAACAGAATGTTCTTCTTACTAAAGAAAGAGACAACCTTAAAGAAAGGTATGAAGATGTGAAAGATTACATTGGGAAATTGAAAAGTAAGATTAATCATCTCAAATATAGAAAAGAACCTAAAGACAAGGTTAGTGATATTAATAAGGTAGAAATCTTTAAGAAAGAAAATGAGATTTTGAAACATTTGCTAAAAATTGTTGAGCTTAAAATGAGCCTAATAAAGGATGATAACTAGACTAAATTAGATCTGAAATCTGAGAATGCAGATCCAAGATCTCATCTTATAAAAGTGATGTCTAAATTAGATTCTATCAAAATAGAGCATGTAGAACTAGAGAAGTACAATATCATTGTGAAAGGAAAATTAATCTAGGCTAAGCAATAGTTAGAGAAGCTATATTTTTGTAGCGAGAAAATTGATGAATATTTTTTCTATCAAATATCTATTGAAAATATTTAGGATATGACAGGTTATTGAGAGGGAAAGGGTGAATCAATAACCTTAAAAAAATTTATTAATTTACCACACATCCATCTATGCTACTACATGCATTAGTTCTGAAACTTAAAACAATTACTACACAAGAGAACACAATATTTTGGTGACCCAAAAACCTTCCAAATAGAAAGTAAAACTGGGGTGGGGATGATACCCACAAAACTTCAATACTGCAGTATAAAGTTGGCCTATTAAGGCTTACATTGACCACTTCTTCTAATCTACCTTCTTAGGAGCACAAAGGATTGTTAGGTCCACCTTGTTAGAGGATTTGCAAACATACAATTAAGTATGCACTCTATTAGGAGATTTTTACCAAGACTGTTAAGTCTACCTTGTTAGAGGATTTAGAAAATTGATTCACCTATTAGGATGAAGCAGTGGATCTACTTACAACTGATTTCTAATAAGATCCTTTATGTAGTGATCACCTCATGTGATGGATATAATTTTTCAGTCTTTGAATTGACCTTGTTGTGTTCCTTGAACTATTGTTGATAATCTTTCGCATATACTCTTCATTACTTGGTTATTCCTTTCATCATTTCATCATGTTTGATATCTTATAATACATCTTACATATATACCTTACAAACTTACAAAATTACAAGGTCGACCAAAACACAAGTTAACAAATACATTATAGAGTCGGCACAATAGTAAATAAATTGAGTTCACTGAACTGACTTGGTGACCTTTTGATACACGACATCCACTACGTTACTCAACATCATCATGCACTCAGTAGAAGTGAAGGCTCAGTCCATACTAATCACTTGATGCAATTCTAAACTCAATAACCACTAGTGACTCGATAGATGTAGTGTCACTCAATAGATAATGCACAATGAATTTAGCTTGCTTCACTCAGTAAACACTAAATCTTTCAACACTTGGTTTGCACTAAATCTTTAGGACAAAAAATATCTTCTTGGTAGAAATTGTGAAGCATGGTAGATACTGAGAAACTTGGTAAACACTGCTAGACTTCACATTGCCTGTATTTACTCAATAGCCACTATCTGCTCAATGTAAACTGCTGAACTGCTAAGTTTATAAGGTAACCACTAGATGCTTGATAATCATTCAAAATTGAGTAAGTGTTGTCACTAATGAAAAAAATAATCATAATGCCAACAATCTCCCCCTTTGGCATTAGTGGCAGAAACACTTATGAACCAAAACTTATGTTAACTGACATTCTAATTTACCAAAATTGATCTTTGTAAATCTGCTATATACATTTCTTAAATATCTCCCCCATACATATGGCATGCATAGCTTTTATCTATATAATGTCTTTCGTAATCCTTTTTCTATCTTTTCTTATTCATCTCATACTCCCCCTTTTTGAAAATAATGCCAAAGAATATATACAATAAATTTAAATAGAGACACCAAAATGTGAGAGAAATTCTAAGTGTACCTTGAGAATAAGAGACAATGTCTTATCCCAATTATCTTGCAAAATTTTGTAGGTGGAGAGAACCACTTGAACTTCTGCAGAAAGTTCAATCATATGATCTGCTATAGAAAAATCATTGTCATGAATCAATTTTTTTGAATAGGCAATATGTTTTTTCATTTGGTCCATGATTGGAAGAATCATATTCTAGATGTCAATCAATGTAGACCTTATTCTGGCTTCTTCTCTAAGTAACTATGCCTACATTTTTGACAAAAATTTCACCTTCATGTGATGAGATGAGCTTGAGCTATGGTCAAGCTACAACTTTTGAGCACTAGCCTTCATTTCCATATCTATCTTATTTAATTTCTCTTTGACCTCCTCGGTGTACTCAGTAACATCACAAAGCTTGCAAAAAAGTGATGTTACATTTGTAAGAACTTGCTCAAGGTTTCTTAGAATTGAGGATAATTCTACCTTCTTTATTGCAATGTGTTGAGCAATGTGCTCAAGCACCTTATTGTCAAATTTCTTTTTTTCCTTTTCAATGAGCTTCTCTTTCCCAGAGGTGTCCTCATTGAACTTATTTACAACCTATTCTAATTGCAACAAAATGTGTTGAGATGGATCAACATCAACACCAATAGCTTGAGTAATTATGTTTTTAGTATTCTCAATTATGTTGTATTCTCTGTCTCTTTCTTCTCTTAGTTGCTTTTGCCTTGCCTTCTGCTCTAAAAGTTGACTAACCATTCTCATTTCCCTGGCTGAGGCAGTGTCCAAGTTTATCTTGGGAATAATAATTTCTTTATCCAAGTCTATATCTTCATCAATTTTCTTCCCAGTAAGCAAAAGTTTTAGAGGAGTCTTAGGTTTTACTTCAGTGCTTACTTCCTTTGATTTAGAGATAGAAACAATAGTTGATATAGATGGACTGGCAGAAAAAACTTGAATTGCTCCAATTAGAGGAAAATTGAGAGATGTACCAATTGTGTCCCAAATTGGTGTGCTTCCCAAAAATGATGTACAAATAGGTAATGTATAGGCTAGAATATTTACAATTGGATTTCTAACAATGGTAGACAAAATTGTAGAATGAGCTATTGAACTCACTGTACATGGAACAGAGGAGGTTAACACAGTTGATGATGCTATGACTGTTGCTTAGGTGCTGATGAGGAGGGATATAGATTGGTAGATGAGGTAATTGATACTTCCATAGAAGATTCTTGGAGCTATGGGGTAGCTAGAGTAGATGATACTTCTGATGAAGATGCAATCAATCTTGCTAAAGTTTTCTCCAACCCTAATGATGTTGCCGTCTTAGGTGGAGAGTGAGGAAGGGAAGCAATGACTTGTGCCACAATCTTAATTGGGTCATCTTCTTCATCCTCTTCCTCCTTGTCTTCCTCTTCAACTTCTTCCCCTTTCTCTTCATCAATAGACCTTAGTGCTTGATCGTCTCCAGTATCAACAGTAGCACTTGGAGCACTATCATCTTCTTCATCATCACTATCACCATCATCATCCTTGATCACAACTGGATCATTACTAGGCTTATGCAGATGATAGACATTCTTCCACACGTTTGTTGTATCTCTTACAACATACTCAATGTCCTTAATTAAAATTAAACATGTGTGAAATCTAATCATCATTTTACCTTCATTGTTCTTCATGGCTACCTTTATTTCTACCTCAGTAAGATTTGGTAAAAGATTCTTCAAGGACTGTTCATATATATCCTTTGTTGTTTGTGTGGTTGACTCCCACCTTGGTTGCAATCTTACCAACAATTCTTTTGAGGTCTGAGGAGCAATCTAGTTTGGGAAATACTTCCATTTTCCCATCTTGGTAAGTACTAACTCCTCAATCTTCATCTTCTCTACATCAGTTCTAGTTTCAAACTTTAAAGCTTTGAAGTTAGTGATGTCAGCTCCCTCATCCATCTATTTCAATCTTTCTTGGAAGGTAAGTTGGGGCTTGTTAAATACTACTTCATCTTTATTTTTACCTTGCCTCACTTAGTGAAAATAGCTCTAGAGTCCTTTGGGGGTTTAGTGATAATGACCCTTCCTCTCTTCTTTGTTGGCTCTACCTCTTTCTCTAATTCTTGCTCTTCATTTTCTGGTTCTTGATCCTCTTCTTTATCCTCACCTTTTCCCTTTGTAATCATTAAAGGCTCGATAACATTTTTCATCTTAGCAACCTTTCTTTTACCTTTTTTGATTGCTTGGGGAAGTTTAATCTCTAATTCAACTTTGGCTTTTGCCTCATCATAAGTACCAAAAATTGGTTGCTTCGGATCCACAGGCTCATTTACTAATGCCTCAATGATGTCACTAGTTTCATCAATATTTACCTCATAAGGTAGAGGTTTGATCCATGCAACTTGGTGCCTGACTGCCTTAATGTATACTCTGTCGTAGTCTACCATGAAACATAGATCATCTCTATAGTCCTCAACAAGTTTACGAGGAATCCTAAACCTGGTGTTCATCCTTTCTTTGAAGTCTTCAAAATAGTTATCCATTATACTGTCAAAATTTACACCTATTTCTGCTATAAATTCATTAATCTAATATAAAATGGGAACATCCTTTCTCCATACGATAAAACCTTTGGATGGAAAGAATTTTTGAACATAAAAGAATAAACATGTTAATAAAGAACTGAATTTATAGGGGTTATTCTTTGATGATTTGATGCTATCCATGTTCTTGTTCAGTTGCCTTAGCAATAACTCAAACAGGTCATATTCCAAATTCTTCTTCACAACTTTAAATGCCATGTTTACGACCTCACATGACACACTGTTCAAATGATTGGAACTATAAATCTTGTGAGGAATCACATGAATTCCAAATCTCAGCTCTACATCGATAATGGTGCTAATCTTTAATCCTCTACCATCCCACTCAACTAGGGTTTTCTTTCAGAGTTCATCCCAAGCTAGGGTTTGGTGGATCTAGCTTTGCTTAGTATGGAAATGCCAGTAATCTTGTGAATCATCTTCTTGGTGATTGATACAAGTTGCTCCAACTATAACTGACCATTGTGAACATAGCTAAGAATATATCTAATACATTTTATCTTTGGTGGAATTTTTGATTTTGTACCATTAAAGTCGAGTGCCTCTTCCATTGTGGGAACTAACTTGAAGTTTGGTACTTTCCATTCTACACCCTTGACCAACATTTTTTATCCTTGTTTCGCCTTGCTGGTGCTTGTGCTTCTAGATGCCATTGCTACTCAGTAAGTGATAGAAATCTTCAAACAGATACCCTAACCACAAATTTTCTCAAAATCACTTGAAGTTGCTTGAATGCAGCTAGAAATCTCTTTGCTCTGAGGATACAGTGAAAAATGAAGTTGAATTTTGCCCATTTTGATAAAAATTTTGCCATTAATGCTAGGTACCATATTTTTGTAGTGCATGATAGACTATCATCCACTAACCTAACTCGGCAAGAGTATCAACTCGGTAGATGAACCAAATTTCTTTTACTCCCGACCTTGCTTGGTAAGGTCTACAATCAACTTACCTTAGTGAAGTCTGATGCACTCGTTGAAAAATTAGCTTTCTGTGATCTTGGTGTATCTGCAATACTGATTGGATCATTTACATTCCTTATTTTTCTTGGAACTGCTTATGATTTTCTTACTGAGTACAGCTCCAACTCTTTCTTTAGGAATTTAGTTTGAGGGGATGGAGTCACCCACTTCTTGAGTGACTTCACTTCCATGATTTGAGCTTGTATCTTTAGTGGATTTAGGAATCCATTGCTGCCTCATTTGTTTCCTTATGTTCTCAGCCCTTGCTTTCTTTTCATCTTAAATTTTACCTATATTCATGCAGTTTTTAGCTATATGACCAAATTTAGTGCATGTGTAGCACCTTATAGTAGTGTCCTTCTTCCTTAGGATATGCCTTGCACAATTTATACCAATGTGTCCATATTCTCCACAATAATGAAATCTGAACCAGGTATTGTAGTCCCATCCAAATATAGCCTTTGCAAGTTGTTCAGTTGGATTGAATGTTTTGGATCTGCATTGAGATGCCTTGTGACCATGCTTCTTGCATTTGTGACAATTACCTTCAAATTTTGGTTTTTGCATTCATTGGCTTTGTGACCATGCTAATTATAGTTATAGCACTTTCCATTGAATTTTCCTTTTCCATCGCTCCAGCATTTGTTTGATGTATGACCAATTTTCCCACAATGATTGCATGAGAGTTTTAGATTCCTTTTTGCACCTTTCTTGGAAGATTCACCTTATTCTTCATTATATCCAAGTCATGTTTTATCTTTTTGCTTATGAAGATTCTGCTCATTTTGTTGAATTAGTTGATTCATGTCTTCTTGTGACTTCATTATTCTTTCATTGATTTATTTTTCAGTGTTTAGGTCACTCTTTAATTTTTCAACAATTTTCTTTTCACATCTGAGTTCTCTCAATATCCTTTCATTAATTTCCCTTTCATAATCTAGATCACTTCTTATTCTTTCATTCTATGCTTTGAGAATCCTAATTTCTTTATTTCCTCCAAAGATTTGATCAATGAGGCCTTCATGCTGATTGGATTGATTATTTCTTGCCTCCAAGTCTTCATTTTCCTTATTTATTTGTTCCAAAATTTTGCATAGCCTAATTGATTGGATTTCTTGTTCTCTTTTAAGTTTTCTTACTTCTTCCTATAGAGAGCCATTCTTTGCTAGGGGTTCCTTGATTGCCTCATTAACTTCATCTGAGCTGCTTGATGGTAAAAGGTCTTCAATCTTTTCTTCAACATACTAATGGTCATTCATTTGCCTTGCAAGTTCCTTCCTTCTTTTCAAAGATTGGGAAAGATGTGCCTTTGCTTCTTTGAGTTGAGCCATGGCCATCTCTAGATCTAGCTTTTTATTCTCAATTGCATTGTCAAGTTTGAATATCTCTATTTGTCTTTTAGATCTTTGATTAAGCTGCCAAACTTTTATCTTGAGAACCACAAAGCTCTGATACCAATTGTTACAAATATTCAAGATATGATAGGTTATTGAGAGGGTAGGAGTGAATTAGTAACCTTAAAACTTTTTTTAAATTTATCACACATCCATCTATGCTACTGCATGCATTAGTTCTGAAACTTAAAACAATTATCACACAAGAGAACACAATATTTTTGTGACCCAAAAACCTTCCAAATAGAAAGTAAAATTGGGGTGGGGATGATACCCACAAAAATTCAATACTACAGCATAAAGTTGGCCTATTAAGGCTTACATTGACCACTTCTAGTGATCTACCCTATTAGGAGCACAACGGACTACTAGGTCCACCTGTTTAGAGGATTTGCAAACATACAATTAAGTATGCACTCTGTTAGGAGATTTGTACAAAGATTTTTAAGTCTACCTTGTTAGAAGATTTAGAAAACTAAATCACCTATTAGGATGAAGTAGTGGATCTACTTACAACTGATTGCTGATAAGATTATTTATGCACTGATCACCTCATGTGATGGATGTAACTTTTTAGTCTCTGAATTGACCTTGTTGTGTTCCTTGAACTATTGTTGGTAATCTTTCGCATATACTTTTCATTACTTGGCTATTCCTTTCATCATTTCATCATGTTTTATATCTTACAATACATCTTACATATATACCTTACAAACTTACAAAATTATAGGGTCAGCCAAAACACAAGTAAAAAAATACATTACAGAGTCAGCCCAATAGTAAATAGCTTGGGCTCACTGAACTAACTCGGTGACCTTCTGATACATGACATCCACTGCATTACTTGGCATTGTCATGCACTCAGTAGAAGTGAAGGCTTGGTCTATACTAATAACTTGATACAGTTTTGAACTCGATAACCATTGTTGACTCGGTAGATGTAGTGTCACTCGGTGGATATTGCATACTGAGTTTACCTTGCTTCACTCTATAAACACCGAATCTTTCAACACTCAATTTGCACTAAATCTTCATGAAAAAACTATCTGCTTGGTAGACACTGCTAGACTTCACATTGCCTATATTTACTTGATAGCTACTATCTACTTGGTATAAAATGCTGAACTGCTAAGTTTACAAGGTAACCGCTAGATGCTCAATAATCATTCAGAATTGAGTAAGTGTTGTCACTGATGACAAAAATAATTATAATGCCAACAATATCTTCTTATGATAAGATAGGTCTTGGATATCTCATTGGAGAAAAAATAGAAAATAAAGCTAAGGCTAGAAAAGAACCTGTTCCACTTCTTGAAACCCCTGAACCCAAGAAGAACTTGGATATCTCAAGAAAGTCTAAGGAAGTACCTCAACAAATAGGGAAACAAAATCAAACTAAGAAATGTGATGAACCTAAACAAATAAAGAAAGTTGAACCACCTAAAGAAGTATGGAATGAATTAAAAAGTATATTCTTTATACATAATGAAGTTGGTCATATGAAGAAAGAGGGTGATCCCACAATAGTGGGTTCCACTTTTTGACCAAGTTTGACAATGAAATCAATATTTTTGAAACAAACCTCATGTTTGAGTGATTATATCTCTAAAACTATAAATAATTTCAAGATGACATAAACTAGTGATTTTTAGTACTCTATTCCTACTTTGTAACCATATTTTTTAATCTAAAAAATTTCTATTTATGTCAATTTTTTCTTCTCCTTTGAAAAGTGGTACATAATAAAATTCAATATTTTTAAAGAGTGATAGTCTACTTAACACACATAATTTTTTTTCCTAGAAAAGATGATGAGGTAATTCTTTTGGTGTTGAATTTTTAACATCAATATCCAGAGGATGCATTTAGTTTGATTCAATTTGGTTGAACATTATATCGTTTATGAAGTTTTGAAGTGACACCAATTGTAATTCAGACATACATTTGTTTTGACACAAATAACTTGAAGTCAATTTATCATAAAACTTTTTTTTATTTTGAATAGAAAGCTATCTCAATAAGCTATTTCCTAGATATTTTTCAAAAGAAAATTGACCTAATTTACTATTTTTCCTGAAGTGTCAATGTCAATTGATGTTCAATCGGTAATGAACTTATGATGAGTTAAACTCATATTTGAAAGTCTTAATGATTAAAATATGTATTACAATTATAGTTGTTGGAAAGCTTGCTCCAAGTAGCACATTTTGACACTTTTTAGTTTACAATAGGAGATCATTCATCTACAAATATAAGTGTTAAAAAAGCCAAAAATTTTAAAGAAAAAAGAGACAAAATTTTTTAGTTTTACATTTTTGCACAAACACAATGTTTACAATGAACATAAATTATGTTCCTTGCAAACATGTTCATGGTGAACATGCAGTCCAAAAATTTCCAACTATGAGAAACTCAACAAGACATGTTCATGTGAACATGTCTAATATTTAGCATCACGCAAACATGTATAAAAAATGCTAATGTCAACTTCAGATAGGTCAACTTAAAAATAGTAAAATTGTATTGTTAATTCATATAGTGGCATTTTTATATAGTTATTGCATGAAATTTATCTTGAGGCAAGGGGTAAATTTTTTTTTTTTTATGATTTTATAATGGGAGACAAGAAAAGAAGTCAAAAAAAATATGCAAAGAAGAGATCTGATAAAGCAGAACAAAGAAATCTTTAGAATATTGTGGCATGTTACCATCAAATTAAACAAGGTATGTAATTATATATATTAGTTTTTTTTATGGTTTTGAATTTAATTATGTTTCAATCTTATTTTTTATCTAATTTGATTTATTTATAAATTTGTTGTAGCCAATCAACAAGGTGAAGGAAATATTGAAGAAGGCTCAACAGAAGTAGAAGTGCATATGGGAGAGAGGTCAGGAACACTCCCTATGGAATCTCAAACAATGAATATTAAAGAAGGTTCAAGATAACTCCCTACAGAGGTTTGAGTAACATAAGTTGGAGAAGGTTCAGAATCTTTCCCTATAGAATCTCAAACAATGAATGTTGGAGAAGGCTCAAGATCACTCCCTAAAGAAATTCTAGTAATAGAAGTTAGAGAAGGGTCAAGATCAAGTGTAGGAACTAGTATGGATGAACTCCTAAATATTACCCAATCTATAAAGAATGCTATTTCTCCAAAAAAAATAGATCATTTACTTAAAAAATGGATGTAGATAAACTAAGAAGACTTGTAGCTACTATTCAACCATTAAGTTTGTCTAAGAAAAAGTCAATGAATAAGAAGATAAGAGAAATCATGACTCAATTTGATAACACTGAAAAACTTGAACAAGCTCAGTTACTTTCAATTTTTCTTACACAAAAGAAGTTGCAAGAGGCATTGAAATTGTTAGGTGTACACACAACATCAAAGAAGAGAAGATTTTCTAGCATGCAAACTGATCTGATTGAAAATGTTAAACAAGGTTTGAGAAACATAGGAAAATACTCTCAATCTAAAGATAAATCCATGGCAAGAAAAGTGATGTTAATGTCTATTGTAAATAAGAATGTGACCCAAAATAGACAAATATGTTCAATTTCATCTCAAATGGATTTTAATAAGAAAACAATGAGAAAATATGTTAAGAGAAGATTAATTGTGGATGACAGTACTATGGAGGGCAATTGGGAAATCATGTGTAGAGCACCTCATTCTGATAGGATTGAAGAGTCATTAAAAAATTTAGTCATATCATTTTGGATTGGCAACACTCATCCTTCATCAAATAGTAGAGATGTTATCAGGCATAGGATTACATCTAGTAAATATGAACATCATACAAAACTTTGGTTGGACACAACACAACATGAGTTATATGTCTCATTTTGTAGTGAACATCCTAATGTAAAAATTGGGCATTGAAAAATTGAAGCCATACTTTGCGAGGTCAAACAAAGTGTTTGAAACATCATGTTGTCAACACCATATTGAGTTTCATCTCCACTATTAGGTATTTCAAAAGTTTGCAGAAGACACATATGGTTTTTTTGTTGCTCCTCCTAGTAGAAGTGAGTTTATATCATCCATTATATGTGACAAAATAGATGATCTAGCTCGTCAAATAAATTTCATCAAAGGATTATGTGAAATATGTGGTGAATTGGATCTATTTCCTTTGAAAATTGAAAATATTGATGCAACAAAAAAATTGAATTGCAAAAGTTACAAGTATGTCAAGAATGAAACAAAGTTGGGGAAAGAGACAAAAAGATTGGAATATGTTGAAGAGGAGTTACCTATTCTAACATTTATGGACAAATCTAAGAATTTAATTCAACCTTATATTCATCATGCATTTTTTGCAAAGTGGAAAGCACAATAGTTTCAAACTTTGAGAGATAATTTCCCACTTGGAATGATTATATCAGTTGTTGATTTTGTAAAGAACTATTCCTTTGTTTATTTGAAAGTAATTCAATCAAAATATTACTTTTCTAAGAAAGTCACTATTATGGTACATGTTTGTTATAGTCATGCATAGTTAGATTTGGATGGTGTTCAGAGTATAGTTCAAGCACAAGTAATTAAAAAGGAATATCATTTTTATATAAGTGATGATAAAGAACATGACATTCACTATGTAGAATATTGCTTCAATATGTTTTTTTCTTATTTGAAAGAAAGAAACATAAATATTGATAAAGATTATGTTTGGTCTAATGGATGTACCACACAGTTCAAATAATTGTAGACCATTCTATGCATTGTGTAGATATCATCACAATGAGAATATAAAACACATATGGAATTTCTTCGAGAGTGACCATGGAAAAGGTGAATATGATGGTACTAGATCTTGCATTAAACATGTCTATGAAAGTATTAAATGAATTATTAGGGAGTTCATGTAAATGATGCACATGATGTTTTTGAATGGTGTAAGACACATTTTGCATTAGATGAGGTCAGGACATCATCAACAACGAGTCGATAGGTACCATATACAGTCTTTTGGGAGATAACAGGTATGGATGTGTACATCTATTTAATTTTTATGCAATTAAGTTATAAAATTTTACTGTTAAGTTTTATTTTTCAATTCATTGAAGTTTAAATTTAATTTGTCCACATTTTCAATTTAATGAACTTTCAACTGTTAATAGAAAAAATATGCATGGTTGCAAGAGGATAGAAAGACACATTCCTTACATTTAGTCATGAATACATATAATTGCAATTGGACATTGAAGACAAGAGGATATTCATGTTTTTGTGATAGTTGCATTGATGAAGATTATGAAGAATGCATCAATAGAGCACGTGGATATACAGGTGCATGGATTATGGTACCACTTGATGTTACTAATACATTTGATAAAGATGATGGAAATTTTGATGATATTCCATTGAATTCTTATGATTATAATCATATCTCTAGATTGGTAAAAGTGGGTAAGTATCATAAAATTAATCTCAACTTGTTATTTAATTATCAATTTGAATTGTCTTATATATATTGTACACATACACATGTATACTTGTTATGTAGGAGATGTCTTTACAGTGATTGCTAAGCCTAGAAATCATGAAGGTGTCACTTATTATTTATTGTGATGTACTCTAGAGAGGAAAAAATTATATGACCCTAAAGAAAGTGATGCAATGTTGTTCCCCATAGGTAACTTTATATATATATATATATATATATATATATATATATAATTTTAAAATACTTAAATTTGTGGTGCAAGTTCTATTGTGATAGAGGGAACATATTTGAAGCAAGACAAAATATTCCAACATGGAATGCACTTTGTTGGTTATCAACCTAACAACAAGGTTTTACAATACAGCCACCTGGTTGTTGCTAGCAGGCTTTGTCTACATCCAATCGAACTTAAGCATGCATGTCACAAGTGGAGACTAGACATTGAAGATCATGAGAAGATATTACATGTTATAAGTGTGCATCATGGTTGAACTAACCTTTGAGATTTATTTTATAATAATTTGAATATCAACTTCTTTTCAAACTATTAAATTTCATCTTGAATTAAATGTGTTTTTAATTGTACGATCATACTCTTAGTTATCATTAGTTTATTAAAAAACTATATAAATTTAATAATATTAATTGTACCATGGATGAATTTAATAATAACAACTTGATAATTAAATAGGCAATACAAGTTAGTGTGAACTTACACAATCATTAGATCTAGATATGTATCAAAGATAATTTCATATGTTAGAATTTTTAAATATCAACTTCTTTTCAAACTATTGAATTTCATCTTGAATTAAATGTGTTTTTAATTGTACGATCATAAGTTCTTAATTATCATTAGTTTATTAAAAAACTATATAAATTAATATTATTAATTGTACAATGGATGAATTTAATAATTTAACAACTTGATATAAATAGGCAATTGATACAAGTTAGTTCGAACTTACACAATCATTAAAGATAGATATGTATATCAAAGATATTTTAATATGTTTTTTAAATTCATTTATCTACTTCTTTTCAAACTATTGAATTTCATTAAATGTGTTTTTAAAATTGAAATTTATAAGTTCATAGCTATCATTAGTTTATTAAAAAATTATATATTTTAATGTTATTTTATTGTCTATGATCATACTCTTAGTTTAAATTTGTTTAAATTAATATGTTAGTTTATTGTCTATGGTCATACTCTTAGTTTAAATTAGTTTAAATTAATATTTTTTTAAATATTATATTTTGTAAAAGTTTTCTAAAATAATGCATTGGCTTACCTAATTAACATAAAACTAATATTTATCTTTAGTGGGTTACTAATTGATAATTTAACAAATATGTATCTTTCTAACTTCCTACTAATTGATTTAACAAATTTGTATCTTTATTCCTACTAATTGATTTAAAAAGTTTATGTATCTTTAGTCCTACTAACTGTTTATTTCATATAATGATTACAAATAAATATAATGTTATAAATTTATAATCTAAATCATTTGGGTTAATTTAGTAGTTTCAAGCACCTATATTAATTCAATTCAATCACCCTATAAATTATTATTATTTTTCAAAAAAATTAATTAGGTTCATAGATCAATTTGGAACTTCTTTGAATATTTAACTATTGAAGTAGGTATTTAGAGAAGCTAATTTGATTATTTTATAATGATGACAATAAAATCTAAAGTTTAAAAGCTATAATCTAATTCATGAAGAGTGTTCTACTAGATAATACAAAAAAAAAACACATGTATATACATGTACACATCTCAAGAACATGTTCTATAGCTATAATACAAAAAAAATACACATACACATGTACACGTCTCAAGAATAAACATCTACATCTAATATATCTCTAGAACTGAAATGCATACATATGCAAATTATAAATCTTGAATAAATACATGTGTACGTAGAAAAATATAAAAAGTTATATATATATATGTGTGTGTGTGTGTGTGTGTGTGTGTGTGTGTGTGTGTGTGTGTGTGTGACCATCTAACGACTAAAGTACTAAATAATCAAATAAATAGTGAGACATATGTATACATGTCATCAAGGTACTAAAATACACATATGTGTATGTCAGTCTCAATTATATAAATGCATCAAAAAATATATAAATCTACTACTACTAGAGGCACCCCTCAAGACACACGAATAGTACGACCCTTTAATTGAGTCTGTTGTACATCCTCTCGCTGAGGCACATCAATTGTGCCCTACAAATATATATATATATATATATCTTGTTTGAAACATAAATAACTTTAAATGTAAACTATTTAAAACTTGTATCTGAGCACTACCGGGTTCCTCAATAGAATCATCTCTCTCACGTACATGCCCTAACCAACACTAGATGTAATTGTGTGCTTAGCGACCTGTGAGTGCATGATTTATTATAGTTAAAGATTAAATTAAATATCTATCTAAACTGAATTTTTAAATAAATTCATATTTTTTAATTTCATATATGTAAATTTTAAAATAAATTATATATCTATATATATAAATGTACCTAGGTCTCTAGAGGTGGAGGACGATCAACAGACTCCATCCTATCATCTATTGATGCACCTCCTAAAATTTTGACACCTACTGAACCACCCTCAACACTATGTCCAATTACTAGTAATGATGAGTGAAGTGGACTATGTAACCGGTTGGGTAATGGTGTAGAATCACTGCAGTTAGGTTAGAACAACATGTCCATGTACAATGAAATACCCATGCTCAAACTAGTATCAATCTCATGTAGCCCTCGTAATTGCTCACCAAAATCATCAAGACCCTCAACTATGATCCTAAAATCTCCAACTCATATGCCCAAGTCATTTGTAGAGTGGCATGAGCCTAGTGCTAAATGTTGTTAGCTACACACAGGTGTGTCATCTACCACTAGTGTGGTGGCTTGTGTCGATGGAACTACAGGGCTCTGATGCTATCTAATGACATCCAACACTAAGTGAATTGGCATCCCCTATGTATTAGAAATATAACTGATACTCTACAATAGATTCTCCAAAAAATTAGTGCTAAATCAATATGTGTTTGATGTACTAAAAGAGCATGAACATCACCTGGTACTAGTAGCCCAAAAACTCTATATACCTCATTAGAGGAGGTGCTTGAAGTGCTACTAGATGCCTCTAAAGATGGTCAACTAGGTAGACGAGGATGTCAACTATGAATATAATGACCAAGAGAATTAGATGTGATACTAGTGGCTATTAGAGTAATTAGATATTTCATAATTAACTCTAGTTGCTTAAGCTAAACTTTAGGCATCTAATAATTAATTATTTTATTAATTATCTTGATGCAACCTAGGTTAGACCTTTTTTAGGGTTTCAATATCCTTTATAAGGACGATCTCTCATTGTAAACATTAACTTAAGAATCCAATTTTGATTATAGCAATCTCTTTTTGCTCATCAAGAATGTCTCATCTATGGATCTGGCAATTCTTACCTCCATAGCTTTTTGCCTCTCTCTTCTGTAACATGTGTTTGCATGTAGGTGATTCTTGGGAGCTATGGGGTTGATCTTTCATCAACTTCAACATGGTATCAAAGCTCCAAATCTTCATGCCCCTATTCCATTCTTGAGGATTTTGGCATTGGTTTTGAGATCTGAGCTTTCAACATTTTTTATTGGATCTAGGGGGTCACTATTTTTTGAGGCACTTTGAACAAAAACATACATCACCATTGAGCTCAGAGCACTTGAAAACCTCCATTTTCATATAAAGTACATCCAGTTTGAACGTTGTTGAAATCTAATGCAAAAAAAAATTTGCACTCAGGTCAGTACGCTTCCTGAGGTGGAAATATTTTTTGATATTTTTTTATCAAAAATATTTTATTACATTTATTTGGTGTGAAAAAGCCTAGTTACTAGGTGCATTTTTTTCTTCGCCCCAAGCACACTAAGTTCAAAATTTTTTTTGGGTTCTTTGTGCATCAAAAAATATGCAAATATTGGGCACATTTTTATTTAGCACAGGATTAATTACTCATTCATTTGGATCCTATGGTCAGAGTGGAGAAAGCATTTTTTTTGCTAGTTGAAGGTGTTGGAGACCTGCACTTCCATATCACCCTTGTTCTCCTCCAAAGCGCTCTTTTTAATTTGGCAGATTTAGACATTTGGTATTGAAGCTTTAAATTTTTGGAGTCAGCGTTCTTCCTTAATTGGCAGGTTCTTTGGCTACTAGAGCACCATTATTGGAGGATTAAGATGTGTTTTGGGATTTGCATGCGTGTTTGGCTTCGATGCCACCCATACCCATACTAGCTTTGTTTCTAGTATGTGGGTTGCAATGTCTTTTCATGCAATTTGATTCTGATTGAGTGATATTGATGGAGGACAATTTGTAAAGCCCATGCTCACTATCACTATGGAATAGAGGTAGCGCATGCTGAAATTTGGGCTCCATCATGTGAATGGCATCTCCATCAACATTTGGTGATTTTTGAATGGTGTGTGAATGGCATCTCCATGACTGTTCTAATAGCTGTTTGTTGGGCACCCCAGTCAAAGGTAGATTTTATTGGCTCACGAGAGAGCAACCTCTATTCAATGCCCTATGATCCTTGTTTTGTGGCATTGTTTATTGGGGTATACCCTCCAAGCATATAGCAGCTCAAGCTCCTTATTTAGTGCCTCCAAATGACTATGCAGAGGGTATGTGGATATTAGCAAACACCATGTGACATGTGTTATGGGGTCTCTACAATGCCTTGGGCTCCTCCCATCCTCCTCTAGTTTCAAGATTTTTTAATACATTTTGCAGGCGTGTGAAGTTTTTCTTGGAACAGGACATGCTCTAGTCCAGTCCCATTCAATGAGAGATCATCCTCAACATGTCTTTGGTGGAATTGATTTTGGAAAATTTTTTACTACATCTATGAGCAGTTTGTGCCTCATCATCAAGCCCTCCTCTTACAGTGTCTCACATCTCTGGCCCCTTATGTGTGGTTGGACAACCTTTTTGCTTGGCTCTTAGGTGTGATTTTCTACATTTTGGCATCAGCAAGAAGGGTTTGTTCTCCATGATCTGTAGGATTGCTTGGAGATGATGCAATTTGGAATTTCCTTGGGCTATGATCATCCTTCTTGTGCACTGCACATGATTTGTGGATTTTCACATCAGTTTTTTGGAGACAACTGCTGGTCATTTTTTGGTGATTGGCATTGTACCCTTAGTCACGACTCTAGTTGCGTCTATTATGTTGACACTACCTTTCATGCCACCCATTCAAATAGGAATTGTGACTTGGAGTTTGGCGGTCTTTGGGTGACTCTCTTAGATTTGGAGTTTATCTTTTTTAAACACATGACCTTTTTTGGCCATCAGTTTTTAATCTGGCACCAGCCCTTTGTTTGGCTTTTGTTTTCGGCAATTGAATTTTTGTTTCAACAGGGGTCATTTTATGGCTTTTCTTTTTGTCTTGATGGCCATTTGACCATCAACTTTAGGTTCATCACATGTTGACATCAGCACTACATCACTACTCTTGTCACCTCCTCGGCTTCTATTTGGACCTACCTTCACTTTTTTTCTCATATCTTGGGTAGACAGACTCCATTTTTTGCAAACAAGATATTGCTGGAAAGTTGGTTCCGAGGCCGTCATAGTGGTGTAGTTAGTTTTCAGTTTTGATGTTGTTTTGATAGATTTTTTCTACTGTCAAAGTGAGGAGAAAAGTTTTTTACTCTGGGAGGCATATCTTGAACATCCGATCTTCGATTTGGGAATTCTTTATATCATTGGAAAGCTCTTTCCGAGCTCTTTCCCATAATGCTAGTTGTTATTCCAAATTTTTCTCCAAAAACACTTTATTTAGTCTTTTTCATTTTTGCATTCTAGTGGATAACTTGGTTATTCTAGGTTCAGGGATCAATTTCTTTGCTTTAGATGATTTGTAATGACTTGTTCTATCTTTTTCATTATTCGTATGCCTTTTTTGATCTTTGTAGACATCATTTGTATGCATTATTGCAAATGCATTGAGATAAAGTGCCATAATACATATGTATTTTTGTTTCAGGTATTTTCCTTTGTTTTCCTTCTGATTTGAGTAGTTTCATCTGAGAAAACTCATATAGATTATTGTATTTTTGGGATTCATTGTATCTTGTGCCTTATTGTACATGCACTACTATGATAAAGTGCCATAGGGGGTTGATGTTTTTCCTTTTTTTGCCATCTTTCTTTATCTAGTGAGTGTCCCTTCTGTGACATTAGCCTCACGATGTGTTTAAGATTGATCACCTTAGTGCACACTTATGTACTCTTTTGAGCATCTTAATCATGGTTCCTTGACATGCAACTATTTTGGCCTACTTTTCTAGTTGCCTATCACCTTACCCATGTCTGCATTAGGTGGGATTCTATTGTTGTTTCTCATGCTTCCTTGGTGATTAATCAGCTCTTCAAGCTTTGGTGTTTGATGCCATCTGTATCTTCAAGTGATTGTTTGCCTTTGTGTGCCTCTTGATTTGATATAGATTATGATCTTCTCTACCTAGTCAGGTTCTATTTTAGTGAAGGTTCTTCAGATCAACAGTTACTTTTGACAGAGTTTCGCATCTTCTGCATGCTTTAGTGGTTTTCCTATCTTCTAGGACATTCCCTAGTCTGGAGGCTTCTTCACTCCTTCATTAGTTTATTTCAGAATGTTTTCCATCTTGTTTTGGAGTAGAGTTTTTCCCATGTGGTTTTCTCTATTTTCTCCTCTTTACAGAGATTTGGTTGTGCTTGGGTACCTCATCAAGCTTTTTTTACTGAGATCCATTTCTTCTTTTAGTAGTAGTTTCTAGGTTTTTGGCTACTCCCTAAGTTTATCTTAAGGGGGGTGTTAGAGTAATTAGATATTTCCTAATTAACTCTAGTTGCTTAAGCTAAACTTCAGGCATCTAATAATTAATTATTTCATTAATTATTTTGATGCAACCTAGGTTAGACCTTTTTTAGGGTTTCAATCTCCTTTATAAGGATGATCTCTCATTGTAAACATTAACTTGAGAATTTAGTTTTGATTATACCAATATCTTTTTGCTCATCAAGAATGTCTCATCTATGGATCTGGCAATTCCTACCTCCATAGCTTTTTTCCTCTCTCTTCTGTAATAGGTGTTTGCATGCAGGTGATTCTTGGGAGCTGTGAGGTTGATCTTTCATCAACTTTAATAGTGGCCACATATGCAATGTGTCCAATAGTTTCAATTGCTCCCCTCTGGGAAGCAATGACAACTCTATCTACAATAGGTTCCAGTGCTAGAGTTACTAGAGGTAGTCTCTATCCAATGAACTATTTTACATCTAGATGTGGCAAACACTATGCATTGTGATGCAAAACTCAACATACAACTACTATGCAAAATAAAGAGGTATCTGGTCATTATTAGGATAACAACCATGTGTGGCTAAAAAATAGGTACAACTCATGCTAGCAATAATAGGATCTCTGCATCATGTGACTCAGTAGCCTCTCACCCTACCCTGTGTTCCCTCATATGATGGAAAGAGATCTCTTTGATGACATATTTGGGGGCCACCCTCTTGACATCATCAAAAGATGCATCTCTTGAAATATCAGCCCTAAGCTCCCTAGATATGGAAGCTAATATGTCAGGAGTAAATGAATGGTGAGCTCTAAATCTAGTAGTCAAATCCTATAAATTCCTACATATATTAGCACATATGTCTCTATATAGACCATCATAACATGATAATATAGATTGTTGTAGTCTAGCAACCTCCTACTCTAAAAATGCAAACAATGCATTGATATTGATGCATGGAGGTGGTGCAACAGGACCTCAAGTAGGAGCTACAGGTGCAACTTGACCTCCAATAGGAACTACACCAGGAGCCATGCGAGGACCTACACCACCTAGAGCCACACCAAGATCTACACCAAGAGCTACAACATGAGCCACATGATGAGCCCTAGGATGAGGTACAACACCAACCCCACCATGAGCTATAGCATGAACCCCACCATAAGCAACATGATGAACTACACAAGGAGAAAGAATAGGTACTTAATAGGTGCCACAACAGGAGCTGCAACAAGAGCCACAATAGGAGCCGCAATAGGAGCCATAGTAGGAGCAATAGTAGGAGTCGTAAAAGGAGCCATAGCAAGCTAATCATGTGAAGTCATATCTATACAAATATATCAAGAGCTAAGTCTACTATACACACAATTTTTTATTTAAATTAAAAATTGTATGTAACTGAATGTACATCACACATTTCTAGATAATTTGTAACATGTAAATATCAATAAAATATAAATATGATCACATATACATATATGAGATTTAGAGTTAGAGTTAGAGTTAGAGTTATTTAGGGAGTTCTTGGGTTTTCATAACTTTTGGAATTAAAGATTAGTACCTAGGTAAATGACTTAAATGGTTCGACATGAGTTAGATTAGGGTTCAAAGCAATTGTATGCAAAAAAATTATTTTTAAGACTTGTCATTTTTAATGAAGATTCAATGTAGCTTGTAAGTGGTTCATCAAAACTAGCTAATATGCAATTAAAAGTTTGAACAATTCAAAATATTGCTCAATTTCTTGATAATCTACTTTCATGTTGTTGAGACATCATTTGGTGTCACAACTTAGGTTGGTTGTCCTAAGTTTATGAATTTTCTGACAATCTATGGTGTTGCACTTGTGAAATAACTTATCATCATCCATCTAAGTCATACCAAGGTGTATATTTGATGCGTATACCCTTTGTTGATTTTGTGACAACTTAGCATCACAATATATCAATGATAGGTCATCGTGCTAGAATTACGCTTCAAATGTATTTGTGAAAATATTAATTATTTGAGGATAAAAATGATAAAAACTAATAATGTTTGAGAAGTATGAAATGGTAAGAATTTATATGAGTGGTGATCACTCACCAAATTTTAGGTATGATAAAAACATAAAAATGTCAAGAGGCTCACCCTCAAACCAAAAGTGAATTATCACAACCCAAAATGAATAGAGGGGTTCTAGTGCAAGATATAGATTCAAGGATGGGGGAGTCAAGTATTCCTTTCAAGATAAATATGTGCTTATGATATATAAAATTATTAACATATTTTGTGATTCTACAAAGGAAATTGGAAAATAGCAAGGTGTGATATTACATCTAATGTATAAAATTAGGCACAAGAGGTGAGATAAAAAGAGTAAACTTACCTTGAGATGGATCACATAGTCAACCTAGTCCTAGAAAAAATTTCATGATTTCAACCTAGAAATTTGTATAGACTTCTTAGTAATTTCATGATTTGAACCTAGAAATGGTACCTTCTTAGTAATAAGAAATAAATAGAATCCATAAATATGGTTGAATACATGTGCTTGAAATGTATTTTTGAATAAAGGATTCCTTTGTAAATGCATGTTTATATATATACTTTCCAATCTTAGATCTAGAATATTGATGTTCTTTATGGTCATCAATGGAAAAGAAGAGATAAGAAGAATGGATAAATTTGGATCTTCTCTATTTCTTGAAAATTGTTCTAATTGGTAATCATGTATGAAAAAAAATGTACATCAGATGTAGAATATTTCTATATTTTGAATGGATCTTAAAGAAATGAAGCCTTAGAGTTCTTTAATTGGGTGTTTTTCTTCAAATGTTGAGTACAAGTCTTGAACTATTCAAAAACTTGAAAAATTCATGGAAGATTTAAATTTATTGATCTATTGATTTCATGTTATTGAAAATGAAAGGAGGATGTAAGAATTTGCCTAAGGGAAAAATTCACCCAAGAACTAAGAACTCAAATACAAGCACATAGTAGACCAAGAAAGAGAGAGTATGATTAGAATGATGATGTATTCAATATGTCATGATCAAGAGTACTCTAGGAGTGCCTATATATAAAGGCCTCTCAAGAAGCACCTAGAATGTCTCTAGAAACAACTAGGAGATAAGACAACTAAGCACCTTATCCAACATTCTAGATAAATGGATAAGAATGAAAAAGTATCATATGTGTGTAGAATATTCTTGTGTTGTAGACAACATGTGCTTAAAAGAGGTGTGGACCCCTCACAAGAGTGCACAAAATCCTAAGTGTCTCACAAATAAAAATAATAAAATAATGCATTAACCTAAGTAAACTTAGGTGTAAATAGTGAATATGTATTCACACCAACATCCCCCTTAAGTGCAACTTAGGGGAGTGCCCTTAGGCTTACGAAACTAGGATTAAGATGCATAATGGGTCCTGGCTACTAGGCCATGTTAAGTACCCATGTACATAATGAAGATGCAATCTCTCATAAAGCAGGGAAAGAGAGAAAACGTCATGGGACAAACCCTTTCCCAAAAAGAGATATAAATAGGGATACATGGATAGATGGAGTAATCAAGACCCCCCCATTACAAAATACATATAGTACATACATAAGAGTATGCGAGAAGGAAGAGAGACAAAATAGGCTCCCCCCCCCCTCCCCCAAAAGAAGAATGTTGACAAGTGAAAGCCGCTTTGATAAAGAAGTTGGTCGAAGAATGTAGAATGGTGTTTCTCCCCTTAGGAATAAAAAATGGAAAAAGTACAATCCTAAAGATGTATGGAGGCCCTAAAACTTGTTGAAGTATCCCTATGCTAATGTTGATGCTTGCCCCTTCCAATTGTTCTATAAAGAACAAATACAGATCAGGCAAGGATGTCTATTGAACCTATTCCACTGAACCATCTATCTCCTCCACTGACAAAGAGACCTCCACTAATTTCTATTCATAAGGATCCATAATCATGCCAACCTATTAAGATTGATGATGTAGAGAATGAACATGAGGGTCAGAGTGAGCTCTCACAACAATTGTAGAAGAATCACCTTCATCAATGAGAAGATGTAAGTCCTCAACTCTATCTCTCAAGTTAACTGAAGCTGGATCTAGAAGATGAGATGTACCATGTTGTGATGGACCTTTCACTGTGGCAATGTAGGCATGTGGACTAGACTGTTGTGACCTCTCACTACAACTATCGATAGAACCCTACGTGTCTAAACCTATTGAAGCACTATCACTAGTGTTACTATTAGTTTCCACTATGTATGATGTGTAGAGAGGATTAGAGGACAAGCTAGTGAACTTTCCTCAAAATGAATATCCTTCTCCACAAAAATTTGATGTGTCTTTGGATCCATCAATTTGTAAGCCTTTGTGTTGTCTTCATAATCGATGAAGGTACAAAGCCTAGGTGTTAGTGCCTTGCAACTCCTGGAAGAAAGGTTTACCCATGCTAGAAAACCAAAGACTCTAAGGTGACTCACAACAAGTTTTTTGCCACACCATGCCTGAAAAGGAGTCTTCTCATTTAAGGCATTGTGAGGAGACCTATTAAGTATGTGAGTAGCACTGCTAATGGCTCCAACTTCAAGTGTAGGATCAAGAGACTTGGCCTTTATCAGGCAACTTACCATGGTCTTAAGAGTCCTAATCCTCATAGCTGCAACATTTTTCTTGTGTGGACTGAATGCTGGTGGATTCTAAAGATTAATCCCCTCAATTCTACAAAAGTTCTTAAGTCTTCTGTCTACATATCTATTCTCATTGTCCACCCTTAGTACCTTGATGGATTCCCTTATCTTGTGTTCAACATGAGTCTTAAACTCTTGAAGCTTATGAACCACTTCATTCTTGTGATGAAGGAAGAAGACCCAAGTGAATCTTGAAAATTCATCAACAAATGTAAGTATGTAGAGCCTTGGCTAATTGATGTCATTGCAAAGGGTCCTACTAACACCATGTGAACTAGCTGAAGAACAACTGGAGCTCAAGAAGACTTCCCTTTATCATACTTCTCCTTGAGATTCATATCCACTAAGCAAGATGAACATTCCCCCTTAGAAAAATTGATATTAGGTAGAGGGTATGTGCAAGATCATGGTGTGCCAAAAAGAGGCGATCTGAAAAATCTATAGTTCTAAAATATCTCAAACCATTTCAAGATCTATTCCATCTTTTTTCCCACCCACCCTAATACTAAATGAAAACAATTAATATCTTTATAAGGTCTACTATATCTTTTGATACCAAATCTATATGGTCAACTTTAAAAACATCCTTAAAATGTGCTTTTGGCCTATTTTTATGTGATTTCTACTTCAAACATGTAGCTAATGACTTTTTTTTCACCAAAATTTGATGAAATGAAAAGAGTTTCTTAAGAATGTTCTTATCTTTTTGTAAATATAAGGTTTGTCAAATTATGAGTTTAGTAATTAATTATTACTTTTTTTTTAATGGAGTTACATATAAAGTGCTAACTAACACACTACTTGAAAAACAACTATAACTTTTAAATGGTACAACATTTTTTAAATCCAAAAGATGCATCACATTCTATGTTTCTTCTACTACAAGGAAAAAAATGACAAATTGAATTTTGTAGAGTTTTGAATTAGTTAAGGTGGTCAAACGTGAGAGTTTTATTCCAAAAATACTCTAGTCAAAAATTAATTATTTATTATTTATTTAGAATAAAAATACCCAAAAATATGTGTCACATCCAAGCATGAGTCTACTACTTATATTTATAATATTATTAAAAAAATATTATCATTTGGTTTTGAATAAGGTGATCAGACATACATCTACTTCTTATTTTTTTCTGAAATCTTTGTAATATTACATTAAAATTCAAAATGTTGACCAATCAATTTTTTTTTTTTTGAGATAAGTCCTAGTATTTTAGAAACTAGGTTCAATTTGTTAGAGATTCTTTTCTCTCAACTTTTTGACATAAAGTTAATAACAAGTAGAAAATTGCATGTCAAGTTGACATAACCCTAATTTTTTTATATTTTATTGCCACTTAAGAGTATAGTTTGGTTGACCATGATCCTGCACATACCCTAGACCTTTGACCATATGTTTTGAGAAAAGTTACTAAAGAGACCAGAAGTCAAGGTGACCAAACCACTCATGCCATAAATTGATCTGTGAAGTAAAGTGAGTTAACAAGGCTTGAGAAGGAGACTTAGGCACAAAGTGGGAAAAGGAATAAAGCCTCTTGTCATGACTGACTTTCCCCACTGCAACCAATGAATCATATCTTAGACTTCACATCATCACTGAATTTGGAAGGAACTCAACTTTATGACCATCTCCGAGGTGAGTGATTTGGTAAACTGATAGGAGATTGGAGCTAAGATTTGGAATGTAGAGAACATCTTTGAATTTCCCATTTTCCATTTCCACCTGTCCTTTCCCTTCAACTTCCATTTTAGTTTCATCTCTCACAAAGATGTGTGGCACCTTTGACTGCTTCAATGAAGAAAAGTCTTTCTTCGAAGAACCCATATGGTAGGAGGCACCTAAGTCAAGTATCCATTCCAAAGAAGAACTTGTGTTTGACATAAGTGTTGGACCTTTACCCTTCGAAGAGGTTGGAGTTGAATCCTTGGAAGTACCTAGCACTTGAATCTTGTTCTTCTTGAGTAGATTTTATAACTCATCAAATTTTTTTTTCTTGAATGATGCTCATCATGATCTGGCTTTTTGTAGTATGTACAAAAGAGTTTGTACTTCTTGTCATTACTTCCCTTCTTGCTTGAAGAGGACCTTCCTTTTTGTGAGGAGGATTGTTGTGTCTCAGATTGTGGTTTCTGCTTCCATTGCTTCTTCTTGTTGTTGTTTTTCCCTCCTTGACTTGATTTGTGCTCATCACTAGCCACCAAGGTTTTGGTCTTAGATTACTTGAGAAGTCCAAAATTCACCAAGTGAGATTGTTCAACAATCAACATCTCTACAAATGCATCAAAGGAAGGCTTGTGGTAAGTAAATCCCATGGTAAACCTATGAGTATTAAAATTCAAAACAAAGTTAGTATACTTAGAAGGTAGCATCCTTAGGATGCGATGAATCAACTTGTCATCCTTCATGGGATTTCCACAATCTTTTAAAAGTGCCCTATACTCATTGAGTTTGATGACATAATCTTGAATTGTGTCAAAATTCTTTGGATCCAAGAGAAGTAGATCATCTTCAATCTAAAATCCCTTTTCTTCATCCACCCTACCATACAGTTGTTCAAGTTTATCCCAAGCTTCTTTAAATTCTGAACAATTTTTAATATGAAAGAGAAGATCCCCATCACACAACTTTAGATAGCTCCTAAAGCTTGTTAGTCTTGATTTTCCCAATCAATGAGTTATTTAGCATCAATAGTTTTGGTAATTGTACCATCAACATAGAGACTATATCCTTTTTCCATTAGTCTACTCCATGCAATATCTTTCCATGTAGAATAGTTGCATGAAGTTAGAGGAGGACATTTAAAACCCATGATGTAGAAAATGAAAAGAGCACAAAAGAGAGACACAAAAAACACAGCACACACCCTCCCTTTTTAGTCAATCAAAAGACCCCCCCAAAAAAGATGCTTTTGGCACTTTATAAGTAGTGCGTGTACAATGGGCCACTTGTCAAAAAGAACAAAGTGGACTTTCTAATTTTTCTTTTACAATTGCCTTATAAGGATTAAATCTATAACTTAAGCATTGTAGCTTAGATTTACAACAATTCTAAATAAGAATCAAAGCTTTACAATGCCGAAAAAGGCTTAATTCAAAAAGTAAGATTTTGGTCCACACAACCTTAGAATTTTACTTTAGATCTAGAAAGTAGACAAAAAATAAATATGCACTTTCAAAAAAAATGGAACCTAAAAAAGTGACCAAATGTTCTTGTACAGAGTGTTTGAAGTTGTAAAACATAGCATTATACAGGTGTAATCACCAAAATAATAATTTTTACAAAATATTTGCATCAAAACTAGAAAACAACACCACTACTAGAAAATTTAGGAAATTCTACCCAATTTCAAAAAAACTTACACCTGAATCAAAGTCTGGATGTCTGAGTTATGGGCTCGTAAAGTCAGGCTACCAAATTGAAAAGCAATTTGGAAAGGGGTCTAGAGAGAAAACTATGAGTATAAATTTGATGGTCAAATGGCCATTGCTATAGTTGGAAATTGACTTGGTTTGATAGCCAAATGGCTGTCAAATTTAACCTAGTGACTGGCAAATGTCAACAAAAAAATAGTACCTAGGCTATCGTGGCAAGTAACGCAGATGTTTGTACTATACAAAAGATGCAAGTGGAAAAAATTGTACCATGATGTGTGCTTATGTGGCAAGGTGAGTCACTATGGTGATGTGGCAAAAATAGGTTCCACTAGTTAAGTGGTAGTCCAAGGAGTTCTTTCCTATCAGAAGATGAAGTGTCACTTGTGCGAACTGGGTTGCCACAGGGTGGTACCTCTTTCTACATGTTGCAGTGGTAGGCTTTTGCATGGCAAAAAATTCTAGTCACATGCTAGGTGGTAGATTTGAACACAGCCAGAGATAAATAAGTGACCTCTAGAGACTTGGAAAAAATAGTTCCCAAAAAACTGAGTGCAACGATTACTATTGCCGGAGGTTTGTCGCTGGCTAGAAAGTCTACAAAAGGTGCCTACATTTAGAATACTATCTCTCAAGTTTATGAATGCTAGAGAGTATTATTAAAACAAAAATGAATATTATTGCTACTAGGATGCTTAGTTTGCTAAAAAATCATCGAAAAAGATGGAAAGGCGACCAGAGTGGGATTTATATATCCAACATTGCTCCTATGGGAAAATTTGTGGTTATTTAAAAGAAATGTTGCTTGACACAAAGGTAACACAAGCTCATTGGTAGACTTGAGGGGTAGTTGGACTATTGGGCAAGCTCACTGATGGACTTAGAAAGTTCATTGCTGGTCGGTACAAAATTTAGTCGATGAAAAGTATGATGAAGGTCATTGAGTTGTGCAGTGTAGCCACAAACTTAAATCTCCTATGAACACACAATAAAATATACTACAAATTTGGGATCTAATAGCTTGGTTCTACAAAAGAAAAAATTCTCTACTAGGTGCCCGAAGGGTGAAATTTTTTTCGCAAAAACTAACAAAAAATAATGTAGAGAAAAAATAAATTGCAGATCCGAAATTAATTAAATCTGCAAAAAATGAGCATACCCTTACTAAAAATTGAGGCCTCCAGGTTTTGATTTGCAAAAGAAAATTTCCTCATGGTTGACTTTGGGCCAAGGTAGCTGAATTTATAGTCAATTTTAACCGATTCAGCATTCTGGACTCAATGATGAGGTTAGATCTGGCTCTGGATGCTCCTAATTTTTGTAGTACTCTAGATTTGGGTTGAGGTGATGAAGAAAGCATGGTCTCAAATGGCTGTGATGAGAAAATATCCAAGCCCTAATACCATGTAAGAATTTTCCTAAGGGAAAAATTCACCTAGGAACTAAGAACTCAAACACAAGCACACAGTAGACCAAGAAAGAGAGAGTATGATCAGAATGATGATGTATTCAATATGTCATGATCAAGAGTACACTAGAAGTGCCTGTATATAAAGGCCTCTTAGGAAGCACCTAGAATGTCTTTAGAAACAACCATGAGATAAGACAACTAAGCACCTTATTCAACATTCTAGATGAATGGATAAGAATGACAAAGTATCATATGTGTGTAGAAGATTCTTGTTTTGTAGACAACATGTGCTTAAAAGAGGTGTAGACCCCTATGATGTCATCATGACAACTCATAAGAGTGCACAAACTCATAAGTGTTGCATAAATAAAAATAATAAAAAAATGCAAAATAATTAAATAATGCATTAACCTAAGTAAACTTAAGTAAGTGTAAATAGTGAATATGTATTTACACCAACAGAGGAAAAAACCCTTTTATATAAATTTTGGATTCAATATTGTCTTCATGATAGAATGTAAAGACTAGCAAGAAGATCCCTCACATTAGGCTCAAATATTACCTAAATGTATATTGAGTCAGCCAAGTCTTGGTATTGTTATAAAAAAAAGGGAGTGAAATTGAAAGATATATTCAAGCAACACACATTAAAGACATCTAGACCTGGAAATCACCAAAATGGGGTCTAATTAGTTCTTAGATCCTCTAACAATGAGTGCTAACATTTTAGGAGAGCATAGCCACATTTCCAATCTTGGACTTCTTCTTATCTAGGTATGCCCCTTTTTATTTGTAAATTGGAAATTTTTATTTGTTCTAGCCTTATCTAAGCCTAGAAATGGTATCTTCTTAGTAATGCAAGTAACTCAAAATACTCATGAGGTTAATTAAAATTACCTCTATTTATATCATGTATCTCTTACATATACTTGTTGTGTGGTTCAACAAGCTTGAGGGAATAAAAAGGATATTCCTTTGGCTAGGAGTTAAAGATGAAAAGAGGTTATTTATTACTGAGTAGGAGAAATTATACACTTCCAAAATCTTGGGGGATTAAATGTTTGTAATTTTCATAACTTGAATGTGGTCATCCTTCTAAATTTAGTCTAAACATAATTAATTATTATTCACATTGGTTCATAATCCATCATTTAAAATATATATAAAATAAGAATGATCTAAGGATATTAGATCTTATTTTAGATATTATTTTATCCCCTAGATCAAATATTTGGAGTAGTTATTCTAAAAAATATATAGTTGTCCTATTTTGTAGTTTGATTACTAATTGTAGAATAAATATAAAGGGTTGATCTTATTCTATTTTAAGTTATATGTTTTTATAATTTTCCAAGAGTGTGCAACTCAAAACATTTCTATAGCTCTCTCATTTGGTATCGAAGCATATTTATTGAATCTAGTTGAGGATTGAAGAAACTTACAATAAGGAATTGTGAATTATGGTCTTTGGTGAATGATCAGGTCTATCAAATACAACTACTCCATTTTGACTATTATTTTTCTAGGGGCAACATAACACTGGTAACTTTACAATTAGATCATTTAGAGCCATGGGTATGATGGTGATAACTAGGTTAGGTAGATATAGAAGAATTAAAATGGATAGGAAATGTTGTGAACCTTGCATTCTTCTTGTATAATATATTTCTTGTCTTTGTTAACATATTTAATAGAAGTAGATCTAGGTACCTCGCCTTTTTTTTGACCTACTAGTGTGGATGTATATAATTGGTCTTAAGAAAGTGTACAAATATGTAGGAGATTGAAATTAGGGTTGGTGTTAGAAATTAGGGTTAGAATTTTCAAGTTAGGGTTAAAAATTAGGGTTAGAGTTTGAGTTAGAGTTAGGGTTATGGTTAGTGTTATCTTTTAGGTTTATAGTTAGTTTTAGGGTTATGTCCAGACATTGTTCATGTTTTCTTATGATTGTTAATGTTGTTATGTATTTATGTATATAATCTTTATGTTCTTATATGATACATTATTTATGTTTGTATATAACCTTTATGTATTAACTTTTGTTAATTAAATGTTGTAACATGTATTCTTTAGGTCATACTCTTTATATGTTCTTATGTACATGTATCTTATATTCTTACCTATGCATTAATCTACATTCTTACATATGTATAATTTAGGATCTCCCCTTAAGACATGTCATTTAATTAAACTTAGATTAAGGTATTAAGATGAATAAAATATACATAAACATGAATATTGAAAATGTACATGTCTACATTTAACATGAACATATATACATATATCTATGAAATAAAATATGTACATTTTAATCTACATTCTTATGTATAATTTAGGATCCCCCCTTAAGATGTATGTCATTAAATATAGTTAATTACACAGTTTAGATTAAGGCATTAAGATGAATAACATATACACAATTTTTTCTAATGTTTTTATAAATAAAACTAATATTTTTCTAAATTTTATTTTCTACACTATCGTTTTTTGATTTTTTTTAATATTTTTCTAATATTTTCTAATTTTCAAGACTAACATTTAAAAAAATATTTTCTAACCTTTTTCCTAACTTTTATTATTATTTTCTAATGTGTAAATCCTAATATTTTGTCATAGTTTCCTAATATTTTCTAAACCATTTTTTAAAAAATATATTTTCTAATGTGTTTCTAATGTTTTTTCTAATTTTTTCTAAATTTATTTTCTAAATTTTCTAATTTTTTGGTAATTTTTTTCTAAATTTTTTATAATGTTTTTTTTCTAAATTAATATAATTAAGTTTAACATAAATAAACAATAAAAATATTAAATTAACATTAAAATATGCTTTCAAAACGTTTAAAACATTAAAATAATCATATATAGACATACCTGAAATAGTGCAAAGATGAGAATCTAAATGAAAATGATGGGGGGATGCTACCCAATAGCAAACGTTCTCTCCAACCTCTTCTCAAATATTCAACATCATTAAGATAAACAGTAAAGGGTAAAAAATGGCATTTGAAAGCCGAAATTCTATGTTTCATATGTTCACGTGAACATATTAATTAAGAATGTCTGTGCAAACATTCTTAATTATTTTCAAATATGTTCGCAGCAAACTCTATTTTAAAATATGTTCATAGTGAATAGTTTTAGTGTGTTTGTGTGAACGTATGGTAAATATGATTTCCCATTTTGTAATTTTTTTTTTCTTCATCCCACTAAAGTGGAACCCATTATTGTGAGTTCACCCAAGACTATACATGTAATTCTTTCAAACCTGTCACTAATTTATCATATTATAATTGTCATGGTTTTGGAAATAAAGAAGTAGAATGTAGGAAACCTAAGTTTGATAGTAATAATAGCAATAATATAATGTTTAGGGATACTAATCCGATAGGTATTGAGTGAAGGAGCTCCTCAAGTTAATCTACTGAAAGATAAGGATATAATGGAACATGAAGAAACATTGTATGTTATAAGTATAATAACTTTAGACATATTGTTAAGAACTATAGAGCATCAGTCAATCAGAATGGACCTAATCAAAGAAGGTGTACACTTGTATGTCTGTTATATAATAAATTTGGTCACATTGCAAGATTTTGCAAAATGGATATGAGGAACATCAACAAGAACCCAAACTTTAGAAGTAACAAGAATGGAAATGATAGAAGGAATAATAGTAGCAATGGTAGTCAGAAAAAGGGCATGTTCAAGAATTTAAGGGAGTATTTTTGAAGGGAAATGATCCAGCAAGTGTTGGAATTATTTAGAATAACTAAGATGGGGTGTGAATTAGTTATCCAAGGCCTAGATGCACAAATAAAACTTTTCATAGTTGAGTGAACCCATATCCATAAAAACTTATTATGCATACATACATTACATCATACAATACTTGAACTTTGTCGATTACTATCCTAAGTCAAAACATCTTTGCAAAAATGTAAACATGAAACCCAATTTGGCACATAGATTCTATGTGGAAATCCAATTTGGGAAAAACCTCCAATAACATGCTACTAACTCTCAATACCTCCAATAATAGATTCAATAACACATTTGACACATAGATTCTATGTGGAAACCCAATTTGGGAAAAACCTCCAATAACATGTTACTAATTCTCACTCTTCTAATGTGATGCCTATGAAAGGCAAACCGTATTAAAGGTGACTTGGTTAAAGGATTCCAATCACCCTGTCAGGAGTGAGCCTTGTTAGAGAAATTTAGATCATTCACGTGGAATGTCACCTGGTTAAAAGATTTACAAATGACTATTAGGTCAACCTTAATCCAAAGGATTTACCCTAGACTGATACAATGATTAGAAAGTAATAGTAAGGCTTGATCTAATAACAAATTACAACTTACTTGTAGATTATAGATCTATGTTTAGTCCTACATTATGCTTGGCTTTCACATACTTCACCTCTGATAGCTTATTCAGCTTCAAGCATTTATACTCTTCAACCTTCTTTCTTTCCATGTCAATAGTAGTCTCTTCTGTTCGGCCACTGAATGAAGCAATACCATAGACTCCTTGTCTTTCTTAGGTTCTTGCACATGATAACCTTTTCTTCTAACCATCTCTCTCTATAAATAAATATTTAAGATCTTTTTTCATTCAGCCTCAATCGTCCATTTTAGGATTAGGTAGGATTAGGTAGGATACAATGAATCTATCCTCTTTTCCATCTGGTTCCTCTAGAAACTTCTTCTTCAATCTTCCTTAAGTTTGCCTCAAAATGTTTTACCTTGAATTTTGTGCGACTAGTTAATCATAGTTATTTTCCACATGCTTCACACAATTCAAGAAAACAAAATATTCATCTTAGATTCATAAAATCTATGATTCAACATGAATACTAGGACTTGGCATCAATATGTTGTCACTTGGCTTCCATACTATTCTTCCACTCATCTTCAACTAGCTCACTCAACAAACACTAAAGTTTATTGGTGCTTGGCATCAACTAAACTTTACTCAGCTTACACTAAGTTCACTTGACATACAATAAATATTCACTATGCTCAGCTGTAACATATTTTCTACTTAGCTTACACTAACTTTGCTTCACACCTATTTTCCTTTCGGTCAAGCTTGGCAAACTCAATTCTTCTTACTTGTTCTTCTAGATTTAATTAATATATCCAACCTTTGTAGCCTTAAGTGGATAATCAATACATTATATCATCACTATCTTAACTAATCTTTGTACTCCTTTTTCAACCTTTTCTATAGGTGCACTTGTTCACAAATTTGATCAAAACCTCCTCATCAATCAAACAAATGATAGTACTCATTTTAGCTAAGTAGTTGTCTTACCAGCAAGTAGTAGGTTTGACATTAGTGACAAAACAATGATTGAAACACATCCTTATACTTATGTCAATCTTTTATCAACATCAAGTTCACATTTGGTATTAGAAGAATAGTATTTTGATGCACTTGATGTGAGATTAAAGTCAGGCATTGTGTGTAAATCATCTTATTTGAATTAAGCACTTTTCATTGAAGATAAAGTATCTAAAAGATAGAATAGAGGTTAGAGATTGAGTTAGAAGTTGCAAAGTTGATAGAAAGAAAAGAAGATCATAAGGAATCCCTTTCTAAGAGGAAAATTCACTTGGGAATTATATGAAAATGTACAAATGAAAAGAGTTTACTTATGATCAAGAAAACTTTTTTCAAACTAGGTAGTTGCACAATTAGTGTGAAGTTCAATTTGAAATGATTTAAAGGATGCAGAAAATATTTTGTGTACCATTCAATCATGTGAAGGGTTGAGAAGCTTTTGAGAGAGATTTTATAGTGATTTAAAGGAAAATTTGAAGCATTTACAAGTACAAATTAAGAAAGCTCTAGTTATGTGAATTCTAGGTATTTTATAGAGCTTTCAATTAGTTTTTCAAAATCAAGAAACACCAATTTCTGTTTTTGGAAGATGATCCTTTTGGAGTATTTTTTCAAGTTTCACCAAATATACTACATGTGGAGGATGTAAGAGTAGAAATTCACTACAAATTCAATACTATTGGTGATAGTGAGTCTCACAAGGATTTGGTTGTATTATGCAATAATGATTTGTCCCTATAACAAGGTTTTCATCACTTAGGATGAATGAACATTATCAAACATATGTTCCATATAGAGTTTAATAACCATGAGTGGACCAAAATAGTCTTGAGTGGAATCCATGAGGTAATGTTTTGGGTAGGAGACATCCCTATTATGATTGACAATAATATGATTAATAAGAACACTGGATTAATTAATGAAGGGGGTAATCCAGTAAATGAAAATAATGTAAAGAAAATGGTTGAAACCAATTTGAAGAGAAAGTCAAATGAAAGAAATACAAGAATTGATATGATTAAGGAGAATGATGTAAGAATCATTAAAAAAATTACAGGATAAGTTGAACCATAGTTCAAGGTTAAATTTTGTACCTGTTGGATTCATCCATGCAAGATACCTAATGATGGTGAAAAAGGGAAATATTGATTTTTCTAAAATTGTGAAGCATCAGTTGCTTAACAATATTGAGAAGGTAAAAAGACCAAAGAGTGGAGTTTTTAGATTTGAATAACTCATTGCTCAACTATTCTTCCAAGTTATTAGAAAGTGTCCAAGTATGATAGACCTTGATTAGAATGGAAAAATGCACATAATAAACATGATCACCTATCATTACAGAAGATAGTTAGAAGAAAGAATCACTAAAGATCTAACTAAGATGATGAAGAGTTTCCAATATGTTTCATGGTTGAAACTGATGTCACATGTATGGAAGTAGTAGAATCTAGAGTCAAGTTCATAGACCGTACGGGTTATGAAATGAGTGAAGACTTAATAGAAATCTAGGTGAACATCATCCTAGAGTCTGATAGGGATAAGGACTTCCCTAGATGGGGTACCTTTGATGAAAACATGAAATAAGTTGGAAGTGAACTATATCAAATAGATATTAAGAAAAAGTTAAAAAAGAAGATTAAACAAATTATGAAGGAATCTAGTATGACTAGAGAGAAATTCAATGATACTCCATGTATTTCCTTCAAAATCAAGGAAATTAGACAAACTAAGGTTTACTTATCCACACCCCTTGTAGTGGTAGGATCTAGAGAAGGAGTTGTAGTAGCAGGATCTACTTCTTAGATAGGTATTGTTCCTTATGTCATAGTTGCACAAGTGAAAACTATTTATATTTAGAAGAAGTGAATATAGTTGAAAAAAAATCAATCACCCCTCTAAGTGCTAGGAAGTCAAAAAATATTTATAAGGTCAAGAAAAATGTATAGAGTCTTCATTCAAGAAGAGATTCAAACAACAAGCTAGTGGACTAGGGAAAAGTAGAAAATCATTACTTGAGTCAGAATTTGATGAAGATGAAGAAGAGACAGAGGAAAAACCAATAAATAAGTTAGTTGGAGAAGCAAGGATATCCACTAGGAAGAAGCCTAATTTAGATGTTCAAATCACTAATAATGACATTTTTACTCATTGAATAAGTATTATAGCTAGAATAATATACTAGAAAATATAGTATTTAGGAACATGTTTTTGACAAGAAAAGGGTTTGAGGACATTCAGAAGCATAGTCCACAAGATCTATTCAATAGGTTACTAAATAAGAGAAGAAGAGTTGTTGATGAAGACACGAGAATTAGAGAAAATCTAATAAAAAAGATTTGTGAAGTTAATAATAATGGAGACGTGAATAAAATAATGAATGGTATTGAGCCCTTATTGAGAAAAAAGAAGAAGAGAAGTTCTTGTAATGGGAGGAAACTATGAAGAAGTAAATAAAGAGACAGAGGAAGTCATTCTTAAATACATGATTTTTGTACCCAAAATTGCATAGAAGAGTGCAAAGTCAGTGAGAGCAATCCTTATATCTATTGAAAATAGTGTTGGACTAGCTACCAATGTTCCCTTTTTGGATTCATGGCATGCCTTAACTACCTCATGTGTTCTCTAAGTCTTGTCATTGTATTAGGCATTGACAGATCGATCTTTTGGTGCAACAACAACTCTAGCTTGTAACAAGTGGTATCATAGCTTGGTCATAGGTTTGAATCTCCTTAGGTAACATTGAGGGGGGGATTTTTGGACTAACTTCCAACATTCACCTTCAAGATTCATGACATGGCTTAACCACCTCCTATGTTCTATAAGTCTATTGGTTGTATTAGGCATTGACAGGTTGATCTTTTGGTGCAATGACAACTCTAGCTTGTAACACATAGTTCACCAACATCAATAGAAATGGAAATCAAGGACACTAACATAAAAAATTTATCTCCATAGATCTTAATTGGTACTGAAACTATGCAAGTAGACAATACTTGTATAATCAGTATAATTGTTTATGTCAAAGATGGTCCATTTAAGGGCTATGGAACAAACATTATTGGAAATATATCTAGATAGTCTAGTTCTAATGAGGAAGAAGATGCAAAAGAAGAAAGAAGAAAGAAAGATGGAGAGGAGAATATGGAAAAAGAGGAAGTAAGAAAAAGATAGACTGAAGAAAAAGAAAAGAAAAGAATAGAAGATGAAAAGAAGAAGAAAGGAAGAAAAGACAAGAAGAAAAAGAAAAGAAAAAAGAGAAAAGAAGAGGAGAAAATAAAATAGAAGAAAAATGTAGAGTAGAAGAGGAGAACAAAAAAGAAGAAGAAGACAAAAAAAGAAAAGGAAGGGAAAGGAAACTAAGGAGAACATGAAGCGTGATTGGAGAATTGTGATGTAGGAGTCTTCATTCCAATTATAGCTTAAACATGTGACTACAGAGGAGGACAAGGTAATATTTTAGTATATGAGGAAAATATACTATTACATACTACTATAAAAGATAATACACCTTTTATCCCCATACTATCCACAACATTTGATGATGATGATGATTAGAAAAGTCTCATATTTTCTTTGAGAAAGTTATTAGAGAGAAACAAGATAGTGAAAACTCTAGTATGAACCTTAGGAGAACTCCTAGAAAGAATGAAAAATATAGTGACTTCAACTATGTGAGAACCTAATTTGTAGAAGAAAGAAAAGGAAATGGTGAAACTCTTTAATGTGTATTTTACCACTTTATCATACATTGTACAAGTATAGGCATAGATAAAGCATGGTGCACACCTATTTGTATGCACAAATGCACACAATGATCTACAAACATTAGATGTTTGTATAAAGGAGTTGAGGAGCTATGTGGAAGATGGAAATAAGTTATATGGATAGTTTTTATGTCCTATAACTATCTAAAGGATATGAATGATGAATTCTTAGCATGAATGAGTGATACCCAAGCACTCACTGACATACTGAAGCATCTTGATGAAAACATAGAGGATGTTGAGGCTGGGATATCAAAAGCTCATGATGCTATCAAGACCATGGAAGTGAACAAGGAAATAATAACCAAAAGGTTCTCTATCCTTAGAGAACATCTAACATTGAAGATCAGTATGTTATAGAGGTAATTGGAAGAATGTCTTTAACGCTAAGACTTCTTATGAGATTTTTTCTTATACTAACTCTATTGTGGTTGAAGTAGTATCCTATGTAGTGTGTGCACTTTTGAGCACCATAGAGGACATGAGGGATACTTGGAAGAAAAATATTAAGAGGTTGAAGAATGATTTTGATAATTTCCTATCCATAATCTTGAGCTAAAGCCACAAGGTAACCAAAATATTTACTTGTACATAAGTTTTGATACCTTTGTAATTGATGTCAAAGGGGGAGAAGAATATAGGAAAATTGTATAGAGAAATATAATGTAAAGGAAAGAAACAACTATATACTAGGGGGGATCAATGTTAATTAGTATTGTATTAGGATTTATAACGAAAGATTTTTACAATTGTATGACCAAAAAATTTTGAATTTTGAAGTTTTGTAAACTTTTAAAGGGCAGTTTTGAAGAAGTTTTTATACAACATTTTGGGACTTAGCCATCTTTCCCATATGTTTCCATTAATGCCAAAGGTTGGGATTATTGGAAATATGGCTAAGTAGGACAAGTTAGTTTTTTCATTTATTGAAACGTATATATTAGAATGTGAAGGCATGGTTTATAGTTAAGATCTCACAATCTATTATCTAAGTATCAAATAACTTATTGGTAGTATATAGATAGTTTTGGTAATTCATAGTATATATAGATGTTTGACACTTGCATTCTTGGATACATGTAGTATAGAGTTTCATGGTGATGGGTGCAAGAGCATAGTATGGTATGAATAGTGCAATGTCAGATATAGTAGTTTTATCAACAAAGGTAGTGAACTGTGCAGAACAGAGAATGTTAGTATTTTGGTATATATGGGTTAAGGAATTATTTTTGTGACAAAATAATTAGTTAAATAATTAGTGCTGACATCTTAGATGATAACTCTATTTTAGCAAGAATTATTTTTGTATTATTTCAAGCGTGTAAATTCTTTAATGCTGGTAGGGAAAGTTTTGTAAAAAGGAAGGTATAAGTAAAATATCAAATTATGCAAAGTTGTGTGGAAATATAAGTAATATGTGAATGTATTGATTATGATATGAAAACTTATATGAAGCCTATGTGAGATATATGTGATACAAATTCTGATGTATGATCAGAGATATACAAAGTATAGTAGACAATAGTAAAGAGGTTTTTGTATGTATCTCTTTTGTATAAAGGAACTAGATTATATAATTACACGTTTGGGTAGTGGCTTCTTCTTCCATACATTTATATTTGTAATACCAACTCCTAATAGGGTTGAGGCTTGGAATAGGGCCTAGTCCTCTAACAAAGACTGAGACACTATATGTACTCCATAGACTCCAAACAGGGTCAATATTCTTAACATGTTTCTTTTGTTTAGTGGATGATTTTGTGGGTATCATCCCTAGTGAGGTTTTCCCTTCACTAGGACTTCCCTAGTTAACAAAATATGGTGCTATGAGTTCTCTTTGTTAATGGATTTATTTACTATTCAGCATTATTGGTTTACTTTCATATGCATGTTATAAAGTAATTAACAATATTTAGTTGTGGGCAAGATTTTCTAGAATATGGATTCACTACCCTCCCCACCCTCCCAGTATCTTCTATTTTTAATAAGATTAGGGATTTGTACTATTATTTGGTGTGCCTAAGGTAAAATTAAAGTATAATACATTTTGGTTAAGGAAGTGGTCATCATCACGATTTATATGATAAACTATTATAGTTTCAAGCATGATGACTTTGAATAGTGTTTTTGATCAATACAGTATAAAAAGCCCTACAAATAGAGGTAAATATTGAGATAAATTAAATATTTACAAGAAATTAAGATGTATTATTCAAAAATAACTTACCTTGTTGAATCCTAGCAAGTTCTCATGTATAAATACCTTGGTTGGGTCACTCTTGAAAGGGTGATAAGTATCCTAACAAGTTAAAAGATCAATTCCCTTAACTAGGTGGCTCATTAACATTAGCTAAAAGTGAATCTCATACAAGGTTACTCATAATATGGTAAACATCCTAACATAAATATAGATAAGCATCTTAACGAGATGACTCCTGATATGATCTACTCTTATCATGTAATTATTGTAAGCTTTTAAAAGGGTTGATACTTTAATAGGGTAAAGTTAAGAAGATTGAAAATATTGGAAAGTACTAATTCCCTCCAATGTTTTTCCCTATAACCAATGGTTTCCATATGAAAAATATTGGTGTATTTGTGTTACTTGTGTGGATTTTTTATTAGTTGTAATCTTGATTGTTTTGTAACTAGATATTGTATGCATGTGGTGGATAGTGTAATCCTTAATATATACCGAATAGTTAATATTTATTTGATAATTGGTTAAATTTTTTGAGTTAGATAGACTACTAATTGTTGGAAATATAGATGGAGTAATTAAGAGGGGGGTGAATCAGTTACCACAAAAAAAAATCCACAGATCCCTTAGATGTCTAATAAATTAGTTATTGTTGTCATTCGGTAAACATATAGAAAAATGTTGTAACTCAGTAGATGTAGTGTATGTTAACTTATTACTGATCTTTAAGCATTCAAAGTGATTAAAATAAAACCACAAAAGAAATAACATGAACACATGAGACACCAAATTTAACATGGAAACCCAATATGGGAAAAACCACCAAGTAACTAGCTACTAATTTTCACTCTTCTTAAGTGAGCCCGATTAGGAGCCAACCTAGTTAAAGGTTACAAAACACATTGTTAAGTGTGACCTTGTTAAAGGATTTAATCACCCTATTAGCAATGGCCTTGCTAGAGGTCTTTTGAGCAATTCAAAATAATTGTAACCTTGTTAGAGGATTTACAAAATGGTTGTTAAACCAACTCTATTAAGAGATTTAGAAATCACTGGTACAATGGTGAGAAAGTAACAATGAATAGACCTGAATGAGATGCAATTGAATTGCTGACATAGATCTTTTTTTTCTTCAATAGATCCTCTCTGATTGAATATATCTTTCCTACTCCTCAAGGGGGTCTGACCATCCTTCAAAGTTCACTCACACTTTCTTCTTCAATCAATACACTTGCATGCTCGCTCATTACTCTTCTAAAATTCTCAACTTGACCTTTTATGTATACCTTACAAATTGTCAAGTTAGCTCATTACAACTTACAATTACCAATAATCATTACATCAGTCAACTACAATCATTACATTAAACAATTAAACTATATTTCCCAAAACAATGAAATCTATCATTGGTCGGCCTTGCTCAATAAACACTGTCCCTGAATTGATTTCTTGTGTTAATCAACAGAGGCTCAATTAACACTGTAAAATTTGAAAAATCCTTTGGAAACTAAGTGAACTCGATAAAAACTAACTTTCCTTTGTTAACCTTGCAAGTTTAATTAACATTGACTTCTGCCACAAAATCATTTGACACTTGAGTAAGCTCGGTGGACACTGTTTCCATGGAGTAATTTCCAAGAATGCTTGGTAGAAACTAAAAATTACCTTTTTGACCAACTAAGCTTGATAGACACTAACTAGTAACTGATATGAAATTTGTATAACATCAAAAACAACAAAAATTAGACAGTTGCATCCAACACTAATTTACCCCCCTCTAAGTAATCTTGGACCTTAACTATGTTAACAATTGGCATAAGAGCCCAGTTTCTCTTAGTGGAAAGCCTAACAACTTGAAGTAACACTAAGATAATGAAGAAATAAGGTCTAAAGTTTAACAAGGGAAAATAATCCATATGGTGTTATAGGATGGGAACCTGTCTAGGATGAATGGGGCCAAAATATTGGATACATGTTGAGAACTAGTTTACTAGACTTGATGACACTCATTTTAGATCTCTTAAAAGTAGAGACATAACTAAAAATAATTTTTGATGTCATTATAAGTACCATGTCTTATGTCAAATTTTATTTTATTCATAGAATTATTATTATTAGCATGAATTTTGATGGTATTCCTTAGTGGGGTGTATCTTAAGAATTGGAGAGACCTTTTATTATTGAAATCTTGCCTGCATGACTATGTTTGTCATTGATGTCAACATAGCATTATTTCTATAAAGACTAATAGAGTAGTAGAAAAAGCATAAGGTTTTATAGATGGAGTACTAATGAGAAATTCAAGCATAGCTACAAACATATATGAAGTAAGTGGAAGTCGTACTAAAGATATGCCTAATTTATAGAGGATAGTTTACATATAGAAAGTACCCAAGAAACAATTTTTGATGTTTGGATTGTATCTCCTAACAAAGATAGAATCATGGTATGCATAGTTAGACAGTGATATTGGATAGCTTCATGGTGAGGTCAATGAGTGTGCAAGGTCAGAGGTTGCACATGTGAGACATTGCAAAGACTATGAGTTGATAGTGGTTTTTTGTTACAAAAAAATGTAATATTTTGTAATATCTTAATGCAGTCCTATTATAATTAACTTGGAAAGCCTCAACAAAAACTCAAGGAGTTATTTGAGGATATGCTATAAAGGATGGTTATTTTAATTTTGATGAAGTATCATATTCAAATTTTATATGTGAAGTATTTGGTAAATGTGATTAAGCAATCAAAGGGATTATTGTATGTGAAGTTGATGATTTGGTATTAAGATCAGGATAGAGGATTGGTTAGGTTGATAAGATAAAGGAAGTGGAAGTAAAAGTATAATTTATTCTATTATTCTACAAAGAGTAATATTGAGCTCAATTGGACAGTGAGTTCAATGGTCTTGCCCCTGAAGCTATTTGGGTAGTGGGTCCATCTCCCTTCTAAAACTCATAATAGGGTTGGAATTTATTAATAGGGATTCAAAGTCTCCTAATAGGGACTTATGTGTACTAAATGTATTTTATTGGCTCCTAATAAAGTCCATCCTCTAAAAAGGAACTTTTATATACGTATATCATTTTGTGGGTACCATCTCCACTAGGGTTTCCCCTTTGATCAAGTGTTTCCCTAGTTAACATATCTAGTGTTATTGTGTATGAGTATCTTGATATGGTTGATGATTATATTACTTACACACTTAAGGAATAATAATATTGATAATTTTTTTAATAGTTGGATAACTAATTCAGCTCCACCTCTCACTTATTTTGGTGGACTTTACTTTCTAATAATTGTTATCAAAGCCTTGAGTCCTTGAAGAGAAAACAACTTTGGAAGATCAATTAGAAGTCACTTTAGAAAAGAAAATCCTAAATTTGATGGAGCTAACTATGACATCTGAAAGGAAAGGATGAAGACTCATTTTCTATCTATGGGTCTAGGATATTGGCTTTTGACAAAGAATGACAATGTGGTTGTCGAAGAAAACAAGTTTGAGGAATGTAATGAAGTTGAAAGTGATTTTTTTATGTGCAATATGGGAGCTAGAGAAGAATTGCTATCATCTCTACCTAAAAATAAATAAAGATAGGTAAGATCTTTCAAAATATCTCATAAAATTTGGAAGACTTTAGAAACTACTTTTGAGGGAGATAAGCATGCTAAAAGAATAAGACTACAAAAATGGATATGTTTGTTTTAAGATGCTAAAATGATGGAAGATGAATATCTAAAAAGATATATTGGTAGAAATATTTGAGATTGTTCTAGGAATTAAGTCTTGTGAAGTATATAAAGAGGAAAATGAGAATATATGGAAGATTTTGAAAACCTTAACACCACCATTCAAATAAGTAGTTGAGATGATTGAACTTTTGATACCCTACACTAAGAAGTTCACCAAAGAAACTTTGCTCAAAAGTTTTGAAGCAATAGAATCGAGTTTGAGGCAATCTAGAGAATTGACCAAAGTAGATGGGTATGTGTAAGATCATGGTCAACCAAACTATGGCCTTAAGTGGTAGTGAAAAACTAGCAAATCAGAGTTATGTCAACTTGACACATAATTTTAAAGTGGTTCTAGACTTTATATCAAAAATTTGTAAGAAAATAATCTATAAAAAATTGAATCTAGTTTCTAAACTACTAGGCCTTATCTGGAGAAAAAAATAATTGATTGGTCAAAAGTTTGGATTTTAATGTAGTACTATAAAAATTTTAAGGAAAAAATAAAAAGTAGGTGTATGTCTAACCACCTTAATCAAAATCAAGTAATAATATTTTTTAATATAATTGTAGATATAAAAACTAGATTCATGCATGGATGTGACACATATTTTTGGGTATTTTTATTCTAAATAAATAATTAAATATGAACTTTCTGCAAAAAAAATTTGAAAAAAGAAACTCCCATGTCTGACCAGCTTAACTAATAGAAAACTTTACCAATTATTTTTTTCTTATACTAGGTGAAGCATAGAATGTGATGCAACTTTTTGGTTTAAAAAATGTTATATCATTTGAAAGTTATAGCTATTTTTCAAGCAGTATGTCAATCAATAATTTGCAATTATCTTCATTGAAAATTAACTAATAAAAACTTATCAAACTTAGAATTTGATAGATATTATACTAATGGAATCTCAAGAGTCTTATAAAATAACCCTTTTCGTTTCATTCAATTTCGATGAAAATAACATTATCAGATGGCTACTCAAAGTCTAAGTGTCAGTGAAACCCTTCTCAAACACATTTTTTGGGTTGACCAAATAGGCTAGGTAAATACCGAGCCTAATCAGATACCCACAATAAAATCAGGTATCTGATTGGTCTCATGATTTTTCAATTGAAATTTTGGAGGGAGGCAAATTTGAGAGGGAAACTTTAGAGTATTTTACAGGGTAATTTATATGGGAGAAGTGTGGACATTGATATTATTATTATATATATATAGTAATATTATATCACTGTTATTATATATAATAATATATATAGTTATTCTTATTATTAAATCTATAATCTAGTAACATATATGATTATTATTGTTATATAATCTAATACTATATTATTATTATATTAAAATATATAATTATATTATTATTAAATATAATATTGTCATAAAATACATCAAAAGGGGCCATAGGTTAACCTATGACCCCTTTCGACGCATTCCTAATGGGTCCCTAAGGGTCCTAGGGACATAAATTGTCATGAAATGCTTTGAGAAGGGTCGTAGGTTAACCTACAACCCCTCTCGATGCATTGGAACAAACCAAATGCATCCTTAGGGGTCGTAGGATCCCTAGGGGCATAGTTTATGATTAAATGCATGGAGAGGGGTCACAGGTCATCCTATAGCCCCTTTCAACCCATATAAACAATTATAATATGTTCCTAGGGGATCTAGGATCCCTAGAGACATATGTCATCATGGAATGTGTTGAAAGGGGTCATAGGTCATCCTATGAACCATTTCAATCCATATAAACAATTATAATATGTCCCTAGGGGTCATAGGAACCCTAGAGACATATGTTGTAATAAAATGTGTCGAAAGGGTTCATAGCTCATTCTATGGCCCCTTTTGACACATATAAATGATTCTAATATGTCCCTAAGGGTACTAGGACCCCTAGCAACATATATCATCATGGAATGTGTCAAAAGAGGTCATAGGTCATCCTCTGGCTCCTATCGTCCTATATAAATGATTCTAATATGTCCTTAGGGGTCTTATGACCCCTAGAGACATGTCATCATTGAATGTCTCAAAAGGGTTCATAGGTCATCCTATGGCCCCTTTCAACCCATATAAATGATTATAATATGTACCTATGGCTCCTAGGACCCCTAGAGACATGTCATCATGGAATGCATCAAAAAGCATCATAAGTCTTCCTTTGGCCCCTTTCAACCAATATAAATGGTTATAATATGTCCCTAGGGGTCCTAGGACCCCTAGAGACAAATGTCATCATGGAATGTGTTGAAATGGGCCATAGGTAATCCTATGACCCCTTTTGAGCCATATAAATAATTATAATATGTCCCTAGTGGTCTTAGGACTTCTAGAGACATATGTTGTTAGAGAATGTGTCGAAAGGGTTCATAGGTCATCCTATGGCCCCTTTTGACCCATATAAATGATTATAATATGTCCCTAGGGGTCCTAGGACCCCTAGAGACATATGTTATTATGGAATATGTTGAAAGGAGTCATAGGTCATCCTATGACCCCTTTCGACCCATATAAATGACTATAATATGTCCCTAGGTGTCCTAGGACCCCTATAGACATATATCATCATGGAATGTGTCGAAAGAGGTCATAGGTCATCCTATGGCCTCTTTAAACTGATATAAATGACTATAATATGTCCCTAGGGGTCCTAGGACCTCTAGTGACATGTGTCATTATAAAATATGTTGAAAAGGGTCATAGGTCATCCTATGGCCCATTTCGACTCATATAAACGATTCTAATATGTCCCTAGGTGTCCTAAGACCCCTAGAGACATATATCATCAGGAAATGTGTTGAAAGAGGTCACAGGTCATCCTATGGCCCCTTTAAACATATATAAATGACTGTAATATGTCCTTAGGGGTCCTAGGACCCATAAAGACATATGTCATTATAGAATTTGTGGAAAAGGGCAATAGGTCATCCTATGGCCCATTTCAACCCATATAAATGATTCTAATATGTCCCTAGGGGTCTTAGGACCTCTAGAGACATATGTCATCATGAAATGTGTTCAAAGGGCCTATAGGTCATCCTATGGCCCCTTTCGACCCATATAAATGATTCTAATATGTCCCTAGGAGTCCTAGGACCCCTAGTGACATATGTAATCATGGAATGTATCGAAAAAGGTCATAGGTCATCCTATGCCCCCTTTCAACTCATAGAAATAATTCTAAAATCTCTTTAAGGTTTCTAGGACCCCTAGAGACATATGTCTTTATGAAATGTGTCGAAAGGGATCATAGGTCATCCTATGGCCCCCTTTGATCCATATAAATGACTATAATATGTCCTTAGGTGTCCTAAGACCCCCAAAGACATATGTCATCATGAAATGTGTCGAAACAGGTCATAGGTCATCCTATGGGACCTTTTGAATAATATAAAAAATTATAATATATCCATAGGGGTCCTAAGACATCCAAAGACATATGTCATCATAGAATGTGTCAAAAGGGGTCATAGGTCATCCTATGGCCCCTTTCAACTAATATAAATGATTCTAATATGTCCCAAGGTGTCCCAAGAATCCTAGAGACATATGTCATCATGGAATGTGTCAAAAGAGATCATAGGTCATCTTATGGCCCCTTTTGACCCATATAAACGATTATAATATGTCCTTAGTGGTCCTAGGACCCCTAGAGATGTATGTTGTCATGGAATGTTTCGAAACAAGTTAGAGGTCATCATGTGGCCCCTTTCAACCCATATAAACAATTATAATATGTCCCTAGGGTTCCTAGGACCCTCAAATACATATGTCATCATTGAATGTGTCAAAAAGGGTCTAGGTCATCCTATGGCCCCTTTCGACCCATATACATGATTCTAATATGCCCCTAACTGTCCTAGGATCTCCAAAGACATATGTCAGTATGGAATGTGTCGAAAGAGGTCATAGGTTAGCATATGGACCCTTACAACTCATATAAATAATTATAATATGTCTCAAGGGGTTCTAGGACCCTTGGTGACATATGTCATCATGGAATGCGTCGAAAGGGGTCACAGGTCATCCTATGACCCCTTTCGATCCATATAAATGATTCTAATATGTCTCTAAGGGTCTTAAGACCCCTAGAGACATCTGTCATCATGGAATGTGTTGAAAGGGGTCATAGGTCATCTTATGGGCCTTTTTGACCCATAAAAATTATTCAAATGTGTTCTTAGGGATACTAGGGCCCCTAGCGACATATGTCATCATGAAATGTGTCAAAAGGTGTCATAGGTCATCCTATGGCCTTTTTTGACCCATATAAATTATTATAATATGTTCCTAAGGGTCCTAAGACCGATAGAGACATATGTCGGAATGGAATGTGTCGAAAGGGGTCATAGGTCATCCTATGGCCCCTTTCGACACATATAAATGATTATAATATGTCCCTACGAATCCTATGAGCCCTAGAGACATATGTCATGATGGAATGTGTTGAAAGGGGTCATAGGTCATCCTATGGCCCCATTCAACCCATATAAATGATTCTAATATGTCCCTACATGTCCTAGGATCCCTAGGGCATATATATTGTAATAAAATATGTTGAAAGTGGTCAAAGGTCATCCTATGACCCCTTTTGACGCATATAAATGATTATAATATGTTTCTAGGGGTCCTTGGACCCCTATGGACATATGTCATCATGGAATGTGTTGAAAGGGGTCATAGGTCCTCCTATGGCCCCTTAAAACCCACATAAATGATTCTAATATGTCTCTACGGGTCTTAGAACCCATAGGAACATATGTTGTAATAAAATGTGTTGAGAGAGGTCATAGGTCATCCTATGGCCCCTTTCGAACCATATAAATGATTGTAATATATCCTTAGGGGTCCTATGACCCCTAGGAACATATGTTGTAATAAAATATGTTAGAAGGGGTCATAGGTCTTCCTATGGCCCTTTTTGACCCATATAAACAATTCTAATATGTTCCTGGGGGTCCTAAGACCACTACGAACATATTTTTTAATTAAATGTGTCAAAATGGGTCATAGGTCATCCTATGGCCCTTTTTGACCCATATAAATGATTCTAATATGTCCCTAGAGGTCCTAGGACCCCTAGAGACAAATGCCAGCATGAAATGTGTCAAAAAGGGTTGTAGGTCATCCTATGGCCTCTTTCAACCCATATAAATGATTATAATATATCCCTAGAGGTCCTAGGACCCCTAGCAACATATGTGTTAGAAAGGTTAATCTTTCCTTGGATATATATTTTAATTGGGATATTCCAAGGGTCCCTACATGTAGTTTGTCCACTTGTACACATGTGGAGGACATGTCATTGTTTGTCCTTTATTCCACATGTAAGGACAACTCTTGTTTATTTCTTTATTTAGTTTATCCTCCTTAAGAGGATTGTGACACTTTGCACACACCTATTATGAATGTGGCATTCATAGAAATGGGAGTTACAAATGCAACTCCTCTCTCATCTCTATATAAGAGATGCTCCTCCTTCTTTCTTCATAACAACACTCTTAGCACTTGATGTTATTGTATTGAGCTACTTTTTCTCCAACACTCTCTCTCTCTTCTCTCAATAACGTCTCCAAATAAGGTGTGCTCCAATGAATGGCAACCTTCACCACAAAACTTAAAACAGGGATTAGATAACCAAGCTCTGATACCATGTCAGAAATGATAATGTTGAGCAAGGAACGAGAAACAATCCAAGTAAGTTAAGTGTGAAACAATGTTACCATAAGATAAGAAACTCCAAGAGCATACACCAAGATGGTTCAACAATGGAGACAAGGATTTATAAGGGGAAAGCAAAGAAAACCCCTTGTGAGTATTATGAATGAAGGCAAATGCCTAGAGAAGAGAGAGAGAGTGTGTTGGAGCAAAAGTAGCTCAATACAATAACATCAAGTGCTAAGAGTGTTGTTATGAAGAAAGAAGGAGGAGCATCTCTTATATAGAGATGAGAGAGGAGTTGCATTTGTAACTCCCATTTCTATGAATGCCACATTCATAATAGGTGTGTGCAAAGTGTCACAATCCTCTTAAGGAGGATAAACTAAATAAAGAAATAAACAAGAGTTGTCCTTACATGTGGAATAAAGGACAAACAATGACATGTCCTCCACATGTGTACAAGTGGACAAACTACATGTAGGGGCCCTTGGAATATCTCAATTAAAATATATATCCAAGGAAAGATTAACCTTTCTAACACCCCCCCTTAATCTTTACTTGGGGAGTTTACTTCAATGGGTTGTAAACCCAAATTTTTACAATGGAACTGAAATCTCTCTTTAGAAAGTGGTTTGGTTAAAATATCAACCACTTGATCTTCTCCTTTACAATAAAGAAGAATAATTTGATTGTCTTCAACTTGTTCTCGAATGAAGTAATGTTGAAGTGAAATATGTTTGGTGCGTGCATGATAAACTAGATTCTTTGCCAAGGCAATAGCACTTTGATTGTCACAATGTATAGGTGTAGGTGATTGTTGAGGTAGACCCAAATCATCAAGAAGTTGTCGAATCCACAAAGCTTCCTTAGCTGCATTGGTACAACCTTTGTATTCAGCTTCAGTTGAGCATAGGGAAATAGAGTGTTCTTTTTTGCTTTTCCAAGAAATTGGACCTGAACCAACAAAGAAAAAATAACCACAAGTGGATTTCCCATCATTGGGATCTCCACCTAGATCGGAATCAGTATAGCCATGTAAAATAAATTTAGATTTTGCATCATAAAATAATCCCATATTAATAGTTCCTTTAATATACCTTAAGATGCGTTTAGCAACTTTAAAATGAGTTTGTTGAGGTTTAGACATAAATCGAGAAACTAAACCAACACTATAAGCAATATCAGGTCTAGTAAGAGTTAAATAATTTAAACTTCCTACTAACTGTCTATACAAAGTTTCATCAACAAAAGGAGTATTCATATCATTCATTAATTTAGTTCCTAATTCACATGGAATTGAAACATGGTTAGAGTCATTCATCTTAAATTTTTCTAAAAGATCATAAGCATACTTGCGTTGAGAAACAAAGATACCTTTAGGAGTTTGAAAAATTTGCGTACCTAAGAAATAATGTAAGATACCTAAATCTCTCATTTGAAATTTCTATTTAAGTTGGAATTTAATATCAGAAATCAAAATGTCAGAACTAGAAGTGAGAATTAGATCATCTACATAAACAATAACAATGATAATATCATCGTTAGTATGTTTAATATACAAATTAGGATCATTTTTACTTCTAGTAAAACCTTGAGAAATAAAGAAAGAATTAATTTTAGAATACCATTCTCTAGGTGATTGTTTAAGACCATAAATAGATTTGTTCAATTTGCAAACCAGATTTTCACTACCTTTCTTAACAAATCCAGGAGGTTGAGCCATATAGATTTCTTCATGTAAATCACCATTTAAGAAGGCACTTTTAACATCCATTTGATGAATGGGCCAATTCATTTTAGATGCTAAAGCAAGAACTAATTTGATGGTAGGCATTTTAGCAACAGGTGCAAAAGTTTCATTATAGTCTAAGCCTTCAATTTGGGAAAAAGCTCTAGCAACTAGTCTAGCCTTGAAGTTACTAATTTCATTAGTAGTATTCAATTTTGTTTTGTATAACCATTTGCATGAAACTAGATTCTTTCCATGAGGTAATTTGACTAAGTCCCAAGTTTGATTAGCAAGTAAAGAATCATATTCCTCTTGCATGGCTTTCTGCCAATGAGGTTGAGAGTTAGCTTGATCAAAAGACTTAGGATCATTAGAATTCATAATAGTAGTCATCAAAGCATAATTAGAATAATTAATCCTTCTATGTTTAATTCCACCAGATTTAGAAATATAATCATCAGCTTCATTTATTAGGTTTTGAGCCCATTTAGGTTTACGTTTAGTTGTAATGGAATTATCACTAGAGGAAGAATCATGAGTAATAAAAGTATCATTAGTATCTACTTGAGTATGATGAGATGTAGGAGCAAAAATAATCGGTGGTCCTTGATTTGAAGGATTAAGAGAAAGAGTAGGGTTAAGAGAAGGAGGTTGGTCCTCCACCAGCACAATTTTAGTGCCACTGAATTCTTCATCCTATGTAGTAGAGCAATCATGAACTCCATTTTCTGCAATACAAACATCTCTAGCAATTTGAACTTTGTTAGTACTGGAATCATAAACATGATAACCCTTAGTGTTTTCATCATAGCCAACAAACATATAAGGAGATGACTTAGCATCTAATTTATGCCTTTTCTGTTTAGGCGTATGAACATAAGCAATAGAACCAAATATCCATAAATGATGTAAATTTGGTTTCCTACCAGACCAAGCCTCTTCTGGAGTGATAGCCTTGAGAGCTTTGGTAGGAGTCCGATTAAGAATATAAGTTGCACAAAACATGGCTTCAGCCCAAAATTTATAATGCAAATTCTTAGCATGCAACATGCTTCTAGCCATTTCAACAATGGTCCGATGCTTTCTTTCTACCACACCATTTTGTTGTGGTGTATAAGGAATAGTAAGCTCGTGCTTAATTCCACATGATTTCAAATAAGAATGAAAAGCATTATTCACATATTCCTTCCCATTATCAGTTCTAAAAATTTTAAGTTTATACCCAGATTGCCTTTCAACATATAATTGAAATTCAATAAATATATCAAGAACTTGATCCTTGCTATGGGAAAAATAGATCCAAGTTCGTCTAGAAAAATCATCAACAAAGGTAAGTGCATACCGAGAACCTTGGATGGAGGTATTCTCCATGGGGCCCAAAAGATCACTATGGACAAGATGCAACTTATGAGTTGCTCGCCATGATTTTCCACTTGGAAAGGGCTCCCTATGCATCTTACCACTCATACAACCTGTACAGGCAATCTTGGAAGGAATAATGTGAGGCAAGCCATCAACCATATTATGCTTTTGCATGAAATTAATATAATCAAAATTTAAATGACCAAGTCTTTCATGCCATATATTGAAATCAATAGAAGTATGTAAAGAATATCGTGAACTAGAAAATTCATGGAATTTAAGCAAATTGTCATTATCCATTTTAGCATGAGCAATCACTTTGAGAGTTTGAGGATCTATGATATAACATGTATCTTTGTAGAATTCAACTTTATAGTTCTGACATAACTGTGAAACAGAAAGAAGATTAGTTTTCAAGTCAGGTACATATAAAACATCATGCAATTTACCATTAGGAATAGTAACATCACCTAGTCCTTCAACTTTACAAGTCTGATTATTAGCTAACTGAATAGGAATGTTAGCAATATCAGGTTGTAAAGAATCAAAAATTTCTTAATAAGAAGTGACATGTTGTGATGCACCACTATCAACAATCCATTCTAAAGGTCTACAAAGATTAAAGCTACAAGTAAAAGCATGACGAGGATTAGAACTAGTTGAGTTACCTTTTTTATGGTTTGAGGTTTGATGATTGTTACTATGATTCATAGGTTTTTTATCATTTTGCTTTTTAAAACAATTATTGACAAGATGACCATCTTTGCCACAATAAGAACAATGAGGTTTGGAATTGGAATGGTTCCTTTGATTATTAGTATTACGAGTATTATTAGGATGATTGGTATTATTATTATATTTGGCATGAAATTTATTGTTGGAGTTATTTGAATTAGAATTATATTGTTTGTGATTATTATTATCATTCTTGGAAAACTCATATCTCATTTATTTTTAGTTTTAAACATCTCTTCAAAATAGCCACTGACCCTTCTCTTGAACCCGGTTCAGCGGCTACTCAAGACGAGAAAGACACTTGGAAAGCTAAAAACGAAGAAGCTTTAGGGTTAATTGGTATTTCCCTTTCAAACCATATAAATGATTGTAATATATCCTTAGGGGTCCTATGACCCCTAGGAACATATGTTGTAATAAAATATGTTAGAAGGGGTCATAGGTCTTCCTATGGCCCTTTTTGACCCATATAAACAATTCTAATATGTCCCTAGCAGTCCTAAGACCACTATGAACATATTTTCTAATTAAATGTGTCAAAATGGGTCATAGGTCATCCTATGGCCCCTTTTGACCCATATAAATGATTCTAATATGTCCCTAGAGGTCCTAGGACCCCTAGAGACAAATGCCATCACGAAATGTATCGAAAAGTGTTGTAGGTCATCCTATAGCCTCTTTCAACCCATATAAATGATTATAATATATCCGTAGAGGTCCTAGGACCCCTAGCAACATATGTGATTAGGGAATGTTTCAAAAGGGGTCATAGATCATCCTATGGCCCCTTTCAACCCATATAAATGATTGTAATATGTCCCTAGGGGTCGTTGGACCCCTAGCAACATATGTGTTAATAAAATGTGTTGAAAGGGGTGATAGGTCATCTTGTGACCCCTTTCAAAATATATAAATGATTTTAATATGTTCCTAGGGTTCTTAGAATCCCTAAAGACATATTTCATCATAAAATGTGTCAAAAGTAGTCATAGGTCATCCTATGGCCCCTTTCAACTCATATAAATGATTCTAATATATATATTGTAATAAAATGTGTCGAAATGGGTCATAGGTCATCTTATGGCCCCTTTCAACCCATATAAATAATGTTAATATGTCTCTATGGGTCCTAAGACACCTAGAGATAGATGTCATCATGGGATGTGTCGAAAGGTGTCATAGGTCATCATATGGCCCCTTTCGACCCATATAAATGATTATAATATGTTCCCAGGGGTCCTAGGACCCTTAGAGACATATGTCATCATGAAATGTTTCAAAATGGATCATAGGTCATTCTATGGCCCCTTTCAACTCATATAAACAATTTTAATATGTCTATAGGGGTCCTAAGACCTCTAGCAACATATGTTGTAATAAAATGTGTCGAAAGGGGTCATAGGTGATCCTATGGCCCCTTTCGACCCATATAAATCATTCTAATATGTACCTAAGGTTGCTAGAACCCCTAGAGACATATTTCATCATGGATTGTGTCAAAAGAGGTCATAGGTCATCTTATCTCCCTTTTCAACCCATGTAAATGATTCTAATATGTCCCTAGGGGTCCTAGGACCCCTAGAGACATATGTAGTCATGGAATGTGTCAAAAGGGGTCATAGGTCATCCTATGACCTCTTTCAACTCATTTAAATGATTATAATGTGTCCCTAGGGGTCTTAGGACCACTAGAGACATATTTCATCATGGAATGTGTCGAAAGGGGTCATAGGTCATCTTATGGTCCCTTTTGACCCATATAAATGATTCTAATAATAATAGCAACAATATTATATGTTGTTATTGTAACAAATAAAAATAATATAGTAAAAATTTAATAATCATATATATATTATATTTATAGATAATAATAATAATAACAACATAATATATTATTATATATTAATAACATAGGACATAATAATAATAATATATATTATAGATTATAATTTATAGATGATAATAATAATAATATATATTAATAACATATATATTATATTACGTTATTATATTTAATTAATATAGTAAAAATAATAATAATATAATATAATAATACATTATAAGGTAATACATAACTCGTTACTCACTAATAATTAATAATAATTCATTTTTTCCTGCAATATTTTGGTGGCAATATCATATATCTATTTTTAAATTAGGTATCTGATTTGAAATCGGGTACCCGATATTTACTAGTATGATTTTCCCAAAATATTCCCTGTCCCTATAGACTCAAAAACATCCCTTTTTGTGGGCCATTTTGACTAGTTTTTAGAAAAGTCACGTTTTTGGGCTCAAACCATCAAAAAAAGTTTGATAGTATATCTCTCAGTGTTTGATATTTTCATCTGAATGGGAGCACCAGTCATTGAAAGGCTAAATACAAAAGGAAAGTATCCAATGAAGACATTGCAACATATAGGGAAATTGACAAAGTAAATCATCAAAGGAAAAGAAAAGGTATGTTAAATGTGAGTTAAGTTAATGATGCATTTGTCGAAGGTGAAATCATCGAGTTAGATAATTAATACATGCAATTGGGAAATAAAAATGTACCAATTGAAAACAATGATACCAAGATTGAAAATTTAGAGAATGAAAATTTGGAGGATGAAATGCTACCAGGTCATAATGTAAATTGCATGATTGACCATGTTGAAGATGACAATGTACAGGAACCTCATGCACAAGAACCTTACATATCTCCTAATTATGATCGACATGAAGTTTCTAGAACACCAAAATGGATAATTGAAATTGATGAAATGATTATTAACAATTTGGAAGGGAAAAAATTAGAAAGAACCATTTGGTTATCGGATTCAAGACTATATAAGATGTTTTTCGGCAACAAGATAGTGGTGGAGTAATGTCAGCTTTTCATGCACTTATTAAAGATGCAAAAGATAAGACCTATGTTTTCCAAATTAAAGATTCATCTCAATAAAAAATTGGAAAGAAATTCCATTATTGTGAAGAATCTTTTCAGTGCTCTCAATAGCATTGGAAAAAATAGCAAGGAGAAGGATAAGAGAGATGCTTGAAGGGTTATTACAACGTCTTTGGTAAGTCATCATTTGAGAAAGGGTAGATATATGAGACAAACTTGTATTGACTTGAACCTAAATCATACTACTTTGAGAAGAGCACTTAGTGGACAAAAGAGAATTGATGATCCTCTTCAAAATGAAACATGGGCTTTTGGTGGGAGACTTTCACCTTTTGATAAGAAGCTATCCAATGATGTGAACAAAGAAATTACACAATTTTGGCACTCTAGTTCATGAGTATAACCCAATGCTAAAGACGTGTTAAAGTTGAGAATTAGCGTCAGAGACGGCATGCCACATCCTAAATACTATTTGATGGTAAGTCAAACTATGTTTTTCAAACAATTTAGAGAAATTCAACCAAGTCTTCACATATCAAAAAGGGCTTTTGAATTTTTGAAGTCATTTTATTGTGTGCCACATAAAATTTAGAATACATGTTGTTGCAAATATCATGTCACATTTTCTATGCACCATGAACTATTACACTCCATCCATTATACTTTGCATAGTAAAGAAATGTTGGAGAATTATGGTGCTAGTGAGTTTTTAAAATCATCAAGAGACTTACTAGATCAATTTTTATGTCGTAGATTTGATGGTTGTTTCTTTTATATAAATGCTTGCTTAAATGAGAAGCATTTAGAATGTGGTGGCTTATCGAAGTTTGAAACTTGTTTCCATGAAGGGTTTGAACAAGATCTTGGAAAGACAATAGTAAAAAAAAAGTATATGAAACGGTGAAATACACATTGAAAAGTGGGGCTGTGAGCTCTAGATGTGAATTGGTTGCAAAAGAAATCAGTGTGGCTAGTTTTATTTCAGATTTCAAGGAAAATCTTTTCTACAAGTATGCAAGACATAGTCATAGGTCTCAGTGGTTGGATTAACAATTTAGAATGTGTAAAGAGACCTTTCTTATTGGTACTATTATATCAGTTGTTGATTTTTCTGAGAACTACACATTGAAACCTCAAAATGAGACACAATTTCAATATTACAATTCCATTCAGATTGTTATTTTCATCCACATAACATATATACATGCCTTTGATAGTGTGGAAGATAATTGGAATATTATTAGTGAGTATCATTTTTATATGAGTGATGATAGATCTCACTCTCATGAGTTTGTGCAACATTATTTTGAGAATTATTTTGATTTCTTATAGGAGCATTCAATTGCTATGGATAGTAATATCATTCGGTCAGATAACTATACAGGTCCATTCAAGAATGCTCACATGTTTTATTTGTTGTGTAGGATGCATGTAGAGAGGGGGGTACCTCATATTTGGAGTTTTTTTGAGTTTTTCCATGGGAAAGGGGAACATGATGGAGTAGGGGCATGTGTGAAGTGAGCTCTAGTTAAGGAGTAATTGAGGATTTCAGCAATAGAGCTTCTTGATGCTCGTAGCATAATTTAGCATTATCATAGGGGCAACTCTTGATTTAGTGGTATGCAAGTTCTTTTGGTTGGTTGAGGAAGGGTCCATAGCTAATAGATCAGATTGTGCTACAGTGAGAGACTCATAAAAAATACATTCATTCTAGAGCTCTAATTCTAGTATATGGACCATTTGGACACGACAACTAGCTTTCTTTTGTCCTAGTTTTTTTTAGTGTGATTAGGATCACTATGAGTTGAGTAAGTGGGTTGACACATGGGCTCCACATTATCTTACTCCATTGTCTATCATACCCTCTATCAAAAATGATGACATGGAAAGTTCACTTGAGCATAACCATCTATCAAATCTTCTTCAGCCAGGACATGTCTTTGTAGTGGTTGCACTATAGAAGAATGATGAGAAATTTGATTATTGGTTAGCACATTATGTAAGAGGTAAACAAAAGCTTGCACAATTGATCACACATGATGATGGATTCACATATCCTACTAGTTTAATGGTTGTTGCTAGAACATGGCTATAGACATACATGCTTAGAAGGAATGGAATTCCTACATTCAAAGACTATCAGAAGCGAAAAATAATTCTCATATATTCACATCTTATTATTGCAAAAAATGTAAAGTTTTTGAAGCATCAAGGAAGACCAAAAGTAAAAGAACTTTTTACTATTACTAATGCTGATCATGAAGCCCTATTGGAGACCCTAAAATAGAGAGAGGACCCTACTATAACACTTGAGTAGGTATATTTACTTCTTATGTTATTTTTTTCATAATGATTCAACGAACTGATGATTATCTTGTTTAATATAATAAGTTACTAATATTTTTTATGATATTGGAATCTAGTTACATCATGAAGAGTAGGGGGCCAGGGTGTTGAGGAGAATTCCTAATATTTATAACGTATTAAGATGTAAAATGTGAAGTTTTTTTATATATGATTTTTGTAATAATGAAAAAGATAGCTTAAATTAATTACATATCCTAATTTTTATTTTGGTAGGTTCTTTATAAGAAATTATAAGAGGAAGATATTGAACAAGTTCTTGCAAATCATATTTGCATGTGATACAAGGCTATAAGGACAATTGTAAGAGCATTTATAGCTATATGAGTATTGAAGCAAGGAGACAATGAAAGATAATTGCTTGTGGATATCTTATTACAAGTTTGGCTTTTTTCTTATTTGACATAGAGTTGACATTATGATTATTAAAACCATTTTTATCAAACTAATCAAATAAGACAAATCTAGAAAATATAGATGAAGAATTAGAATACTTGATTCCTTAAAAAACAATTTGGGTAAGGTGCCAATAAGTTTGAATACTCATTCGTAATGAGGCATTGAAACAAGAAGTGATTTTATGATACTAATATTGTGTAAGCCTTTTACTACAAGTCTTATCAATGCATTTCATTTATTTTTATGGTGTGAGGTTTCCATCTCTAGGTTATTATAAATAAAGACTTGTGGTGCAAGAAGAGTGATTGGTGGAAGAAATATTTGAATTGGATAATGTTTTTCTATATCTTGGGAATGCTAGGGTGGTTCTGTTACACTTTATTAAAGTTGGTTGTTATAGTTCAAGCAAAATTTTGGGTTCTATATATTATATAGGCTCTAATTGTGTGACAACAATCACATAAACTTATTGAAACACTTGTGTGCTTTGCTACATTTATTTAATCTATTTGTATAAACTCAAAGTATTTTTGTCCATATATATCTAATATACTTTTACAATATTATAAAAATAATCTTCTAAGCTTTGGTTAGCCACCATCTCATTCATTTTTTATATTTTTGCATTGAATTGTTAGAACCATTAGCTTTGGATGGGTGGGTGAACCCTGGTGACACCCTTGTTCTAGCCATGGAGACCCTCCATTGTCTGTGGCCACCTCGTACTAAGTAGTCTCCAAGGTTCTTTATGTGCATTTTGAGGTCAATCTTCCAAGGGTTGTAACTTAGAGCTCGTGAGAGCTATTGATAAAACATCCAATTCTATAGGATAGTGATGTTGAGGCCTAAAATAACCTATCTCATTTTTGAGAGATCACATTTTATTTGGATTCAACATAGTGATCTTGGTAGACGCCAAAACTTGCATTATGCCTCAGTTCATAGGTGCACCACAACATAACTTTGAATGCTGATTTTGGCATCAAATCATCAGTGCCATTAGCTCTAGATGGGAAGGCGAACCCTATTAACACCATTGTTCTAGCCACAAAGACCCTCCATCATCTACGAGCAACCTGTACTAAGTAGTCTCCAAGGTGCTCTATGTGCATTTCAAAGTCGATCTTTCGAGGGTCATAACTTGGATCTTATGAGGGCTATCAATGAAACATAAAATTCTATAGGATAGTGATGCTAAGGCCTAAAATAACCTATCTCATTTTTGAGAGATCACATTCTGTTTGGATTCGGCACAATGATCTCACTCGATGCCAAAACTTGTAGTGTGCCTCAGTTCATAGGTGCACCAAAACTTAACTTTAAAACCACTAATCTTGGCATCATATTATCAGTGCCATTAGCTCTAGATGGATGGGAAAACATAATGACACCCTTTTTCTAGCCACAAAGACCCTACATCATCCACAGGTAGCCTGTACTAAGTAGTCTCCAACGTTCTCTAAGTGCATTTTGAGGTCAATTTTTCAAGGGTCGTAACTCAGAGCTCATGAGGGCTATCAATGAAGCATCAAATCTTATAGGATAGTGATGTTGAGGCCTAAAATAACATATCTCATTTTTGAGAGATCACATTCCATTTGGATTTAGAACAGCGATCTCACTCGATGCAAAAACTCGCAGTGTGCCTCAGTTCATAGGTGCACGATAATGTAACTTTGAAACTACTGATCTTGGCATTGAATTGTCAGTGCCATTAGCTTTGGATGGGTGGGTGAACCCTAGTGACACCCTTTTTTTGGACACAAAGACCATCCATCATCTATGGGTAGCTCGTACCGAGTAGTCTCCAAGGTGCTCTAAGTGCATTTTGAGGTTGATCTTTTGAGAGTCGTAACTTAGAGCTCGTCAGGGCTATCGATGTAACATTGAATTTTATAAGACAATGATATCAAGGTCTAACATAACCTATCTCATATTTGAGAGATCACATTCCATTTAGATTTAGCACAGTGATCTCACTCGTTGCCAAAACTCACGGTGTGCCTTAGTTCATAGTTGCACCACAACATAACTTTGAAACCGTTGATCTTGGCATCAAATTTTCAGTTCCATTAGCTCTAGATGGGAAAGTGAACCTTAGTTACACCATTTTCTATCCATAGAGACCATCCATCATCCACGGCCACCTCGTATCGAGTAGTTTGCAAGGTGCTCTAAGTGCATTTCGAGGTCGATCTTCTCAGGGTCATAACTCAAAGCTCATGAGGGCTATTAATGAAATGTCAAATTTTATAAGACAATGATGTTGAGTCATAAAATAACCTATCTCATTTTTGAGAGATCACATTATGTTTAGATTTAGCATAGCGATCTTGATCGATGGTAAAACTTGTAGTGTGCCTCAATTCATAGGTGCACCACAATGTAACTTTGAAATCATTGATCTTGGCATCAAATCATCAGTTCCATTAGCTCTAGATGGGTGGGTGAACCCTAGTGACACCATTTTTTTGGCCATGAAGACCATCCATCATCCGTATGTAGCCCATACTGAGTAGTCTCCAAGGTGCTCTAAGTGCATTTTAAGGTCGATCTTTCGAGGGTCATAACTTAGAGCTCATGAGGGCTATTGATGAAATATTAAATTTCATAGGATGGTGATCCTAAGGCCTAAAATAACCTATCTAATTTTTGAAAGATCACATTCTATTTGGATTTAGCATAGTGATCTCACTCGATGCCAAAACTTGCAATGTGCCTCAATTCATAGGTGCACCACAACGTAACTTTGAAACCACTGAACTTAGCATTGAATTGTCAGTGCCATTAGCTCTAGATGGGCAAGTGAACCCTAGTGACACCCTTTTTTTTTTCCATGGAGACCCTCCATCATCCATGGCCACCCTGTAGCAAGTAGTCTCCAGGGTGCTCTAAGTGCATTTCGATGCCAATTTTCTGAGGGTCGTAACTTGGAGTTCATGAGGGTTATCAATGAAACATTAAATTCTACAAGATAGTAATGCTAAGGCCTAAAATAACCTATCTCATTTTTGAGAGATAATATTCATTTGGATTCAGCACAGTAATCTCACTCATAGCCAAAACTTGTAGTATGCCTCAGTTCATAGGTGCACCATAGCGTAACTTTGAAACTGCTGATCTTGGCATTGAATTGTCAGTGCCATTAGCTCCAGATGGGTGAGTGAGCCCTAGTGACACCCTTGTTCTAGCCATGGAGACCCTCCATCATCTATGGCCACCCTATACCAAGGAGTCTCCAAGGTGCTCTAAGTGTGTTTTGAGGTCGATCTTTCGAAGGTTGTATCTCAGAGCTCATGAGGGCTATCAATAACCCCTTACCAAGTTTGGTGAACTTATCTAATTAGTAATTTAAAGTTATATCAAAAAAATTTTGAAATTGAAAAAGTTGCAAAAGTTGCAAAATTGCAATTTTGTAACTTTTGCAACTTTTTCTTGCAAAGTGAAAATGAGTGTAAAGAGTTAGTTAGGGGTTTGAGCATGACCATACAAGGTTGAGAGCACATATATAAGGTGTGAAATTATAGCATGCATTAATGAAGCCAGTTTTGTTAAGTGGATCAGTATGGGTTATGTGAACCTTGTGTACAAGGTTAACAAGTGTGTTTATGTCATGATAGCACTTCAAATTAAACATTGCATCCAAATTTGATAATTAAAGTTATTAAAATGTTATTCACAAATTATTACATTTGAATCGAATATAATAAACATGATCAAAATTAGTGATATTCCATAAACATGAATGATACACATGATCCATGATAAATTAAACAGTACTAGATATTAAATTAATATGTCTATCATTGTGCACATAAATGGAAAAAAAATATCAAAATACATTTATCCATAGACAAATTACATAAATATATATCAAAAATCATGTATCCATAAACAAAGTACACAAATATATATCAAAATACATAGATCCATATACAAAATGTGGCTGATCTTGCCATCAAAATGTGTATAATATCAATGTTTCTAATAACAATGTGGCATATGCCATCTCAAAATGTATCATGATGCATCCTATGACAACTATACTATCCTAGGGTGCTAGTGGATGATCAAAACATAGCCTTTTCACTACACTAGGTGGATCGGATTCTCCTACCTAAACAAAAAGGGAAAACCCAAAGTTAGACTACTAAATTTATATGATTCTTTGTATCTAACATTGAATTACTCAAATGCATAATGATATTTTTTTTAATGACGATTTATACTATTAAACTTTAATAATAAATACCTCTCTTGTTGACCTCCTGCACTAGTCAGGAGTCCTCTCGTATGCCCTCAACAATGCTCATTCCTCATTGATTGTGGCATGTGTATGTTCAAATATGTTTGTCAGATAAATCTACAACTTAAAGTATAACATTATAATTCATAGCATGCTAAATTTATAAAATATTTAATCATGAATTCAAACTACAACTTACTAGTGTAGCCTCCTCCTCAAGATATAGTGGCTATGTCATCAAATCTACAAAACTCTCCTGTCGAACATCGTGTCCACTAGGAGCTTCCTATGATATAAAAAATAGTGGTTGTTAATATCACAAAATTTAGTTTTGAATTTATTTATGAAGATAAGGAAAATGAAAAATAAATGATGCTTATACATACAATGGGGTTCTCAGTGCAAATAGAAATGCCTAAGCATCTATGATGTGGAATCTGTATGGGCTCATTGCCAGTAGCCATAGCCTATATAAAATAAAGAATGTAATTAAATTTCATTACCATAAATTTTTTACAAGAATGAATTGATATTTAATCAAATAGAAAGCACCTAATTAACTTTCCTTTGTCAATGGGTGTTGGCTCATCCCTGGCACTTTGTCCCCTAGGGATAGGTGATATCTGCAAGATTAAAGAAAGATTAGAAACCATATATGCTACAATATAAATTTAAAAAAAAAAAACTAGAACACAACATAATGTACTATAGATGTCTCCAGGCCAAATTAAATGGTTGAGACTGTGACATCATCAACCTATCTCAACTCCTCCTCTATCATCAACTAAACATGAATAAAGATCACATACATTTATAAGTCAGTATGGCTTAAAAATTAAAATTACTCTATTATAAAAATTAACTTTAAATTGAATATGTCGTAATAAAAAAATGTATATACATACCAACATAGAAGAAGTCCATGCCTTTGCATTCCCCTCCTCTCTCGTATCAAGGTCTATAGCCTCTGCATCTGCATTTGGTGTATCCTCATCTAATACAAAATGATACTCAAGAGGATCACCTACGAGACCTAGGAAAATATCCTTGCATGTAATGCAAGTGTGAGGCACACAAATGTGTAATGAGCTAGCTGATGATGAACTAGTGCCAACATCATCAAGATGAGGACGCAAGATTGACCTAGTCTGAGATATCAATAGGTTGCTCAATCTATGAATGGCTCTAATGGTCTGAGAGGTAGCCTCTGCGATAATATTAGGATGTTGCACTTGAGGAGGGGGGGAGAAATCAGTAGGGGAACAAAAGTGCTAGCTTTCTTCTACTAGGAAGAGGGTCTATCCTGAGGAGCTCCTAGTCCTACACCCATGTTGGGCTTCATGCTCCAATAATTCACTTTGAGTTTCAACACAAATTTTGCATACAATTTTTTAAGGAAATAAAATGGCACCTCTAAATTGTTATGTGGAGGGATATCAAAAACACTCCACCAAAGATCCCAAAAGTTTGCACGTATCTCATCATCTATGCACCATTTAATCAATAATTTAGGTTTTTGCGATCGATTGGTAAACTAGTTTTTGGGTTTGCAAAAAGGCTAACCAAATCATCTTTGGTTATATTGAGGGCTAAAACCTCATCGTAGTCCAAGCCATCATTAAACATCTCATGCATTTGGTCACACCAATGAAGAGCGACATTATGTTCATTGTTAAGGGTTTCAATGTTACCCACTATGGTGTTTAACATGGATAACTTAGAAGCCCATGTGGGTACATTATTATTGTTCTTTGCAAACCCCTCAATTTAGCGAGATTTTCAATTATCAAATCCTCGATTCGAGGAGGGTTTTGAGGGGGTAATGGATCATTTGGTGGATGATTTTGTGGGGGCACTAGATCATTTGGTGGGGAGTTATGAGGAATATTATTCCTTGCCTCATGGTCATCATTTTGATCAGCCATTCCTATTAATTTGCAAAACATAATTTATCTTTAAAAAACCTAAATTTTAACAATTTTTATCAAAAAAACCCTAAATTCTAAGAAATTCAACTTAAACTAACAATTTTATAATAATATTTATTAAATTTATATTAAAATTCATTAAAAATAATAAAAACCAATCTATTATCACATCTCTGATAGTAAAATGGATATTCTCTTTGAAAACTAATATACGATTGTGCAACACAACCCATGGGTTGCTTTTTTTTTTAAATAACACTGTCACTTTTTGAGTATTTGATATTATATTGGATACCCGAAAAGTGATAGTGTTATTTTAAAAAAAAAAGATCAACCCGATATTTGACATGACCCACCGATTGTCTTTTTTGAAACACCTCGCGGGTCAAAAATAACTTATTACTAATGTATTATATTATACTATACTATACTATTATATTATAATATAATATTATATTATACTATTATATTATACTATACTATTATATTATATTATACTATAATATTATATCATATTACAACATTATATTATATTATACTATTATATTATATTATAGCACATATGCACTTTTAAAAAAGAAAAATGTTATAAATGGGCTGCATACACACATCCCATTCATTTTAACTCTTTTTTTAACCTATCCTCATAGCAATGTGTACGCAAATTGGAGAAAATCAAACTTTTCACCACCCGCCTTGCCAATATGCCTCCTTGCCGACGAAATACAAGATCACAAGCATGCCATATGTGATCTAAATTTTATTTTGCATTGTTTGATATGTTTTTTATATTGTTTTGTAGGGTTTTTACAATTTTTCTTTAGATTTATTTATTTATTTAGATTTCAATTGATTTTTTATCAAGAAATGTCAATAATCAACTTGCAAATCCCCAAGAAATTCAAAAGCCTCAAGAAAATCAAAACTAAAACACTCCCCAAGAAGAACAAACAATTCCACAGTTTGAACCAATCGCAAGACCTTCGCCTGGCACACAAGAAAATATAATAAATGAAATAGAAAGAGGCAAAATTGAATTAGGACTCATTGGTTGGTTGAAAGAATCTAGACAAACCAATCCAATGAGTTCTCAATTGGCATCATCCCTTGAATCCATTAAGACCCAAATAGCTTCAGTTAGTGGTCAGTTAGATGTTTGGTGGGTTAAGAGGGTTGAACAAAAAAGATTTTATACAAATAAATTGTCACATCAAGATGTTAAAAAAAAAAAAAGAAATACCAAAAGGTAGAATATGTTCATTATTTAGAAAACATGGTGAACAAAATACTATTATAGACGGTACTAAATAGTTCCCCATCCATTGGTGCATACACGATGCTATTAGAAATAATTTTTATGATAGATGGTAGATGGTTTTTGATGCCCCTCCTTGCAACAATCATGAGATCCCCATGTATTTTTTAAAGAAATTATATTGCAAGTTTTTTCTTGGGGAGATCCCTAATTATTTTGATATATTAGACTCCCAAGGTAGAGGGAGGGGGTCGTCATTTGAGAGGCCGAGGGCACGTCATGACCCTAATGTAGTTAGGGCACCTATGGTCAAGACATAGGGTGAGCATGTGACTATTCCTTCAGTTGTGAAGGAACATGTAGTTGCTAGCACTTTAGAGACCATTAATGCATTGGCATAGACCCTCATCCATTACATGAGTCCATTAGTTGAGGGGAAGCCTTCAGTGCACCACGGTCACATGTGCACATCATGTGGATCCTTATGCACATTTGGCACTCATGCTAGAGATGGTGCAGATGATGGGCTCATCACTGATTAGTTCTTTAATGACACATTTGGCATTGGCACACAAGTAAATTACAATTATAATTTACTAATTTGATCACATTTCATATGTATAGTGAATGATTAATTAGTTAGCATCTATTGACATTGTTCAAAATTTAAGGTTAGAGTTTTGGCAAGCCTAGTACCAATCCCCTAACCCCATTTTTTTCCCCGTCCATGAGTACAGAGGTATGTATCAATTTAATCATTTAAATTAATACATATATTTATTAAGTAATCATATTAAGGATTGACAAAAAAATTTATGAACGTGTATCAATTCTCTATAGGACTGTCAACATTTACTATAGACTCAAAGCATAGACATCATATGAGCTTTGTAGAGGTACATTTGTTTCATGTTAATTTAATTCATTTAATTATATTTGTTTCATGTTTCATGTTACATGTAATGTGTATTGTATGACATGTAGCTCATGACAATATATACTCCTCCTCATCTCAAACAGTCTGTTGATCATGGAGTGGCTGCAACTATGGCTAGTTCACAACCATTAACTGAGGTATGAAAAAAATTTCTTGGTTTTAGTTGTTGTTTATAATAGTTAGTATCAAAATTTCTAATGTTATTTATAAGTGATTATATTGATTCAATTGTTGTAGGGTCTTGTCACACCTAATCATCCACAAGCATTCAAGGTGGACTTGTAGAGAAACTATATGATGGCGGTAAGAAAATAATTAATTTTGTGTGTACATATATTCGATTTCAATGTATAATAATTATTCATTCATTTCTACTTTTTTTGTATCAGCTTGAGTTAGAGAAGAGCCTCAACAAGAGGATAAGTGAGTGTGTGAGGAGGACCCCATCATCACCACCATCTTCCTCCACATGATGACCAAAGGCCTCTAGAGATTTGTTTCCTTCCCCTTGTGGGAAGGAGAAGATATAGTTGGTAGACATGTACATGTATAGGAATCAACAGACATCTATGTTGGATTTTATGTCAATGGACATATTCGATATACATTTGATGTATATATGACATTTTATATTTAATGTATGACATTTATTTGATGCATGACATTATTCTAGACTTATGACATTATTGGTTAATATATGATATGTTTGTTCATGTATGACATTAAATTAGATATGCTCATGTATGAAATTAAATTAGATATGTTCATGTATGACATTAAATTAGATATGTTCATGTATGACATTAAATTCAATAGCTAATCAGTTCAAAACTTTGATAGAATATTGATTAACAATAAAATTTATCACTATTTAAGTATAAGTTTATCATTTCAAATATGTCATCGTCATATGATTTATGATCTTGTTCATGTTTAAATTTTTCCTTCTCTATCATTTGTTTATCAAGTTTAATTCAATACCTAATTAGTTTGAATTTTTGATACAATATTGATCAACAATAAACTTTATCAGTGTTAAAATAGCTATTTTATCCCCTTTCTTATGTTTGAACTTGGTGTGGGGCCTTGTGTTATCTCCTAGCTTAGGGGAGTGGGACAGTAAGGTTCCATGGTTGGGTGGAATGTCTTTTATCCATTGAGTATTTTTTTAGAGTTTTTCAAGAGCCTTGGATGATCTTTCTTCACACATTCCAATTTTGCATTTTTTTTGTGTGTGACTAGATGTTGCAACATCGTATTTTTGTATCATGACTATGATATAATACTTATGTATCCATTTTTTATAGAGATCATGTTGGAGGAGAAAATTTTTAGAAGTATATAAAAACATGATATATAATGATTACTTGCTCCTTTTAATATGTATATGTACACATCATTAGTTGCAATAAAGAAGAATGGGTATATCAAGATGATTGTCCTTGGTATGCTTATGTGATTTTTATGCTATCTAATTGTAATAATGGATTCAATTATTTATAATGAAATCTTGTTCATATATTTATAATGGTTTTTACTTATGGGAACTTATCTATGCATTTCTAGTAGTGATGTTTGGGAACCTATAAGAACTTGGTTGTTGAGTTAATATAGAATATTCATATATTTAATCAATGAGATATATCAAAATATTTAATGTTAGAAGAATTGAAAATGAAATCTGTGTGCTTCAATTTTGTGTTAAAAATAGAATAAAATTTATTCCACTTTTACCCTTATTAGTTATGTGATCTCTTAGGTTCCTTGTCAGGGGGATATAAGGAAGAATTACTCTCTAGATTTCTTAGATTACTAGATGGATTTCTTGTAACATTGTGGTTATTGAAATTGAGACTTGTAATGTGCTTGATTCTTTAGGTGTAGATAGGCCACAAAACTTACAAGCAAGTTAAATTTACTACTAGTCTATTTTACTTTTTAAATAACTTATATATATATATATATATATATATATATATATATATATATATATATATATATATATATATATATATATATATATATATATATATATATATATATATATATATATATATATATATATATATATATATATATATATATATATATATATATGGTGTAGGGTACTCAAGACACTCAAGGTCTTCTTGAAGAATTTTCAAGGACTCTACATCATACCACCTTTCTAGGTGTTTCTTCAACAAGTTGATAAGGTTTTTAGGTATTAGGAATAAGATCATGCCATAACAAGCCCATTTGCAAAGGCTCAAGGTTCATTTGGTGTTCATATAAACCATGAATCCTTAGAGACCTATAAGGGAAAAAATAGATTTAGAATAAGGAATATAGTCCAAAGAAGGTTGAAAATACCTTAGAATAGGTTTAGGTAAGTCTTAGGTAAGTTTGAAAGTCTTAGGACTTCTTGGTTTGAAAATTGCAAAAATGCAACAAAAGTTGCTAAGCAATTATTTGTCAAAAGTTGCTAATTAGGGAGGAAGAAGTTTGAACTGATTCCAAATATTTCTATGACAGTTAATCAGTCAAAAAATCATACAAATGTAACACCCAACCTTCCAAAAAGAAGAAGTTGGTCTGATGTACGAATTTTTGCAAGTTTTAATAAAATTTACTGGCCTTTTGGCTCAGAATTGTTGCATTCTCGCTTCCACATGTGTTGTATGGATTGGGATAGGAGGTTGAATGGTCAAAGGAGAAACTTTATTGAGTCCTCTATCCTATGCACTTGATTTGAGGTTTATTGCTGATTTCTAAACAAAGTTAGAGTATTTTTTCTAAAATCAGTCCAGAAACCCTAGGTTCATGAGGGTTTTGTGCAAATGGACCTATAGCTTTAAACTATATAGTTCAAATGGCACAAAACCCAATGGAAATGAAAGCCCTAGGATTTTTCTTACAGATTCAAAAAGTTGGATTTGAAAAATCAAGTGAAGGTAATTTTACTTGCAAGCCCTAGGCCAAATATTTACATGTATTTGGTCCTAAATTGTAGGAATTTGAGTATTTAGAGTTGTAGGAAAAGAAAATAAACTAACTAAATGTGGATTTGGTGTTTAAATAGTCCCTATAAGAGATCTTAAGCCCTGTACCTGATGTAAAGCCTCCCACTATTCCCCTAGGAATCACAACTCAACTCTAGGATTCCTTTGTACTCTTGGAATCTGCCCAAGGAATCTCACTCTAATAGGGTTCAAGAGGAGGTATTTGACTTTGTAATAACTTTACAAAACCATAACTAAGAGGTTATAACTTACTTATTTAGTTTGTCTTCAAAACACCCATGTTGCTACCTATGCATCTAGTGTACCCTAGTGCCTCCAACATACCAAAACCCATCCTAGGCTTCACACCAAGACCCCAACACCTTGGGTCATCTCAAAACATCCCATATAATATGTTACAACTCCTTGCAACCTCTCAGCAACTCATCTCTTACACTTTCCCAATTTTGCCTATTCTAGGCTTGACTCAACTAGCCCTTGCCAGACAGTAATTCTCAGTTTTCTCCAAAATTTTCCATTGACCTTCCAAAAAACTTTAGTTTTATAGATAACCTTTATCCCCTTCTAAGACATACCAAAATTTCAACTATATTTTTTTTGGAAAGTATCTCTCAAATCTTGCTATCTCAGCTACACAACTAGGCCTAATTAGTGGCCATTTACAAAGTAACTCATATCCCCTTATTTTCTAGAACCTTAAAAAACTCAAATAGTCTTTTAATATGACTTAAATGAAATTATTTCAATTTTTTTTTGGTCACTCTAGCATTTCTACCTCCCCTTTCACTAAACAATCACTTCTAGGCCCTTTACCATAGGGCTTTCCCAAAAACTCATCTCCCAATCTTTCCAGATCTTTTAAATGGATCAAACATACTTAAAATAATTCCAATAGATGATATCAATCATAAAACTTATTATTTTTTGGAAAAAACTCTTACTTCTCTACTTGGGATAGTCACCCATGCCCATGCTCTTCACTGCCCAGCCAGTCTTTGGTTCTTTCTCTTTGTCAAAACTCTTACCCTAAACACAAAAGCATCATATATACATTCATTAAAATTTTAAAACCCTCTCCCAAAAGTTAAATCTACATCATAGACAGTGAGAGGGGTAAATCCATTAATCTAGCCTCAAAACAGTGAAGGACTGTCATGTGACAGAGATAGATAGTGATGTATTCTACACTATTACAAAGAACTCTACAAGCTGACTTGTCTATAATGGAAAAGAGATCATAGGAGAACATAAAAAAGACCTTATAAATTGGTAATATTTCAATAAAAAATATTAAGAGGCATAGTAACTTGTTTAAACTTTAAAACCACAAGAAATGTAATAGTCATTGTTATGTGATAGTCAGAAATGACAAAAAAAAAAAATGAAATGTTATTGATTCTTCAAAATTCTCTTGAGATAATTGGCCACCTCCAAAAACACTCAAAAGACCTTCATTTTATCAACTTTTCTCTTCCCTAAAAGTAGTACAACTTCCCTTGGATCGACTAAAACAATCTAACTATTCTATGATAGTTTTAGACAATTTTAATAACTTTTTATTAACAAAGCTTTACTAATTTGTTTCTCATTTCGACCTTTTATGACTTACAATTTGTAATACCTTTAATATCACCAATAATTGACTTACTAATACCTAAAATACTTATAGACCTCAACTTAACCTCTTAGACTCCACTAGATTGTCATGTTTGGCTTATTAGTAACATTATGACAACTTCACATATTTTGGCAATTACATTGACTTTCTTGCACTTACTATGAAACTTATGACTTAATGACCTCATAAACCTTCCTAGGATCTAAATACACCCCATGGACTATTGGATTACATGAAATGACTTCCTTATCCCATATTTTAACTTTTTAGCCATTTAGGCCTCTTTATGGCAATTTATTACATTATTTGTGCTTTTTAACATTCAAAGTACATTTCAATGGCTCAAAGGTCATGATACAACATTAAATTCCTTCATGGATCCTTATTAGATCTTCATTCCTCCTCTATATGCATATGTCATCTCCTTGGGTCCTGGTAGGGACCTTGTGTCCTTCATCCTCATGGAGATTGTTGGTGATTTAAACCTAGTTGCCTAAAGGGTAAAGGAATTGTATCCTTCCACTGTGCCACTCTGCATCAATATATATATTATAAATAATCATACTTCAAAAGTCAAAACAAAATTTCAATTCAAAACATAAATTGTTACATATAGCCAAAATTTTATCATTTGCAATTTATGTCATTGTCATATTGATTTATGATCTTCTTGTTCATGTTTAAAGCCTGCCTTCTATGTTATGAATCTAAACATTTATCATAAATTATTACTACAAACATATAACAAATTTAAAACTGAAAATAATACATTACATTAATTCCAAGGTTTAGTTATGATGTAGAGCCTAATAGGATTCTCCAGGTTTCATTAATTCCATATGTTAGATCTTCCATCATAGAATACCAATTGTAATGGGCACTCACATGTATTCCAATGCATATATTTCCTTATATACACAATTGGTCAATGTTGTACCTTATAGAAGATATAATTTTATAGGTAGAATTACTCAATCTTGTAGTACACTAGATAAGATGTTCTCTATTATTCATAATTTTTAGCTCTAGCATTGTTTATAAGAGTTTTTCAAGGTTGGGAACCACTTCAACATCCATTGCATGGTTTAGAGGTAATGTCATTGTGGCAAAGGATTATGCAAGGGAATGAGCCTCATGATTTTAGCATTTACAAAAAAGAAAAACTTGCTTCTTCAACTCCTTACACTCAACTCTTTATTGAAGTTAATCTTATAGTACTGAGAATAGCTGCTACATATTCTTGGGAGCCAAGGGACCCTAAACCTATGCTACATTTTCTAGAGACATAGGAGAAGTTACTATATGCTTCAGTACTTCATAACATTCTAGATCATATAGTGACACCAAAATTAATAACAATAGTAGATACTTGGGATGCTCAATATTTTGTAATGTTTAAGTGCTCAATGGGATGGGAAGAGGTTGGGGCTAGTATTTACCTAGCCTCTTGGAGCTAACAGAATAGACAGTTTGATCCTAGGAGGAAAGGTGAGAGAGATTTGGTAGTTGGCAACTTTGTAATGGCTAACACTACAAGTTTCAACATCACTCGAGATGGCATTACAAAATAAAAATGGAGTAAGATCTCCAAAAAGTGAGAGATATTACTATAGGTCTCTACAAAATGGTCCTATAGGAAATAGAATCATGTCCATACCTCACACGAGCTCCGAGATATGTCCAATCAAAGATTGTAGCTCTATGGCATTAATGACTCTTAGGGACATTCTAGTTGGGTGTGCCTGAGAATATTTGAGTATTGAATGGGATGGGATGAGGTTGGGGATAGGGTTTACCCAGCCACCCAAAGCTAACAGAGTAGACAGTCCAATCCCACGATGAAAGGTGAGAGAGATTTGGTTGTTGGCAACTTTGTATTGGCCAATACTACAAGTTTCAACATCACCCGAGATGGCATCACAAAATTAAAATGAAGTGTGAACTCAAAAAAGAGAGAGGTTATTGTAGGTCTCAGCAACATGGTCCTATAAGAATTAGAATCGCATCCATACCTCACACAAGCTCTAAGATATGCCTTGTCAAAGATCACAACCCTATGACATTTAGTGACCCTTAGGGACATTTTAGGTCAAAATGCTTGAGAATTTTCAAGCACTGAAGGGGATAGGATGAGGTTGGGGATAAGGTTTACCTAGCCAACTAAAGCTACTAGAGCAGACAGTTTGATCCCATGACAAAAGGTGAGAGAGATTTGGCAGTTGGCAACTTTGTACTGGCCAACACTACAAGTTTTAGCATCACCCAAGATGGCATCACAAAATAAAAATGGAGTAAGATCTCCAAAAAGTGAGAGAGGTTAATGTAAGTCTTTGCAACATGGTCTTATGGCATGAGCTCTAAGATATGCCCCATCAAATATTGCAGCCCTTTAGCATTTAGTGACCCTTAGAGATGTTTCAGTTTGGTGTGCTCGAGAATGTTCAAGTGTTGAAGGGGATAGGATGAGGTTGGGGATAATGTTTACTTGTCTACCCAGAGCTAATGGAGCAAACAGTTTGATCACATGATGAAAGGTGAGAGATATTTGGCAGTTGGCAACTTTGTCCTAGCCAACACTACAAGTTTTAGCATCACCCAAGATGGCATCGTTAAATAAAAATGGAGTAAGATCTCCAAAAAGTGAGAGAGGGTATTGTAGATCTTCACAATATATCCTATAGGAACTAGAATTACATCCAAACCTTACATGAGCTTTGAGATATGCCCCATCTAATATTGCAGCCCTATGGCACTTAGTGACCCTTAGGGACGGTTCGGTTGGACGTGCCTGAGAATGCTTGAGCACTGAATAGGATAGGATAAGGTTAGGGATAGGGTTTACCTAGCCACCCAGAGCTAATAGAGTAGACAATTTGATCCCACGATGAAAGGTGAGAGAGATTTGGCAGTTGGAAACTTTGTACTAGCCAACACTACAAGTTTTGGCATCACCCATCACAAAATCAAAATGAACTGTGATCTCCAAAATGTAAGAGAGGTTATTGTAGGTCTCGACAACATGGTCCTATAGGAACTAGAATATTTTCTATACCTCACATGAGCTCTGAGATATGCCTCATCAAAGATCCTAGCCCTATGGAATTTAGTGACCCTTAGGGATATTCCAGTTCAGCATGCCCAAGAATGTTGAAGCACTGAAGGGGATAGGACAAGGTTGGGAATAAGTTTTACCCAGCCACTTGAAGCTAACATAGTAGACAGTTTGATCTCGCGATGAAAGGTGAGAGAGATTTGGTAGTTGGCAACTTTATACTAGAAAATAGGCCTAAAAGGAAAATTCTTCCTAAATGGGTTTAGAATTCAACTTTCCTGATAGAAAAGGTTTCTAAGGACCTAATCCAACAATAAACTCCAAATTTTGAAGTTTTTCAACATCCAACAACTGATTTGCATAATTGTTACTAGCTTTCCTAATAGGGCTAATCCTAGCTTTCTCAGTCAAACTCCCAAACCTTGCAAAGGACCACACTATATTTTCACTTCTTTAGACACCCTTCAACCACCTCTTAGGGATTCCAAAGATCAAACTCAAACTCTGTTCCAAAACAAACTTACACCAAGTTTGAGTCACAGACCTAATTGGCTAGATTAGGCTAGGTTACAAAGGAAGTATGAGAAAATGGGTTCAAAGACCTGGTCTTCTTCCAAGGTTAATGAATAATTCAATGGGATCTCAACAATATAGACTGTACCCTACAAGTGAACTCAACTCTATAGGCCCAACCCTCAAACCTAGGGTATTCAAACAATTTGGATCAACTACAACACTTAGGGAGTCCCTGTTACCAATGTGCCTACAATGGAAAATTATTCTTGGATGGTTTCAGCACTCAACTTTTCTGATATAAATGGTTTCTATGGACTCAATGCAACAAGAAACACCAAACTTTAAAGTTTTCCAACACCCAACAATCAATTTGCAAAATAGTTACCAACATTCCTACTAGGGCTGATCCTAGTTTTCATGGTCAAACTACCAAATAATTCAAAGGACCCCCCACTATTTTTTCACTTTTAAACACTCTTCAACATCCCATAAGAGATTCCAAAAGATCAATCACCAACTCGACTCCAACATCAAGTTATGCCACTTTGTGTCACAGTCCTAAATGGCCAATTTAGGTTGGGTTACAGGAAAACACAAACAAATGGATTCAAAAACTTGGTTCAACCCCTTAGATCTCTTCTACACGTCCAAATTTTCCTTCTACACCCTTCACCTAGGTCAGATTAATCAATTTGGGTGCTTGATCCTTCTTTTTCTTTCAAATCTAGACTAGACATAAGATTATGTTCAATCTAGGGCTTGTTGGTAAAAATAGGTGACATGCTCCTATAGTCCTAAATATTTTCCATCTAAAAGAACTCTCTCCTAACTTGCATTCCAAAAAGTGGCATTGAAATTCCATGGTGGGTTTGCAAGTTAGGAGGCCATCTTGCTAAAACCCTTAAATTTGGAGTAAATCTGACCTACCTACATTAACATTGATATAACTTTTGTTGTATATACGATAAATACTTCAAACCAATTGCAATGGAATCTTGACTTAGCCCTCTATCCAACCATGTAATACTTTTACCACCGCCAATCTATAAGTCGTATGGAATTGAAAAAATAGTTAAAAAAGAGAAAAATTGAGTTTTTTATTCACCAATGTTGTCAAGTGTCCATACAATGACCTTTCCCATGTTTGGGGATCTTAAATGCATACCATAAAACCATACAACCATACTTAAATTTTTATGGTTGGAACACCATACAACCTCATTTTTAGTTTGACAACTATTATTGCAAAAATTGCTATTTTAGCAACTTTTTCATTTTGTAGCTTTCTTGCATTTTTTTTGCATTTTTTGTAAACCTATATTCCAAAGGTGTCTTAATAACCTAAATCCACCTAAAACATCCTAAAATCATTAAAATACTCAAAATCACACCTATTATGACTCCTTGGTTACAAATGGTCACTTGGCTTATAACCACACCAAAGTGCCATCATACCTTACAATTGAGTCTTTTATTACACCTAATTAAAGTGTTTGTTTTGTTCAATGTAATAAGGCCTTAGGATAGATTAAGAAATATCCTTAAGGTCATCCACCCATGTAATGGATTCAAGACCCTAAGGTGTCAATATAAACTTAGGCATCATTTGGTCCAAAAGGTGGAATTTTAGTTTACTTTATGTTTGTTAGGGTAGTTTAGGTTTTTTGAGTCTTAGCAAAACATTTGGGAATGGTTAGAATTGAATTACGAAGAAGGTTTGTCAAAATGGCAAAAATTGCAAAAAATTGCAAAATTTGCATTAGCAACTTTTGCAACAAAGTTGACAACTTTTTCAAAAAAACTACTCCCAATCACTAAAACTGCCATGGGGTGGTTCTACCCATTTTAATGGCCTATAAAGGCTCTAGAAACCCAAGGGGGGAGATAACATAAAGAAACATATGTACTTGCTCTTTGGAATCAATAAAATTTGCTATTTCAAGATGAGTTTTACTGATTTTTCCATACAATACGGTTTTACATGATTGGGAAGTGAACTTCCTTTTACTGGATAGCTAGACCTACTAATTTGTGAAGCATTGGAATTGGTTTCAAGTTTCTAGCAATCAAGGAACTCAAGATATTGAATTTTCTTGACCACTGCCCTCTGAAACCGTCAAAATTAGGGTTTGGCCAAAGAAATGGCCCTAACTTGAGATCTCATTGTTGGAATTTGTGCCAAATGGGTAGGGAGCAAGTTAAGGTGATGTAAATTCATACTTAAAAGCCCTGAAGGTGGGTTTACAGTAGATATTTTTAGGAGCAAGCCTTAGGTCTAATATCCCTCATGTATTACACCAAATTTTATACAAATTGATGAAGTAATGTGTTTAAAGGAAGTAGGGGACTTGGTGTGAAGGTAAAACATCTTTTTATGGGTTAGAAGAACACTTTGAAGTTGGTGGTTTGATTCCATGAACTCATCACTAGGCCATTTCTTTGTAGACCATGCCTAAAGTTGCTAATTAGGCCTAAGTGCATGGTTTGGGTTAAGGTATGTTTGAGTGGAGTGGAGCCTTAAGACTTTGGAGTCTCTTAATAATTGAAAAAGGGTGTCTAAAAATATACTTTTTTTCTTGGTCCTTTGGAAGAGTTTTGGGTTATTGCTGAAAAACTAAACTAAGAGGCCTAATTGCCTAGTAAGTCAAATGCTACATTCCATTTTGTGGGTTGTTATCAGTAGGTTAAATCAGTGATTTGTCTTGTTTTGGTCATGTTAAGATTGCCACAAGCCATCATTAGTGTCAGAAAGGTTGCGAACACCATAAACCCACTTTTGCCAAGTTGGGGGTTGTAGGCCATTGTTGAACCAAGTAGGAAGAAGTTGGATTCTTTCCTTTTTTCGAAGAGTTTGGTTTGTAAACCTATTAAAAAGTTCTAATATCATAGTACCATCCTTTTGGAAGTGAATCATAACCCTTGCTTAACCCTTTGTGGAGTTTGGAGGTTTGGGTGGTAGAAGGTTGTTTGATTTCTGCTTCCTTGTGCTTACTAGGCATCAAAACTAGTCTAGCAGACAAGAGAAGAAATATATGTCTACTATGGTCAATATATCTATACTTCATAGTTCTTGTTTTTTCTATGAGAAGATTTGGTATTTGAATCTCTATTTTGCACCTCTTTTTTAATATCATTTTATTGCTTAACTGAATGGTCACCTCAAGAAATTGGTTTTAATATCATTTTGAATGCTTAACAGAATGGTCACCTCTTTTTTAATATCATTTTATCTTTATTTTTCACGTTTTGAAGTTGGCTTAATAGGTTGATTACAAGAACAAGGCTGATGGTATTGAGTAACATAGTGATTTCTTCACAATTTTGATCTAATTTAATGGAAAGATCATCACTCCATGAATGATAAAAATATAATTCTCATGGAGTGATTGATCCTTGATATGTACAATATAATTTATAACTTTTAATGTGTAGATGAAAGGTATTTGGTTGGTGATCATAAAGAAGAGTAGTGGAAGGGTTAATGGAAGTGGGTGGTTGGGAGTAGCAGTGAGAGATCTTCTTGAAGGTGGGATAATTTTTATGGTTTGAGGAGTCTAGTAACATCAAATGAATGGTGTATCCACCCTCAATTTATCCTAGAAAGGTGTGGAAGGTAGTTTATTGAGAGGCCCTAGTTTTGAGGCTTGTTTATGAGCAGTTTGGGGCTTTTGTACTTCAAACCATCCAAGGCCCAAATTGGTGACATACTTGGAGGTTTTTCATCATCTTTAGTTTGTATAGCATGTAGGAGCCTTGGGATGAGAGAGAGTATTGGGACTTGTGACAGACATCCTTTTTTAGTCAACCTTCAATACAAAAAGTCAAATTTTGGCTTCTTCTTCTTCCTTTTTTAATAGTTGTTTAAAGTTATTTGTATTCCACTGTGTTTATTGCTTTGTGAGGTGCTTCTTGTTATTGATCTTGCTGCTACTCTTCTTCCTTCACCTTACCCTCTAAAGATTCTCCCATCTCTAGATTACGTTTCATCTTCTTTTCCTTCAAATATCTTTCACTCCTCTCAACTAATTTGTTCATTTTATCCTTTGTAGTCTTGATTCCTTCAATGTTCCAATCCATTTTGGGGATTGGTTTTTTAAAATTTTGTATTGACCATAGGCAAGCTCAAGAATTTTTCCATCATATCACTTCATATGACATTTTTGCAATCCATTCGATCTTTATTTTATGAGCATTGAGGTATGAATAACTATTAGACTTCATATTCATTTATGCAATTAGCTCATATATCTTCCACCCTTAGTTTGTGCTTATAGAAATTCCCTAACAACCCTTCTATGCACAAATTGGGGTTAAATGAGTCCCTTGATTCAAATTCATATAGTGTCACTTAAGCCATTTCAATTTATTTAGCATTTGCAACATGAAGAGTACAACAAACATGTTGGAAAATATTGTCATTGATATTGAAGGGCAGAGTTTTGAGGCAAGTTAAATATAGTAATTTGCATAATTATCTTTGCATGGGCCAAACCATGCATGGAAGGAATTATAATAAAAGTATGTTGGCCACCCATCAGCTTTTGGAAACCCCTCTTAATGTATCCTACCCAACTCCCCCCCACACCCAAAAAAAGAAAATGAAGAAACCTTGATTTGAGTGCCTTATTGGGAAAATGTAAAAAGTGAATAAAAATGCACTTGGCCAAACTCATTAAGGTAGCATGATTGTTAAGTGAAAGGGTACCAATGACTACAATATTTTATATACATCATTATTATAAGTGGTTGTGTCGTAAATAAGAAAGAACCAATCTAACACACAAGAAACAAAAGTAAAACTATCCCACATGCACACAAGAGAAGAAAAACATGAGAAATCTCTATTTTGCACCTTTTTTTTAATATCATTTTATTTCTTAACTAAATGGTCACCTCAAAATCATAGTATGGAATAATTTCAAAAAATTTGACATGGACATATTTAATGTGCACAATCTAAGAAACCTCTTTAAATGTATTTTTCATTGACTATTTTTAGGGATCTACACATTCTTAAAAAAAACTACTAATTTCCACTCATAATATTTGGTTTCATCAAGTCTTGACATTATTACAAACAACATCCCAAAAATATCAAAATATCAAAAGTCTTTTGGTTCTCTCAACTTATACATCAGTTGATCAACATTATCCTTAAAGAGAACTATATCTGTAACTACCCCATTATCATCAAATTGAGACCTATTTTCCTTCTTACTTTTTGATGATTGTGATCCTCTACAATCCCAGGCATAAGATAATTAACACAAAATGGTACTTGAACAAAAAGAACTAATAAACATTGAGGATGTGAATTGATAATATTGTTTCATAGATGATTTTGGCATCTCACCCTTTATCACTAGTGCTTCGACTTTATTAGCCCTCTTCTTTGGTGACCTGCAAATGAAGAACTAGCATAGTAAAAAATCTAAGATAAGATTAATCACTCTCTCTCCCTCTCTCCCTATTCAATCTAATGAGCCAACTGGATCTGCTCTACATTTTAATGTCTCAAGTATTGCCTCATGGTTTGACTCACGAACTTTCCAAAGAATCTTTATTTGTAGTTTTCCACCATATTTTATCAAGTGGAAATTTGATGTGACAATAACATTTGAATAATGAGGAATCTTCCTCTCTATTTTCCAATCCTCAAATAACCATAAGTTAGGGTTCTTCATAGAATATCATCTAAGCCATGTGCCAGTTACAACCACCACACTGACATGGTACTCTAAACCTTCACCATCTATAATCGAGTGATCCAATTTTTGTTTAGCTTGGATACAATGATACAAATAATAATATGTCCCTTCTTCATTGTCTTCAGGTGCAATAATAGCAAAAACATGGCCTGTAGTGACAAATGTACAAAATGTCATCATTAATTCAAAAAATACTTGGGTAAAAGTTATAAAGTTATATATTGAAATTAAAAAGATATATAAATATATATTACCAGGTTGCACTAGATCTGACAAGTGGTCAAAGTCAATAGATGAATCAATCTCCACCATTTCTAGTGGTTGTGGGGGATGATAGGTGTCAATTGGGTCCAAAACTCATATATCCCATTTGTCCACTCATTCAGTTGACTCACAGTCATCCCAATTTTCCTTTGCACATGGTAGACAATAGCATGCCATTTTTTGTGTGTGGATATTGCATGAACTTGCATCAGAGCTTCTAAAAGAATGCAACTCATTGGATCCTATTAGTGTGCAACAATTTTGATATGGTGCAATGTTAGTATTATCTATCAACCAAAAAAATCTACAAATCATAGACTCACCTTCCTTATGTGGACCAATTGTAGCATTACACCACTGGACGATGGATTTTGTATATGTCAATATTGCTCCATCCTTGTACTTTAGTTCTTCATGAGCTAAGACTCTTTTGATGCATGCATCTAGACCATCATGTTCTCCCTTTCCATGACTAGTCTCTATGAAATTCCACATATATTGAATTCTACACAACTTGTGCATCCTGCTTAACCAATAGAACATTCGTGCATTCTTGAATTGAGATATACAATTGTTTGACCAAATAATGTGATGATGATATGTAATACCCCTATTAGCCAAATCTCCATAAAATAGTTGAAAAAAACCCTATACAAACTCTATAGAATGTGATCGATCATCATTGATGTAAAAATGGTACTCCCTAAAAATCTTATTGTCATTCTTTGTACTTGTAGGTGAATGCATGGATGTTATGTGAACAAATATGGAAACCTATTGAGAAGAATAATACTTTGCTTCCACCTCATTTTATGATTGTAGTGTGTAGTTCTCTGCGAAGTCTACAACCAAAACAATGGTATCTAGTGGAAATGTATCCTTGCACAACTTGAATTGCAAATCTAGCCATCGAGCTCTATGTGTATGCCTTGCATACTTGTAAATAATCTTTTCACAAAAAATCTTCATGAACTCATACACTATAATCTTTTCAATGACTAAATCACATCTTTTCCCCTATTTCCTATCTTTTAGAGCATATGTCACTATCTTAAATTTTCCGTAATCTAGTATTTCATTTCCATTTGCATGTGTACTATCCATATGTTGACAAGTTGATCAAAGTTGCAAAGAACCACAAAATAAGCATGTACCATCCCAGCATAATGTCTTGTAAAATTGTTGGCCATCCCCTATTTCACATAAAATGTTGGATATGAATTTCCTTGAAAATCTTGGTGGCTCATTCATGTCACAACCTTAAAAAACAAACTTAGAATGCAAAAAAACACATATATGCCTAAAAATATCGAAATGGTTAGAAAATTGAACATGTATCCTACAACAACAAGTTGTGCATGTGTGATTTATCTTGACATAAAAAGGTTTACCCATCTCAAAAAATCCTTGACTTATTTGAATTTGAGGATACATACCAGTAAATTTTGCAAAAAATTATGTTTGAGTTGAGTCCAAAAAATGTTTTGCATGTGGGTCACAATTTTGGCTACCAATATTTCTTCTTACAACATATCTTCAATTAGGGGAAAAATGTGTGTTATTTTTCCAAAAATCTTTGATCAATGATTGCAAAGCTTCACTAATTTTTTCGTCCTTTCATGATAGTCTACCACTAAATGTCCATAACTCATTTTTTGTTGGATCTTCGAATCTCTTATGCCTTAGCATGGCTCTCCTTAGGGTACCTCTACCAATTTTTATTGTTTTTCTTTTCTTTCTCATGAGTCAAGCTTTTTTCATTTGGGTACTTACTATTGTTGATGTGAGTACTCATCCTGTGATATTACTATCTTTGGTGTGTGATTTAGAAGCCACCTTGTCATAAACACTCATTCGATTCTTTACAATGCTTTTTTCATTTGAATCATCCATACTTCTTAGCCCAAGAATCTCCATGATAGCCTAAATTTCAAATTCCTCATCATTTCAACAAATAATTGGCATTGACCTATAATATTTAATTCTTCAAAAAACAAATTCCACATACAATTAATTTTTCTTTGACAAGTACGCTTGCTAATCTTGTCAGGCATTGATTCCAAAATATTAGTATCAATATCAATAAAATATTTTGGTCTTCTAAAATGAATTATAGAAGGTGTTATAATCTCTTCCATTCCCTCAACATTTTGAACATCAACATAAGGTTGAGTGTATTGTGTACCTTGAACTAAAGATGATTTGCCTTGGCAATAAGATGCAAAAGATGTAATATCACCTACTTGATGTGTTGATGCTATGTCTTCAACATGACATGATGGAGTGTGTACATCATCTAATCTACAAATTAGTGTCTCTTCAACATGAGAGGATGGTATGACTCCAACATTGGAAGATGGTGTAGCTTCACAATTCAATTGTCTTCTTGAGTGTAATAGTCTCATTCATTCTCTTTGTCTTTCCAATTCTTCCTCTTTATTTCTTTGTATCGATGACTCTTGATCCTCTTCAAAAGTCAATTCTTCATTATTGCTTTGCAATTTTCTTTGTTCATGTAGTAGTTTCATTTTATCTCTTTTAATTGCCAAATCTCTCTCCCTATCTTCATTTTTTTGAGTTTCTAGTTTCTTCCTTGGCAAGATATTAATTTCTACATGTCAAATTATTCAAACATCTGAATTACTTACAATGCGTAAATTAAAAATTATTCAAATACATATAAAAATTATAATTATTTGAATGAATACACAATATATATCAAACAACTTGTCAAATTTCTAACCATTTCAAAACAACATTTCATTCAAACATGCAAATTTCAATGAATTCACTATATATTAAACAACACGTCAAATTATAATCAAATTTGTATCTATATATCAACAAACAATATTTAAAATGGATTGCACTAACATTTTGTATATAAGCAATATTCAAAAAGTTTTCAAATCGCATATCCAATGATTGAATTTGGTGTTTTCTAGCTTCAAAAAGTCTTGAAAAAGTGTTTGCTATGTTGAAACCCATGATTTCTATTAGAATAATAGAAAGCACAATAGACCAAAAGTAGAGAATGGATGAAACAGGCTCCAAAGTTTCTTTTTGACAATTTTTGGGTGATCTCACATAGTGCGTATGCACTATAGTGCATATGCACTATAAAGCATGTACACACTATAGTTCACACACACAATGTCAAAACACATAACTCTCTATCCTCTCTACTCTCTCTCTCCCTACTCTCTCTCTCTCTCTCTCACTCTCCCTCTCCTACTCCCTCTCCCATCACCTCCTCTCTCTCACTCTCCCTCTCGTACTCCCTCTCGCATCACCTACTCTCTCCCATCCCCTACTCTCTCTCCCTACTCTCTCTCCCCTCTCACATCTTCTACTCTCTCTCTCCCCTCTCCCATCCCCTACTCTCTCTCTCTCTCTCTCTCTCTCTATCTCTTGCTCTCCCTCTCATATCCCCTACTCTCTCTCTCCCTCTCTCACCTTCTCTCCTCTCCCATCCCCTACTCTTTAGATCTCTCACACACACTCCCATCCTCCATCTCCCACTTCTTACTATCTATCTCTCTCTCTCTCCCCCATCCCCCTACTCTCTCACACACTCTCTCCCATCCCCTACTCTCACTCTCTCTCCCATCCTGTTCTCTCTCTACCACCTCCTACTCTCTCTCACACTCTCTCCCATCCCCTACTCTCTCTTACACACACTCCCATCCCCCCTCTCTCTCTCCCTCTCCCACCACCTACTCTCTCTCTCTCTCTCTGTCTCTCTCTCCTCTCTCCTCTCTCCCATCCCCTAAACTTTATCTTTTATAGATACACGCTCCCATCCCCCTCTCTCTATCTCCCTCTCCCTAATCTCTCTCACACTCTCTCCCATCCCCTACTCTCTCTCTCTCATCCTATTCTCTCTCTCTGCCACCTCCTACTCTCTCACACACTCTCTCCCATCCCCTACCCTCTCTTACACACACTCACATCCCCCCTCTCTCTCCCTCTCCCACTCCCTCTCCCACCACCTATTCTCTCTCTCCCATCCACTACTCTCTATCTCTCCCCTCTCCCATCCCATAAACTCTCTCTTTTATAGATACACACTCCCATCCCCACTCTCTCTCTCTTCTCTCCCATCCCCTACTCTCTAGATCTCTCACACACACTCACATCCCCCCTCTCTCTCCCCCTCTCCCACTCCCTCTCTCATTCCTACTATCTCTCTCTCAAGTTCTCTCTCTCCCTCTCTACTCTCTCTCTCTCCCATCCCCTACTCTTACTCTCTCTCTCCCATCCCCAACTCTCTCTCACACTCTCTCCAATCCCCTACTCTCTCTCTCACTCTCTGCCATCCTTTCACTCTTCCTCTCCCATCATGTACTCTCTCTTTGTCACCCCCTATTCTCTCTCTACCACCCCCTACTCTCTCTCACACTCACACTCTCTCCCATCCCCCTCTCTCTATCTCCCTCTCCCTACTCTCTCTCACACTCTCTTCCATCTCCTACTCTCTCTCACAATCTCTCCCATCCTTTCCTCTCACTCTCTCCCTCTCCCACTGCCTACTCTCTATCCTCCATCCCCTACTCTCTCTCCCCCCTCTCCCATCCCCTACTCTCTCTCTTTCATAGATACACAAACTCTTATCCCCCACTCTCTTCTCTCGCATCCCCTACTCTCTAGATCTTTCACAAACACTCCTATCCCCTCCATCTCTCTCTCTCTCTCTCCCTCTCCCACTCCCTCTCCCACTCCCTCTCCCACTCCCTACTATCTCTCTCTCAAGTTCTCTCTCTCCCTCTCTACTCTCTCTCTCTCCCATCCCTTACTCTCACTCTCTCTCTCCCCCATCCCCTACTCTCTATCACACTCTCCCATCCCCTACTCTCACTCTCTCTCTCCTATCTTGTATGAGCTCTCTCTACCACCACCTACTCTCTCACACTATCCCCCATCCCCAACTTTTTCTCTCTTACACAAATTCCCATTCCCCCTCTCTCTCCCTCTCCCACCACCTACTCTCTCTCCCCCATTCCCTACTCCATCTCTCCCCTCTCCCATCCCCTACTCTATCTCTTTCATAGACACACACACTCCCATCCCCCCTCTCTCTCTCCTCTCCCATCCCCTACTCTCTAGATTTCTCACACACACTCCCATCCCCCCTCTCTCTCCCTCTCCCACTCCCTCTTGCACCACCTACTATCTCTCTCTCAAGTACTCTCTCTCCCATCCCCTACTCTCACTCTCTCTCTTCCATCCCCTAATCTCTCTCACACTCTCTCCCATCCCCTACTCTCTCTCTCTCCACCATCCCATATGAGCTCTCTCTACCACTCCCTACTCTCTCTCAAATTATCACACTCTCTCATCCCCTACTCTCTCTCTCTCTTACACACATTCTCATTCCCCCCTCTCTCTCTTGCACTCCCTCTCCCACCGCCTACTCTCTCCCATCCCTTACTCAGTCTATTTTACACACTCCCATTCCCCATCTCTCCCTCTCACTCCATCTCCCACCACCTACTATCTCTCTCGCTCACTCTCTCCCTCTCTGCTCTCTCTCTCTCTCCCATCCCCTACTCTCACTCTATCTCTACTACCCCTACTCTCTCTCACACTCTCACACTCTCTCTCTTACACACAATCACATCCCCCATCTCTCTCCCTCTCCCACTCCCTCTCCCATTGCCTACTCTCTCTCTCACTCTCACTCTCACTCTCACTCTATCTATCTCACTCTCACTCTCTCCATCTCTACTCTCTCTCACATTTTCACTCTCTCTCCTATCCCCTACTCTCTCTCTCTCTCTCTCTCTCTCTCTCTCTCTCTCTCTCTCACACACACACACACACACACACACACACACATTTTCATCCCCTTCTCTCTCCCTCTCCCACTCCCTCTCCCATCACCTACTCTCTCTCCCATCCCCTACTCTCTCTCGAGCTACTCTATCTCCCCTCTCTCCTATTCCCTACTCCCTCTCTTTCACACACATGCACTCCCATCCTGCTCTCTCTTTCTCTCCCTCTCCCACTCCATCTCCCAATGCCTACTCTCTCTCTCCCCCATCCCCTACTCTCAATCTCTCTCCCCCCTTCCCCTACTCTTAATCTCTCCCACCTTGTACTCTCTCTACCACCCCTACTCTCTCGCACACTTCCTCTCTCTCCCATCCCCTACTTTCAATCTCTCTCCCTCATCCCATACTCTCTCTTTGCCACCCCTACTCTCTCTCACACTTCTTCTCTCTCCCATTTTGTACTCTCTCTTCCACCCCTACTCTCTCTCACACTTCCTCTATCTTCCATCCCATACTCTCTCTGCCGCCTCTACTCTTTCTCACTTCCTTTCTCTCCCATCTCCTACTCTCTCCCCTCTCCCATACCCTACTTTCTCTCTATCTCTCCCTCACACACACAGAGCCATTCACCCCCCGCTCTCTCTTGCTCTTGCTTTGTACCTTTTATGCATTATTTGGGTCTCAATAGTGCATGTGCACTATAGCATGCATGTGTTATTGAGACCAAAATTCAAAATGCTTTAAATAGCACATGCATGCTATACGGCATACGTGCCATTGAAAGCTTTGCATTAAAACTAAGCCTAAGGCTTGGTTTTGCCTTGGAGATCCAACCCAAAGGTTTGGAGTCTATAAATAGGTTTCAGACATGTTTTCCAACAAACATACAAAAAATGATTGATTTTTTTTGTGTGCTCTCCTTCAAGATTCCTCATGGTTGGGCATCGATAAGATCAGGTTACATGACATTATAGGTCTCAATGTTAGCTACATAACTATATAATTTATTTTTAATTTGAATTATTTCAAGCCTTTCATCTATAATTTCTTTTGAATGTATGTTCATTTTTTTTCAAAACCACCATGTACTAATTTGGCTATAGATTTTAGCTCATTCATCAAATTTTGCAACTTAATTTTTTAGAAACTAGATTCCATTCTACACACTTTGAAAAAAAAAAAGTTTTTATTTTAGATTAGTTTTCAATTATTTTTAGGGGAGCACATAGATATTTCATGTTTTTGGGATGTGTCTAGTTAAAAAAATTATTTTTAAAAAATACACATTATAAAATTACCCAAAAAATTTGGGATAAACTACATAGTGTTAAGTAACTTTTGACCCAATTAAATAATTTCAAAAAAAAAGTTAAAATTTTAGGGGGGCCACACTTTACACTATGTTATATTTTTTTGGAATAAATAGTACCACTTTTTGTGGCCCCCTTTTTGAGTAGCTAAAACTAAACCATTTTGGAAAAACAATAGTAGTTTAGAAACTAGATTCAAAGGACTACAAATTTTTTTTTTGTCATATCTTAAAATTTTGAATATAACTATCTTCAAATTCTTGTTGAATTTTAGAAATTTTTGATTTCAAGAAAAAGGTGTCCACTTATACCCTCCTTTTGGCACCACAACTTAGTGCACTTACCCATACATTTCATACTATATATTTTTAAGTACTCGTTATCGGGTATCCAAAATTGTATCAGATATCCGATATAATATCAGGTATCTGATATCAAATTAGATATTCGATAAGGGTCGAGTCTTGCTTTCTAAGTTTTGTAGCTGGATAGGCGAAAAGTCAGAGTGGATTTTGAAGCACTTTTAGATGTTTTTAAACTCTATTTTTTCCACATTGCCACTTTTTGGCACAACATGATCCTACACATACCCAGATATAACATTTATTGCATTGAGTGTTCGTCATTATTTTTCAAGAAGTGGAAACAACAATAGAGATTATGTGAACAATAGTAGATCTAGAATTGAAGAAGATAGTTGAATTAAAGAAGGAATAGTATTACTTGTGAGAAGAGAAACAGATGGTAAGAAAAATTGTATATGATGGATTTGTAATGAATTTGGTCATTATGTTTCTAAGTGTCCTATTGAGAGGTCATTTTGCATGATGCTTAGTGACATAAATCCTTTCAAATCTCTTTCCTAAAAAGTTGATCAATGACCAACTCCAAGGTTCTAGATGGCTATTTTTCAACCCATTGGGTAACTCAATTTAACATAAATGTGTATGTTCATAAGGAGGCCTTTGGTGATACCAACCAATCTGGACAAATTTTTGAAAAAATTTAGCATGAATGTTGATGACATTCCTTTGGGGAAGTATCCTAAGCATTGGAGAAAAATGTGGTAGTATTGACATGTTGCATTCATGACTTTGTTTGTCATTGATGTTATTGTAGTTATTTTTTGAAAACTAGTAGAGTAGCAAATAGAGATCATGGTTGTATGAATAGTTTTTTAATGTTTAGGTAAGACAAAGTTAAGGATATGTTCCACACTATGTCCTAATGATGAAGTTAAATTCCCATAACATAAAGAGATATAGATGATCTATGTGATTTAAAGAAAAGAATATAGAAAAAGAGTACCTAAAAAGTTTCTTTTTATTATTGTATTTTATATATTAACAAGGATATAATTAGGATACACAAATTCATACAATGACAGAGGATAGCCTGATGATGGTGTTAGTGAATGTACAAGTCCTGAAGTCACACATGTGAGAAGTTGTGTAGACTATGAGCTGATAGTGCTATGTGTTTGCAAAATAATTAATTATGTTATTGTGGTCTTATTATAATTAATTGGCAAAGCCTTAAGGACAACTGAAGGAATTATTTTGAGGACTTAGTATAAAGGAAAGTGTTTTTCTTATTTGTATGGTGCAAGAGTATGCAAAGTTTATAAGGAAGTAGAAACAAGAGAAGAGGATTTGGTAAATGCAAGTGAATGATCCAAAGGATTATTGGATGAAAATTTTGTGATTTTGTATTAAGATTATAAGGAGAAGAGGTTTGGGAGATAGAAAAGAGAAAGATGAAGAAGTATAATTCAATTCTATTGTTCTACAAGGAATAGTGGATTCATTGGTCTTGGCCTTGAAGATGTTTGGATAGTGGGTCCATCTTGTTTGAAATATAAGAGGACTAAATAAGAGGGGAGGAATGAATCAAATAGCACTAAAGCAATTCCAAATCCCTTGGATGTCAATAAAACTTCCTTTAAACTCACAGTTTGGTTAGAACTAGAAATGTATAGTAACTTAGTTAACAAAGAAACCTTATATATTAATGTGTATTATCCTTTAGTAAATTATTTCTAGAAAGATAAGGCATTAAAAAAATAAAATGAAAACATGAGACACCAAGATTTAACATGGAAACCCAATTTGAGATAATCACCAATGCAACTAGTTACAACATTTCACTCTTCTTAAGTGAGCCCTCTTAGGATCCAACCTATTAAAGGTTACAAAACACACTATCATGTGTGACTCTATTCAAGCATTTAAATCACCTTGTTAGGAGTGGCCTTGTTAGAGGTCTTAAGACACTTCAATCTAGAAATGCCACCTAGTTAGAGGATTTACAAAATGGTTGTTAAGTCAGCTCTATTAAGAGATATCTTCATTGGTACAATTATTATAGACTAACAATGATTGACCTAATTTATAAAGTAACTTGATTGTAGATTCAAATCACTATTATAACTTATCCTCTGGATCCTTTTTGATCAAAATATTACTTTTAGCTCCTTGGATACTCTTCTCTTAATCAGATATCCTTCTCTTTTTGCATCTTATCTTCTTCACTTCTTTCTCATTATTTAATCCACATCTTGAAATTTCATATATATGAAATCCAATGTCAAGTCAGCTTGAATACCCTTTCAAACAACAAATAACATCCACAAAGTCATCTTGCATAAACCAAAAAATGAATAAAACTAATTTACTAGAGGTTGACTAAAATTAGGTTACTCAGTTACAACTGATTTCCTTTGTAGCTGATCTGAATTGGTTTATAGTAAACTCCTTCAGTGACCAACCTAACTCAATTTACACAAGAATTCCTAAACTTCTCTTCTTCTAAACTTTTTCTTGGCAAATACTGGAGTCCTCTAAACTCAGTTCAAACTAGCAGTACTTGGTAAGAGTATAACATTTTTTTAACATCAATGACAAATATAAAATTGAATAATTTTTATCAGCAATCTCCCTCTTTGGCATTAATGGAAACAAAACATGTCATTAAGAAATGAAAAGTTAGAGTAACCAAATAATTTGTAAGATTTTATAATATCTTTAGTTTAATTCTAATTCTCTATCCTTCCACAAGAACTCCCTCTCAGATTCTTCCTCTAACATCTTATCTTTGGACACCATTAGATCAAGTTCTCCCTCTTGCATATTATTAGCTCTGATTCTCATATCAATCTCTCATAATGAGTATATGACATGATTCTCTCCCTCCTTGACATCTTGACATAGTGATTTTACAATGTACCTGATCTACTGATTCATATGCAATGAGCTCTAACTTCTTTACATCAACTAGATAGATCTTCAATGTAGTTTGGTGGATGCATCACTAATCTATACTCTAGTGAGAATTAGATAGGGGAATGACCCCTATCTTTCCTCTAAGATACAATAATGCATCCTTAGGTAATGGTTTGGTAAATATGCAAACAACTTGCTCCTTTGTGTTAACATATTATGTTGGAAATATGGGCAGATAGATGTATTGAGTGTTGTCATTTATGGTAACAAATATTCAGCATTTCATTTATTCATTTAGAGATAGAAAACTATCTAATTGTTAGATGGTTTGGAGTAGCATAGAGAGAATATGTGATGTATATAAATGAATCATTGATAGTTATCATATTACAATTAAAGAAAGCTCTATGATACTATCATCATGATGTATCCCAGTGCACAAGTATGTATAGATAGTATTATGTGAGATATGATTGAAATACCAATATAGGTATTTAACAGTGTAGGAAAATGCATAGTAGAGAATTAGGTTGTACAACTTGAGAAATTATTTTGGTGAAAAAATAATTACTAAATCATGATGACCTAACTATATAGATAGTATTCAATAAATTATTTTATATTATGTCAAGCATGTGAAATCATAAAGGTCGACAAAGAAATGAATTATGAATATGAGAGGTATAAGTTAAAATCTTATCTTGCAAAGATAAGTGTGTGATATGTAATGAACTATGTGACATATGTATGATCTAGACAAGATTTGTGAAGTTGATGATATGCAAACTACATTTGATGTATTATCAAAGAAAGTGTGAAGTACAAAAAACATAATGTATTGTATGTATATCTAGTCTTGTAAAGAACTAAATATTAGGGTAGTGGGCTCTTCTTGCATACATTATATTTTTTTTACCAACTCCTAATAGGGTTGAGGCTTATAACAAGGTCTAGTCCTCTAAAAATGGCTTGACACACTATATGTACTTCATAGACTCCTAACAGGGTCAATATCCTTTATAGGATTCTATTGTTTAGTGAATCATCTAATGGGTATCATCCCCACTAGGGTTTTCCCTTGGCTAGGGTTTCGCTAGTTAATAAATAATGGTGTTATGATTTCTCTATATCCATGTGTATATGATTTGTTCAGCATATTATTTTTACTTTTGTATGCAAGCTATCAAGAAATTAACAATATTTAGTTGTGGGGAAAATTTTTTAGAATATTGACCCACCCCCACCCTCTTAGTATTATCTATTTCTAACAATTGGTCTCATAGAACAGCTACTTAGAAGAGGTTTAATAGATTAACTAAGATCCCTATAGATATGGAACAATTGAAGAAAAACCTTGAAGAAGCTCTTGAATAGATTGACTTTCTTATTGAAGAAAGAGATAACTTGAAAGATAGATATGAAGATGCAAAAGTTTTCATTGGCAAACTAAATGACAAGATTGATGATCTGAAATTTGGCAAGGAATCTATTGTGTAGACTAGTGACAATGATGAAGTAGGAAATGTTTAGAAAGAAAATGAGATTTTGAAAAGTGAAGTGAAAAAAATTGAACTTAAGTTGAGTCTTAAGAAAAATGGTGGCAAGAATTAACCTAAACTGAAAACTAAGAATGCAAACCTTAGATCCTAGTTAAGTCAAGTCACATCTAAATTAGATACTATCTAGATTGAGGATGCATAATTGGAAAAGTAAAATATCATTGTGAAAGGAGAATTGACATGAGCTAAGAAACAATTAGAGAAACTTTATTCTAGAAGATAGATCAATAGATATTTCATCAGAGACCTTCTTATGAAAAGACATCATTATTAGAAATAATAGTCCACAAAGATAAGTGAGGGGGGAGGGGAGGAGTGAATCAGTTATCCAACTAAAACATTTAATTTATCAACCTTAATTAATCTTAACCAAGCAACCAAAGTAAATAGCAACCATAACAAGATGCACATACACAATTACACCAAATTTCTTAACTAGGGAAACCCTTGATTAGAGGGAAAACCCTAGTGGAAATGATGTCCACAAAGATATACTGATATATATATATATATATATATATATATATATATTCTTTGTTAGAGGATTGACCCTTTTAGGAGTTGTGCCAACCTAGTTAGGAGACATAGAAGGTAGAAGGACCCATTGTCCAAACAACTTCTAGGGCAAGACCACTAAAATTCATTATCCAACTAATCTCTCAACTATTCCTTGTAGAATAGTTGTTTATACTATGCTTTATCCTATTTCCTCTATACTGTCAACTAGACCAATCATTGTGAGACCTTGTAGACTAGGACAAAAACCTTGAATCTTAAAATAAAACCTCGAGAATGAAGTTTTATCCAACTTCACTCTACTTTTCTTATCTTCACATATCAACCTAATTACTCAGCAGTCATATATTTTCTCCTCTTTTTTATCTTCTTCTTTTCTTCTTATATAATAGAGGAAAATTTCCTTCCTTTATATTGAGTCCATAAGATAGTTCCCTTGAGTCTACTATTACACCTTCTCAATTAATTATTATAGGACCTCATTAAGAACACATTTTTCTTAGTGATAATATCAAATTTTCACCTTGTAACTAGAAGAATTTTCCATACATGTAATATCATGATGAGTGAGCGTAGCCACATCATCTTTACCATGTATTCTACATTTCTTTAAACTTGATTCTCAAAATAACAGCTTTGCTAAGAGATATAACAAGTTTACTAGAACATGCTTCTGTAAACTCTATTTTTTAATAGTCTTCACCAAAACTTGCATAAGTTCTTGCAAAATCAATAATTTTTTCACCCAAGGTTAGTTTCATATACTAGAAACTTATTAGTATCTCCCATTAACCTCTCTAGTGAAAATACTCAATGATCTATCTGTACCAACTTAATCTTTACCGTTGTTCTTCTTTTAGATACCATAGAAAACTACTATATTGATATAAATGACAAACATAATCATGAATGTAACATATCATCATGATAATGATCTCATCATATTTCTACAATACTTTTCCATAAGAATAACATTAGCTTTCATGCTTCCAAGAATGACTTGGATATCTGATTATAGAGAAATCAACCAAGAAAGTTGAAATCAAAAGAGAACTAGATATAGTTATTGAATCCCCTAATTAATCTGATACGAGTAAGGTTGAACCAAGCACATCTACTAAAGTATCAAAGGAAGAAGAATTAATTGTTTTATCAAAGAAACATTATGAACCTAAGGAAACAGAGAAAGTTGATAAACCTAAGCAAGATGAACCACCCAAGGAAGTGAGACTTTGGTTCAAGGGTAGATGCTTCATATGTAATGAAGTTTTACATATGAAAAGAGATTACATAAGAAAATCTTTAAAACCCATTACTAATTTATATTCTTATAATTGTCATGGTTATGAACATAAAGAAGTAGAATGTAAGAAACCTAAGTTTGATGGTAATAATGAAAATAGTAGAATGTTTAGGAATACTAACCCTATAGGTAATGAAAGAGGAAGATCAAAAAACAAATTTAATGATGGAGAGAAGAACCAATTTGTGTCTTACAAGTGTAACAATCCTACACACATTGCAAGGAATTGTAGAGCACCTTAGAATAATAATTGAACTAATCAAAGAAGAAATGCACCTATATGTCAGTTATGTAATAACTTTAGACACATAGTGCAATATTGGAGAATGGATAGAAGGAACTTTAATAGTAATCCTAACAATAGAAGGAAAAACAATAGAAATGGTAGAAAGAATGATAAGGGTAGTGACAACAATCAGAAGGAAGAAATTAAGGAATATGTTGATGCATTCAAATAAGAACTTGTGATAGCTAAGGATCCAGAAAGATCTTATACATTATTGGAAGAATAGTTCTTTGATGCATCTAAAGGGAAGTTGAAGTTACAGATTGTTTGTGACTCATCCTAAGTAAATTAAGTAGTTTTAGTAGAGGTAGTACATCAGTTGGCCAGAACTAATGTTAGAGTGAGAGTTGGAAGTTTCCTAGTTAAAAGGAGGTTAAGGACATATAGAGAAACCGATGGTCAAGTGTACAAGTTTAGATATGATTGTAGTTAGCATGAATCTAGAAAAAAAGCTTACTAGTAAATAGAGATAGTAATTGAATTTTTGATAGATATACATTTAATGCATAGTGCAATTTGAAATGATTTAAGGATTGCAAGAAAATTTTTGTGTACCATTAATTCATGCAAAGTGTCTTGAGTGAGTTGAAGAGTGATTTGAAAATGAAGTAAAGTGTGTAGTGAAGGTTGTAAAGTAGAAAGTTTCATAAGCCAAAATCTTATTTTTAAGGTATTTTATAGAGTTTGAATCCAATTTTTTTCATTGTTTACAATTACAATTCAATGGTTATTCAAAATGTGTGGGATGTAAGTGATAGACCATGGTATGTGTTTAAGAAACATCCATTTTTGTCTAGTTTGGATGATTTTTTGGGTGCATTTTCGCAAGTTCTAGAGAATGTGCTTCATGTTGAGGATATCAAAAGCTATATTCACTGCAAGATAAAATGTATTGGCAATGATGATATTCATTAGGATTTGGAAAAAATGTGTAACAATGATCTAACCCTAAAGTTTGAGTATGTGTACCTAGATGGCTTAAATCTACTAAAGTAATTTGATAATCACAATTGGACCCAAATAATTCTAATTAAGGTACATGATGATATGTTGTGGCTAGGTGATGTGCACATTGTTATTAACAATGACCTAATTCATAAGGTCATAGGATGAAGTAACAAAGGTTGTAATCCTATTAATGAAAATAATGCTAGGTTGAGACAAACCTAAATACTAGGTCTAAGAAAAGGAACATGAAGGTAGACTCCATTCAAGACAAAGGAGTAAAGATACTAAGAAAGATATTAGGATACAAGTTCAACCATGGATCAAGGGTTAACTTAGTACCAACTAGATTTTTACATGCAGATTATGTAATGACAGTAGAAGGAAAAAAATTTAATCTATATGAGATTATTAGATTGCAATTGATGGATAACATTACAAAGTTTAAGAAGTCAAAGAGTATAGTTTTTAGATTTGAGTCCCTACTAACTCATCTATTCTTTTATACTACAAAGAAGTTTCCTTGTATGAGAAATTGGGATAGCAACAAATCTATAATGAATATGGTGATGAAATGCTACAAATCAAAGTTATATAATGCCAAAGATAATGAATAGATAAGATGATGAAGAGTTTCTAGTCAGAGATAAATAGAGGTATATGATACCTCCCTCCATGGTGGAGAAATATAATAATTAGATATGCTTCATGGTTGAAATTGATAACACCTATATGGAAGTTTTGGTACCAAGGGTAAAGTTCGTAGAACCTATGGGATATGAGATGACTATAGAGCTCATTGAAGAGTATGTAAAGATCATACTCCATTCATAAATTGACATAGAGTGCCCTCGATGGGGATAATATAAGGTAAAAATGAGCTTAGTTCAGTCAAAACTATATAGCAAGGAGAGAAATGAGAAAGTAGAGAAAGCTATTGATTATATCCTTAAGGAATCAAGAATAACAAGAGATTTTTTAATGAGGTAAAAGGTATAGTGATGGAAATGAAAGCCAATGGATAAACTAAAGTGATTGTAGGAACTACTATTTTTTTTAGGACCTTCAGAAGGTGTGACAATAGTGCAACCATGTGCACATGCCCCTATTGTACCTTATGTAGCAATTGTTCAAGTACAACCTATAAGGATAAGAAGTGAGTAGCCAGGAAAGCAACAAGAGGTGAAAGCACCTACATCATAGAGAAAATCATAGAGATTAGTAAAGGTGAAGCAAGAACCTGCACCGTCAATCAAGAAAATGGTCAAGAAGACCACTAGTGGCCCAGGAAAGAGGAGGACGATGATGCAAGTGATTCAAAGAGTTTTGAGGATGAAGTTGAAGATAGATTAGTAGTGCAAGATGTGTAGGAAGGTAGAACTAAAGCTAGAGAAAGATGATGGAAACCAAAGGTAGAGAACCTTAACATGTAGATAATAAATGATGACAACTTTGTTCAATTGAATAAGTATTATAATCTGTATAGTAATGTGGATAGTAGGTAGTTAGAAAATGGCATTATAAAAAATATGATTTTGAGGAATAAGAAGTTTGAGAATGTACAAACTAAGATACTAGAACATCTATATAATAGGTTAATACACATGAAGAAGAGAGTATTAGAAGAAGATTTAAATTTGAGGATTACTATGATAAATAAACTTTATGAAGTTGACTCTAAGGAGGACTCAAAAAGAAAATTTGAACGGCATTGAGCCATTGTTGAGGAACAAAAGAAGAGAAATTCTTCTAAAGGGAGGAAATTATGAGGAGGTAAGGAAAGAAATAGAGGATGTAATTGTAAAATTCATGACCTTAGTGCTAGAGTTGAGTGTACAGTCAAAACCTATGAGCCCAATGCATGTACAAACAAGTACACCTTCCAATCAAGAGGAAGAAGTAGAAGAGAAATAACAAGCACTCTCACCACTGCATATTGTTATGGGTAATAAATACATGCAAGTGAATAGTATACACATAACCATGGACACAAAAGAAAATCCATTCGTAGCATATGGCCAAACTATTATTGGAAATATTATAGCTTACTCTAGCTTAGATGATGGTGGAGAAGAGATGATAAAGAAGAAAGAAGAAGAGTAGAAGAAAAAGGAAGAAGAGGAGAAGAAAAAGTAAGATTATGAACTTAAGCATAAGTGGAAGATTGTAATGCAAGAATCACCATTCTTGCCCAATATAAAACATATCATGTTAGAAATTTGGAAGTTAGTGCCCTAGAATGAAGTTGACATACCTTATGTAGTCCCAACAATTATATCTATTGTAGTACTAGCAATTATCCTATCAAAAACAATATAAGATGATGAAGATAAGAAAGGATGGATGAGCTCACTGAGCAAATTATTTGAGAAGAATAAATTAGTAAAGTCTTTGGAGAAGACATTAACCAAAGTCTTGGATAGAATGTAGAAGATAGGTAATACAACAATAGAAAATCAAGACTTGTTGTCAAAGGTCAAGTAGTTGGTGAAAACCATTGATGAGGAATTCACAACTCTAGTAGAAGTAGCTTTAATGCAAGCACAAGGTAAACATGATGCAACATTGTTTAGTATAGTATGCATCAGTGTGAGGAATGATCTAAAGGAACTTGGTGGAAGTATCAAGGAATTGAAAAAGCACATTGATGAAGGAAAATGGTTGTATGGATAGTGTGTTGTCATACAAGTACCCGACTAATTTTGAGAGCCAAATAAAGGGTAAGTTGAGTGAACTTGAAATACTTGCTGCTAAGCTACAACTCTTACAAACTAGTATTGAGGACTATGAAGTAGAAGTTGAGAAGATACATGATGTGATTAGAGGCATGGAATCTAATAAGGAGAAGGAAGAAAATAGATTCTCTAGTCGTAGAAAAAATTTGTCAGCAAAGATCAACATTTTATAGAGGTAATTGGAGGAATGTCTTGCTTCCTATGACAAATTTTCCTATACTTACTTGAGCATAGTTGAAGTGGCATCTTATGCACTATGCATACTAATAAATATTTTAGATACAATGAAAGAGAACTAGAAGAAGGAAGTGGAAAGACTTAAATTTGTATATGCATAATTATTTTCAAGAATATCAAGTTGATTAGCAATAGGACACCCAACTTTTGTTGATATATTTTTTTTTGGACACCTTTTCCATTGGTGTCAAAGGTGGAGTATTATGTAGAAGGAAAATTGTATGTATTGTATATGTAAGGGGGAGTACACTTATGTATCAATGTAAAGGAGATATAAGGAATGTAATAATCCATCAAAACATGATAAAAAAAAATTATGTTTTGATGACAGTCTTGTGTAGTTACATTTGTTTTTTTTTTTACTATGTATGACATCATTTTGGGACTTAGAAAATTTTCCCAAATGTTGCCATCAATAAAAAAGGGAAAGATTATTCGTAATATGATAAGATAGATGTATTGAGTCTTTTCATTTATGGTAACATCTATTCAGCATTTTGTTTATGCATTTAGAGATAGAAAATTGTTTAAGTGTTAGATACTTTGCAAAAACACTAAGAGAAGATGTGATGTGTACAGATGACTCATTGAGAGTTAGATCATGTGTAGTTAAGTAAAGATGTATGAAATTTTCATGATAATGTATGCCAGTGTATAGGTATGTATGGATAGTATGGCACAACATATGATTGAAATACTAGTACAAGTATTTAATAGTGCGAAATAGAGCATAGATGAGAATTGGAATGTATGACTTTAGAATTATTTTGGTGATGAAATAATTACTAAATTAAGATGATTCAACTATGTGGATATTATTCAATAAGTTATTTCATAATATTCCAAGCCCGTGAAAGCATGAAGGATGACTAAGAAATGGATTGTGAAGATAAGTGTCTGATATGTGATGAAATATGTGACATATGTATTATCTATGTAAGATTTTTGAATTCAATGATATGTGAACTACACCTGATGTATGATTAGAGCAAGTGTGAAGTATAGAAGACAAAAAGTATTGTATGTATATCTATTTTTGTGAAGAAGTAAATTGTATAATTGTATGTTAGGATAGTGGGCTCTTCTTCCATACATTGTATTTGTTCTACCAACTTCTAACAATATTGAATCTTCTAACAAGGCCTAGCCCTCTAACAAGGACTTGAGACGCTATATTTACTTCATAGACTCCTAATAGGGTCAATATACTTAACATGGTCCTATTGTTTAGTGAATCATCTAGTGGGTATCATCCCCAATGAGGTTTTCCCTTGGATGAGGTTTCTCTAGTTAACAAATAATGGTTTTATGAGTTCTCTATGTGCATGTTTATATTTACTATTTATCATTGTTGGCTTTTCATATTCAAGTTATAAAGTAATTAATAATATTTAATTATGGGAAAAATTTTGTAGAATAATTATTCAATCCCCCCTCTTAATACTATCTAATTCTAACATATTCCACTCAGACCTCTTTATCTTGAACCAATTCTCTCAGAAAATGATGCTTGATTGCATTGTATTTTGTGTTGGTGTGCATCACTAGATTTGTAGACATATTGATTGCACTTGTGATTATCACAATAGATAACTTTAGGATCCTTGATTTTTTTCCTTCATTCATGATAATAGTTACTTGAACCACATTATGTTGGAATAGTTAACTGCTGCAACACCATATTCTACCTCTGATGTAGATAGATAAATGCAATTAACCTTTTTTTTAATCCAAGATATTAAACTCTTTCCAAAAAATAATGTTCCTCCAATGGTGTTCTTCATGTCATCAATACTTCTAGCCCAATCAACATCAATAAAGGATTTCAACCGAAAGTTTCCTCCTTTCTTGTACATAGTCTTTAGTTTCTTTTAGATATCTCAAAATTCTTTTGATTGCCATCATATGATTTTCTTTGGATTTGCAAAAAAATTTACATCTATACCAACTATTAATGCAATATCAGGTCTTGTATGAACAACATATTGAAGTTTCCCAATCATAGGTCTAGAGGTAGTCTGATTTACCTCCTTTGAATCATCACCCTTGGATAGGGTATGTCTAGTAGAGATAGGTTTTCCAACTGGTGTGGAATATTCTAGTCCAGAGGTCTTCAATATCTCCTCTATTTGTAGCTTTACTTCCTCTATTTGAGACTCAAGTTCCTTTGTCTAAGACTTGGTTAGAAGGATTTCCAACTCAAGTTTCACACTCTACAACTTGGGTTCCTCTGTTTGAGCTAGAAATCATGTAGTTTTAGTGAAATTTAGGTAAAACAAATTACCTTTTGTGTAATTTCTAGATCCAACTAGGTTTCCTTTACCATCTAGAAGTCTAGCCTTCTCATTCATTAATTCTACCTTGTACCCAATAATGTTTAGTTGTGGCACACTTAGAAGATTATGTCTTAGTACTTCAACCGAGTAAGAATTATTACATCTAATTCCTCTAGTCAATGCAATAGATTCTTTTCCCTTCACATAGCATGGTTCATTATTTCCAAATTTAACACTTCCACCATCATAGTGCTCTAAGTGTTCAAACTTTGTTTTATCACTAGTCATCTAATGAGAAAAACCACTATCTATTATCCATGTTTCATTTCTTCTATCATGAGAAAAAGTTCCATGTTTTCATTATCATCATCAACTAATTCATCTATAATAGAAATATATAGCATTTCATCTTCATTAGATCACTTTCAGAATATATAGTAATATAAAAAGATTTCTTACCTTTGTCTTTGAAGCTTTTGAAATCATTCTTACCTTTGAACTTGTTGGATTTTTTGTCATATTTACTTTCCTTTTATGGACACCTTGTAGCAATGTGACCAACTTCTTCACAAGAAAAACAAATCAATGGATTTTTCCTTTACATTTACCTTTGCCTTTTAGTAACCTCCTTGGAAGTAGGCCTTCAATGGCTTCAAGGTAATCATTAAATTTTTCAAATTCTTCTCCTTTAGCTTGTTTTCCTTTTCATTTTCCTTCCTTTCTACCAAGGCTTAGTTTTTCTTTGAATGTTGATTCTATGTTGCAAGATCCAAGAAGATAGTTATCAAAGTTATGCAACACAAAAATTTTTAACCTTCCCATTAGTGTATCCAAAGTTATATCAATTTTGGGATCACATATCATCCCTTGAATAGTTGAAACTATAAGTGCATAAATAGGAACAAGAGTTCTAAATAGTTTGATGACTATTGTTCCATCTCCTATTTTTCCTCCTAAGGCTCTAATTGCACTCACAGTTTCTTTGACTCTTTCAATTTATTTTGTAATGTTTTCATCTTCTCTCATCTTCATATGATCAAATTTACCTCTAAAAAATTATGCTTTATCTCTCCTCACATTTTCATATCCTCCATAGATCTCTTGTAGTTTGTTCCACATTTCATGGGCAATAGGACAATCTTTGACTTCATAAAATTCAACATAATTGAGAGAAGAAGTAATGTCAATCATCATTGTGGTGTGATTATTTTTATCTTCCTTCTGATCCATAGTCAAAGGATCAGGAGGTGACACATATTAGTTCTCTTAGAATTCCAGGCTTGTGTCTCCAATGGTTCCTAAATATAGCCTCATGAGTTCCCATCATGCTTGAAACCTTTTCTGCAAGCACCAACAACTCTTATACCAATTTTTCAAAATATAAGAAGATTAACTAAGAGGAGAGGGTTTAATAAGTTACCACTAAACCAATTTCAAATCCCTTAGATGTCAATTGCAATTCCTTGTGATTCACAACATGATTAGAAATAAATATACATTGTAACTTGGTTAACAAAGAATTTTGATAGACTAATGTGTATTAATCTTTGGTAACTTAGTTACAAAAAGATAAAGCATTAAGAAAATAACATGAACATGTGAGACACCAAGATTTAATGTGGAAACCCAATTTAGGAAAACCACTAATGCAACTAGTTATAACTTTTCACTCTTTTGAAGTGAGGTTTGTTAGAAGACAACCCTGTTAAAGGTTACAAAACAGACTATTAGGTGTGACCATATTAAAGGATTTAAATCACCCTGTTAGGACTTAACTTGTTAGAGGCCTTAAGACACTTCAATTTTGCAATGCCACCTACTTAGAAGATTTACAAATTGACTATTAATTTAACTCTGTTAAGAGACTTCTTCACTTCCATGATTGTTAGAGAGTAACAATGATTGAGTTGATTTCTGAAGCAACTAGATTGAAGATTTAGATCACTATTCTAGCTTATCCCCTATATCATCTTTGATCAAAATATTATTTGTGCTCCTTGGTGTAAGAATTTTCCTTAGGGGAAAATACACCCAAGACCAAGAAGCACAATAACAAGTAGAAATAAACCAAAGGAGTTTGAGTAGAATAATGATATGATATTTGGAATTGATTGTATAGTACACTAAAGGAGCCTATATATAAAGGCCTCTATGATGCATCTACAATTCCTAGGAGTTAGCAACATGATATGTCTTACAACCAAGCACATGTCCACTAGGTGTGGGTTATCCTTCATTAAGCACATGAATTAGTGTGATGATGAGAGGATAAGCCTAAAAAGGTGTAGCATGTACAATTATGCTATAGACACCATGTACTAAAATAATAGTGCAAACAACTGTGTTTTCTACATGATGACTTAGTTATTTATGCAAACTCCAATGTTGTAGACACCATGTGCTAAATTAGAGTTGCTTATTCCAGTGTTGTCAACAAGAAAACTCATATGAGTATGCAAAATCTTAGGTGTCTAACCTAAGAAATAATAAAATAATGCATTTATCCTAAGTAAACTTAAGTACCTAAGCTTACAAAAGCTACAATGAAATGCATAATGGGTCATGGCTACTAGGCCATGTCAAGTACCCAAGTACAAATGTAATGTTGAAATGCATGAAATCTCTCTGTAAATGGGGAAAGAGAAAAAACCTAATGGGAAAAAACCCTCACCCAAAAAGAGAGATATGTGAAATAGAGAAGAGAAGGATCATGTGACCCCCTTGGTGAAAAATCCCTCACCCCTAAGAGATCTTAGAAATGAATATACTTGACCTCTGTGAAGGGGTTGGTGAAGATGTTGGCTACCTATTACTCAGTATGACAATACTATAGTGTGATGACCTACTCATGGATCAACTCTCTATTTTAGTGCATATGAACCTCAATATGTTTTGTCTTTTGATGCTGAACTGGATGTTTCAAGATCTCAATAGCACTTGGGTTATCACAATGGATGACTGTGGGTTAGGGTAGATCAAATCCAAACTCCTTTAGAATTTTCTATAGCTAAATAGCCTATGTTGCTACATTCACAGCTCCTCAATACTCAACCTTAGTTGATAAAAGAGTAATGGTGTTTTTATTTTTACTCTAATGAAAAATGGGGTTGGAAACAAGATGAAACAAATATCCTGAAGTAGACTTCTGAGAATCAATATCTCATACATAGTTAGAGTCTATGTATCCCACTAACTAAACACTTGTACTAGGTGCATAGTGTATCTCATGTGTATGTGTACCTTGGATGTAATGTAGGATATTTTTGGCTACCTTCCAATGAAGTTCATGTGGTTCTTTCATGAAGTGAGAAACCATGCCAATTGCAAATGAGATGTCACGCGTGTCTATGTCAGGTAGATAAGGCTTCCAACCAATTCTCTATAGAAAGTTGCATGAAAAAGTGGGGTGGACCACTTTGTTTCTAACTTAACACCTAAAAGGAATCGGGTGGATGCAACCTTGCAGTCACTCATGTGAAACTAACCTAGAAGATCAAGAGAATACTTGTGTTGTGATAGTGTGATCCCTAATGAAGAGTAATGTATCTCTATTCCAAGGAAATAGTGAAGTAGACCCAAGTCTATCATCAAAAACATGTCCTACAAAGTAGCCTTGACATTTTCAATGATGGATGGAATACTTACTATAATGATCAAGTCATCCACATAAAGTACAAGGATCAAATGTGAATCATCCATCTGAAGAATGTAGACATTTAGATTAGAATGACATCGGGTGAAGCCTTTGGAGAGAAGGAATGAGTTCATCTTGGAATACCAAGCTCTTGGAGCTTGTTTAAGTCCATAGATATAATTCTTCAATTTTCAAACCAAGGTAGCATCTAGAATGAATTCTTGCAGCTACTTCATATATATCTCCTCATATAGATCACCATTCAAAAATGCACTCTTCACATCCATCTAAAGAACACCCCATCTTTGAGTTGCTGCAATAGCTATTGTCAAATGAATGGAATTCATTTTTGCCACTTGTGCAAAGGTCTTAGTGTAATCAATGCATGGTACTTGAGAAAAAACTTTTGCAACAAGGTGAGCTTTATATTTGTCAACAATTATATTCACTACAAATTTGGTCTGATAGATCCACTTACATTGAACCAATTTTCTTCCCTTAGGAAGAGAGACCAACTCCCATGTATCATTTCCAATAAGAGAATTATAATTTTCCTCCATTGATCTACCCCATTCTAGAATACCTGATGCTTCTTCGAAGGATTGTGGATCTGAAGCAACTGCAATATAAGCATGTGGGAGTGAGTTGTGCTTATTGGAATTAACAAGTGGGAAGATACACTTTTCAGAGGGGGGGTGAATCAAAAGTATCTAAATTTAACCTCTAAAATCTTTTAGCTAAAAACATTATCATGCATCTAATCCATCTAATAAACATAAAAATAAAGACATGCATGAAAACACATAACACAAGATTTGGTAACCCATAAACCCTCCAAAAATGAGAAGGTAAAACTGGGGTGTGAATGACACCCACAAAATATCACTACAACAATCTATAACTATTCAAGGTTACAATGTTTGACCACTTCCAATGGTCTACCCTATGAAAGCCTTGTCATGTTAAAGACTTTACACCCTATTAAAAGTGACATGGTTAAAGATTTCACTACCCTACTAAAAGTAGGCTTGGTTAAAGGACTTTAGTACATTCACTTAAAATGCCACCCTGTTAAAGGATTTAAAAATGGTTGTTAGGACAACCTAAGTCCATAGGGTTTCCATTATCTAATATAATTGCTAGAGAGTATTAGAAACTCTTTGACCTGATAGCTTTGTAATCTTCAATTTTTGATTCTAGATCCCTATTTTTCTCTTATTGATCTTATCATTTCTTCATCTGATATGTCACTCTACGATATTTTGATAATTTTCTCTTCAATAATTGAATGCTACAATGTTTCTCTATTCCTCTAAGTCTTTTCACACTTCCGTCTGACTTTTGCTATAGTTCATCCATGCATACAATGGGTTTTCATCCTCCTTTTAAAGATTTTGAAGACTTAGGGTTAGGTATGAATCTATGATCCATATTCATTCTTCATTTCCTGCTCAATTCATGCACTTTTCTTATTGGCTGCATGTTGATTGCATAGGTAATATAAAAGATTCATTCTTATCTTTAATTTCCTTTGAAATTCATCTATGTCAGCTCCAAAAATGGTTTACATCTGAGTTTTTGAAGGCACAAACTCATATGTTGATTCTATGTTACTTGGCTCATACTATTTGCTAATTCTTGACACATATAGGAAAATTAGCTCACTTAGCTTCTATAGTGATTATGTTCCACTTGGCAACTATAGTGACTCAACACCTTATACTTTTCTTGGCACTTGAGCTTCACTCACTACCTATTGAATTTATTGGCCTGGCACACACTATAGCTCACCATCAATTGCTTACTCAGCATCTATACATATTTTACTCGGCATGTATTACTAGCTCGACATGAACTTAGTAAACATCTTAAGTGTGTTGACACAAAATAATCAAAACCAATCTTAGATTCAACAATCTCTCCCTTTGACATGAGTGTCAAAAACACTTAGCAGTATATCAAAGTCTATTCTCTTTGAGTAAAATATGCATATAGTTTGAGATATATAAAAAATTTCAAAACTTCTAAATTTTTTGTAAAAACTATATATACCTCAAAATTTTTGTAACTCCCTCTAAGCTGATGTGACATTACCATTCCTGTAATCAAAACTCTTGTACTAAATTTGTCTCATGTTGATGTATCTGATACTCTTTGCCTTATTTGCCTTTATATCTGTATACCCTATTTCTACTTCCTGTACTCTGTATCTATGTTATCTTCCATTCTTATTTACAACTCCCCCAAAATATTATATCTCCCTCTTAATTATTTCTCTCCCTTAACTATATCTTCCCCTTTTTGAGACTTATGTCAAAGGGTTCTAAGGATTAAGACCATATTTTGCAAAAAATGTTTTATTTACCTCCATGATCATCTTGAGAGAAGCATCCCATTTATTCAAGGCTATCTCCAATGACTTATGTTGGATTGTTGTCTCTACTGCAAGATGAAGAAGGCCTTCTAAAATAGAAAGTTTTGGGCCTTTCTTTATTATATTTTCTACATAGGCCTGCTCCTTATGAAGTACTTCTAGATGTGAAGTTATGGAGGATTGAATCTACATCAATTTTGGCTTAACGTTGGCTTCCTCTACTGTCAACATAGCTAGTTCTTTCTGTGTGTGCAGTGTTTGGGGAAAATACTTCTCACACTGAGCTAGATCTTTTGGGAGTTGAGTGCTAGAAATCTTTAGATTTCACTCCAAGCTTATTATCTTTTGTGTTGTTTCTTGTGCAAAATATGAGAAATCACACAACTTTTTGTATAGTAAGAATACATTCTCAAGTACATTTTTCACCTTTTCAATTTCCTTCACCACTTAAACCTATGAAAGTGCTATTTCACTTGATATCTTCTCATTCACTTTCATCTAAAATTTATTTTCTGACCATTCCAATAATTTAACATTTTTTTCTAGGTCCTCATTCTTTACCTAGTCCACAACGTTGGATAATTGCTCGATTATTGGCTAAGTCTCATCAAGTACTTGCAAGCTAAATGCATCAAGAAATATTTCTCTGATCTCTACTAGTTCTTGCTTGTGCCTATACTCATCTCTAAGTATCTCTTGCCTCTTTCTCCATTCTAGTGCCTCTTGTACTTCATTTATCTACTATAGGTTCATGGTTCTTGAGTCATAGCTTGGTATGACTATTTCTTCATCAAGTGCAGGGTCTCTATAGTGAAGTACCCTTGCAACCTTGGTAGTGCTCGAGCCTAGTGTTGATATCTATAATAGGACTGCATCAGTGTTTGACTTCTTCTGAGGAGTCCTTGAGGTAGGCAAGTTTACCAACATTTGTATTGATTCCTACTCCTTAGGGGTTTTCTCCACTTCTTGGTCCTCTCCTCTGCTACCTTGATCAATGATGAAAATTTGTGGAGGTGCACCTTGGGTTTGTGTCGCAGGAACATCTTGTCCTATTTGTTCCTTTGTTTCCTCCTCAATAGTTGTTGTAGAATCAACCTTAGAAATTTTTTCTTGTACCTCTTTCACTTTAGGTTGCTCTGTTGTAGCTATGAGGGGTTGTGTAGACTATTCTTGTGTGATTTCCTTCTCCATTTTTATTTTTGCTATAGCTTTATGCAACTCATCAACACTCACTAATACTAGGTTTGTACAAAGTTGTTCTTGAAGTGTTGATTAGTGAAGGATCTTCTTAAGATCCACTATAGTTAAATGATTTATGTTTTGAGCTGAAGTTTTAGGAACATCTTCTATTATTACTATATCTATAGGTGTTGTGTGTGGAAGGCTTGGTGATGGTAGTTGGGTGTCTTGGACACTCTGTTGTTTGTGTTGCTCTTCAGTGGTTGCCTCTTCACCATGTGTTTCCACTATCTCTTTTGTTGTTTATTTTTCTCCTTCATCCTTCTCTTTCTCTCTTTCTTCCTCTTTCTCATTATCTTCCTCCTCTTCATCATTCCTACCCTCAAATGGGTCATCTTGTCCTTCCCTTACTGTTGTCAAACCATATATTAATTTCCACATTTGTGTGGATTTGTTAACAACTTCTTCAATTTTATTCTGCAAGATGTTGAAGGCTCTATATTTTGGTGCAAACTTGCTCCCATGTTTTTTATTCACCTTAATTATTTGACCTTTAGTCAAATCTAGTATTACTTGTGCTAATGTGGATTCTCTTATTTCTTTTTCCTTTTTAAAAAAATAATGCGTCTTGTTTTCAACAATTTCATATAACTCCTTGGGCATTGTATTGTCTAATTCAAGAGGAATGTACTTGAATTTTTCCATCATGGCATATACTAGTTCTTCAACTATATTCTGATCTTCTCTACTTATTTTATTAAAAACAATATTTTTCAATTCAGAAAAATCTGCATTCTTCCTAGCATTATCACAAACTATATCAATATTTGACTTAGTAGCATGGCTTACCACTCTAAATTGGCTAATATCTTCAGATCCTATCCTTTCCCCATAATCTAACTCTAGTTGTGCAACATATCTTCTATTTGGTTTCTTCTACATAGGAATAGTTAGCTTATTAGCCTTCTTCTTCTCTTTATCTTGCTCCCTAGCCCTTTCAGTTGAGGCTCTTGTGGTGGCTCTTGTTCCTAGTATAGTTGGCTTGGGTTGGGTTGGCTTTGCAACCTTCTTTGCTTTAGGCTAGGTTATAGGCTTAGCTTTGGCCTTTCTCTTCTTGGGCTCAACTTGAGCTAGTGCTTCCTTAGCATCTTCTTCCTTGGCACCTTCTTCCTTTTCTTCATCATCACCTAAGCCTTGTGCCAATGCAAGAGGTTGATGTTCCTCTTCATCATCATCATCATCATCCTCTTCTTCTTTTGTTGTGCCTTCCCCAAATTTTTCTTTCAGCTTATTAACAAGCTTGTCTTTCTTCTTCAAAGTGGAGGTAGTCTTCAACTCCATATCCACTTTGGACCTCACAACATCATATGTTCCAAAAGGTGGTGCATCCTTTTCAATTTCCTCTGTAAGTAATCTTGTGATTACTAATGATGCTTCATCAATATTTAGCTCATATCCTAATGGTCTTAGCAATCTAACTCTTGGAACTGCTACTTGGATATAAGTATGATCAATATCAACTAAGAAGCAAATATCATTGATGTGCTATTCCACTAGGGAAACTAGTATCCTTAGTCTTTGTTTCATGGATTTCTTGAAATCTTCAAAGTAACTGATCATTAGAGAGTCAAAGTTGTCTCCCATTTGCTCAATGTACTCATTGATTTGAGTAATAGCTGACTAATTTGATTTCCAATTTACTTTACAAAAGAGGGAAATTCTTCCAGAAGATAGAAAAATATATAGATCAAAACTGATCCAAACTTACACTGAGCACCTTTTGATCTTCTTGTTGCTTCCAAATTCTCCATGATTTGTTGTAATAGCAATTCTACTAGATCATATGTATGTTCCTTCTTGACAATTTTGTAGGCCACATCCACAGCAATGCACATAACACTATTCAATTTGCTTGATTGATAGAACTTGTGAGATATAACTCTTACTGCAAAGTCCAGAAGGGGGTCTGTGATTGTATCAATAGTCATGCCCCTTTTGTTCCATTTTTCCTTGGTGCTCTTTTCAATAGCTTCCTTAAAATCACTTCACAAGGTCTTGTACTGATCTAGGGTTGGAAAACTTGTAACCCTATGCATGATTCTCATTGTTAACTTGTTAGGTCCTCCTTCTAACCATAAATAATCATTATGTATTTTTCTTAGGACAATACTTATCAATTCAATTCTAAAAACTGTTGTGAAAACTAGGGCACGGGTTAAGCCCTTTCTTTCAACTATTTGAAATTCTTCCTTTAACACTCCATTTTCACATAGTTTATCATATGCTTGATGAATATCCATGTCTCCTACTACTCCTACCATGCAATTGTAACATTTCCTAATATGTTGCACCATCACAACTTTGGGCAAAATAATGGATAGTGCACTAACAGGGTCATTCTTATATGCAACTTCTAGAATTAGCCTAAAATCTAGTTGTTTGACCTCGTTGCTAACTAACTAAACCTCAAAATCTTCCTTTTCCTTTGGGTTTTTAGAACTTGAGGTCATATTGCAAATCTAGGGTTTCAAAAGATTTTAAACTTTATAACTAAGCAACTCAGCACTTGAGGAATACCTTAGATTGATGAAAAAAATGCTTGATCTTTGTCAAAATCTATGCAAAAGCTTCATTTTCTAGTTTTCAATCACTTCTATTCTCTTCTTGATAATGCTATGAATTCAAATGATGAGAAATAATTGAAAATTTGACCTTATACTCTTCAAAACATATCATTAAATTCTTAGTGCATATACATCTATACACTTGGCTCCTTAAAGATTTTGGCATATCTTAGCTTCCATTGGCTTTCCATCACTTGGCTCCAACTAGATTTCCTCTTTACTCAGCTTCCATTTTCAATCACTTGGCTCCTACTAGCAACTCAGTACATATAGATAATTCACTAAGCATCTAAGGACAACTTGGCAACACTAGTGAAAACTTGAATTTCAACTTTGCATCTCTAATCATGTTGATCTCTTCTTTTTTGTACTATCTTATTTAAGAATTGATGTATGATAAAGCTTAGAAAATTAGTCCCTCATTCCTTCTATCTTCTTAGTTTGATGAAGTGTGATCACTTGACCTATTAGGTGAAGTGATACCTTCATTTGATGAGCTACACTCATCTTTCTTCTTCCATGCCTTATTCATTTCTCCTTTGATGTGTTCAACATCTACCTTCTCTTTTCCTTTTTTGACTTCTAACTTGGGTGCCTTTGACCTTGTTGGGAAATTCCTACTGATATGACCAATCTTCAAGCAACTAAAATGTGTGGTTTGACTCAACCATCTACTGTAGTTTCCTCTAATAATGTGTCCTTATGCAATTTTCATTAATGTGTCCATATTCTTGATAGTAATGACAACTATATCTGGAGTTGTAACCCCAATTGTAGTGATGTTCATGGTTGTTTCCCTTTGCAAGCTGATTAGGTGTCCATTTAGGTTTTGATCTACACTCAAAAGCTCTATTTCCATACTTTTTGCAATTGTAGCAATGACCTTCAAATTTTTGTGTTCTGATGGTCCTAGTCATGCAATTATGTGCTTGATGTCCTTCTTTTTTGTACTTATGAAAAGAGCTTGCATTTTTAGGTTTTTCATGTTGATGGAAATTCTTACTCTTGCATAAATTAGAGGTATGTCCCCTTTTACCATAGAAATGACAAGTAGGTTTAGTGTACTTGTCTTTGTTACTCCTTTCTTCAGCAGTCTTGGATGACTCTCCTTGTTCAGTGTTGACATAACCAAGTCCTAAAGCGTCATTGTTGGACCTAGCTGATTTCAATAGCTATTCAAAGTACTTGATGAGCTCATTAGGTTTTTTTAATTTCTTTGCAATCACCTTTTCTCTTTTCAAGTCATTTTTTAGTTGATCATTTTGCATCTTCAGTGTGGAGATCTCAATATCCTTGACATTTAGTTCATTATGTGCATTCATCATTTGGCTTAGGGTGTCTAGCTGTATGTTGGAAATTCTTTCAAACTCAATTGCCTTTTCCTCTAGTCTATTGGTAACATTTCTCTTGTCATCTTCTATCATGACTTTTTCTTCAATTTCTCTTTTCTTCTATTCAGTGACTTCACAAAGCATTATGGCTTGTGATTCTTGTTCAATCTTCAAAATTCTAATTTCTTCTACTTGAGCTTTATTCTTCTCCATCAGGTCTACTATTGTTGCATCAAACTCTTTAGAATCTACATTTGAAAATAGATTTGAGATGGAAATCTCCTTGTACTATGTGTCAATCTTAGCTATGGCAATGTCTCTTCTTCTTTTTAAAGATTTTTGTAGTTCCTCTCTAGCTTCCTCCAAAGCATATAAAGCAAGTTGTATATCAATTTCTTGATTCCCTATGATCTTCCCAAGTTTGTAGACTTCCATTTTCTAGATCTTTTCTCCAAGCTATAAGGCTCCTTCTTGAGAGAACCGAGCTCTAATAGCAATTGTTGGAATAAACAAGTGGGAGGATACACTTTTGAGAGAGGGGGGTGAATTAGAAGTATCTAAATTTAACCTCTAAAACCTTTTAGCTAAAAACATTCACATGCATCTAATCCATCTAATAAACATAAAAATAAAGACATGTATGAAAATAGATAACACAATATTTGGTAACCCAGAAACCCTTCAAAAATGAGAAGATAAAACTAGGGTGGCGATGACACCAACAAAATATCACTACAACAATGTGTAACTATTCAAGGTTACAATGTTTGACCACTTCCAATGGTCTACCCTATGAAAGGCCTATCTTGTTAAAGACTTTACACCCTATTAAAAGCAATTTGGTTAAAGGATTTCATTACTCTGCTAAAAGTAGGCCTAGCTAAAGGACTTCAGTACATTCACTTGGAATTCGACCCTGTTAAAGGATTTACAAATGGTTATTAGGCCACCCTAAGTCCATAAGGTTTCCATTATCTAATACAATTGCTAGAAAGTATTAGAAAGTCTTTGACTTGATAGCTTTACAATCTTCAATTATTGATTCTAGATCCTTATTCTACTCTTACTGATCTAATCCTTGCTTGATCTAATATGTCACTCTATGATATTCTGATACTCTATTCTTCGATAACTAAATGTTGCAATGCTACATTGTTCCTCTACGTCTTTTCACACTTCCGTTTGAATTTTTCTATAGTTCAACCATACACTTTACTCATCCATGTATACAATGGGGTTTCATCATCCTTTTAAAGATTTCAAAGACTTAGGGTTAGTTATGAATCTATGACCCATATTCATTCTTCATTTCCCACTCAATTCATGTACTTTTCTTAATGGTTGCATACCTTCTCCATTTTTCTTATTGGATACATGCTAATTGCATAGGTAATATAAAAGATTCATTCTTATCTTCAATATCCTTCAAAATTCATCTATGTAGGCTCCAAAAATGGTTTACATCTGAGTTTATAAAAGCACAAACTCATATGCTGATTCTGTGTTACTCGAATCATACTATTTTCTAATTCTTGACACATATAGGAAAATTGGTTCACTTAGCTTCTATAGTGATTTTGTTCCACTCAGCATCTATAGCGACTCAACACCTTATACTTTTCTCAGAACTTGAACTTCACTCGACACCTGAAGTTCACTCGACACCTATTGAATTTATTGGCTTGGCACACACTGTATCTCGGCATCAACTATTTAATTGACATCGATACATATCTTACTCGGTATGTGTGACTAGTTAGGCATACACTTAGTAAACATCTTAAGTGTGTTGACACGAAATAGTCAAAACCAGTCTTAGATTCAATAGTATTGTGATATTGTCCTCCTTGAATCTGAAGGATTCCCTACCAATGGTCCTACAACATCCAATGCCTGCTTAGCCCATCTAGGTCTAGTGGAAGAAGATGTAGTGGGAGTACCCTCAACTTCAATTGGCTAATGCCTCTATGATGGTCGGGGGTGAACATCTTCCAAGTCATTATTATCACTATCACTCTTTTTAATGAAGGAGGAAGAAGGAGGAGTTGAAGAAGAAAATCATGGACAACTTTGTTTAGAATGTACACCCCTCTCATAGAATATGTCATGTGTCTTTGGATCCATTAACGTGTAGGCTTTATGTGAGTCTTCATAGCCAACAAAAATACAAGGTTTTCTTTGAGATTCTAATGCCTTGCATTTTTTTGGAGGTATTCTTACCCATTCTAGATAACCAAAGATTCTGAAGTGCTTAACCATAGGTTTCCTACTAATCCATGCTTCAAAAGGAGTTACACCATCCAAAGCTTTGTGAGGACTCCTATTCTATATATAGTTAGCACAATTCATAGCTTCTTCCCAAAAGACTTGATCAAGAGACTTGTTTTGTAGCATTCAAGTGGTCATCTCTTTGAGAGTTCTATTTTTCCTTTCAGAAACACCATTTTTCTATGGCATATATCGTAGTGAATGATGAAGTTCAATACCCTCTTAAGTGCAAAAGTCTATTAGTCTTGTGTTTACATACTCCCCTCCATTATTTGTGCGAAGAACTTTGGTGAATTTCTCTAACTACTTTTCCACTTGAGCTTTGAAGCTTAGAATTTTTTCATACACTTCACTCTTGTGAGCCACGAAGAAAACCCAAGTAATGAGAGAGTAGTAATCTATGAAGGTGAGTGCATAGCATGACTTGCCAAATGATGGCACTAGAAATGGTCCTACCACATCACTATGAACTAATTCAAGAATGCATTGTGCTATCCAAGAATTCCCCTTTTCATACAACATTTTTGGATGTTTCCCAAGTGAGAAACCTGAACAAACACCTTCTAAAAACTAAATTTGAGGTAGACCATCGACCATTTTCTTGTTGATAAGTTGATAAAGATATGTGTAGTTGAGATGTCTAAATCTCTCATGCCATAGTTTACTTTCTACATTTGAATGTAATAACAAGGCTTGTGCATTTGATTTTGGCACAAAGGAGGAGAAAGTGTAAAGCCTTGTATCATGATTAGCTTGACCAATTTCAATCATGGAGTCATCCTCAATGCTTTTCACTACAACTAAATCTGGAAGAAATTCCACTTTATTTCCACCTCCATAGTGAGTCATTTGGTAGACTGAAAGAAGATTAGAGGTAAGGTTAGGAACATAAAGAACATCCTTGAACATTCCATTGTTCATCTCAACTTCACCTTTACCTTCAACTTCCACCTTAGTATCATCACCTACAAAGATGTGTGGTACCTTTGAATGTGTCATGGAAGAAAAATCTTGCTTTGATGTACCCATATGATTTGTTGCACCTGAATTAATGATCCATTCTCCCTGACTAACAATGTTTGTGAGTAAAGCATGCCCTTTGCCCTTAGAATCTAAGGATGAATTTCCTTTTTCCTTATAACCATTAGACACTGGAACATTGTGTTTCTTCATGATGTGCTTCAACTCATCAATCTCCTTGTGATAATACTGATGTTCTTCATGACCCATCTTTTTATAATAAGCACACTTTTTCTTCTCCTGATTAGAGTGCCCCTTGCTATTTGTATTTGAGTAAGACATGCCTTGTTGATTAGATGTTGGTGTTGCCTTTTTGGTATCCTCTTATTTTTTGTTCTTCCACTTCTTCTTGCCCTTTCCTTTATTTGGAGTTTGAGTCACTAAATTTTGAGAACCCTTATTATTAGCCACCAATGCCTTAGACTTAGACAACTAGATAATTTCCATTGATTGCAACTTCTTTTCTTCATCGTCCAATAGTTGAGCATAACCATCAAAAGTGACTTTTTGATAGGTAGCCCCTAATGTAGTCTTGGTGCTATTGTAAGAAGAAAAAAATGTGGAGTACTTAGATGGTAGCTTATTATGAATGAGATATATTAACTTGTCATCTTTAATAGGACTACCAAAATCATCAAGCTTTGTTCTTAATTCATTCAAATTAATGATGAAATCCTATATAGAATAAAATGTCTTAGGATCTAGGGAGACAAGCTAATCTTCAATTTTATAAACATCCTCCTCAAACACTTTACCATATAGGTTTTTGAGGGCATCCCATGCTTCCTTGGATGTCTTATACTTCTAGGTCTTGTAGAAGATCTTTTATTCAACGCCCATCATAATATCACCTAGGGCTTTCTTATCTATCATTTCCAAAGCACTAATATCACTCTTAGATACTTCATCACCTATTGGTTTAGGAAGGGTACCATCTACACATTGCAAAACTTCATTATGCATTAATTGACACCACATTTTAATAAACCATGTGGCATAGTTATGTGGTGTTAATATTGGAAACTTAAGATTTCCCATGATGCAAGAAATGAAAGATAATAGCAGGAAAAGAGGAACACAACACCAAGAGACACCCCCCTTTTCACTCAATCAAGAAACCCCCCCAAATGAAAGATTGTGTCACTTAGTGTGATTACAATAGCCACTTGCCAATTTTGGCCTTAGTGCTCTTTTGATTTTCTATTTACAACCTCCTTTTGGAGTTCAAATCTAAAATTAAGCAATGTACAACAATTTTGAAGTAATACAAAGCAAAGAAAGGACCTATTTTTGAAAGTGATATTTTTGTCCATACAAGCCTATAATTTGATTGTAGACCTAAAAAGTAGAAAAAAAATTATGCACTTTCAAAAAATTAGAACCTGATTTGGAGTTTAGATGAGCCCTTATGATGTATTTGAAGTTGCAAAATGTAGGATTGGATAGGTATAGTCACCAAAAACTACAATTTCTGACAAATCTGTGCACCGAAACTAGAAAAGAACTACATCACTAAAAAATTTAGGAGACTCTACCCAAAAAAAAAAAATTGCACCTAATTTGGAGCTTGGATGACTAAAGTATGGCATCCCAAAGTTAGACTATCAAATCAAAAATGAATCTAGAGAGGGCTTTGATCAGCAAAATATGAGGTTAAATTTGATGGTCAAATGGTCTTTATTGCAGTTCAAATTTTTCTACAAATGACAATTAGAAAACTGTTAAATTTAGGCACATAAAATTGATGATGTCAACAAAAATGGGTCCCTTGGATGATGTCACTAATGATGTTAGTAGTATGCACTGTACAGACACTTGTTGAGTTAGATTGTATAGATCTAGTGACATGGCCAATGCTAATGTGTTGTATAGCGAGGTCCTTGCTATCTGCTAACTATGTATGGTAGTCACTAAGCTATCCATTGCATGTGTGGAGGAGGCACTTTTTGAAATGTGGACGGCTTTAACTACACCACATTGCAGCTATCATTTATGTCATGTGTTTTTTGGCATCACCTATGAATGTAGACATAGATGCTAATGAAATTTGGTTCCACCATCAAAGATTTTAGGGAAGCCAACAGCGAGGATCAGCGTCAAGTTTCTTTGGCTGGAAATCAAAGTTCCCTACCAGTAGTGTGGGATAAATATCCCACATTCATTGTGGGTGGGAACAACAATGTGTAAACAACACTAGATAGTGTTAAAAGAAACAAATGATGTGTGTTCTAGCTAGATTATGATTTGATATGTGTTTTATATTCTCATTGCGATGATATCTACATAATGCATAAAATGGTCTAGATGATTTGAATTGTGTGACACATCCATCAGACCAAACATAATGTTTATCAACATTTAAGTCTATTTCTTTCAAATAAGAAAAGAACATATTGAAGCAATGTTCTACATAGTAAATGCCATGTTCTTTATCATCACTTATACAAAAATGATATTCCTTTTTAATTACTCATGCTTGAACTGTACTTTGAAAACCATCCAAATCTAACTGTGCATGTCTATAACAAATATTTACCATAATAGTGACCTACTTGGAAAAGAAATTATTTGATTGAATTTCTTCCTAATGAACAAATGAATAGTTTTTGGCAAAATTAGCAACTAATACAAATGTTTCAAGTGGGAAATTATCTCTCAAATTTTGAAACTGTTGTGCTTGCCACTTTGCAAAAAATGCATGATGAATATAAGGTTGAATCAAAATTTTAAATCTGTCCATAAATGTTAGAATAGGTAACTCCTCTTCAACATATTCCAACCTTTTTGTCTCTTTCCCCAACTTTGTTTCATTCTTCACATACTTGTAACTTTTGCAATTCAATTTTTTTGTTACATCAATAATTTCAATTTTCAAAGGAAATAGAACCAATTCACCACATGTTTCACATAATCGTTTCATGCAATTTATTTGACAAGTTAGATCATCTATTTTGTCACATAGAATGGATGATATGAACTCACTTCTCCTACTACGAGGAGTAGCATGAAAACCATATGTGTCTTCTACAAAATTTTGAAATACCTGATAGTGGAGATCAAACTCAATATGATGATGAAAAAAACATGTTTCAAACACTTTGTTTGACCTCACAAAGTATGGCTTCAATTTTTCAAACAATGTTTGCCCAACTTTTACATTAGGTTGTTCACTACAAAATGACACATATAACTCATGCTGTGTTTTCTCCAATCAATTTTTTGTATGATGTTCATATTGTCCAGATGCAATCCTATGCCTGATAATGTATCTCTACTATTTGATGAAGGACAAGTTATCAATCCAAAATTATATGACTAAATTTTTTTGATAATTCTTCAATCCTATCAGAACAAGGTGCTCTATACATGATTTCCCAATTTCCCTCCATATTACTATCATCCACAATTAATCTTCTCTTAACATATTCTATCATTATTTCCTACTAAAATCCATTTTAAACAAAATTGAAGATATTTGTCTATTTTGGGTCATATTCTTATTAACAATAGACATCAACATCACTTTTCCTACCACAGACTTATCTTTAGTTTGAGAGTGTTTTCCTATGTTTCTGAAACCTTTTTTAACATTTTCAATCACATCAGTTTGCATGTTAGAAAATATTCAATCACATTAATTTGCATGTTACAAAATCTTCTCTTCTTTAATGTTGTGTCTACACCTAACAATTTTAATGCTTCTTTCAACTTCTTTTGTGTAAGCAAAAGTGAAAGCAACTAAGCTTGTTCAAGTGTTTCAGTGTTATCAAATTTAGTCATAATCTCTCTTATCTTCTTCTTCATTGACCTTTTCTTAGACAAACTTAAGGGTTGAATAATAGCTGCAAGTCTTCTCAATTTATCCATATCCATTTTAAGTAAATGATCCAATTTTTTATGAGAAATACCATTCTTTATAGATTGGGCAATATTTAGAAGTTTGTCCATACTAGTTCTTGCACCTAACCTGACCCTTCTCTAACTTTTATTACTAGAATTTCTATAGGGAGTGATCTTGAGCCTTCTCCAACATTCAATTTTTGAGATTATGTAGTGAAAGATTCTAATTGTTCTCTGACTTCTATTATTTGAACCTTTGTAGGGAGTGATCTTGAACCTTCTTCAACATTCATTGTTCTAGTTTCTGTAGGGAGTGTCCTTGACCTTTCTCCCATATGCATGTCCTCTACTTCTATTGAACCTTCTTCAACATTTCCTTCACCTTGTTGATTGTCTACAACAAATTTATAAATAAATCAAATTAGATAAAAAAAATAAGATTGAAACATAATTAAATTTAAGACCATAAAAAAAATTAACATATAAAATTACATACTTTGTTTAATTTGATGATAACATGCAACAGTCTTCTGAAGATTTCTTTGTTCTACATCGTCAGATCTCTTCCTTGCATATCTTTTTTGCCTTCCTTTCTTTTTTCCAATTATAAAATCACAAAAAAAAATTACCCCTTGCCTCAAGATAAAGTTCGTAAAATAACTATATAAACATGTTACTTGGTACAACTTCATAGTATTTTAAAACTGACCTATATGATGGTGACATCAGCATATTTCGACTGTTTGCATGAACATAAACAATGTGATATGTTCATGCGAACATATTAAATTGAGTTTATGGCTATGAAAAAACTTAAGTGTGCATGTTCACTGCGAACACATATTTGTAAAGAACACTATGTTTGCTGTGAACATGTCAAATTACAAAATTTTGACCCTCTTTTTTGAAAAAAACTAAAATTGGCTATTTTGACACTCAAAATTGAAAACGATTGATCTCCTACTATAAAATTAAAAATACCAATTTGTGCTACTCAGAGCAAGCTTTCCAATGACTATAATTGTAATACATATTATATTTATTAAGACTTTCAAATGTGAGTTTAACTCATTATAGGTTCATTACCAACTGAACATCAACTGACTTTGACACTTCGGAAAAGTTAGTAAATCAAGTCAAATTTTTTTTGAAAAAATCTAGAAAATAGGTTATTGAGATAGCTTTCTATTCAAAAGAAAAAATTAGATTTATAATAAATTGAGTTCAAGTTATCTGTGTCAAAATGAACATATATTTGAATTAAAATTGGTGTCACTTCAAAACTTCATAAAGTATACAATATTCAACCAAATTGAATCAAACTAAATGCATGATCTAGATATTGATGTTACAAATCTAATGCCAAAAGAATTACCTCATTATCTTTTCTAGAAAAAAAAGTTGTGTTTCAAACAAACTATTACTTTTTGAAAATATTGAATTTTAACATGTACCACTTTTTAGAGGAGAAGAAAAAATTGACGTAAATATTTTTTTTTTAAAAAAGTTGTGTGTGTCAAATAGACTATCACTTTTTAAAAATATTAAATTTTAACATGTACCACTTTTTAGAGAAGAAGAAAAAATTGACATAAATAATTTTTTTTAAAATTAAAAAATATGGTTACAAAGTAGGAACAGAGTACTACAAATCACTAGTTTATGTCATCTTGAAATTATTCATAGTTTTAAAGTTGTAGTCACTCAAACATGAGGTTTGTTTCAAAAATATTTATTTCAGTGTCAAAATTGGTCAAAAAGTGGAATCCATTATTATGGGATCACCTTGATGGTTGTCATAGATGTCAAAAAAATTATGATGCATGCCTGTAGTAGGAAATGTGCCAAAATTTGGAGGTCGGCACTTGGAATTTGTGGAATATTCTATTGGATATCCTCTGTAGGGGTTGAGGTTTGACTGCCTGGTTCTTGCAAAAAAAATTCTCTACAGGCCCTACTGGCCTAAAATATTTCTAAAAAATGCCTAAAATTTGTAAAGAAAAATAAAATTTAGATTTGAAACAAAAAAAAATTGTAGATCTAATAGATCATACCAGATTTGCAAATTGGGCCTTCGGGTACCAGTTTGCAAAAAAAATTGCCTCAAATTTGACAATTGCCCAATATAGGCATATTTATAGTCAATTTTCACCAAATCAATGCTCTGAACACAATGGTGAGGTCCTCTTTGGCTTTGGAGACTCCCAATATTTTTGGATACTCTGGATCTAGGTCAAGGTGTCCTCAAAGAGGTGAAGCAAGATCCATCTCCAATGGCTATGAAATGATGCCCCTATGTCTCTGATAACATGTAAGAATTTTCCTTAGGGAAAAGTTCACCCAAGACCAAGAAGCACAATAGCAAGCACAAATAGACCAACAAAGTATGACTAGAATAATGATATGATATTCAAAATTGATTGTATGGTACACTAGAGGAGCCTGTATATAAAGGCCTCTATGATGCATCTAGAATGCCCATGACTTAGCAACATGATATGTCTTACAACTAGGCACATGTCCACTAGGTGTTGGTTATCCTCCATTAAGCACAAGAATTAGTGTGATGGTGAGAGGATAATCCTACAAAGGTGTAGCACATACAATTATGTTGTAGACACTATGTGCTAAAATAAGAGTGAGAACAACTATGTTTTCTACATGATGAATTAGTTGTTTATGCAAACTCCAGTGTTGTAGACACCATGTGCTAAATTAGAGTTGCTTACTCTAGTGTTGTCAACAAGACAACTCAGATGAGTATGCAAACTCCTAGGTGTCTAACCTAAGAAATAATAAAATAATGCATTTATCCTAAGTAAACTTAAGTAAAGTGTAAATAATAATTATTTACACTAACACTTGGATACTCTACTCTTAATTAGATATCCTTCTCTTTTCTCATTTTATCTTCTTCACTTCTTTCTCATTATCTAATGCACATCTTGACCTTTCACATATATGAAATCCAATTTCATGTTGGCTTGAATACCCCTTCAAAAAAAAAAATTCTATTGAGTTGGCTTGCATAAACCAAAAAATAAATAAAACTAATTTTTTGGAGATTGGATAAAACTAGGTCACTTGGTTACCATTGAGTTCCTTTGTAATTGACCTAAATCATTTTACATTGAACTCCTTTGGTAACTAGCCTACTAGAGTCCTCTAAACTTGGTTCCAACTTGTAGTACTTGGTAAGAGTCTAACATTTGTGTAACATCACTGCTAGTGTACAATTGAATAATTGTTATCAACACATCTACCATCTACAACTTCTAAAAAGGTTGGAACAACTCCTAACAAGGTTGGAATCTCCTAACAAGGATTCAAAGTCTCCTAACATAGACTCCTTATAGGGTCCATCCTCTAACAAGGAATATTTATATTAGTACATCATCTTGTGGGTACCATCCCCAGTAGAGTTTTCCCTTTGATCAAGGGTTTTCCTAGTTAACATTGTTTGAAATATAAGAGGAGTATTTGAGAGGGGAGGGGTGAATCAATTACTACAAAAATAAATCCTAGATCCCTTAGATCTTAGTACAAAATAACCTATGAAAACTTAACTCTATTGATGCTCAACAAACACACAAAAAATGAACTTAGCTTGATATCAAAGGTAGAGTTTTCTATCAAAGGAAGTACTAAGAGAGGAGGGGTGAATCAATTACTACAAAAATGGATCCTAGATCCCTTAGATGTCAGTACAAAATAACCTTTGAAAACTAAACTCTATTGATGCTCAGCAAACACACAAAAAATGTTGTAACTCGATAAACATTAATAATGCTCGGCAAATACTTAACATGAAAATCTTATGATATTATCTATTATTACTATTACTTTTAACTCTAGATGCAAACACATAAGAGGAATAGCGTAAATAAATTTGACGCGAAGATTTAATGCAAAAATTCAATTGGGGAAAACCACCAATTGCAACTAGTTACTAATTTCCACTCTTCTAAAGTGAGCCATGTTAGGAGCCAACCCTGTTAAACGTTGCAAAACACATGGTTAGGTGTGGCCCCATTAGAGGATTTAATCACCCTGTTAGGAGTAGCCTTGTTAGAGGTCTTTAAAAAATTCAATAGAAATGCTAGCTTGTTAGAGGATTTACAAATAGCTATTAAGCCAACTCTATTAAGAGATTTTGATCACTGCTACAATGGTTAAAGAGTATCATTTAGATGACTTGATTATAGATGCAACTGAATTGTTGATTATCGATCTCAATTCTGGCTTGTATACTTGATCCTTCTTGATCATATGTATCTTTTCAACTTTACAAGGATATTATGCTTATCCTTCTAATTCAATTCCTCTTAGCATTCAAATGCAATTGAATTGCTGATTATAGATCTCGATTATGGCTTGTATACTTGATCCCTCTTGATTGTATGTATATTTTCAACTTTACAAGGATATTCTTCTTCTTATCCTTCTAATTCACTTCCTCTTAGCATCATTAAATATACAATTATCTTCCATGCATTCACACAATTTTAATTCTCAAGTTGACCTTATATTTATATCTTTCATATTTTCAAGTCAACTAGAATATAACTTAGAATAATTAATATTCACCTCCTCAATCAGCTAGAACCAAAAAAAATTCAATTCAACTTAATATGCCAACACAAGAAAACCATCTGTTAGTTGACCCTTCTCAATATATACTAACTCAGAAATGATTTTCTTATGTTAACCAAGTGAAATCGATCAATACTACATTTTCAAAAAAATTGTTTTGTAACCGAGTGAGCTCAATTAACACTCAACTTTCTCAAGCCTTTCCTTTGATGCCCAAGTGAACTCAATAGATACTGTCTTCTAAACTAAGAAAAATCTAGAATGCTCAGCAGGCACAAAAAATTGTCTTCAATGCCTAAGTGAGCTCAGCATACAATGACTAGTAATGACACGACATTTTGTGTAACATCAAATACAATACACAATTAATCAATTGTTCTAACAAACATATATAGTGTTATTGTGAATAAGCATCTTGTCATGGTTTCTCAATATATTGCTCATATGGTTAAGTTTTCATAACATTGATAATAGTAATAATAGTTGGATAACTAATTCACACCACCTCTTATTTATATTGGTGGACTATATTTTCTAACAATTGAATGAAAAGCTTAACAACTTTGGGAGATCACTAGTAAGCTATTTGAAAAAAGAAATTCCTAAGTCTAACAAAGAAAATTTTGACACCCAAAAGATGGAGCTTCTTGGTGAGACATCAAAAATTTATAAAGAACTAAGCATTGAGTTCCAAGAACCATAATCCTTTTTTTGAATGCAAAAGAATAGAAGCACATGTAAAGACATTACTAGATCCAAAGAAGACAAGAAGATCAAGGAAGGTATTGATCTACTTATGAAAAGAGAGGCAAAAGGTATGAAAATTTTCATTTTCTATAAATGTAAAGAGTTTGGTCATTTTTCATCCAAATGTCCTAAGAGAGTAAGAAAAACTAGAAAGAATTTGTTGTCTGATGAAGATGAAGAATTTAAAGAAAGTGTGGGAAGATTTATGACTAATTGTGATAATGAGCTTGAATTGGTTAAAAAGAGGATGTAAAAGAAGAGATAGTTGGACCTAAGAGTACATATGAAACATGCAAAGATGATCATTAGATTCAAGAAATGAAGGAAGTATTGGTTTAGATTATGAAGAATGACAAATGGGAATTAGTTACAAGACCTAAAGACAAGAATGTTATTGGAACCAAATAGACATTCAAAACAAGATGAATGAATAAGGAGAAGTTGTATGAAACAAGGCTAGACTTGTATGCAAAGGTTATTTGTAGCAAGAAGGAAGAGACTATGAAGAAACGTATGCCCTTGTAGCTAGAATGGAATTAGTGAGAATGTTCTTGGCTTATGAAGAAAATAATAAGTTTAAAGTGTATCACATGGATGTTAAATTAGCCCTTCTGAATAGAGAACTTGAAGAAGAAGTATACATTGAGCAGTCTAAAGGTTTCCCTCTGAAAGAAGAAAAAGATATGGTATGTAGATTGAATAAAGCTCTATATCATCTAAAGCAAGCACCAAGAACTTGATATGCAAGGCTAGACAAGTATTTGGAAAAACTTGGATTTGCTAAAGGAATGGAAGACAATAACTTTTACTTGAATGTAATTGAGAATGGTTTGCTAATAATATTAATAATTTTTGATGACATAATATTTGGAGGCAATGATGAAGAAAGCAATCAAGTTTTTGAAGAAATGAAGAATGAGTTTGAAATGAGCATGATAGGAGAGATGAAATTTTTTCTAGGTTTGAATATTGTATAAAATAGTGATGGCATTTTCATTTCACAAGTGAAGTATTTAAAAGACTTGTTGGAAAGATTTGGCTTGGAAATTTGTAAGCCTATTGATACACCAATGATAACTGGTCACAAGTTATCTAGAAAAGATGAGACACCTACAATTGAGTAGAAGAAGTACAAATCTATAATTGGAGGTTTCTAATATCTAACTCACACTAGACTAGAAATAGTAAACATAGTTGGAATTGTAGCTATAATTTAAGATGATCATAAAGTGTATCATTATGTAACAGTAAAGAGGATATTCAAATATTTGAAGGGAATATCTGATTATGGGATATGATATGATATATCAAGTGATTCCACTCTATGTTCTTATACTAATGTGGATTGGGTAGGCATTATGGATGATAGAAAAAGAACTAGTGGTGGAGCATTCTTTCTTGTAGGATGATTGGCTCCTTGGCTAAGCAAGAAACAAGATTTTATTTCATAGAGTATAAGTGAGGCAAAGAATGCAGCATCAACAAATAAGTATAATCAAGTTCTGTGAATGAAAAATATGTTGAAGGATATTAGGATAGAAATCTTAGACCCTATTATCATATATTGTGATAACACAAGTATAGTATGTATGTCTAAGAATCATGTATTGCATTCTAAGACTAAGCGTATATCTATCAAGTATCATGTTTTGAGAGAGAAGGTAGTAGATAAAGTAATTAGATTGGAACTCTATGCTAGTACTAAAGATCAAATTGAAGATATTTTTACAAAGCCCTCACCTAAGGATACATTTTATTACTTGAGAAGTATGCTTGGGGTTATTCCCCTACCTACTTTAGAGTAGATGATGTAGAGAGTGCATCAGTCTATTGGTATAGAGTACTATTGTTTGACTAGATTGAATTTTGATCCTTCCTATATGGGGGAGTATCTATGAGGAGAAGGTTCATTAAGGACTCTTGTTAATTATTCTTGAACAATATCTTTTGACACTTGAGTGGGTTAAATACTTAGAGTAGTTGATTGGCATAATGAGGTCTTTCTCATTTATGTCAATAGAGGAGATTTGTACATGAAAAAATCCTCTAGGTGAATGGGGGAGAGATAGTTTAATGGGGAGATATGAGCACACCCTTATACTTTATTACGGAGACTTAGAAATATTCATGTAAGAAGAAGGAATATCTCTATGGGGGAGATATGAAGCACGAGGAGTTATAATGTATGGGGGATAAGTTGAGATTTTTTAAGCATGTGAACAACTTATTCCAATCCAATTAAGATGCAAAACAAAGTAGTGTTCTATAGGATTTTAGATTTTTTTGATGAAGAGGATTTGAGAAGATGAGAACATCAGCAAGAACAATAGAGTGTCGTTTGGTATTCGTGGAACCTATATTTTGTCATCAATACCAATGGGGGAGATTTTTTGTATGAATGATGATGATATTCCTTTGGGGGAGTATCCTAAGCATTGGAGAGAATGTGGTAGCATTGACATGTTTCATTCATGACTATGTTGTCATTGATGTCAATATAGCATTGATTATGTGAAGAATGGAAGAGAACTAGATAGAGATCATCATCGTATGAAGAACACTTTAATGTTTAGGTAACATGAAGTTAAGGACATGTTCCACATTGTGTCCTAATCATGATGTTCAGGGCATATAACATAAGTTGAAGAGATATAGACAATATACATGATTTACAAAGAGCGGTGCAAAAATAGATTACATGAAAATGAATTTCTAATGATTTTATTTTATCAATCTTAATAGATATATAAATAGGACATGTGAAGTAATAAAATGACAAAGGATAGCTTGACAATGATGTTAGCAAGTGTACAAGTCCTAAAGTCACACATGTGAGAAATTGTCTAGACTATGAGCTGAATATGGCATGTGGTTGAGAAATAATTAATTATCTTATTGTGGTTCTATTATAACTAATTGAAAAAGCCACAAGGTGGTTTGAAGGAATTATTTTGAGGACTTCATATAAACGAAAGTGTTTTTCCATTTTTGTATGGTACAAGAGTATGCAAAGTTTCCAAGGAAGTGTCAACAAGAGCAGAGTGTTTGGTAAATGTGAGAGATCAAAGGAATTATTGGATGCAAATTTTGTGATTTGGTATCGAGATCAAAAGAAGAAGAGGTCCCATTGATAGGATAGAGAAATTGGAAGGCAAAGTATAGTTCAATTCTATTATTTTGTAAAGAATAATATAGAGATCATTTGGATAATGGGTCCATCTACCTTGTACAACTCCTAACTAGGTTGGCACAACTCTTAATAGTGACTCAAAGTCTCCTAACAAGGGTTGATATGTACTAAATGGTTTCATAGAATCCTAACACAATCCATCCTCTAACAAGGAATATTTCTATTAGTACATCATCTCATGGGTACCATCTCTACCATGGTTTTCCCTCTAATCAAGGGTTTCCCTAGTTAACATATCTGGTGTTATTGTGCATGATTATCTTGTTATGATTTCTGATTATATATCTCATATGGTAAAATTTTAATAAGGTTGATAAAGTGATAATAGTTGGATAGTTGATTCACCTCCCCCCACCCCCTTTTATTATATTGCTGGACTATATATTCTAATAGAAAATGTAACCATAAAGTAAGATATATCTTTGTATTTTCTATTTTATGATGGATACAATTTATCAATGCAACTATATGAATTCTTATTTTAACCAATTTTTTGAAAATCAAATAACAAAGATAGTCTCACAAGAGATTTTAAGAAAATTATTGAAAAGGAAATTCCTAACAGACGTAAGCCAAAGTAACTTCACATCTATGAATTAAATTATTGAAATGCGTTGGTAGGAAACCAATAAAATTAGGAGTAGGACTTGCTTAACTCAACTAATGCAAACATCAATCATAACTTCAATAAAAATTGAAAGTTGTTTCATGTTTCATCAAAGGGTAAGGCCACATAAAGTATGTCCACATGAGGAAAAATGCTATGCAAGAACAATAGTTATCCTTTCTCCAATTCATCATAATGGCAAAATTTGGTAACATAAGGCCAAAGAAAAAACTAAAAGAATGCAAAATTATACGAACAAAATAAAACCATTAGATCCATTATTATTCATGAACATTGATGGGGACACAACCCAAGAACAAAATGGAACCAAGCATAAAGGGAAAATTATATTAACTGAGAAAATAAGCTAGTACAAATAGTACAGAGAAAATAAAATTCAGAACATGCCCTAAGGGCTTACAATAGCATAAATCTGGAGAATATTTCTCCTTTTAGCACCTCCTCTCAAACTCCACTCCGAACTGCCTTTTACAATGCCAGAAATCTCCTTAAATAGACCCCAGAGGGTTAAGGACTAGGAGTACATTCTAGAAAGTGCTAGTAGGCATCCACCGACCAAATAGAAGGTTCTGAAAGCTGCATTAGAAGTCGGTGCAATTCTAGAAGAATCCAGAAACGGTAACCGAACTTTCGGGAGGCATAACTTTTGAACCTTAGCTCCGATTGAAGAACCGTTTACATTTTTGAAAAGCTCTCGAAGCACTCTATAGCCCTATGGACCAGCTTCACTCATCCCCCATTTTTTGGCCCTTTTTGAGGTCATTTAATGCCCCTAACCTGACTTCAAAGCATTCTTAGGGGGTCTCCAAAACCCGAAAAACTGTAATAACTTTCAAAGTGTGGGGCCTATTGACCTTATTCTTTTTATGGAATGCTCTAAATCATGATTAAATTCATCTGTCCAGTTCACACCTTCTAGTTTATCGAAATGATGGCCCAAATACATGCTCCTATTTTTTTGGGATTTTCAAACATACTGATAGTTGAACTATGAGAGTTGGAACCTTTATTTGAGCCAAATGGGTATCCAAAAATGTAAAGACATGAAATAGAAACTAAGTCTAAGTACATTTTCTTGGGTGACACAGGATTGCCCTTATACCTCTGGATGCTCCTGCATCAGACACCCAGGGTAGATTGAAAAGTGACCCTGTCACTTTATGGATGGTAGAAGAAATCCCAAATGGGAAACCTCAGCTGCTGAAATCCAAGTTGAGTCCTCGATTGGTCGTCCTTTCCATTTGACCAAATACTCTTCATACTGCCTATTTCTGGTATTCCTACCCACACGATGATCTAGAATGTCTTCTATCTCCTCCTTCTTAGAAGCAGGAATTGGACATGGCTCTAAAACCAGCTCCTCATCTGCACCATCATCATGATACTCTGTTAAATCTGCAATGTTGAAAATGGGAGAAATGTGAATACCATCTCGCAGCTCCACCTCATATGCATTTCCTGAGTTATGTTTCTTCAAAACTTTGCAAGGGCCAAATTTCTTCATTTTCAGCTTGTTGTAAGTACCAACTGGAAATCTTTCTTTTTGTAAGTGCACCATGACTAGATCCCCTACTTGGAATTCCTTATGTCTTCTCCTTTGATCAGCCCTAGCTTTATACACTTGATTCATCTTGATAATGGGTGCTTGAACCTCCTCATGTAGATGCTTGATGTGTTTAGCAAATTCCTCAACTTCAGCACTTGTTCTCTCCCCTTGTTCTATCTTCCTCAATTCTGGTGCAGTTCTTGGGCTATTCCCATATACAATTTGAAATGGTGATTTTCCAGTACTCCTATTTACAGAGTTATTATAAGAAAACTTTGCCTGTGGTAGAATCAAATCCCATCCCTTGGGCTTATCTCCAACTAAACATCTCAACAAATTGCCCAGACTTCTATTTACCACTTCTATTTGGCCATCAATCTGTGGGTGATGCATGGAACTGAATTTCAAGTCTGTTCTCAACTTCTTCCACAATGTCCTCCAGAAATACCCCACAAATTTAGTATCTCTATCAGAAACTATACTCCTTAGAAGACCATGTAGTCTTACCACCTCTTTGAAAAGCAAGTCTGCAATATGGACAACATCATGAGTTTTGTGGCATGGAATGAAATGTGCCATTTTGGAGAACCTATCAACCACCATGAATACTGAGTCATTACCCCTTTGTGTCCTTGGAAATCCATGGCCTTCATGGAATAGGCAAGGGTTGATATAGGCCAGTATTTTGACTAAACCCCTTGGCAACTTGACAAACCTAGCAACTCTGTACAAACTTCTTCACATCCTATGTAATTTGAGGCCAAAAATAATGTTCTCTAAGAATGGCAATAGTCTTATCCCGACCAAAATGTCCTACCATCCCTCCACTGTGTTTCTCCTTAATCAGATTTTCCCTCATGGAACTCCTTGGAATGCACAATTGACTACCTTTGAACAACATGACATCCTGAATCAAATAGTCTAACCACTTGGTTCTATCTACAGCAACAGGTTCTTTACAAGCTTTCCATGCTTCAGCAAAATTAGGATCCTTGGGGTACAAATTCTTGAGTTCATCAAACCCAACTACTTCAACCTGCATTGTTGTAAGCAACAACTGTCTCCTACTTAGTGCATCTGCAACCCTATTAGATTTTCCACTTCTATGCTTCAACACAAATGTATAACTCTACAAGAATTCTACCCACTTCATATGCCTCTGATTCAATTTACCTTGGCTATTTAGGTACTGTAATGCCTGATGATCAGTATACAAAACAAATTTCTTTGGCAATAAATAATGCCTCCATTTCTTTAAGGCCTGAACTATTGCATAGAACTCTTGATCATAAACAAAATACTTCTTCTTTGCATCATTCAATTTTTCACTAAAATATGCAATAGGTTTACCTTCTTGGCTTAATAAAGTGCCAATAGCACTGCCACTAGCATCACAATCCACCTGGAACACTTTTCTAAAATCTGGAAGTGCAACAACATGCTGTTCTATCACCTTCTTCTTCAGCAATTCAAAACTTCTTGTAGCTGCTGCAGTCCATTTGAACTCTTTTATATCCCCTCTTATTGTATCAGTTAGGGGTGCACATATGCCACTGAAATTCTTAATAAACTTCCTATAAAAACTAACTAGACCATGAAATGATCTTACCTCAGTAGCAGACCTTGGAGTAGGCCATTCCAAGATGGCTTTTACCTTCTCTGGATCCATTTTGAGACCTTCAGGTGATATAAAAAATCCCAAATAGACTAACTCCCTTTTTGCAAAGACACACTTCTTTAGATTAATTAACAGTTTCTCTTCCCTTAGCCTTTCAAGGACACTACGAATATGTAGTAAATGTTCTTCCAAAGTCTTGCTGAAAATTAAAATATCATCCAAATAAACAATAAAAAATTTTCCCAAGAACTTCTTAAGTACCTCATTCATGAGCCGCATGAAGGTGCTTGGGGCATTCATCAATCCAAAGGGCATGACTAACCACTCATAAAGACCCTCCTTGGTCTTGAAGGCTATTTTCCACTCATCTCCTTCTCGAATCCGTATCTGATGATAACCACTCTTTTGATCTATCTTTTTGAAGTACTGAGCTCCACTCAAGCAGTCCATAAGATCATCCATCCTTGGCAAAGGAAACTGTTACTTGATGGTTATCCTATTTATAGCTCAAGAATTTGTACACATCCTCCACTCTCCATCCTTCTTTGGTGTGAGTACTGCAGGTACTCCACATGGACTCAGGCTCTCCCAAATCAAGCCCTTCCTCAACAACTCCTGAACCTATTTATTTAGCTCAGAGTCATCCTATGAGCAGCCTTGTTCGGAAAACTAGCTCCTAGAATAAGATCTATCTGATGACTGATTTGCCTTACTGGTGGTAATCCATCTAGAACATTATTAGAGATAATATCTCCAAATTCCCCTAGTAAATCTGAAACTTCAAATGGTATTTCACTACTACCTTCTTTATCTTTCCTAGGAATCAAAGCATAGCACATATGCTGATGTTTCATGCCATCTAAAAACTTCCTTCCATCAACAAGACAAATCCTAGCACTGCTACATATCTTTTCACCTTCCTTTTTCATGGGCTTCAATTTATGGCAAACTCCATCCTTTGTCAGAGAGTATGTGTTTGCATGTCCATCATGTATTGCATGTCTATCAAACTACCATGGTCTACCCAACAATAGATGGAAACCATCCATCGAAATAACATCACAGAGAACTTCATCATGGTAACTCCCAATTTTGAATTTTACTAAACATTGTTCACTTACCAGGACCTTATGATCATCTTTTACCCAAGAAATCCGATAGGGCTGGGGATGTTTCTCCCTCTTGAGCTTCAGCTTAGAGACCATCTCTTCTGATACCAAGTTATCAGTGCTACCACCATCAATGATCACATCACAACATTTATCCTCACACTTGCATCTGGTACGGAACAAACTCCTTCGTTGTCCTAGTTCATTCTCACCACTTAGTAGGACTCTTTCATTTACCAAGGTCTCTCTTCTTTCTACATCCTCTGAATGTGATGATTGTGCATCCTCATCCACATGAGCAACCCTAGCTTGGCCCTTAGCTCTTCTATCTGTCCTTCCTTGTCATTGAGGGCATTCAGAGGCACGATGACCTTCTTCATTGCAATGGAAATAGGTACCATGGAAGCCTCCTCTTCCTTGTCCACATCCTCTACCTCTTCCTCTTTGATTTCCAAAGTCTTGATCATGGGAGTGGTTGAAACCCTCATTCCTCTGGTTTCTGCTAGTACCCATATCTTCATTTTTCTTTTGGGTTTCATTGCGGCCTCCAGATGATCTACCACTTCCCCTTCCTCCATGACCATGCCCTCTTTGTCTTCCTTCAAACCTTTTATTCAGCTTCTCTTCAACTCGTAGGGAAAACTAGTATGCCTCTTCAATGCTGGTCATTCTTACCAGACTTAATTCCTCCTGGATGCTAGGTCGCAACCCACTGATATAAAGAGAAACCTTCTCCTTATTTGCTTCTGCATGCCCCACACTAATCAAGAGTCGGTAAAACTCCTCTGTATATTCTTGGACCAATCTTCCTGCTTGCTTTAACCCATGCATCTTCTTAAACAGATCAAGCTCGTAGTCCATAGGAATGAACTACTTCTTCAATTTGTCCACCATGTGATCCCATCTTGTGATCTTCTCCTTTCCTCTTCTAAGTCTTTCCAGTTGAACCTCTTGCCACCAAATTTTGGCATGGCCTTTCAGTTTGGCCTTTGAAAACTTAACCTTATCTAGGTCCCTTATATCCTCATACTCAAAGTATTCTTCCAGTTCATTGATCCAATTGATCAACTCATCTGGTTTCAGATTTCCTGAAAATATACCCACTTCAATTGTAGGTCTTTTCCCAAACTTAGTAATGGCCCTAAAAAGCCTTTCCTCTACAGGATTCAGAACTTCCCTGTCAACTTCCTCTTCTGGTCCCATTACTTCCTCTTCATTGTCATCCTCACTGTTGTCACCTGTGGCAACATTTTCTCCTCTACGAAGCTCCTCTTGCAATTCTTGTACCTGCCTCTGGAGGGCTCTAACCTCCTCAAGATCAATAGCTTTGGCCCTTCCACCATGCTCTCTTCATGGAGGCATCTTCTAACTCGAACCCACAACCACACAGTCCTGGTGCAAACTGCCTCATAGTCGGCGCTCTGTCTACACACTCAGGAAAACCCGCTTTGATACCACTTGATGGGGACACAACCCAAGAACAAAATGGAACCAAGCAGAAAGGGAAAATTATATTAACTGAGAAAATAAGCTAGTACAAATAGTACAGAGAAAATAAACTTCAGAACATGCCCTAAGGGCTTACAATAGCATAAATCTGGAGAATATTTCTCCTTTTAGCACCTCCTCTCAAACTCCACTCTGAACTGCCTTTTACAATGCCATAAATCTCCTTAAATAGACCCCAGAGGGTTAAGGACTAGAAGTACATTCTAGAAAGTGCTATTAGGCATCCACCGACCAAATAGAAGGTTCTGAAAGCTGCGTTAGAAGTCGGTGCAATTCTAGAAGAATCCAGAAACAGTAATCGAACTTTCGGGAGGCATAACTTTTGAACCGTAGCTCCGATTGATGAACCGTTTACATTTTTAGAAATCCCTCGAAGTGCTCTATAGCCCTATGGACCAGATTCACTCATCCCCCATTTTTTGCCCCTTTTTGAGGTCATTTAATTCCCCTAACCTAACTTTGAAGCATTCTTAGGGGGTCTCCAAAACTCAAAAAACTGCAATAACTTTCAAACCATGGGGCCTATTGACCTAATTCCTTTTTTGGAATGCTCTAAATCATGATTACATTCATCTGGCCAATTCACACCTTCTAGTTTACCGAAATGATGGCCCAAATACATGCTCCTATTTTTTTGGGATTTTCAAACGTACTGATAGTTGAACTATGAGAGTTGGAACCTTTATTTGAGCCAAATGGGTATCCAAAAATTTAAAGACATGAAACAGAAACTAAGTCTAAGTACATTTTTTTGGCTGACACAGGATTGCCCTTATACCTCTAGATGCTCCTGCATCAAACATGCTTTCACAAAAATAACACACTCTAGCAATATTTACTACACTAAGAATAAGAGCAACAATACCATATATTGTTGCATTAAAATAACAACATGGAGTACATATTACATCCATGTATTTTAAAGAAATCTTCTTTTCCCTTTTTGTTAGGAGTGAGAGATATTGTAATGCAACTCATGCTAAAAACTAATAAAATTAAACTATTTACATAAAAATTGACTCTCTAAAAGGTGCTAAGCAGGTCTCTACCCTTGTTTAAATCTATTAAAGGGTACATGAGCCTTTACATAACATAAAAGAATAAAAGAATGAGAAGATAACAAGATAGAAGTCATGCAATGATCTGGGAGTCACTAAGAGCAATAAAAATTGAAGCTTGGCCTTCTCTAAGTGTCTTTGGGAGTTGAATTACCATCAAAATGTGTTTTTGATGCATGGAATGCTATAAAATTGAAAGTGGCAGCTAACTATTAGTACATATCTAAGAAAATTTCACCCTCAAAAAGTGCACCATGGAAAAGCACACCTTGGTGATAGGACCCAAAACTCCAAAAATTCTTCGAAGTGTCTAAACTTGATCTCCAGCATTTGGGTTTTCTTCCCCTTCATACTAAAATGATGTATGGATTCTTGCCTTTGAAATTCTCTATTTTCTATACCACCTTGTTAACCTCTAGTAAATCTAATGATTCATACTTATTTCTAACTACTTTCTAGTAGTTTCTCACTTTTAGCCTTGTATCTGCAAAATCCTCAAGCTTATTGTCCAAGTCTATAAACACTTCTTTAATTTTAAATGCTTGTCTTACATCATCTTCTAACAAATAATTTTCAATTTTTTCTCCAAATTGTTGAGCTATAATTTGCACCAAGGAAATCTTGGTCTTTGATTCATCTTAAAAAATCTCAAGGCTAGTAGGATTGTATTAATTATATGCTTCCAAAAATTATTCTCGGGCCTTATCATTATACTGTTGAATACCTTGATGTAGCCCTTGCATGAATTTATTTTTTGAAGATATCTTTTCTATCCAATCATCTAATTATCCAACTACTTTTATGAGTATCTCTCCATCAACATGCGATACCTTTGTCCTTTTATAGATTTGAGTGCTTGCAAATAATTGGCCTAGGTATAAACTTCATCCATTAGCTCAAAATATTAGTTTATGATAGAAACTAAATTTTTGGCCTTAGTCTAGATGTTGTGCAACAAGTTCAAATTTCCCTTTATTATATGCACTCCCCTTTCCTAAAAATTGTGATGTTATTTCTGACATGAGTCCAAATATGAATCCATTGGTGGCCCTACCTCCTTCCTTTCTAATGTAGCTCCAAGAGATATTTAAGGATTAACAAAATCTATTAGACATACTACCTCGTTCAAGCATCTTGTCAACAATTCATTCTTCTTCTACATCATTATTAGCTCAAACTCATCTTTTTCCATGTGTAAAAACACTTTTTGGAGGCTTGTGATAATCAAGACCTTTGGTGTGTCCATTATGGGATTTCTCAATATAAACTCCTTTATCTATTATTCCTGCACAGTTAACTTTTTGATGTTGATATGAGGAGGCAAAATAGAGATGTGTGCCAAAAGGTCTTGATCTTGATTCTTCATTTTGAAGGAAAGTGTTCTAGTATCACCCTTAGGTGGCTTAGGTTTTTGGATCATCTTTATTAATTCAATTATTTCCTCCTCTTCTATCAATTCCATATGCCTCTTTTTTCTAATAAAAACTTCCTTCTTCAACCATGATGTTGTTGTCCCCACTAGTGACATGTATTGTGCTAAATAAGTTGGTCCTAAAGCTAGATCCTTTCTCTTATCACTCCTCTCTAAAGTCTTCTCATGTCAAGGAAGATCTTCAAAGAGATATTTTTCATTATGTTGGTCTAAGGACCTATCCTCTATATTTGTAGTAACGTGTTTCCTTTCTTCTTCTATATGTCCTTTCTTAGATATTTCATCAACATGGAACTGTATAAATGTAATGCCCTACCAAGGAACACAAAAGAAATTAACATTTTTTTATAAAGATAATAAATTAACAACAACAAAAAATATATATAGCAGAAGCAATAACAATAGGAGATAAAATAATAGTAGAAGCATTAACTCACATACATAATAACCATCATAAACATATCACATCTCTTAGGGTTCTGTGATGTTGAATCACATTTAATTTTAATTAATACCAAAATTAATATATAACACATCCACATTAAAGAATAACTACAAGTACAAATCCATTTAAATAATATACAATTATAGGATGCCACTTGACAATAGATAGAATGCATATTCTGTTGGAAATCATCATCCTTGATCACAACTGGAGGGTGAACCCACAATAGTGGGTTACACTTTTTTGGAGGAAGAAATTCCTCCAAAAAAGTTCAGACTCAAAAAATTATCCGTACAATTTCGATCGAAACTTATCATGAAAGTTTTGATCGAAATTTTTTACTTTCGATCGAAAGTAACTTGCGATCGAAAGTATGTACCAGTCAAAGTTTCGATTGAAACTTAAGTCAAGTTTTGATCGAAACAATGAAAGTGAGTCTGCCCATGGGTTTCAAAGTTTCGATCAAAACGCTAAGATGCTAATATATATATGGGCAAAGCCGGTTCTCTTCTCATTATTTCAATTGAAAGTTGGAGAGAGACTAGCATCCGCCTTATCGACTGTCGAAAAGGGTATGAAATATTTGTTTTTTTCCTTTTTCTATTGTTTTAGTTAAAATTTATATGTTTTTAGTATTTAAATATATGTTTTTTCTTGTAGATTTTAATTTACTGCTCATGCTTAAGCCTCTAATGTCATTGTGAATCTCTAAATACACAAATAAGATAATTTTTCATCCATATTAGATCTAAATATATAATATTATCTTTTAATTTAAAGTTTATTTATGTTTATTTAGATGTTTAGAAATGTGTTTAATTTATGTATTTATTACAATGTTGAATGATTAGATTAGATGTAAATTCATTGTTTAAACATGTAATTTTACAAATAAATATAACTTTGACCTAGAACCATATAACCTCAACCTAAATTCATTATTTAAACTATAATCTCGACCTAACCATATAGTTATGTACAATAAAGCTCTAAACATATATAACTAAGTACTTAGTCACATAACAACTCGCCAAGGAATCGAAACAAAAAACTTCTAGTATTTAAAATGATTTTACTTAAATTGTATTGTACTTTGTTTCATGGATTGAAAATGGATGATGTAAACTATTTTATAAATGTATATTCTTTCAGCCTTTCATACCCTATGACATGTATAGTGGATGATTGTGCATTCTGAATTAATTTGCCAAGTGGCATTCGGAAAAAATGTATATAAATTATTTAAATGGATTGAACTGAAGTAGTTAATATTCTTTCATGTGGATGTGTGATTTATTATACTTTTAGTACTTATAATTATTTAAAAATGAAATGTAAATGTGCTCATTAAGGAATGCAATCACTTATGTTTTTTATAAATGTAAATTAAATTGTATGTATGTTATTGCTTGCTTAGTAAAACTTTTGATTAGTTCTTTGGATCCCTTGGCTGAGCATCATTTAGGATTAACTATAATGTCAATTTGTATTGAATTTAACTCTAATTATAACGCTTACTATCATCTTAACCTTAATCTTAATTTGCTAAAACCTACATCAGGTAATATATAAATAATTAAATAACTTTCATATCTTACTTTGAGTACTAATTTTATAAATGTCAAACCCTAAAATTGTAACCTTATTTATGATTTAAACTAAATTATCCTAGAGGAGCATCATATCTACATCTACATGTCATGCACATGTGAATCTAAAAACATTTGTACATATCTAATTACATCATTTATTACATAGGAAGGATTTAAAATTTTCATTATATATATATATATATATATATCAAAAGAATCATATAGAAATGTCATTTACGACATGTTCATCATATCAAAAAATGAGTGATATCAAAGTATTATATCTTAATATTTAACACTAAAATAAACTAACCCCTGGGTTAACCCTAAACCAAATTGAATATATCAAACTAGATTGAAAGGTAACCCTGGACCTTAACTAATTAATATTATACTTATAAACAAAATTGAATTAAACCATGATCATAAACCTAATTATATATCCCAACTTAATAGTAGAAACCTTGAATTTAACCTTAAATTCTTTCCCCAGCCATTAACCAAATTGAACCGTTACCCTAAGATTTAACCAAGTTAAACGTTGACCTTAAGACTAAACCAAATCACCTAGGTAAACTAGAACTCAATAATATATTCAACACTTTATTGGAAAAAAATTCAAACCTAACATTTTTGAATTAATCTAAAAGCTCTAACTATAATTCTATATCTAAAACCAAATTTAGCACTTTAAAACTTAATTCAATTTATTAACTCTTGTCCTAATTGAAACCTAAGCATGTAAACCTAATCAAATAGTACAAACCAAATTGAACCCTAATCCTAAAACTAATTAAACATTGATATCAAGGTCTCAAAATGATATAGTGTGCATTATATATATATATATATATATATATATATATATATATATATATGTACATAAATAGATCTATATACATGTATATGTGTCATGATATGTATATTTTCACATATCATGTGCATGTGTGTGTATATATGCACATGTATGCACATATATACACATGTGCATGATAGATATATGTGCAAATATACATATCATGCACATATATGCATATATAGATATATATACATATATATGCACACATATTTACTTCGTGGACCTAAATTGTACACTTGACAAGTTTATGTGCACACATGTATGTCTAAAACCTTTGAACATTCAATCTAACTTAGATAGAAATATAACTTGCACACATGTAGTTCTTAAAAGGTCCTTGAGTTACAAACATTATATATAACAACATGTGTGTTTTAAAATTTAGTTTTCTTTTAAGGTATATGTTCATTTATGTTTTAGGACTTATATATATATATATATGTAGACATGTACATGCATGTTTAATTTTATTAAAACAATTTAGATATGTAAGTTTTTTAATTTTGTCAAATTGTACATACATATGTTAATATAAATTTCAAGTTTATTAAATGTCATACATTTTAATTTAAATTTTTAGGTTTACACATTATACACTCACCTACATACATTGACATGGCTGATCAACAACCTTCTATCCCCCCGAGCAGCCTATCCCCCTTGAGCAGCCTATACCCAGGCCCCAGCAGCCTATCCCAGGCCCTAAGCAGCAACCCATACCTAAGCCCGAGCAGCCTATCCTAGGCCTTGAGTAGCAGCATGTCCCCCATGATCAGCTACCTATCCCACCTGAGGAGCTGTATGATCGCGCTAACTAGGAGATTCATAGACTTCAAGAATCCCTAACTAGTGGCACATGCTCCAGTGTTTATAGTGGTACATGCCAGAGTATCTTACGCAGCCTGACATTTATTCAAGATGAGATTCATGGCACTGCCCCATATTCTGCACATACTATACAGACTATCCTTAACAGTAAGAGACGAGAGGTCTCCTCTAGTCTTTCACTCCAGGAGGTGCAGGGCTTGGTGCCAAAAGATGTCTTGAAGAGGGAATGTTTCCCTCATTATCTTTCACAAAAGTATGTGAAGGGGTATTCTCCCCTTAAGTGTATAGATCCACAGATGGCTACATTGATATACCCATGCTTCCTTGCTGCCCATGGTCGTTATCCAAGTAACGACCAAATTCCACTCTATTTTTCTCGACAGCTTTATGCAGAGGTTCACTTACATAGGGCGGTGAACTACACAAATTTACCAGGACATTTAGGATAGGGGCATGGTAGATTGGCTGATAGGCAGCTAGGTCATCCCCCACTGGCACATAGATCAATTTTTGGAGAGAGGGCACCTGCTATTTCCTCTGTGTTAGGTCCATCAGCTGATGAGGCCATGCATAGCACTTAGTTACGTGGGATCCTTTAGGGAGTTGGAGAGATTGCAGTAGCTCTCAGATCTATTTTGAGTGATGAGGTTGGTCAGTATTTGATTTCTCATCAGCCTTCCAGATCATCATCCTATGGTTCATCTTCAGGAGACTTGTATAGTGCAGCAGGCATCCCTTCAGTGGCTAGCTTAAAGGGTCTCACTGGAGTGTTGGCATGAGATACTATGATTGGTCTGGCTGAGGATCTATTAGATACATATAGATTTGTATCAGAGCATCTTAGCATACCCATATCAGATGTTCGAGGTCGTGTCCATGGTAGTACTAGGACACATCCTCAGCCATATTCCTCTCATCGATCAGGTAGTGGTCATGGTGGTAGTGCACATGATGATCCATCTATTGACCACTCTTTTGCTCCAGAGAGACATATACATTCCACAAACCCTTCAACCAGTGTTACAGTGCAGGCTCAAAGTTTAGGTGTGGGCCTTGATGATGTTGATTTGAGCTTGTCGACCACAAGATGGATGGACTTGTTGACATGTGATGAGTCTACTTCTATGCCATCTCATCTACATAGTCCACTTGGCTCATCATTAATAGGACACATAGATCCAGAGATTGACCTTGATGCGATGTAGCAAAATCTGGATGCATTAGTGGATACGATCGATGCTAGGCAGTTCGAGTATTATCAGATGCCACCATCTACATAGGTAAATTTTTTTTGTTCATGTTAAAATTTCAATCATTTCAAACTAATTTAATTTAGACATGTGCATGTGTGCACATGTATGTATATCATGCACGTAGATTCAAATGTAATCACATGTAGACAAATTTTAATTTCATGTGTTGCACGTGCACATGTACAATGTAGGGGGACATGCCTCTTTTTACTCCAGCTTTGATGCCAGATCATGTACATTGTCAAGACTCATTGGATGATGTTAGTAGTGGACAGGTAATGTTTATTTATGTTTTGATTATGTGTACATGTAAATTTCAATATCACTTTCTCTTGATTAAATGTATGTATGTATTGATATCACTTTCTCTTGAATTTATATATAAGGGTCAGCACATCCTAGTGAGCACCTTGATACTAGTCAGTCTTTAGAGCATGTTGTAAGGAGGTGTGGTGATGATAGTCCTGCACTTGATGATCTATAGTTTTTTTTATCTAGATGATTTGTTGTAGACTTTCATCTAGAGAGACATTCATATATATTAGATAGACACTTTATATACACACATGATGCATGTTATATTTATATTTGATTTGATATAGATGTACCTAGATTTACATGTCTACATGTGTGCACGCTATTTATATTTGATATTATCTTCTGATAGATCTCTAGATAGATACATGTTACATTATGTTGTGGAATCTAATGTACATACATACTAGATCTAGATCTAGTATATTATAAATTGTTTCTATCTAAGATATGTAAGTAATTCATTTAGATATGTACATGCATGTTTAATATATTGATTAAATTTAGATATATATATATATATATATATATATATATATATATATAGTTCATGTAATTTAAATGTCTAGTAATATATCGTGCATGTATTAAATGTTCAAGTATCAGGCAATTAGTTGTACATAATTCCTAACTCGAGTAAATCTATAGAACTCATCCCTTTTATTTGTACACATATCCTAGAATTTTATCCCATTAAGCCCAATGTTCTAAAATTCAAGTCCAACTTAAAACATGTGTACATGTTCAAAATTTAGTTTAAATAAATTGCAATTTGAACTTGAAATCTCACATGTCAAGTAATTAGTTAAATCGAAAGCTCACATGTCCTAATTTAATTGAAAGCACATGTCCTAATTAGTTAAATTGAAAGTGTACATGTGTTCTAAAATTGACTTGAGTTAAATGAAATAGAAAGTTCAAAATGAAAGAGTAAAAGTTCAATTTAGAAAATTAGTTATTCCAACAAATTTCAAATTGATCAAATGATTGTTCAACCAAATTTCAAATAGTTTGAATCAAATTTCAAACTGTTCTTGAGTTACATTTCAAATTTTAATCATAGTGAAATTTTAATTCAAGTACACATGTATCCTAGAATTTTATCCCCTTAAGCCCAATGTTCTAATTCAAGTCCAACTTAAAACATGTACATGTTCAAAATTTAGTTAAACAAATCACAATTTGAACTTGAAAGCTCACATGTCCTAAAATTGAAAGCTCACATTCCCTGAAATTAAAAGCACATGTCCTAATTAGTTAAATTGAAAGTGTACATGTGTCCTAAAATTGACAAGTTAAGTGAAATAGAAAGTTCAATATAATATAATTAATTTTACAAACTCCTAATTTCATCCCCTTAAGACAAGTGGTGTTCGAATTTCTTTCCCTCAAGGTGCACATGTCAAGTAATTAGTGTACACACATACATATAAGTTCATAATTTCTATAAGTAGTTACTTTAGAAAATTCAAAATGAAAGAGTAAAAGTTCAATTTAGATAATTAGTTATTCCACCAAATTTCAAATTGATCAAATGATTGTTCAACCAAACTTCAAATTGTTCTTGAGTTACATTTCAAATTAGGAGTTGTTTCTATCTCATATCAAGTGGATCAGCTCGTTCTTGGATAACATTTAATATTTTCTCATGATCACTAATATGGAGCCTCCACTTACGTATTCTAGGTCCTTTGACTAGATGAAGAGTTAGACTAGTGGCAATAACATGGTTACTATATTGATATACCTTATTGTTAGGTTGATAATCGGTGAAATGAATCCCATTTTTAAGTACTTTTATTTGCTTCAAATATGTTCCTTGTACAACAACAGAACCTGCACATGTACACATTTAAAAAATACATCAATCTTGAATTTAAGTCAAAGAATTTGAATTCATTAAAAACATGTAAATACTTGACATACATATATACATAATTCAACTATATACTAACCTGTGGGAAAAATAATTTCATCACTTATTTTAGTCTTTGTTAGCTTCTCTCTTTCCATGGTGCAACGTAATAAATAATAGCTAACACCTTCTACATTTTTCGATTCTGCCATGACTGCAAAGACATTTCCTACAAAAACTTATATATGTCAAAATTTTGGATACACGTCATTTACATAAGTACATATATATAATAAAAATTAACCAAAATTATGAAAAATGTATACATGTACATGATCCAGGTATATATATAGTTCATACATACCAACTCTGATCAATCCTAAAATATGGTTATAATCACTAGAAATCAATGGAATATCATCATAGTTTTCATCCTCAAACTCATTCGTATTAATAACATCTAGTGGCACCAAAGTCCATTCACCCACATATCCATGTTCTTGTTTAATGCAACCACCATAGTCTTCATCAATACAATTAGGACAAAAACATGAGTATTCTCTTGTGTACAATGACCACACATTACTATTTGTACTCATAACTAAATGCAAAGATTGTGTCTTCTCTACCCTCTTGCATGCATGCACTGATCTTCTATCAACACCTGAATGTACACAAGGTCCATAATTTAGTTAGAGATCATCTAAGGTAACATATTAAATATAAATTTAAGATTCAATTTAAAAATATGAACAAATTAATTTATATATACCTAATACCTCCCAAAACACTCTAAATGGTATGACTCAATCCGCTTGTGATGATGTGTTATCTATATTTGTTGGCACCGAAAAATGTGTTTTGCACCACTCAACCACATCATGAGCATTATTAATGTGATATCCTTTATAGTCCATTTGATACTTTCTTAAAGCACGTTTGATACAAGCCCCTGCACCATCATGCTCACCCTTTCCATGTCCACTCTCAAAAAAACTCCAAATGTGTGGTATATTAAGGTATCGATGATATCTACATAATGCATAAAATGGTCTAGCTGATTTAAATTGTGTTGCATATCCATCTGACCATACAAAATGTTTTCCTATTTTAATGTTTTTGTTTTTCAAATATTCAAAAAATGCTTAAAACAATGTTCCACAAAATGTGTGTCATGTTCTTTGTCATCACTAATATAAAAGTGATACTCTTTTTTAATGACTCGTGCTTGATCTATACTTTCCACACCATCCAAATCAATTTGTGCATGTCGATAAGACACTTGAATGATAATAGTAACCTGCTCTATATAGTAGTATTCTGCTTGAAGTTTTTTTTGAGATACGAAAGAGTAATTCTCTGCAAAGTCAACAATAGATAGAATTGTTCTGAGTGGGAAAGTTTCTCTTAGTGTTTGAAAGTGTTCTGCTTGCCACTTAGCAAAAAATGCATGGAGTATATATGGTTGAATCAATTTATGAAAATTTGAGATAAATTCTCCAGCCGATATCTCATCCTCTACATATTCTAATCTTGTTGATTCTTTTCCAGTTTTTGTTTCTGACTTTATGTACTTATATCTCTTACATTTTACCATCCTTGTCATATTAGTATCTTCTTGTCTCAAAGGAAATTTAGTCAAGTTACCACATGTTTCACAATTTCCTCTTATGCAATCTATTTCACCTATTCCACAATCATTTGGTTTGTCACATAAGATTGATGTTATGAATTGACTCAGTCGTTTAGGAAAAGTATTTTGAGAAGTTCCACCACTTTCTTCTATCATCTTTTGAAACCCTTCATAGTATAGATCAAATTCAACATGATATCGACAACAACATGTTTCAAAAGATTTATTTATCTTCACAAAATAGGGCTTCAATCTTTCAAACATTTTTTGTCCAATCTTTATGTTAGGATTTAAATTACAAAATGAGAGATACAATTCATGTTGAGTGACATCCAACCAATGTTTTGCGTGTTGAATATATTCCTTAGGCCCAATCCTCTGCTTGATGATATCTCTTCTATTTGGTGAAGGACAAGTATTATCAATCCAAAATTGAATAACTAAGTTCTTAACTGTTTCCCCAATCATGTCAGATCGAGGAGCTCTACACATTAGTGCCCAATTGCCTTCTAATGTACTATCATTCAAATTGTTTCTCCTTTTTAGATAATGTAGTACTGTCTTCTAACTATACCCGAAATGAGATGATAATGAAGAGACCTATCTATTTTGGGATTTTTTCTTATTTAAAATAGATGTCAGTATCACTCTTTGTGCAATGGATTTATCTGCAGATCTAATTTTTTTCCCAATGGAATGTAACCCTTCCTTAACACTTTCAACAATATCTTTTTCTAGTTTAGAAGTCCTCCTCTTTTTTATACTTGTATTTATACCCAATAGTCTCAGTGGCTCTTTTAATTCATCTTTAAGAAGTGAAATTGATAATAGTTGAGTTTTCTCCACTGTTGATAGATTCTCAAATTGTGCAATTATGTCTTTAGACTTTTTATTCAATTTCCTCTTCGTAGTATGTGTAGGTTGATTAACATATTCTCTCAATTTTTCCACATCCATTTCAGTTAAATGATCTATGTTTCTATGATTAATTTTTCTCTTCAATCTTTGAGCTAAATTAACATTCTCATTTTTTGTTTGATCTCAAGCTGCACAAGAAAAAATGAAATAAAGTCTTAAGATACAATCTCTTTAGGGGACATATATGTACATACATATATACATGTTTAACTTGAGTGAAATACTATGTACTTGATTAAATTATCTAACCTTCAGATGGTCCTTCTTCAATATCCATTGCTTCAACTTCAATTTCCTCATGTCCAACATTTTCATCATCTACTAGAGTTGCACGTGCACAATATAACAAATAAAATCAAGTAAGTGTATAAGGGGAAATATGGCTCACTAAATTTAAAAATTAAAGATATAAAGTTTGATAGAGACCTAGAATTTTAGAGAGATCTATATTATATACTTGCAAGAGATGCACATGTACCTGTTTGAACTTGGGATGAACCTTCTCCAATGTCGGTAGGTTGTCCTAGTTGACTACATCCTAGATGAATTCATTTATTTAAATTTAGTCATAATCTAATAAACCTTAATGGACTATAAATTATTAACATAATTGAATAAACAAGGTAATTCCCATGTACTAAATGAATTCATAATTTAAATTTATTCATAATGTAATATTTACCCTAAGGACTAATATGGACATAATTGAATAAACCCTAATGGCCTAAATATGAACATAATTTCAAATAAACTCTTAATATTAAGTTAATCTAGTAATGCTAATTTAAGATAAATATCATATTCCTAATTGGATTTAAACCCTAATCCTAACTAAATAAACTAATTAAATACATTGGAAAAAAGATTGTGCATGTGTACTTGATCTAAGATAGTATCTTGCTAGTGTTTTTTGATGATTTTCATCTTCTTGTTCCTTAGTTCTTCTTCGTGCATATTTAATTGCTCTTTTATCTTTATTGCCCATGTCATAAATTCTTCCTCCAAAATTTGAAAATAGGTTGAAGTTTGTCAAATATTTCTTTCTTCCCAATTCAAAAGCCAATAATTTCATTTCACATAAATGCAAATTGTAAAAAATGAAACTCATATTTATATACAATTCTTTTATAAAAAAAAAACCTCCTTACTAGCCGACTAGGGAAAAACCCTAAGGAGCCAACTAGAGAAACACCCCTATGATCCGAATAGGGGTTATCCCGCTTTCTTACTTTCGATCAAAACTATCTTCATAGTTTCAATCAAAACTAGGAAGGCAGTTTACTAGCTGTGGTTGTAAATCGCTAACAGTTTCGATAGAAACTAATAATTTTAGTTTTGATCGAAAGTTTCCTAAATAGTTTCGATAGAAACTAATTTTCTATCAAAACTAGCTAGATAGAATAGTTTCAATTTTTTTCAATGATTTCCTCTCTCCGGAGCTGAATTACCAAGTTCAAATGGAGCACTGAAGACCTGAAATTGTACATGATTGAAGTACTCTGAACTAGCTTTCTAATGACTATGAATTTAGTTCTTTTCAAATTTTTTAGGTATATATTTTTTAACATGAATTAAATATAGGTTTATTATAAAAAATAAACTGAGATATTCGACGCTCATGGAAAAATAGTAAATATAAAAATAAATTTTTTGGAAAATAAGTACGATCTCCATATCTGAGTCACCTTTCAATCAAATTTTTCTTTTTAAAAATTGGGTAAATATATAATAAGTTACATGTGTCAAAAGCCACGTATGTCTATATTAGTGTTATGCCAACTTTAAACTACAATAATATATGAAATACTAATGATAAAGATATAAGACCAACTATACGGTTTAGGTATGGATGTTAACAAACTAAATTTGAAAGAATCACATTGATATCTATTGTAGAAAAAAAAGTTATGTGTGTCAAAAATAGTGTCACTCTTTAAAAATTAGGTTTTTGATATCATACCAATTTTTGTAGGAGAAAAAATAATTCAATAAAATCAATTTTAAAAAAAAATTAAAAAATAGATTTAGAATCTAGACACAAATCCTAAAAGACTCTAGTTTACTTCATCTTCAAATTCCTAACCGTTAAATGGGAATTTGAATTTGAAAGTAAACATTTTCTTAAAAATTCAGAGTTTAGTGTCAGTTTAGGCAAAAAAGTGTAACCCACTATTGTGGGTTCACCCTATTAAAAGGATTCTTTATAGATGTCTTTTTCTATTTGAGTGGTTGATTCCCACCTCGGTTGTAGTCTTACTAATAATTCTTTTGAGATCTTAGGAGCAATCCGGTCTAGGGAATACTTTCATTTTCCCATTTTGGAGAGTACTAGCTCCTCAATCTGCATCTTCTCTGCATCAGTTTTAGTTTCAAACTTTAAAGATTTGAAGTTAGTGACGCCAGATCCCTCTTCCATCTATTTCAACCTTTCTTGGAAGGTAAGTTAGGGCTTGTTGAATACTAATTCATCTTTATTTCTATCTTTGCCTCTCCTGGTGAAAACAATTGTGGAGACCTTTGGGGGTTTAGTAATGATGACCCTTCCTTTCTTCGTTGTTGGCTCTGCATCTTTTTCTAATTCTTGCTCTTTATCATTCTATTCTTGATCCTCTTCTTCATCCTCTTCTTTTCCCTTGGTAAGCATTAAGGGATTAGTAATAGTTTTCATCTTAGCAACCTTTCTTTTACCTTTGCTAATTGCTTAAGGAAGCTTAATCTCTAATTCAATCCTAGCTTTTGCCTCATCATAAGTACCAAAAATTGGTTGCTTGGGATCTACAAGCTCATTTACTAGTGCTTCAATGATGTCTTTGGTTTCATCAATATTTACCTCATAAGGTAGGGGTTTCACCTATGCAACTCGGGGCCTGACTGCCTGAATGTATACTCTTTCGTAGTCTACCATGAAACATACATCATCTTTGTAGTCCTCAACAAGTTTCGGAGTAATCTTAAACATATTGTTCATCCTTTCTTTGAAGTCTTCAAAGTAATTATCCATTATACTATCAAAGTTTACACCCATTTCTTCTATAAACTCATTTATCTTATATAAAATGAGAACATCCTTTCTCCATACGACAAAACCTTTGGATGGAAAGAATTTTTGCACATAAAAGAAGAGACATGTTAACAAAGAACCAAATTTATAGGGATTATTCTTTGATGACTTGATGCTATCCATGTTCTTGTTTAGTTGCCTTAGCAGTAGCTCAAACAGTTCATATTCCAATTTTTTTTTCATAACTTTAAATGCGAGGTCTACGACCTCACATGGAACACTGTTCAAATGATTAGAACTGTAAATCTTGTGACCAATTACATGAATTCCAAATCTTAGCTCTACATTGATAACAGTGCTAATTTTTAAGCCTCTACTATCCCACTTGGCTGGGGTTTTCTTTTGGAGTTCATTCCATCTTAGGGTTTTGGTGGATTTAGCTTTGCTCAAAATGGGAAGGCCAGTAATCTTGTGAATCATCTTCTTGGTAATCAATACAGGCTACTCCAACCATAACTGATCATTTTGAACATGGCTAAGAATATACCTAATCCATTTTATCTGAAAGCTTCTTGGCAGATGTGATATGTGAGTCAACCCTTTTGTTTCCAAATTCTTATGCTCGGGTTTCAGTGAGCCATCAACACATGTTTCTTCTAAAGCACTATCCATTTCTAGGGTTCCTATCTCTTGAATTGAACATTTAAAATGAGTTTAGATATTGTTAATTAAAAGTACCTTTGGTGGAATTTGCAATTGTGTGCCATTAGGGTCAAGTGCCTTCGCCACTATGGGAACTAACTTGAAATTTTGTGCTCTCTATTCTACAACCTTGACCAACATTTTTGACCCTCTTTTTGCCTTGCTAGTGCTTGTGCTTCTGGATGCCACTACTACTCAATAAGTTATGGAAATCATTGAACAAATTCCCTAACTACAAATTCACTCAAAATCACTTGAAATTGATTGAATGCACCTAGAAATCTCTTTTTTCTGATAACAATTGAAGGAAATATTCAAGATATGAAAGGTTATTGAGAGGGGAGGGGTGAATCAGTAACCTTAAAACTTTTTATTAATTTACCACATATCCATCTATGCTACTGCATACATTAGTTCTGAAACATAAAACATTCATTACACAAAAGAACACAATATTTTTGTGACCCAGAAACCTTCCAAATAGAAAGTAAAACTAGGGTGGGGATGATACCCACAAAAATTCAATACTATAGTATAAAGTTGGTCAATTAAGGCTTACATTGACCACTTCTAGTGATCTACTCTGTTAGGAGCACAAAGGATTACTAGGTCCACCTTGTTAGAGGATTTGAAAACATACAATGAAGTATGAACTCTATTAAGAGATTTGTACAAAGATTGTTAAGTCTACCTTGTTAGAGGATTTAGAAAACTGATTCACCTATTAAGATGAAGTAGTGGATCTACTTACAACTGATTGCTGATAAGATCCTTTATGTTTTGATCACCTTATTTGATGGATATAACTTCTCACCCTCTGAATTGACCTTGCTATGTTCCTTGAACTATTGTTGATAATCTTTCACATATACTTTTCATTACTTGGCTATTCCTTTCATGTTTGATATCTTATAATATATCTTACATATATACCTTTCAAACTTGCAAAATTGCAAGGTCAACCAAAATACAAGTAAACAAATACATGACATCGGTGACCTTCTAATACATGACATCCATTGCATTACTCGGCATCGTTATGCACTTGGTACAAGTGAAGGCTCGATACATACTAATCAATTGATGTAGTTCTGAACTTGGTAACCACTGGTGACTCGATAGATATTGCACACTGAGTTTACCTTGCTTTACTCGGTAAACACTGAAACTTTCAATGCTCAATTTACACTGAATCTTCATGACACAAAATTACTACTTGGTAGACACTGTGAAGCATGGTAGATGCTGAGAAACTTGATAGACACTGCTGGTCTTCACATTGTTTGTATTTACTTGGTAGCTTTAGGAATGCTTGGTGTAAATTGCAAAATTGCTAAGCTTACAAGGTAACCACTGGATGCTTGATAAGCATTCAGAATTGAGTAAGTGTTGTCACTAATGACAAAAATAATCATAATGCCAACACAATCATCCATTGTACAAGTTATAGGGTATGAGAGGCTGAAATAATATAATCATATCATAAGATCAATGGAATAAAATATAATACAACCATCTATCATAATACCTAAGCAACATAATGAAAGAGAGTATAGAACATGGAACTCTAACCATGGCATCAAACTTTCAGATCTCAATGGTATAAGAAAATGCACTACCACTCAACCTCATAGAACTTAAATGGTCCATTCCCACCATGTTGAGGAGATAAACTCAAGTTCCATATAGGACAACAAACTCAAAAGTCAAAACCAACATCTAGGTTCAAGGAATCACCTAAAAGAAAACTATCTCAAAGTGTACCAAGACATAAGTATCAACTAATCCCAAAGGTAGGAAATCTACTATGTAAGTGGGAAAGTGTCATCGCATCAGTCAACTCATAGATCAGTGAGTTCCCTCACGTGATTGCACAATCAAAGCCCCAAATCCGAGGAGAACTCTTTATCAAAGATCTAATGCTCATTTTGCAATTATATAGGTTTTGGAGGAGCTGATTTCTAGGAAGAGGGATTTTGAAAGGAAAGGGAATTGTTTGCAAATTTGGTGTCTTCATTGTTTAAGCATTAGATCTAGGTAGGATCTTGTGGGTTTGTGCAGTAGATGCTCATTCTTTTCTTTTTTGCTTTTGTGTTTGCAAATTTGTTTCTAGAATTAAATAAAAATTGAAACTCTTGTATGTGATTTTATCATTCTTCATTTGAATCAAATCTGAAACCTTTGCTCATGATATTATTGTTCATTTTGAGATTATCTATACATGAATTGTGAATTTAATATTCTTTGTTTTGGAAATATCTATGAATGATTATAGTTTTGGAGCCCTCATGTTTCACTAAGTTTGTCAAACATTTTTTTTGAAAGATAATGACTTAACAACAACAAAAAATATATATAGCAGAAGCAATAACAACAAGAGATAAAATAATCGTAGAAGCATTAACTCACATACATAACAACCATCATAAATAGATTACATCTCTTAGGGTTCCATGATGTTGAATCACATTTAAGTTTAATTAATACTAAAACTAATATATAACACATCCACATTAAAGAATAACTACAAGTACAAATCCATTTAAATAATATACAATTACAGGATGCCACTTGATAATAAACAGAATGCACAATCATCCACTCTACAAGTTATAGGGTATGAGAGACTGAAATAATATACATCATCTCATAAGATTTATGAAATAAAATATAATACAACCATCTATCCTAGTACATAAGCAACATAATGAAATAGAGTATAGAATAGGGAACTCCAACCATGTCATTAAATTATCAGATCTTGATGGTATATGAAAATGCACTACCACTTGACCTCATGGAACCTAAATGGCCCATTCCCACTACATTGAGGAAATAAACTCAAGTCCAATACAGGATAAAAAACTCAAAAGTCAAAACCAACATCTAGGTTCAAGGAATCACCTAAAAGAAAACTATCTCAAAGGGTACCAAGACATAAGTATCAACTAATCCTAGAGGCAACATAGACATGTAGGGAATCTACTACACAAGTGGGAAAGTGTCATCACATGAGCCAACTCTAAGGTTACCTAATCTAGTCTTTTAATACTATTTTAATTGCAAAAAGTGTGCATGAAAATACAAAAGATAATTAAATATTAAAAGAAACAGATCAATGAGTTCCCTTGCATGATTGCACAATCAAAGCGCCAAATTAGAGGAGAACTCTTTATCAGAGATCTAGGGCTCATTTTGCAATTATATAGGTTTTGAAGGAGCTGATTTCTGGGAAGAGGCATTTTGAAAGGAAAGGGAATTGTTTGCAAGTTTGGTGGGTTCATTTTTTTAGCATCAGATCTAGGTAGGATCTTGTGGGTTTGTGCAGTAGATGCTCATTCTTTTCTTTTTTTCTATTTCTTCTTTGTGTTTGCGATTTTGTTTCCAAAATTGAATAAAATTTGAAACTCTTGTATGTGATTTTATCATTCTTCATTTCAAAAACCTCTATTTATTAATCAAATCTAAAAACTTTGTTCATGATATTATTGTTCTTCATTTTGAGATCATCTATACATGAATGGTAAATTTAATATCCTTTGTTTCTGAAATATCTATGAATGATTATAGTTTTGGATCCCTCATGTTGAAAGTACTACTCTTCATTTCTTGAAAATATATCTGAATGGATTTAAGTTTCGATACCCTTGTTTGAATGATTAAATTGGGATGTGGGTTTTGAAAAGGAAAACCAATTTTCATTTATAAGTTTTGACTATTTGTTTCGGGTTTACCAAAGCTATATTGGAGAATTTATCAAAAATAATATATATATATATAATGTAATTACATAGTAATTACAAACTACTATGTAATTACATTACTAAATATTAATAAAGGGGAATGCAAATTTAATTGTTTGTGGGAGGCTTTTGTTTTATGTTTCACAAAACATAATTTTAAAAAAAATTAACTAAAAAAATTTAATTTTGGGTTGGTAGGGGCAACCACCTTCCCACCCCCCTTTCTCGTTACCTTATTCTTTTTCGGGTGGCATCTTTAATGTTGTTGCACAATAGGTACTATTGTGGTAGTGATAGTACTATGTACTATTATTGTAGTAGTAATAGTACTATGTATTATTGTTCTGGCAATAGTCTACTATGGCAGCACTACCATTGGCAAAAAGCCGATGAGCTATAAATCTCGTGGGTAATTTTTTTTTAGTTTTAAATTTAGTTTTTTATTATTAATATTTTAATTAATATTAATTTTATTTTAAAAAATTATATATATTAAATCTTGTTAAAATTTAATATATTAAATATTCATAACTTTGGAAATAGTAAATATTATTAATAATATTATGATATTAATGATTATTATTTTATTAATAAATTAATAATTGTTTATTAATAATTTAATATAAATTATTTTTAAATAAATAATTATTATCATTAGTAAATTAATAATCACTGATTTATTTTTACTAATATTAAATTAATTTAATATTAAATTATCTTTGATCCATTTGTTGTAAATTATAAATTGGAACAAATGGTTATCTTTAGTAAACTTGGGTTGTACTTGGTGATTTGATTTTATATGAAAATGATTTATATTGCTAGTGAAATTTTCTTATTTGACAACCTTAGTTGTTAGGATACTTTGAAAAGACAAAAATTGTATATGTTTAGTGAACTTTTATGTTTTCATAATGAATTGAACTATGGAAACTAAAATCCTACTTGTATATTGAATCTTGTATTTTGATAACAAATTGAACTATGAAAACTATATTTAAAAAACTTGTTAATTTCTATTGAGTGTTGTGACTTGTGTGGATTTAAGAACTTTATCAAATCTATAATACTTGGAAAAGAAAATTGAAACACTAGTTGTTATTTAATCTTTGAGTTTTGAAAACAAAACTAGAAAACTTGAAAATCTATAAATGAAAATTAAACTTGTGTGTTTCTAAAAAGCTAATGAGATATGAGATTCACTTTTGTATGTACTATATGTGATGTGTGATCTTTTGATGTTAGATATAGGTTGTCTTAGCTTTGGCCAGTTAGGATGTTTTACTAGAGGCTTGGGGATTCATTTTGTGATGTCATGATGATGTTTTAATTATGATCTTTTATACCTGACCATGATGATGTGTCATGTGTGTGCTATGATGAGTTTGATCAGATATTTTGATGTAATTTCTAGTTCTTTTGTAGAACTAAGGTGGATGATGTGTCTTATCTAATATAACCTTTGAGTCTTTGATTAGTTTTCTTGGTTTTCTTACCAGTTGTTTTTTTAGGACTAAGGTGATTGTTGTGATTTATTTTTGTGATTTATTTTAGTGATTTCATGTGATGACATGGATTTGGTTTATGTGTACTTGATTTTGGATTAGTCCTATTAGGATGATCATATTGGTGGAATCTATGATTATGATCAATAAGGACTTTGATCTTTCTAGTTTCTTGTTTAACAATTGATGTGTGGTTTATAGTCATTTGAGATATTTTTCTTTTGTTGAGATTAGGGTAGGTTATCTATATATCATGTTGAGAAGTGGCTTGCAATAGAGGTTAATACCCTAAAGAGGTTGGTAGGTAACCCATTGTAGGTTATTTTAATAAGTGACAATATAATTTCATTAAATGGATTTAAAATGAATTAATAAGATATTGGTACCATAGAAAGTCACTAGGGGGTCTAGAGTATTGAAAGATTACTAAGGTATCCTTAGAGATGACTTGTTAGTATGCCTTTTCTATATGAAAGGATACTGATGCCACATAGAGTCACTAGGGGGTCCATAGTATTAAAAGACTAGATTGGGCAACCTTAGAGTTGGCTCATGCAATGACACTTGCCCAATTTCATAGTAGATTCCCTGTGAGTATGTATTTCCTCTAGGTTTAGTTGATACTTATGTCATAGTACCCTTTGAGATAGTTTTCTTTTAGGTGATTCCTTGAACCTAGATGTTCGTTTTGACTTTTGACTATGTTATCCTATATGGGACTTGAGTTTATCTCCTCAACGTAGTGTGAGTGGGCCATTTAGGTTCCACAAGGTTAGGTGGTAGTGCATTTTCTTATATCATTGAGATCCAACAGTTCAATGTTGTGGCTAGAGTTCCCTATTTTGTACTCTATTTCATTATGTTGCTTATGTACTATGATAGATGGTTGTATTTTATTTTATTTCATAGATCTTACAAGATGATGTAATCTGTTTCATGATGTATATTATTTTAGCCTCTCATACCCTCTGACTTGTACAGTGGATGATTATGCATTCTATTTATTGTCAAGTGGCATCCTATAATTATATATTATTTAAATGGATTTGTACATGTAGTTATTCTTTAATGTGGATCTATTATATATTGGTTTTAGTATTAATTAAACTTAAATATGATTAAACATCATGAAACCCTAAGAGATGTAATATGTTTATGATGGTTGTTATGTGTGTGAGTTAATGCTTCTGCTATTATTTTATCTCTTGTTGTTATTGTTTTCGCTATATATACTGTTGTTAAGTTTTTATCTTTCAAACAAAAATGTTTGACAAACTTAATGAAACTTTAGGTTAATTTATTTTGGGTTCCCTAGTGGGGTGTTATAATATATCCACTTTTCACTATATTTTTACTCTCTATTTTTTATTCAATCATTGGAGGAAGTGGAGCTATTGGTCCCTTATCTACTACCATGTTTATGTCGTGTGGTGGTGGAGGAGGAATGTTGACAAGTCCCTTAGGTACACAGGGTAATTGACTCCAATCCCTTACTAAAGGCTCATTCCTTAGAGTGTCCCGTATTTTATCTCCTACCATCTTAGTGCCTATAGGCATAAAATCAAAATTTGAGAGGTCAAAAATGTTTTCTCCTTCACCGTGCATTTTCACTATCCATTACTATTGTTCTTCTATTGATGTTTCTACTGTAAATGGATCCCTAGGAACAAATGTAGGTGTTTGAGTTGAGATTATTCTTCTCTCTTCTTGATCCATAGTAGCCTAGAATATCCTTTTATTTAAAGGGACAAACTCAATTTGTTCCCATTCCTCCTAATCTTCTATCTATGCAATAGTTTCTAGCACTTGTGGAGAGAGAGTATTCTTCTTCTTTAGTCTTCTCATTTTCACTCTTACTACCATTGTTTCTATTTAGGCTCTCTTGGGCACCTTTGGGGAATCTTCTTCTTCTAAGGCTCAAGGTGGTGGAACTCCTTCCTATTTTGGTTGCACTTGTTGTTTCTCTTGTTGAGCTTATTCTAGCTCTTGTTGTGCTCCTATTTCCTTAGCAATTGGTTCTACTTGGGCCTCAACCATGTGCTATCTTTCCCAAGGGCTTTCCTTTTTCTTATTTCCTTTACCTCTTCCCTTCTAAAATAATCAACCTCCCACTCATGTTGGTGTACTACTTCTAGCCTCACTAGTGATTTGAAAGGGTAGGTCGATATAGTGACCTTTTTCTCCTTTTCCTCTCTTTGGTTGGGCTATAGCCTAAAGAGTTATGGCCTAGGGAATTGGATCCATTTAGAATAGTTTCTTGATCCATTCCCTTGTGATTTTGCTCATATTTAACCCCAATGATCCATATCATCCTTCACCTCATGCCTAATTTATGCATTCATGATGGGCCTATCCTAGATCTTGTTCTTGTTGTACAAGGAATCCATTATCTCAGGGATATCTTTGTCCTAGTTGTGTAGGGGTATCTCCATGTTCAACACCTTTTTTGTAAATGTAGACTCATTCTACAATAGTCCCTAATAAAAACATTGTATTCTTATATTGCATTCATATAGTAATCTTTGAGGGCTTCTTTAGGTATAAATTTCCTACTTAATAGATGTGGGACCATCACAATATTATATAAATAAAGGTGAGGTGATTTGTAATCCTCAAGAGGATATTGGTCTCATTCTTAGTCAATTGTGGATATACCTTGCTTTTTCTTCACCTTGAAGGCTTCAATGGTGATTTTCCATACCTACATCTTCTTATATTGTTTTCTTACTCTATCATATGCAAAGGAAAGTTGTCAAGCTATCTCAAGTAGTATAAGATTTTTGGATGGATATTGAAGGATATTTTTAGGATAGAAAAGAGTACCAACTACCTTGAAATAGGAGAAAGTATTAAATTAGATGTAGTAAGCACCAACATTTTTTATCCATGTTGCAGCCTCTACTAACATCATCTTCACAAAATCCCCTTCTATGAATCTGATGATGGAGAATATCAAACCATAATTGACCACCCTATATTCCACACTTTGTAGTGGGAGCTTCTTTTTCACTAGCTATGGATATATTGGATAGGGCCAAGCATTTTCATCTTGTATGCTTTCCTTTATATATAATCCATGATAGTCTATAGTCCTAGCTTCTAGGAAATACACTAGATATATGAAGTCATATGAAACTGAGGGTTCATTGAGATCAATTACTCATGTAGATTTTCACTAAGGATAGTGGCCCAATCAATAGGTATCTTTGTTGTTCTAAGGGTTTTGATGAATGTACCATCCATGTCTCCAAGGGACTCACTGCAGGAAGGCCCATGGCTCTTCTCAAGAGAGTTATTGAGTAACCAATGTCATTAATCATATACCCATGTGTCATATCAACCTTTCCTACTCTTTAGCCTAGGGGTGTCATGTCAATTAGGTACTTAGATTATACCAACTCCTTGGCCTCTTCTTAATTTTCTCTATACCACATGTCCACACCTTCATAAGATATTTGAAGGTATTGATCTACACATGGAAGCTAGAAGACCTTTTCAATGTTTTGTGGCATTAGATCCAATACTATCTCTCATGTTACACTCTTGGTGGTCTTCTCTTGAGGTACATAGTGTTGGGCCAATGTCATGATCAACTCAAATGATTGAATGGATGTTGAATGAGAAGTGAAATTCACTAACCCACTTCATATAAGAGTTGATACCATAGCTAACCTCTCTTTAGGATTTTTACAAAGAGTCAGGAAGATGTTCCAATAAATGTGGCCTATTTTAGTGTCTCATATCTCTATTTATTTGTCTTGGAATTGACACTTCTTTAGTGCTCCTTGGTATTTGAAAGCCATTGGCTTTGGTTTCATCTTCTCATCATAGAGGATGATAATGATGATGTCATTATATCTACACAAAATGGGAGAAATATTAATATCTTGATATCATAAAGTGTTAATGACACTTAGAAAGGACCCTGACAGACAAAAAAATGAAGTAAAAATAGTCAAAAACTTACCAAAACCTTCCTAAATGCCTAATTTGTTCACCTAGTGCACCTGTAAGGGGAGTGCTAGTCTTCTTTTGATTTTTGGCACTTTACCATGATGTGTGCAGTTGCACACATTGTGCACCTATGCACATGTGCAAGGTGTGCAACTAAATACATGTGAATGTGTCTGATCTTTTCTTAGAGATTTTGGTTTGGATTATGGTGTACACATATGCACCTTTTGAGGGTGCACACATGCACACCTTCACATGTGTGTATCTCAAAATTTTGTATTTACCTTACAATGGAGAGTGGAGGATTTTCAAGCATGATGCTAGTGGACCTTGTAAGGGTACAAAGGTGCGATTGTGAAAGGAGATGGAGATCAAGTGAGAAAGAAGAGGGGAGGGATGAGAGTTATATAGGCCTTGGTCTAGCTTTGGTGTGCACTTCTAGGGGTGTGCACCTCTGAGGGTACATGTACAAGTGCACATATGTGCATCCTCAAAGAGAGGTAAGTGTGTATTTGTGCACTTAGTGCACTTTCTTATGTTTGCAAGTATGTAAGTGTGCATATGTATACTTTATGCACTAAAAATATTTAAAAATAAATTTTTTGCCCCTATTTCCATACTCAACACTACCCAATCAGAGATCGAGGTTTGACCTAGACCTAGAGGAGGGTCTTAAATGACTGAGGCACCTGACTAAGTGTCTTGTAGAGGCTTCAAAAACTAGGGTTGCCCATTTTGTGACTCAAAAATGGGGCCTACATGTTGACACCACAAAAAATAGCACCAACAAAATGGAAAAATATGACAAAGGAATTTATTCATTAGTAAGAATTCTTTTAACATGCATTAAATGACAACTAGATCCCAAATTTTATAGGTAACTTTCAAGTCCTTCAGAAGCCAAAACTTCATAATCTTAAATCCTCAAGCTAAGTGTGTGGTTAGTGTTCCAATTCCATTTGACCTCTCAAGGTGTCATCTATCATGACCATCTAGCAACTTAAAATTTTATTTTATTTATTGGCACAAACATTGGAAATATTCATAAACCTATTAATCCATCACTACATGACTAGATGAGAGAATCTATTCTAAGTGCTCTTAATGAATTATTAATTACTTTTCTTTGAGTATTTGGTAATTTTATTTAACCTTTTTCAAGGATCTCATGTGTTTCCACTTGATTCTTCCTTGAATTGTTTTCATTCATTGTATAGGATAGCAATTCAAAAGTGTTTACCCCTAAATTTGATCACCTTCTACAATTGTCTAGAATCTTCACACATAGCACCTTTGTGATTCTCTATTTTTTAATCTAACTTAACCATGTTTATATTTTGTGGCTAAGGCATTGATGTTCTTCTCTAGATAGATATTTAATTTTTCAACTCCCGCATTCCTCTTTCAATGATCTTTTTGGGAAAGTCTCGTGCCAAAAAATGATATTTTTAGGCCTTTGAAGTTACTCTTTATATTCATTGGTAAGTTCTAAATTATCCCTTGCTACTTCCAAATTATATTTAAAGATAACCTAGATAACCAATACTTTAAATTTTCAAAGTTTTGAGAGTGATCAATCTTAGATTCTGACTTTAACTAAAGAAATCCTCTACAACAACAAGTAACACCTATTTTTTAGTTGGTACAAGAAACAAAGTAATCTAAATTATTTGAAAAAGAAATACATTTTCCCTAAAATCAAAGCCAAATTGGGTAGTATGGGTTATGCACCAAGAAGGAATCTTGATTGCATCTAACCCACAAATTGACAAGAAAACAAAGATGCAACTTAAAAGAAAACACATGACTAAAAGTAAACACACATGTTGAAACTAAACATATTTTTATTTTATTTTTTTGAAATGTTTTTTGTATATAGGACTCAAAATATTTTTTTAGAAACTAGTCATTCACTGGTAATGGGACCAATTCACCTAGTAATGAACTTAGCCTAAAATTATTCTCCCAAAATTTTTGCAATCTAATAAGGGCCAATTACAAGCATTTAAACTTGGTATAACTGTCTGGTTTTTCTTTTTCCTTGTCCCATAGAAGAATAAGGTTTCAGATTCTAAAAGACTTGATCATTCCTTACTTGTTGAACCAACATTTTATGATAGCCTAATGTTTTGACATATGTTCTAAAGTTTTTGTCCACTTCTCATCCAATTCCAAGAGATTCATCTATCTAATTTAGACCCTCTCAACATCCTTAACATACTCTCTCATGAATATCAACCTTAGAATTTTGAGATTAAGAGGGAATATTGGTTCTTTTCCCTCAACTAGTAGATACAAGGATGTTCCAAGAGCATTTTTTGTCTTGATCATGTTTGTCCATAATGTGTATTTCAATTGGGTGGGCCAATCTTTTGGATTTTCTATGAGAAAGAATTTCATCACTATAATCAAGTTCTTATTGGTGAACTCAACCACATCATTCCCTTGGGGATAGTAATTGGATGATAAATTGATTATAACTTGATTTTCTAGTGCTCATTGAGTAAGAAAAAATGATCCAATAGATGACTTGTTACCACATACTAGGAAGAATGGCATTTCAAACCTAGTCATAATGTGTTCCTCTAAGAATTTAGTAACCACTTTTTTTTGTACAATTTCTAAAAGTTTCAACTTAATTCCACCCTATGTAATAATCTATAGACGTAAGGATAAACATATATCTTAATGATGGTGGTGGGTTTATAGGTCCAATAAAGTCTATCCCCCACATGGAAAAGTGGTGTACCATAAATACCAGCTGCAATGGCATAGATGGGTTTCCTTCTCCATTAGCACTTGTTTCATAGGTGTGGTAGCAATTTACATGTCCAAGCATGTCTTTAAAAATTGTAGGTCAAAAGTAACCTACTCTCAAATTATGATGGGTTATGGCCTATGTTGCTCCATGTCTAGTGTCCTACTTGTCATGATATTTTTTGAATACTTCTCTTCCTTCTTTACATCCTAAACATTTCAAATAAATATCCTCATAGTTTTTCTTGTATAATTTCTTATCTTGAAGCATGTATGATTCATTTTTCATCTCGAGTCCTCTACATTGGGAACTATTCAATCATTGAGGTTATTGATTTTGCAAGAGCTAATACACAATACCTTGATACCAAACATTGTTATTATCCCTCCATTAGTGTCTACTTCAAACACTATTATTGTTCTTCATTGTCAACTATCCTCTCATTCTCAACTATCATCTTGGTTAGCCCCTATCCTCTCACTAGCTTCATTGGTTGAATTTCAAAATTAAACTCTTCTAATATAGCCATGTTGACATTAAGGTCAATTTTTCTATCAGTGACTCAACACTTAGTCAATTGGTTATATTGCTACTAAGCTCTATAGTTTCTACTAATCCTATCATTCAGTTTGTAGAATTAACCAAGTGATTCAGTTATTCCTAAGATAAGTAGTTAGAATACAGTGTCTACCAAGCACCTGAGTTAATTTGCAATGTTTACTGAGCTACACAAATTTTACTGAGTTTCAAAGATAATGTTCAATACAAACCAAGCATAGTAGAGGGTACTAATCCATTCAGTGGAAGTAAAGAAGATCATCACATAGTGCTAACTAAGTTTGAGCTACTTGGAAGTGATTTGCATGGACTAAGCTTCAAGTTCAACTAAGTACCAAAGATTTTTGAGCTTTGACAATTTTTTTTGAGTATCAAACATCACCGAGTTTGTCTTTAGAACCTAAGTTACAAAAATTGGGTTGAATTTGTGAATTGTGATGAAATTAGTATTGTAGCTGACTCTAGTAAGTTGTGATGAAGTTGGTATTGTAGTGGACTCTAGTAAGTTGTGATTTGGATTGGTATATATGTAATATATATTATATCATATACAAGTATGGATGTGAAGAAGAATATGATGAGCATGAGTGTCAATTAAAGAGGGCTAAAAGGAGTATAAGGGACAAAATATATTTATTTGTCATAGTAAAGTGATCATTTCATTACAAGGAATCTCGACCAACAAATTGGAGTTGTAGATCAAAGATCAACCATTGGTTTATCCTAACAAGTGTATAAGTTAAATCCTCTAATAGGATAGACTAAAGAGTCTTTCCTAAACCTCTTCATCGAGTGCATACTTCATTGTATGTTTATAAATCCTTTAATAGGGTGAACCTCAATCTTTATTTCTCCTAACAGAGAAGATCAATAGAAGTGGTCAATTGTAAGACATAACAAGGTAACTTTATACTGTAGTACTAAAGCTTGCGGGTATTGTTAACCAAAATTTCTTTCCTACCAAAAAATTGAATTTAAATACAAAAGCCCACCCAAGGTCACTTCCACATTTGAATATTAAATGCCAATGAAAATACAAAATAAGAAAATTAAAAAGCCTTATTTTATTGCCATATGGATATGAGTTATTTCTATGGGCCTGTAACTTTCCCTACCATTAGATCTTCCTAGATCTATGACCATCACAATCTCACTTTACCAAGAAGAATGAATTTAAGAGAATGGGAGAAAAAGATAGGCTGACACCTAGCATGGTGGGTTTGTTCCTCTTTAGTGGACTAAAAAAGTTTTTGGATGTGTCAGAGGTTATACATGTGACTCATTTGTGTTGATCAAGGAATTAAATCTACATGTAACTTTAGGGTTTGATCTTTACTATCAGATCAAAGAAGATCTACAATGGTCACTCTTTGGCATTTTGCAGCAGCAAGGTTTTTTGTCAATGCAACAAAGTGATGAGTGGATGCATGTACATGGTAGGACTAGTTTGGAAGGTAATAACATAGTTAGCAGGTGTGTTTAAGGGCAAAGGAAGCTAGATGAAGTGTTATGATCTTACGATGTAGCAATGTCATAAGATAGTAGTTGAAAATGATGAGACCATTGAAGCCACAAAAAAGGGGCTAAGTTGACTACAATAGTATGATTGTAAGGGTTAAGTGTTTGCATTATAATGTTATGCTACACCATGATTGTGAGATTGTAATGTCAACTTTAGTTGTACCATAACATCAGAAGGAAAGTTCAAGGCTCTCGTGATTGGATGACAAGGCAAATTGTAAGATTGTAAAGACAGATTAGTAGGCTTTGGATGCTAAAAAATATGGGTGTGTCATAAGATCATGAGAAGGGTAAAATGAGGGCCTAATGATAAGATTAGTTGGTGATCATAAGATCATAGAGGTCATAGAGGGTGCCTTCAACTATGCAATAGGTTAGTGATTGTAAGATCATAAGGGCTAAGCTCTAAGATGAAGATGATATGAGGATTTTGACCTCATTTGACAATCATACGATCATAGGAGTTTGAGTTAACCATGAAGGAGTTTCACTTGTCTAGGTTGGAAAAGAAAAAGGTCTTTGACCAATAGAATTGTAGGAAAGATATGCGTTGAGGTTGAATATGGTTGAATTGCTAATATTTCTGAATTGAAGTATTGATAACAAAGAATAACAAGTTGTTTAAATGAAAATCCAATTTTCTTGATCAATTATTGGTTGTTTCAACTACCTCCTACACCTAATAAATGTAAAGGAGCACTCATTCATTTCCTAGATATCCATTTACCCAACAATGTATGACAAAGGGGTAAGTTGACCACAATAGTCGAATCATAAGGGTTAAGTGTTTACATTCCAATTTTATGCTAGACCATGATCATGAGATCGTAAGGTCAGTTAGTTGTATTGTAACATCACAAGGAAAGATCAAGGGTCCCACGACTAGATGAAAAGGAAATTTGTAAGATTGTAAAAATAGATTAGTAGGGTTTTGATGCTACAAAATATGTGTGTGTCATAAGATCATGAGAAGGGTGAAAGGAGGGCCCAATGTTAAGATGAGTTGATGATTCTAAGATTGTAGAGGTTATAGAGAGTGCCTTCAACCATGAGATGGATTGGAAATTGTAAGATCATAAGGGCTAGGCTCTATGCTAAAGATGATATGAGGATTTTGACCTCATTTAACGATCGTAGGATCATAGGACTTTGAGTTAACCATGGAGGTGTTTCACTTGTCTAGGTTGGAAAAAAAAAAGGCTATTCAAACAATAGAATTATAGGAAATATATGCATGGAGGTTGAATATGGTTAACTTTTTGATATTTCTAAATTGTTGTGTTGTTAATAGAGAATAACAAGTTGTTTAAATGCAAATTCAATTTTCTCAATCAATTACTGGTTGTTTCAATTGCCTCCTATACCTGATAAATGCAAAGGAGTACTCATTAATTTCCTATTTATCCATTTACCTAGCTATGCATTTAATGGTCATCATTCATATCTTCTCATGGTTGCTCTTTATGAAAATATTTAATTTCCTACATTTGGATTTGTTCCAAGATTTAATCTTCTAGATTGCAGTAATTGTTCTCTGAGCACATAATAATAGTGGTTGTAGAGTAACTTTAGTGAGAAATATCTCAATTAAAAAATAAAATTTGTAATTCTTTCTTATGGTCGACTCTTCTCTACTTATTTGATAATGCTCTACAAGTTCACTATAAATTCCCTTTGTCTTTGAGCCTAATGACATTTTGCCTTATTACCTTCAATCATTGATGATTGTGTAAGATCTATTTGCCTCTCTTTAATGTTTTATGGTTATCTAAAATTTACATGATTGTATCTCTTTTGACCTATGAATGAGATATAATGAATTCTCTTCTTCCTTATATTGTTCATTTTGGTTGTTTGTTCTGCATGTGATCATTGGATTTAAACAAGTTTGAATCTATATATCCTTGATGTCATGACAATTCAAGTGTGCATGTATGGATTTGTTGACAATTGGCTAATGGAGATATGTAATTGTTGTCATTTATGGAAACACATGATGTACATGCTCATAGGAAACCTTGGAAATAAAGATACTTAGCTATTAGTACTTAAAAAATAATCCAAGTATGGAATTTAGTATACAACAGTGTATTGTTTTGTTTATAACTTGTTCCTGACATCATATTATGAGTAGAAAAGTTAGATGGAGATAGTATACATGTTGAGGATGACATGTATAACCTCATATATTAGTGCAAACTATATGAATCAATGATATTCATGTTTTGAGTGAAATAGGATAGTGGAATTTAAGGAAAGGATTATTTTGTTTACAAAATAATTACTTGTCCAATTAGGGCCAACATCCTAGATATTTACTTTAAGTTAGAAAAGTGTATTATGCTCTTATCTAACCTAGTAGCAATTTCTGTAAATGCATGATATTTATGGAAAGGATGTCTTGTGAATTCAAATGTGCTATCTTAATCTAATAGTTGTTATATTGAGAAATTGTATTCAAACTTTTGTGAAAGTGATATATGCAAAGTTTTGTAAAAGTTATGTTGTGATCCGAGATCAAGCTAAAGATTAGAGATCAATTAAGAGGAAGTTTTAGTACTTATATTCCAGAAGTCTAATTTCTTGTTTGGGCAATGAGCTCTTCTTGTAATTAGAAGTGCATGTTTGGGCAATGAGCTTATCTTGCATCTACTATACTACAACTCCTAATACGGTTAGAATCTCCTAATAGGGATTCAAAGTCTCGTAAAAGGGACTCTCTATACTAAAATTTCTCATTGAATCCTAACAAGATCCATCCTTTAACAAGGAACTTACATATTAGTATATTATCTAGTGGGTATCATCCCCCATTGGGGTTTTCCCTTGGCCATGGTTTCCCTAATTAACAAAATATGGTGTTGTGAGTTATCTTTGTGCATGGTTATTGTTACTATTAAACATTACTTTATTACTTTGTTATGTATGGTTTAAAGTAAAGAATAATATCTAGTTGGCAACTAATTCTTGTAGATTATTAATTCACCCTCCCCCCCTAGTGATCCCTATTTCTAACAAGATTAGGTTAATGTTTCTATGAATTATTTCTCCCTTTTCCTCTCCAAGAGTATTTGGGTGCATCTTAATAGTAAAAGAAGTTGGCCTTCCTTAGAGACTCAATATCATAGTTCAAGTTCCATAGCTTGGAGGTTGTTTCCATGTTTCACAAGGTTGTCCTTAGGTAAAAACTTTAGACAAGGGTGTAAAATTTTGTGACAAGAATTCTTTGTGCACCTAGTGGGACTCATATTCAAGAAGATTTCAAGTCTACTAGTGTCAAACAAGAATTTCAAGATTGATGCTAAGGAAATGGTGTTGCTCCCAGTATTCAAGGCCTCCAAGAGGCTCATATCCAAGCACTTGGCAACTCTACATCATTCATGTCTAGTTTCATACCATAGTTGTTGTGATTCATGCTCAAAGCTAAAACAAGGGCATCTTCTAAAGGTAAATTTTAGTACCAAGACCTTTCATTTTCCAATCTTAGAAGAAGAAAGACTAGAGTATCTTTATCTCTAGTTACGAGTACAAAGGAGATACATACACCTAAAAGATCTATTTCTACTCCTCATGTTGTTAGATCTCAACCTAGAATACCATCTTCTCATATCAATAGGCCCCTTCCTTATATGGATAGACCACATGCTTTTTCCACCTTTAATGGTGGAAGTCCTATTTTGTTAGCCCAAAGACATGACATAATAGTAGCTACACTTAAAAGTATTCTTGAATTTACTAGTAAAACTTCCATCTCTCCCTTAGAACACATTCAAGAGTTTGCAAATGTCTACAATATAAATGGTATTATAGAAGATGATGTGATAGTTAGATTCCTAGCTTCATCTTTAAAAGGGAAAGCCCTATAATGGTATAGGGGTCTACTACATGGTTCTATAATGGATTGGGATGGGTTAGGGGCAAGACTGTGTAAACATGTTGAGGACAAAAGTGACTATTTGTCACTTTTAGAACAACTAACTACTATAAAAAGAGCCCCCATGAATTCATGACTAATTTCAACTATAGATTTCAAAAGACATGGGACAAAATACTTAATTCAATGAAACCTACCCTAGGTAATGTATTCTCCCATTACCCCATAGCCTTTAATATTGATATTGCTAGTACAATCCAAACCATGGGAAGAGACACATTACTTGATAATTATGAAATAGCAATAAAATAAATAAAATCATAATATAGGGAGGAAAGTTAGCTCCAAGGCCCCCTATTCCTTTCTTCCCTTACATGCCAAATCATTAGCCACCAATAACCCTTATTCCCACACCTTCTATATCACATCCCCTTGTTCCAGCCCATAAAGCTTCCACATCTTCAAATGGAATGGATGAAATCAAGGAGATGATGTAGTCTATGATGTTGAACATAGATAAGAGATTACAAGGTCAAGAGAAGAAGTTGGAAGATAGCTTCTCTATGATGCAAAAAATGACTAACAAGGTAGTGACTTTGGAGAGGCAATAAACTCATGGTAATAAGGCTCCTCAAGTACAATATTAGACTCCAATCAATAGTAGGCCTACAAATCATAAACATGGGAATTCTCCTTATGATTAGAGTAGGAAAAATGGTCATGCTTCTACTTCAAGTGCAAATCAAAGTAGGGTCTTGGTCCCTTAGGACAATATGGCTCAAGATCAAGATTTTTTCCTCTCCTGCAATTACTCCTATGCCTATTGTATGTGTCAAAATGCTGAATATTATTTGGTATTGACCACTCAAGAGCCTATAGAAAGATAGTCATATAATGTGAGCCAATCTAAAGATGACTCACACTTGCAATGACAAGGTGATTTCTCCTTCATGAACCATCAAGTGGAAGAGCAATTGTAATGTAAACCAAAACTCCATTGCTCACAACACTAGGAGAAAAAGAAGAGTTATTGAATATGCCCCTCCTCCTCCTAATTAGGCTTCAACATCAAGTGCAATACCTTGTGTACAAGTAGAAAATGATCAATCCAATGCTCCTCAACAACAAAGACAAAATAGTAAGAGAAGAGATGTGAATGGCCTTAAAGTTATTCCATCTCCACCTCTTACCCATGCAGCTCCCAAGGCTTCTACCAAATCACCTAATGCCTCATTCAGCATGGTAGAGTAGACGAAGAAGAAAAATGTGAATATTTCTATGTAGGATGTTGTTTGTACTATACCTATGCAAAAGAGGTTGTTGCAACAAGAATTGGAGAGCATTAAAACAAAGGGTCAATCATCAAGAGAAGAAAGTGCCACAAGCCTAGTACAACCATCAAGGGAGGTAGATACAAGTAAAAAGGTTAGACCTCCACCATTTTATGTTTGTCTAGTTATAGGGTGATAAACTAGTCCATAACTGCATGATTGGTTTAGGGGCTAGTAGCTCAGTGATGCCCAAGTGTGTAGTTGATATTCTAGAAATGAAATACGAGCCCATTGTTAGGGATGTATTATAGTTGGATGGTGGTTTTGTCAAGACTATAGGGATCCTTAGGAGTGTTGAAATGGCTCTACATGCATGTTTCCCCAGTTGTACTATAGTACAAGATATATTAGTTGCTAAGGTCAAGTCACACTTTGCCATTTTTCTCTCAAGAGATTTCACCCCCCAAATAGGGGGTTACATATCTTTTGATTTGTGATACATGTTCTTTAGAAAAAGATATAGAACTAAAGCTTCAATCAGATTGGAGCCTTTAGCCCTCCATTAGATTGAGCCCTACATTCCTAATCTCATCAATATGAACTACACCAGCATAGAGATAGATAAAAATGACATGGTAAATGAGCCTCATACTTCCCTAGTAGAGATACCCAATTTTCTCTTAGACAAGTGGGATAATGCATATCAGTTTTATCCTATATCAAAAACCCTTGATATAGGCCTAGGTACATATTGTGTATCAAGAAAGGATGTTCTTTTTCCTAACCTTATGAAGACATAAGAGGACACCAATGGCCTATGGAGCATGAATTTTGATAGATTAATAAATAAAAAGGATCACGGCTGGTCTGATGTTGATTTCTTCTACACTAGTTATGAACAATAGTTCACCAAGATAACTAGGGGGGGTGAACCAGTTATCCAATAATAAAAACATTTATCTTCTTTAAAAAAACTTAACCATTCAACCAAAGTAAACAACAATCATACAAAGATGCACATAGAAAATTATACTAGATATGTTGACTAGGGAAACCCTTGATAAGAGGGAAAACTCCAATGGGAATGATGCCCACAAGATGATGTACTAATATAAATATTCCTTGCTAGAGGAAGGACCCTTTTAGGAGTCTATTACAACATTTAGTACAATGAGTCCATGTTAAGAGATTTTGAATCCCTATTATGAGTTTCCAACCCTATTAGGGGTTGTGGTATAATGTATGCAAGAAGAGCCCACTCCCAAAACATGCAATTTCAACTCCAAGAAGAGCTCACTACTCAAACAAGTAATTTATTGGTATCTTATCCTTTCCTTTGTCTTGTCAATTGGACTAATCACTTTTAGACCTTGTAGACCAAGTCATGAATCTCACATCCAAATACCAAACCTTAGATTACCTAGAAAAACCTCAACAATGAAGTTTCCTTCACTTCTACATTATTTTGCTCAACTTCACATTCCACACTCTCTATAGCTAATCACTAATCATTCAATCATATCAACACATCATATGATAAAGGAAAATTTCCTTCCTTTATACTAAGTCCATAAAAGAAATCCTTGAGTTGGTTGTTAGTCCTCAATTAATTATTATAGGACCACATTTAGAACATGTTACACTTAGCAATAACACAAATCTTCCATCTTACAACTTGAATAGGTTTTTGTACATGCAATATTATGATGAGAAAGCTTAGCCACATCATCCTCAACATGTATTCTTCATGTCCTCAACCTTGATCCTCAAGATATCAAATCTACTAAGAGATATAACAAGTTTACCAGAACATGCCTCTATAAACTCTATCTTAGAACAAACATTACCAAAACTTACATAACTCCTTCTAGACTTATCCTTTCTACTTTTGATGTTAATTGTATATAATAGATACTCCAAAGTATCTCCCACAACCTTGGGTGGCTATCATGCTCAACTAGTCATCTGTACCAACTTAATCTTTCCACTGATCTTCTGTTAGATACCATAGAAGACATGCTATGTTGATATCAATGAAAAACTCAGTCATGAATGTAAATAGCATCATCAAACCAATCTTTCTAATCTTCTAACAATCTCTCCAATCTTCCAACAATATTCTCCTTTGGAATTGATGGCAACATAGATGAAAAACATCTAGTTCCAAGAATGCCAACAAAAGATAGAGAGTCTTCATATCCTCTTCATCAATTATAATCTCCCATTGATGTACCTCAATGTGCTATGTACCAAACTGTTATTACAAATTCATGCTAAACTTCTCTTTTTCATGTAGTACTTCTCCCCCATTAGTGTAAATTTTTTCATGCCAAACTCTCCCCCATTGACATGAATGTTAAAGGTTTCTACAACCAACATCTCTACATCAAACTTTGCAATAACTAATACTTATGCAGCTCAAGTGTCAAAAGACACTTTTCAAAACAACATCAACAAGAGTCCTAGATGACTCTATCCATCATAGATTTTCCCACATACAGGAAGCATTAGGATCTAGTCTAGACAAACAATGATACCCTGTTACCTTGCACTAATGCACTCTTGCATCTTCTTACTTTGATGTAGGAAGGAGCATAACTGCAAGCATACTTCACAAATACTCAAAAGTCTCTTTAGGAAGAGGCTTAGTGAATAAATCTACAATCTACTATTTTGTTCTCACATAGTCCAATCTGATTTCCTTTTCTGCAACTTTTTCTCTCAACATATGATACTTATAGAAATGTACTTAGTCCTCTAATGCAATACTAGATTCTTAGACATTTTTATCATGCTTTTTCCCATAATATATAACAACAAGTTCACTAATTTCTACCCTTATATCATTCAACAATTTCTTCATCCAAATTACTTGATTGCAATTATTTGCTACTGCAACATACTCTACTTCTGCCATAATTTGAGATGTACAACCCTACTTTTTGCTTAGCCAAGACACTAATCTTCTCCAAGAAAGAAAGCTCCTCCACTATTTCTCTTTCTATCATCCATACTACCTATCCAATTTGCATCAGTATAAGAACATAGAGAAAAATCATTGGATCTATCATACCATAATCCAAACTCAAATGTTCCCTTTAGATATCTAAATATTATTTTTGTTGTTGTATAATGTGCTTCTCTAAGATGAGCCTAAAATGTTGTAACAATTCCAACTACATTTTCTATATCAAGCCTTGTGTGAGTCAGATATTGTGATCCTCCAATCATAGATCTATACTTCCTCTACTCAGCAATAGGTGTCTCATCCTTTTTAGATAACTTGTGTCTAGTTACTATAGGTGTTCCAACATATTTACTTGTTCCCAAACCAAACCTTCTCAGCAAATCCTTCAAGTACTTAGCTTGAGAAATAAAGATTCCTTCTTTATTTTTTACTATCTTCAATCCTAGGAAATATATCATCTTTTATATCATACTCATTTCAAATTCTTTCTTTATCTCTTCTGCATACTTCTTAGTTTCTTTATCATTTCCTCCAAATTTGATATCATCAACAAATATTACCAAAATCATCAAACCATCATCAATTTCTCTCTAATACAGATTACTATTTGCCATACCTTTACTATATCTAATCTTTGTTAAATGCTTGGCTAACCTTGCATACTAGGTTCTAGGTGCTTTCTTCAGTCCATACAATACTTTACTCATTCTGCATACTATGTCTTTATCATCTGTCAAAGGACATCCTTCAAATTTCTCAATGTATACCTATTCCTCAAGTCCTCCATTAAAAAATGCTTACTTGACATCCATCTAATATACTTTGAATTTTTTCTGTGTTGCACAGGCTAAGAATAATCTCATAGCTTCTATTCTAGCCATTGGAGCATAACTCTCCTCATAGTCTATTCCTTCTTGCTATGAGTAACCTTTACATACTAGTCTTTCTTTGTTTCTCACAACTTCTCCTTGCTTATTCATTTTGTTCCTAAATACCCATTTGGTTCCTATCACATTCTTATTCACTGATTTGGGGACCGATTCCCATGTCTCATTCTTTACTATCTAATCCAATTTCTCTTTCATAGCTTGCTTCCAATAGTCATCTTTACATACTTCATCTCCATTCTTTGGCTCAACTTGAGATATCAAGCATTGTTCTTTAGTACCTTTTCTTCTTGTCATCACACCTTTGTCTTAGCTTTTGATGATCTATTTAGGTAGGTGATTCTTTATCATGTTCTTTCTAGAAGTAGAAGTTGTTATCTCAATGCTTGGCTCTACTAAAGGTTCTAAGCTTTGTTCCTACCTTTGTTCTCCTTCATTCTCTAAATCATTGTTAGTCGCAAGAAATACCTCATCATTCCTTGGCTTAGTAACAACATCATCATCATCTGAATTGTAATCAACTATTCTCTTTTGTATTCTAAACTTATCATCTATTCTCAGATTTGCACTTTTCATAATAGTCACTAGGGTTGTTTCTTTTGATACATGCTTTTCATTAACCAGTTTATACTCATTGAAACAATCTTTCAAGGATCTTTCCATACTTTCTCTAAATTCCTAGACTATATTAGAAAGTAGAATCTTTCTAGCTCTTCTCAATCTCTTAGGACATTTACTTGAAAAATGACCAAACTCTTTACATGTCTAGCAAAGAAAATTTTTCATACCTTTAGGTTCTCTCCTTGTAAGTAGATCAATACCTTCCTTTATCTTTATATCATCTTCTATTTTGGATCTATCTTTGCTTGTGCTATTGTTCCCTTAAATATAATAAAAAGATTATGGATCTATAAACTCAATACTTTGCTCTTTGCACAAATAATTAAAACATTTATATTCTTTAAACAAACTTAACCATTCAACCAAAGTAAACAAAAATCATACAAAGATGCACATAGACAATTACACCAGAGATGTTGACTAGGGAAACCCTTGATCAGAGGGAAAATCATGATGGGAATGATGCCCACAAGATGATGTACTAATATAAGTATTCCTTGTTAGAGGATGGACACTATTGGGAGTCTATTAAAAAATTTAATACAATGAGTCCCTATTAGGAGACTTTGAATCTATGTTAGGAGATTCCAACCCTATTAGGATTTGTGGTATAATGTATGCAAGAAGAGCCCACTACCCAAACATGCAATTTCAACTACAAGGAGAGCTCACTGCTTAAACAAGTAATTTACCGGTATCTTCTTCTTTCCTTTGTCCTTTCCTCTATCTTGACAATAGGACCAAACACTATTAGACCTTGTAGACTAGGCCATGAATGTTGTATCCAAATACCAAACCTTGGATCACTCAACAAAACCTTGGCAATGAAGTTTCATTCACTTTTGTACTGTTCTACTAAACTTTGCATTCCACACTCTCTGTTGCTTATCATTGATCATTCATTCATATTAACACATCACATGATAAAGGAAAATTTCCTTCCTTTATACTAAGTCCATAAAAAAATTCCTTGAGGTGGCTTTTAGTCCTCAATTAATTATTATAGGACCATGTTAAGAACATGCTACACTTAGTGATAACACAAATCTTCCATCTTACAACTTGAATAACTTTCTGTACACATAATATTATGATGAGGGAGCCTAGCCACATCATCCTCAACATGTCTTCATCATGTTCTCAACCTTAATCCTCAAGATATCAACTCTTCTAAGAGATATAACAATTTTACTAGAACATGCCTCTATAAACTCTATCTAAGAATGAGCATTACCAAATTTTATATAACTTCTTCTAGACTTTTTCTTTCTACTTCTAATGTTAACTTCATATACTAGATACTCAAAAGTATCTCCCATAACCTTAGGTGGTTATCATGTTCAACTATTCATTTGTACCAATGTAATGTTTTCATTGTTCTTCTATCAAATACAATAGAAGACATCAAACACACTATGTTGACATCAATGAAAAACTCAGTCATGAATGTAACATATCATCATCAAACCAATCTTTCCAATCTTCCAAGAATCTCTCCAATCTTCTAACACTACTTCTCATTAAGACTACAATTTAGTTGTACCAATAATGTGGCTGAGTATGGATCCTTGATTTAGGGTCTCCTACTTGCTCAAAAAGGAAGAATTCAAGCCTTAAGTGTATATGGGGATAGAATATTAATTATTAATCAAGACAAAATTAGAATGTCACTAAAAATGGTTTCCTCAAGTCTTATAAACATAGAGTATGGGATTTACTTGAGGGTTTCAATGCATTTAATATCCAAAGAATTCCTAGGAAAGAAAATAGACATGTTGATAGACATGTAGTGGTTGGTGCATCTTATGATGTTCCAAGGAGCCTTGAAGATGAAAAGAAGCAATAGATTAGAGTGGTGGTTAGGCCTGTTATCCCTGATAATAATGTCAATTGGAAAATCTTTGAATCTGGTGCACAAATTATGAGTTTTTTATAGAATGAAGGAGAATTCTTAAATAGAAATCAATCAAGGTTACATGACTAGTATGGGGATTAGATCATTAACCTCAGTTTTAACAAATTTCCTAAGGGTCCCATTACCTTAGATAGTATCATCAATCCTGATGACCAAACAAGAGATAGATGTATGAATCTTACTGCAAGGAAGGATGATCATATACTAGTTATGGTTGCCAATGAAAAGTCCTTAAACATGGGAAAGGTATATTCTAAAATTGAGCAAGAGAGTTTTGTTCATCTATGTCAAGAATTTAATGATCTATTTGCCTAGACGTATGATGATTGAAAGGGTTTTTACCCAAGTTTGTTTCATCATTCCAAATATTTAATTGATGATGTCAAACCTATAAGGAAAGAGAAAAGACCAGAGAATCACAAGATCGAGCTCTTAATGAGAAAGGAGCTATCCAAATTGATTGAGGCTAATATCATTTTCCCCATCAAGCATCCCTCTTGGATGGAAAACCTTGTCCATGTTAGGAAGACGAGTGGAGAAATAAGATTATGTGTGAACTTTAGGGATCTTAACCAAGGATCTCTTAAAGACCATCATCATCTCCCTTCCATGGAATAAATATTGTCTAAGGTTATTGATTCAAAGAGGTTATCATTTCTTGATGGATTCTCATGTTATAACTAAGTGTTGGTTAAGGAGGCTAACAGATACAAGACTATGTTCACTACCAAATGGGTCACCTATGCTTACAACAAGATGAAATTTAGGCTAAAAAATGTAAATGCCACATTTCAAAAGGAAATGGAGGTGGCCTTCAAGAACATGATTGAAAGGTTTATGTTAGTATACCTTGATAATATCATAGTATATTCAAAGAATGTGGTAGACCATTTGGGCCATCTCAGGAAAGTATTCATAAGATCTAGAGAGTATGGAGTATCCCTAAACCCATGCAAGTGTATCTTTGCTACTAATCAAGAAAAATTGTTAGGACACATTGTATCTATGGATGGTATAACCATTGATCCAGAGAGAACAAAGGAAATAGTTTCTCTTTATCTCTTCCTAATCACAAAATGTGGCTACAAAGTTTCCTTGGTAGGATAAACTTTGTAAGAAGATTTATTCCTAATCTTTCTACTGTGGTGAAACCTCTTATGGCCATGCTAAAAAAGAAAATGGTATTTTTGTGGACCAAGGAAGGGAAATCAAGTTTTGAAGAGATCAAGGTAGCCATAGCCTCAACCCCTACTCTCATCACTTCAAATTTTGAAAAGGATTTCATTCTTTATACCTTAGGAGGTGAGTCAAGTATCTCTGCTATCTTGATTCAATCAAATGGTAAGAATGAAGAACAACCCATTGCCTTCTTTGGTGAAGGACTTAAGGAATATGGAGATAAATACATTTATGTAGAGAAGCAGGCCCTTGTAGTCATACGAGCTTTGAAGAAATTTAGGCACCTTCTATCAAACAACAAGATCCATTTGCTAGTGCCCCATGTTAGTGTGAAGGGTTTCCTTTTAAGCAAGGATATTAGTGAGAAAAGAGCAAGTTGGATCACTAAGGTGATGGAATATGATGTGGACATTGAAATTTCCAAGTTAGTAAGAGGGAAAGGATTGTGTAAACATATGATCTCATCTTAGGAGTTAGATGAAGAAGTTTCTTTAATACTAATAGAACAACAAGAAGCAAGAAATGATAATCCAAGGAATTGGATGGATGATATGATAACCTTATTGTTAGGCAACATATATACTCAAGGATTAGATAGAGCTAAAAGAACATGGTACAAGTTGTAGTCAATTCTTTATGTTATAGTTAATGGTATCCTTTTCAAAAAGGATCTGAATGGAGCTTTGCTAAGATGTATTGATACAGATCAAGTAGATAGAATGATCAAAAAATTAAATGATGTTCTTGATGGTGGCCACTTTTTAGCAAGAACAACTGTAATGAAGATCATGAGAGCTAGTTATTATTGGCCATCCTTCTTCAGTGATTACCTTAGATATGTCAAAAAGTGTAAGAAATGTTCTTTCTTTTTAGGTAAACAAAGGTTTATAGCCCTTCCACTTTATCATATCCAACTTTATCAACCTTTTTATCAATGGGGATTAGATTCCATAGGCCCCATTAGTCCTCCTTTAGCTTTGGTCATAAATGGATCCTAGCTGCTACAAATTGCTTTACCAGGTGGACAAAGGCAATTGTATTAAAAGATGCTATTGAGAATTCACCTATTGAGTTCTTAGATGGACTTGTTACTAGGTTTGGTGCCCCTTCAACCATTATTTAAGATAATGCAAAATATTTTGTAGTAACTCAAATTTATGCATGGGTAGTTGATCATAATATCTATTTGAGTACATCCTCAAATTACTATCCCCAAGGTAATGAATTGGTTGAATCATCTAACAAGAACCTAATCTGGATTATGAAAATGAATATAGAAGATAACTAGAGGTGTTGGCATTGAAAGTTGAAGAGATAGCAATGGGCTGGTAGAGTAACACCTAAGAAGGTGATTTAAAATTCACCCTTTCTATTGGTCTATGGAAGGGAAGCAAGGCTTTCAATTTTATTAGAATTCCCATCTCTGGAACTAGCTCATTGGTTGGAGCTAATGGAGAGCAATGCTATGACACTATGAATGGTAGAACTAATGGAGCTAGAGGAGAAAATAAATTAGGCCATGTAGACCTTGTAGGCACATCAATAATAGATGAAGAACTTTGTTAAAAAGGATAGGTTTAAAATTTTCAAAGAGGGAAATCTTGTATTAAAGTGGGATGCAAATAGGGAAAAACTAGGGAGGCACTCAAAATTTGATGCACTATGGAGTGGTCCCTATGTGTTTATCAGTTACAAATAGGACAATGTTTGTTAGTTGAGTAGAACTAATGGTGAAATCTTGCATATTCTAGTTAATGGAATATATCTCAAAACATGTTTCTCAAAGAAATGAGTGTTCATGTACATAGTTAGAGTAGTTTGCTTTCAATTATTTCTTGTTTTCTAGAAATTTTTAGGCATGGGTTTTCTCTCTATGTGAAGACCAAGTTTTAAAGTTTTGGATAGGTTGTAGAGGTGTGTTTTCCTATTTTACAGTTGCAAAGAGTAGCTTCCAAATTTTTTTGGGCATGTTGTTCTATAATTTTAGGGTTTTTTTGGGTGGATCTTCATGATTTCTATGACTCTATAACCTAATGGATGCTTTATACCACTAGTCTTATGCATAGTAGCCTCGCATCCCCCCCAAGTTGCCAAAATTGTTAACCAAAATTGCCTTCTGGCCAAAAAAATAAATTTGAATGCCAAAGCCCACCTAATGGTCACTTCCACATTTGAATATTAAACGCAAATAGAAATAAAAAATAAGAAAATTAAAATGCCTTATTATATTTCCATATGAATCTAAGTTATTTCCATGGGGCTACAACTTTCCCTATTGTTAGATCTTCCTAGATCTACAGCCATCGCAATCTCAATTTACCAAGAAGAATGAATTTTAGAGAATGCAAGAAAGCAACAAGTTGACACCTAGCATGGTAGGTTTGTTTCTCTTTGGTGGACTACAATAGGTTTTGGATGTGTTAGAGGTTATGTACATAGCTCATTCTAGTTGATTGAGGAATTAAATCTAAATGCAACTTTAGGGTTTGATCTTCATCATTAGATCAAAGAAGATCTACAATGGTTGCTCTTTGGCATTTTGGAGTTGGAAGGTTTTTTGACAATGTGAGAAAGTGACTAGTGGACACATATACATGGAAAACATAGTTTGGAAGGTAATAACATAGTTAGTAGTCATAGTTAGGGAAAAGGAAGTTAGATGAAGTGTTCTAATCTTATGATGAATCAATGTCATAAGATCGTAGGTGAAAATGATGAGACCATTAGAGTCATAACAAAGGGCTAATTTGATTGGGATTGTACGATTATAAGGGTTAAGTATTTATGTTTCCATGTTATGCTAGACCATAATCATGAGATTGTAAGGTTAGTTAACTATATTGTAACATCACAAGGAAAGATTGAGGCTCCCGTGATTAGACTGTTAGAGTAAATAATTAATTATTTATTCTATTACTTAAGCTTACTTAGGTAAATGCATTTATTTAATATTTTGTATTTAATGCATGTAGTGGTTAGTTGTTGACAACACTGGAGTTTGTTCCCTTCTAGCATGTTCCACCTTTTGTGGATATGTGCTGAGTTGTCATCCTTATCTTCTACCACCTTCCAACTTGTTCTACAAGCATCCTTGAGGTCTTTATAAGCGACCTCTCTCTCATTGTATCACATTATCACTTCTCATTGTAAATAAATTTTCTTCTTGTGTTTCCACATATTGTCTCTCATGTCCGTTTAGAGTTTTTCCCTTGCTCCATGCTCTTCCTCTCCTTGGCTTCTCTTTGATAGGTTTTTGCATGCAAGTGATCTTGGGCATCTTTGGAGTTGGCTTTCTTCAACTCCAACATGGTATTAGAGCCTTCCTGCTATAGCTTCGTTGAAGGATTTTTGAAGCCATGATTTGAAGTCACAAACCCTAGTTTGTTTGTGCATTTTTTCTTCAAATCAGGGGAACAACAATTTTTTGGAGCACTTTCAGCCTAAACGGACATCACCATTGAATTTGAAAGGCCATTTACAATCAAGATTCATATAAAACTTGTCGAATTTGGAGACAAAGCTCTAGGAGGCAAAAAAAATTTAGCCCTACAAGTTGCCATACGGACTATATGGATGATTTTGGCGAAAAAAACAAAAAAAAATTAAAACAACTCATAGTTGCAGCACTACCGAGTGGCCACCGAATCACCACTGTTGCACAGCTCGCCGACCGCTACCACTGGCAATGTCACCGAAGAGTCGCTGTAGCCTGGCCTCTGCTCTTAGGTCACCCCGTCGTACCTCCTCTAGTACCTCCACTACTGACACTTCGAAATCTCACCACCTGCGCCTGGTTCTGTAGCCCAGAGCTCCACCTCCACCTCTTTGTTCTGCCAGCCACACAGTGAGCTCCCACTTTAGTAGTTTTTGCCACACCAGCAACTGTGGGGGTGACATGTGGCCTGGGTGCCACGTGGCACATTGCCACGTGGACCCTGCCACGTCACTCGCTACATCATATTCTTTCCATGTGGCATCCAAGTGGCACTACCATGTGGCATCCATGTGGTCTTTTTTTTTTGCGACAATAGCCTGCAAGCTGTCAATTTTAATGCCGTGACTGGTTGACATCAGCATCACATCAGCACTGCATCATAAAGCCTCTTGCACATCTCCAGGGTTAGTTTTTGACCTACCTTCAATTTTTTGGCCATAACTTGAGCATACGGAGGTATTTTTCCAATCTAAAAAAAGTGCTAAAAAGCTAGTTTCAAGACGGAGACATTGGTGTAGGTATTTTTAGGTTTTGATTTTTTTATTTCCTATTTTTCTAGTCAAAGTCTGAAGTTCTATTTTTGACTTTGATAAGCATATCTTTTGCGTCCCATGCCTTTTTTTAAAAACTTTATATTTTTGGAAAGCTAGTTCTGTCACCTTTTTAGAAATATGGTCCTTTTTCTTAGTTTTTGGCCCATGCTCTTTCTATCATAGTTTTGGTATTTTTGCTATATGGTGGATATCTTGAGTGTTTTAGGCCTGAGGATCATTTTTTTGGCATGGATTCTCTTATTTTTAGCTGTACTTTGTTTTGTTGCAGCCTTTTTTTAGTTTTGATCATTGTAGCTATCATTCTGAAGCACTTTTATGTATCGCATTGAGATAAAGTGCCACTTTTGCATTCTAGGGATCATGAACATTGTTTTGAGTCAGTTGTACATGCACTATTTTCATAAAGCACCATGGGGGGATAGTTGTTTGCTATTTTAGGCATTTTCCCTTTATCAAGTGAGTGTCCCTTCCATGACATTAGCCCCATGCAAAGTCAGTTTGACTGTGTCTTTATAGGTGTCTATACCTCTTTCCCTCTCTTGTCGTTCTTGGTTCATCTGTAGCAAACTTTGGCCCACCTTCTTAGTTGCCTGTCATCACACCCTGTCTACATTAAGTGGGGGTTATGCTATCATTCTAATGCATCCATGGTTTGGTGGTTCGTTAGTGTGAACTATGTATCCAGTGGTTGATCTTATGTACAAGGTGATTGCAGTGGCTGGCTACCTATGCATTTCGGTGAGATGGATCATCTACCACATAGAAATGCTCGGTTGGTGCCTTCTTCTTCCATAGAGGTTATTAAGATCAACTATTTGACAGATTTGCAGGCTCTTCATGCTTCAGTGATGCTTCTTCATGATCACTCCTTGTTCCTATTTTAGGGGACATTCCCCTAGTTGGAGACTTCTTCAGCTCTTCACTAGGTTACCTCTTTTTGGGGGAGGGTTTTTCCCACGTGGTTTTCTCTCTTTCCCCGCTTACAGAGGTTGCATTTATTTTGCATTGTACTTGGGTACCTAAAATGGCCTAGCTGCCAGGACCCATTTTGCATTTCATCTTAGTTTTGTGAGCTTAAGGCATTTCCCTAAGTTGCACTTAAGGGGGGATGTTAGAGTAAATAATTAATTATTTATTAATTATTTATTCTATTACTTAAGCTTACTTAGGTAAATGCATGTATTTAATTTTTGTATTTAATGCATGTAGTGGTTAGTTGTTGACAACATAGGAGTTTGTTCCCTTCTAGCATGTTCCACTTTTTGTGGATATGTGCTAAGTTGTCATCCTTATCTTCTACCACCTTCCAACTTGTTCTACAAGCTTCCTTGAGGTCTTTATAAGTGACCTCTCTCTCATTGTATCACATTATCACTTCTCATTGTAAATACATTTTCTTCTTGTGTTTGCACATATCGTCTCTCATGTTTGTTTAGGATTTTTTCCTTGCTCCATGCTGTTCGTCTCCTTAGCTTCTCTTTGATAGGTTTTCGCATGCAAGTGATCTTGGGCATCTTTGGAGTTGGCTTTCTTCAACTCCAACATGGACAACAAGGCAGATCATAAGATCATAAGGATAGATTGGTAGGATTCTGATGCTATGAAATATTGGTATGTCATAAGATTATAAGAAGGACAAAATGAGGGCCTAATGTTAAGATGAATTGATGATCCTAGGATTGTAGATGTTATAGAGGGCACCTTTGACCATGAGATACATTGGCGATTGTAATATTGTAAGGGCTAGGCTCCAAGCTAGAGATGATGTGTGAGTTTTGACCTTATTTGACAATTTTAGGATCATAGGACTTTGAGTTAACTATGGTGGCATTTCACTTTTCTAGGCAAGAAAAGAAAGGGGTCTTTGACCAATGGAATTGTAGGAAAGATATGTGTGGAGGTTGAATATGGTTGACTTGCTAATATTTCTGAATTGACATGTTGATTACAAAGAATAATAAGTTGTTTAAACAAAAATCTGATCTAGTCAATCAATTGTTGGTTATTTCAACTACCTGCTACACTTGATAAGTGCAAAGGAGAACTCATTCATTGGCTTTTTATCCATTTACCCAGCTAGACACTTAATGGCCATCATTCATGTCTTCTCAAGGTTGTTCTTTTAGAAAAATATTTGATTTCCTACATCTAGATTTTTTCCAAGATCTATTCTTCCAAATTTGTTGTGATTTTTCTCTGAGAACTTAATGATAGTGGTTGTAGGGTAACTTCAGTGAGAGATGTCTCAATTATAAAAGATAAGTTGTAATTCTTTCTTATGGTCAATTCTTCTCTGTTTCTCTAATACTGCTCTACAAGTTCATTATAAATTCCCTTTGTCTTTGAACCTAATGACATTCCACCTTATCTCCTTTAGCCATTGATGATTGTGCAAGATCTATTTGTTAGAAATAGGAATTATTTAGAGGGGATTTAATTAGTAATCTACAAACTTTAGTCACCAACTAGATATTAACAAAGTTGTTACTTTAAACCATACATAACAAAGTAACAAAGTAATGTTGAATAGTAATAGTAACCATGCACAACAATAACTCATAACACCATATTTTGTTAACTAGGGAAACCTTGGTCAAGGGAGAACCCTAGTGGAGGATGATAACCACTAGATAATATATTGATATATAAGTTTTTTCTAGAGGATGGACCCTGTTAGGAGTCAATGAGAAAATTTAGTATAGAGAGTCCTTGTTAGGAGACTTTGAATTCTTGTTAGGAGATTCCAACCCTGTTAGGAGTTGTTTTACAATAGATGCAAGATGAGCCCATTGCCCAAACATGCACTTCAATTGCAAGAATAGTTCATTTCCCAAAAAAGTAATCAAACTTCTGGAATATAGGTTCTCTAACTTCTTTCTTGTATGATCTTTGATCTTTAGCATGTTCTTGGATCACAAAATGGCTTTACAAAACTTTGCATCAATTTCACAAGTTACACGTTGTCCTTCACAAGAAGTCCTTTGCATAAATACTATGCCTTTACATAAATTGTTGCTAGGTTGGCTAAGACCATAATACACTTTTCCAACTTAGAGTAAACATATAGGATGTTGGCCCTAATTGGTCAAGTAAATATTTTGTAAATAAAATAATTCATTTCCTTTAATTTTGTTATCTTATTTTGCTAGTGAAACACAAATATATATTTTTTGTATAGTTTGTAATGACTTTTGAGGTTATACACATTATCATCAACATGTATACTATCTCCATCTAACTTTTCTAGTCATAATATGACATCAATAACAAGTTACATACAAAACAATACACTATTGTATACCAAATTCATACTTAGACAATTTTTTGAGTACCAAAAGCTAAGTATCTTTATTTCCAAGGTTTTCTTATAAGAATTTACATCATGTGTTTCCATAATTGACAAAATTTATACATCTTCATTAGTCAATTGTCAACAATCTCCCCCTTTGGCATTGATGTCAACAAAATAGGGAAAATTGGCTAAGTATCAAAAATGTTTTTAAAAAAATATAGTAACATTACATCTATTAAAACTTGTCCATCTTACATATGCTCCTTCTTAAAATATGATTTCATATCTTATAATCTTATCTTCTCTTTACCTAATTAAAAATTTTCTTATGCATTTTCTCCTCATTTAACATTAATGACAAAGGTTAGAATGTCAAAAATTGCTATCAATATGATGTTCTTCTACTCTAAACTGATAGTATCTTCATGCAATCATCAAAATTTTCCTTAAGATTATTGATACCTTTAGTCCATGTATCCTTGGCTAATTCAATAGAGGTGAGAATTTCACATAAGGCATATGATGCAATCTCAACTACATTAAGATCTGAATATAAAAAGTTAGAATAAGTGTCCTTGGCCTTGACACATCCCTCCAACTATTTCTCAACAATAGATATTTTCAGAGCAATAGATTCTTTGAAATCCAAAAATCTTTTCAATTTTTTTCCCTCTGAAGTTCTAGTTTCCTAACATCACAATGAATAATAGCCACTTGTCCTTCAAAATCATCAATTTTACTAGCAGAATGTTGTATCTGGCTACATAGAGCCTCTAGCTCACTCATCCTTCCTCCAATCTGACTATCAAGATCCTTAGTCAACTTGTGAGATAGGGTACACTTAATGTACAATACCTTCCCATCCCATTGACACTTCCAAAGTTCTTTGATACAAGTATTAAGACTTATCAAATTATTCTTGATGTTCTCACAAATAGTGCTAAACAAGTTAGTATCATGTGAGATATGTGCGTTTGTTTCTACAACATTCAATAAACTCGTGAATTCTTCATCAAAACATTTTAGTATTGCATGTGCCCTCTATTCAAGATCTACTTCTATATGTTGCACTACCAGAGTACTATGTAATCTAACAATAACCTCCATCAAGGTTCTCTATAGGCTCTTTACTATCATGTTATTCTCAATAAGTTTTGACAAATATGAGATCAAGTCATTTTGATCATCATCATTAGTTGTTAGGATAGCAAGTGAAAGTGGAGTAGATAAACTAGAAGTTTTAGTGTCATCTTCCCTTTGCTTCTTTTCAGGTTCCTCTTTGACTCTTCCCTCTTCTTTCTCTTTTTCTTCTCTTTCTTTTCTTCCTCCTATAATATCTTCTTCTTATCTTCCTCTGATTTCCTTTTCACTTCTTCTCCAACTTTTCTTTTGATCTCATCTTCAAGCAATTTTATCTTGGTCTCTTCTATTTTCCTTTTCTCTTCCTTTGATAACCTCTTATCTTCTTCAATTTTCTTCAACTATTCTTCAATATCCTTGGTATGAGATTTAGTCTATTTTGAACTCTTAAAAGGATTTATATCATAAATGTTAATGGTAACATTAGTCTGATCTATCTACATTGTGTCACCACTTAATAATACTTCTAAGGTTATAGGTGCTAATGAAGATGTTTCCTTGGACTCTGTCAACATCTAACTTATAGTTGTCATGATTTCACTTCTTATCTTATCTATTTCACCCACCATAAATAGAAATAGTCTTACCTTTTTTCTCAAGTATGGTGCTAGATTGTTCAACAATATCTTGATGAATTCTTTTTCATTAGTCTTGCATATATTTCTTATCATAGACTTCTCAAGTTCTAAATCCTCTTCTCAAGCTGGTACCTTCTACTGAATAAGTCTGTTAAAGACTTTCTGGTTTATCATGCCTTCAATATCCTTAAGTTTAAGATTATTGGCTATTATGTATCTCATAGTAGAGATATCAATCTAATCTTTCTCAAAATTATTATACAAGTCATAAAATGTGTTCATCTAAACAAAGTTGCCTTCATTTGTAATAGTTAAATTTATCTTCTCTATCTTCAGCTTCCAAGGTTGTCGAGCTTTTCATGTTGATTTCTTAGAAGTAGTTACCTTTTCTATTTGTTTAGCTTCTTCTTCTTCTTCTTCACTAGATTCTACAATTGTCAACAATGTCTTTTGTCTCTTTCCTAGTCCAGTGGCTTGTTTCTTGACCCTTTTAGTCTCAGTGGTCGCAGCTTCCACTAATCTCTCTTATTTCCTCTTTGGCTCACTTATCTATACGTCTAATACTGTTGCATAAGGAATGCTATGTTCTGAAGATGTCTTTGAAAGAGACACTAAAAAAGGTTGCACATTCAATATACCTTGTTTCATAGTCTATCTAACTACTTGTGACTCACTATTAGTCATGCTAGCCTCCAATAAATCTTTCTTCATTATTATCTCTATCTTCTTGTGAGATGCCTTCTCCAAGGATATCTAATGAACTGATTGGGTAATCTCATCATAGGTTCCAAATCTATACTCAACTTGGTCCTTCTTAGATTTCAACAATAAATCAATGTATCCAATAGTTATTTCATTCCTCAATTCATAACCTAAGGGATCAAGAAATGTTTCCTGAGGTTCTAATAATTGAATATAAATAAAATCTATATCAACCACAACATAAATATCTTCTTTAAATCTTTGTCTCATCTCATTCTGAAATGTTTTCAGTATCAAGTTCCCACTATCCAATATTTTATCTGCTAGATGTCTTCTATACACTTCTATGATTTTCTCCATTGTACACCTGTCACTTCTCATAATCTTTATGACTAAAAAATATGGAAATCTCTTAAGTATGTGAAAAAATAAATGATTGATCAATGACTAAAATCTAAACACACCATTCTTAGTTCTTTTGATTTTCTCTATGTTCTCAAGAAGTTGTGTTCTTAGAATTTCACTAAGGTTAACTTGTTCCTTCTCAACACATATCTTGTAGGCTACATAGATGAATCTGGTTAACAATTCATAAATCTTAGAACTTGCACATGTAGAGTATGCAATGATTCTACTAAGGAATATTACATCATCTTATTTAATGGTTCTAATCACCATGGCCTTTCCATTATACACTGCCTTGGTATAACTCTCAACTTTCCTCTTAACTAATTTCTCACCTAAGTGTACACTACCTTGTTTACTAAGACTAGTTACCTCATGAATAAGGTTGGCTCAAATGTCAACTACACTATCTTCTATCCATAGTTTTCCATCATGTATTCTACTTATTATAATTCGTGTCCACTCATCTATGTCCAATTCTCAGTAGAAATGATATTTAGATAGGTCTAGTTCCTTCAAATGTTCAAATCCAAGTTTCATTGTCATATCATGATTAAAGACCAATTCCATAACTTGTTGTTAATATAACTTCCTACATCTTCCAAATAAACTATATTGTTTAGAGTAATGGATAATGTTGAATTAGGGTTTTCTTCTACGAGTTTCATAGAAAAAACTTTTAATTTCAGCCTATCCTCATTATCAACATTATGAACTACAAACATATCCATTCTTCTATCAATTACAAACCTTTTATCAAATAGATTCTCTTGATAAATGATAAAATACCTCTATCAGAAAATAGGGTTTGCTTTGAAATTGTCTTGTCAAGTTGATTCTAAGTGCTCTATGCTTATGATGTAATCGCAATGAAGTGATAATCAAGTCTGTATTCTAGTTTATTCCTTCAACTCAAACTTGAATTCATTGCATACTTTGCAAACATGAAAGAATTGTCAATTACATTTTGAAATCAAATATCTACTCAAGATCTTTTATCCGATTTTCAAATGCTACTCAAGGTTTACCATAGCCTCCTTCCATCATGACAATGCTCCACAAAACTTCACTCCATGAAATTTTAGTAAGAACATAGTTCTCATCTTCTACTACAAAATTAACTTTCTCTATAATAACAATAACTCTTAATTACTTCACAACTAGTTTAGATAAGCTCAAAATTACAAGCAATCTTAGATACCATCTAAAATTCTCTTGATACACCTTTTCCCAACTTCACTACCTCTACTTTGATCTCTAGATGAAGTTTTCAAATTTTGGTGTTGTGAACAAGCTTAATTCAACATAATTGAATATGTTAGTGTAAATAGTTATTATTTATACTTTACATAAATTTATTTAGAATAACTACATTATTTTATTATTTATTAGGTTAGACACCTAAGAGTTTTCATACTCATATGAGTTGTCATGTTGACAACACAAGAGTCAACAACTCTATTTTAGCACATGGTGTTTATAACATTGGAGTTTGCATAATCAACTAAGTTGTCATGTAGACAACGTAGTTGTTCACACTCTAATTGAGCACATGGTGTCTACAACATCTTTTTATGTGATACACCTATGTTATCTTATCCTCTAATCATCACACAAACTTATGTGCTCAATGGAGGCTAATCCACTCTTGGTGGACATGTACTTAGTTGTGAGGCTTATCATATTGTTAACTCCTACACATTCTAGTTGCATCTTAGAGGCCTTTATATACATGCACCTCTAGTGTACTATCAATCAATTACAATAAATTGAATATCATATTATTATTTTGATCATACTCTATTGGTCTATTTTATGCCAGTTATTGTGCTTCTTGGTCTTGAGTGAATTTTTCCCTAAGGCAAACTCATACATGGTATCAAAGCCATAGTGGCATCATTTCATAGCCATTAGAGACCATTCTTGCTTCACCTCTCTAAAGACACCTTGAATTACATCCAGAGCATCCATAGCTACTGGGAGTGTCTAGAGCCAAAGAAGACCTTAACATTGCATTAGGAGCATTGATTCAGTGAAAATTGACTATAATTTTGTCTTTGTTGGGCCGTAGTCAAATTTGAGGAATTGTTTTTTGCAAACTAGCACCCAAAGGCCTAATTTACAAATTTGGTATGATCAGTTTAGATCTTTGAATTTAATTTTCAAATCTGCATATTTTATTATTTCAATCTCTACAATTTCTCTACATTATTTTTTGGATCTACATATCTTACAAAAAAAATTTGGCCATTAGGCCAGTAGGAGAGATTTTTTGTAGGACAAGATTGGAGCTTGCTAGTGCTAATTAGATATTGGCATCATATTCAGAAGGTCAAAAAACCCCCAAATAGAGTTTTTTTCATCAAAATTGGACATCTAAGGTGAAATCTAGAGTTAATTAATTTTTGGAGGTGTGATGGCAACAATTTAGGAAAAAAATTACATGGGTGATTTTCAAACAGTGATATCTCCCTTATACAAACTCCTTTTTTTGAGAAATTTTTTTGATTTTGGGGTAGAATTTCATGATCTACATAATGGTGTAGGTTGTTTTAGATCTCCATTCTTGAATTTTCTTGCAACTCACAAATCTTAATTTTTGCAACCTCAAAAGTTTAGTACGAGCTCATCTAGACACATAAATAGGTACCTTTTTTTTAAAAGTAAATTATTTTTTGTCTACTTTCCAAATCTAAAATTAGATTATAAGCTTTTGTGGATAGAAATATCAATTTTAGAAATAGTTCTTTTCTTTGTGTTGTATTACTTCAAAATTATTGTATTTCTAAGCTACATTGTATAATTCTAGATTTGAACTCTAAAAGGAGGTTATAAATTGAAAATCAGAAGCCCACTAAGGTCAAAGTTGACAAAGTGGCCCATTGTAATCCCACTACCTATAAAGTGCCAAATCATGCATTAGGGGGGGTTGATTGATTATTTTTTCATTTTGGGGGGTACATACATACATTGATCTCATGGAGTTTTGTTTCATATGCCAAGATGGTCTTAAATCAAAGTTGACAAAGAGGAACTATCAAGACTAGAGTGTCTTAATCATTGATCATCTAAGAAGAGAGAATAAGGAAGTATTTCCTTATTTATGTTTCAATGAACTAATCTCTTCTATTGATCAGCCACATATTGCAACACTTTTGTGTTGAAATATCTTAATGGAAAGAATGCTTCTGAGAGGGGGGGGGGGGGGGGGGGTGAATCAGAAGTACTAGCTTTTAACCTATTTTTTTCAAATCCTTAATAACATAATATTGAAATGTACATGCATGCATATCAACATTAATCAATTATGAAAAACACATGTGCATCAGCACATAACACTTGAAATGTTGGTAACCTAGAAACCCTCTAGGAATAGGAAGGTAAAACTGGGGTGGGGATGATACCCACAAAATTACTGCAGCAATAATGTTTGACCACTTCTGATGATCTGCCCTATTAAAGGCCTGCCCTGTTAAAGGCTACAACACAGATTTAAATGTGACCTTGTTAGAGGATTTACAAACACTTTACATGAAGTGTTACCCTGTTAAAGGATCTAATCACATATTTAAAAGATCTACAAAATAGCTGTTAAGCTAACCTATCACCATAGGGTTTCCTTTTTAATATAATTGCTAGAGAGTATTGGGTATAATAAACCTAATATTTTACAATCCTTTGATTGCTAAATACAGGCACTTGATCTGCTTACTCTAAACTTGATCCTCTGAGATCTGATATTCTTCACTCTGAAAAATAGTTTCCCTTACATACCTTTGTCCATTCACATATACAATGAGTTTTAGTCTTCCTTATAAAGAAATTTGATGACTTAGGGTTAGATGTGGATCTACAATCCATATTGAATCTCTATTTCCCACTCAGTCCTTGCACTTTTATTATTGGTTGCATGCCTTCTCCATTTTTCTTATTGGCTGCATGTAGATTGCATAGAAAATACAAAAGATTTGATCTTATCATTTTAATCTTTCGAGATTCGTCATATGTTAACCATGAAAAATGGTTTACATCTGAATTAGTGAAGTTACAAAATCTTATGTGTATTTTGTGTTACTCGGCACTTACTGATTCCAGATGCTTGACACATGTAACAAACTGGCTTACTCGACTTCTATTGCATTTTTGTATTGCTTGGCATCATCTGTGACTCAGCACTCAAATATCACTCGGCACTTGTTCTTCACTCAGCACCTGAAGTCATTCAGAGCTTGATCTTCACTCTACACCTGATCTTCACTTGGCACTTGAAGATCACTTGACACTTGTTGGGTTTTTTGACTTGGATAATGTTGTGGCTCGACATACATAGTGTGCTCAGCTTCAATGCAGAAAATGGTTAAGTGTGGTGGCACTCAATTGTCAAAACCATTTTGAGACTAACAATCTCCCCCTTTGACATGAGTGACAAAAAAACTTAACTGACCTTATGAGTACATTCAAGTTTTAAAACCTTGATCAAAATTTTGTAACTTACAATATATACCTCAAAATTATTGTAACTCCCCTTGAGTTGATTGTGCCATTATCTGCACTATCTTAGTAAAAAAAATTTATGTTGTGTATCATGCTCCCCTTTTTTTCTTGTCTCCCCCTGTTAACTTGTCTCTTTTCCTCCCTCATTCATCTTGTCTTCCCCATTGATATTGTCTCCCCCTTTTTGACACTTATGTCAAAGGGTTTTAAGGGTTAAGACCATATTTTGCCAAAAATGTGTTGTTTACTTCCATAATCATCCTGAGAGTTGCATCCCAATTATGCAAAGCAATTTCCAATGACTTGTGCTGGATGGAAGTCTCTATAGAAAGGTGAATAAGTCCTTCTAAAGTAGAAAGATTAGAATCTTTCTTGAGAACAACTTTAGCATAGACCTATTCTTTATGGATTACTTCTAAATGTCGAGTAATGGAGGATTGGAGTTGTATTAGTTTTGCCTTGATGGTGGCCTCTTTTGTTGTTAATATAGCTATTTCTTTCTGAGTGTAAAGCATTTGAGAAAAATGCTTCTCACTTTGGGCTAGATCTTTGGGTAGTTTCATGCTTGAAATATTCAAATTCCTCTCCATGCTCATTATCTTTTGGCTTGTCTCCAGTGTGAAGTATGAAAAGTCACACAACTTTTGGTACAATGAGAATATATTCTCAAGTACCTTTTTCACTTTGTCTATGACCTTTTCCAATTCAACCTGTGAAAGTGCTATTTCACTAGATATTTTCTCATTAACTTTTCCTTGAAATTTTCTTTTAGACCATTCCATAAGTTTTGCATTTGTCTCTTGGTCTGCATTTGTCACCTGGACAACAACATCTATCAATTGTTCCATTATATGCTTGGACTCATCTGGTGACTGAATATTGAAAGCATCCATAAAGATGTCTTTAATCCCATGCAGTGTTTGTTTTTGTTTATACTCCTTCCTAAGTATCTCTTGCCTCTTTCTTCTATTTAATGCTTCCTACACCTCATTGATTTGATCAATGCTTATTGTTTTTGAGTCATAACTTGGTATAACTATCTCCTCATCTAGTTCAGGGTCTCCATAGTGAAGTACCCTTGCAACATTTGTAGAACTTGATCCTGGTGCTAATATTTGTAGTGGCTATTGTGAAGGAGTCCCTGAGGTAGGAAAACTTATCAATGTTTGTATTACCTCCTGCTCTTTAGGGGTTTCCTCTATTTTCTCCTTCTGCTGTCTACCTTGATCAATTATAGTAATTTTAGAAAGTGCACCTTGTGTTTGTGTTGTAGGATCAGATGTAATAGTCTGTCCTATTTTTTTTACTTCTTTGTCTCCTACTTCAGTCAACTTTTGTACTGTGTTGTCAACTATGCCTAATAAAACAATTGTTGGCATTTGAAGTTGACCACTAGTAGTTGTAGAGATGAAGGAAGGTGGTTCTTGTGGATTCACCTTATCTCTAATTGTGTTTTCTACTAGTTTTTGTAATTCATCCATATTGACCCATACTAGATCTACACATAATCTTGCTTGTTGCATGGATTGGTCAAGGATTCTTTTGAGATCCTCTGTAGTTAATGGATTGATGTTTTGAGCAGAAGTATCAGGAACATCTTGTACTATTACAGTTTTTGCAGGTGTGATGGGTACATGAGGAGGGCTAGTAGGTGGAAATTGTGTGTCTTGCACACTCTGGTCTTGTTGCTGCTCTTGCTCAGTTATTTCTATTTCATCTTTCTTTTGTGTCTCCTCCTCTGTTTCTTTCTTTTCTTCTTCCTTCTTCTCTTCTTCTTGTTTCTTTTCTTCTTCCTTCTTTTCTTCTTTTCCTTGCTCTACTTCTGTCTTCTCTTCTCTCCTTTTTCTTCTTTCTTTTGGTGGAGTAGTAGCTTCTTCCTTATATTCTTCTTCAAGAAAATCTTCAATCTTTTTGTACAAGTTCTTCCATGATTTTGTTGTTCTTTATACAATTTTTTCCATTTTGTTTTGGAGAATGAAGAATGCCCTGTACTTAGGTGTAAACTTAGTATTATGCCTTTTGATTGCTTTCTCTACTTGCTCCTTAGTCAAATTAGGCAGTATGCTTGCTAGGGTTATTTCTCTCATCTCCTTCTCCATTTTCAAACAAAAATGCCATCTGTCTTCTACAATTTTAGACAGTTCATTTGGCAATTGTCCATCTAGTTCAAGAGGAGTATACTTGAACTGTGCCATCATTCCATAAATTGATTCTTCTATTCTATGTTCATCTTTAGTGAACTTATTGAAATTAACTTTATTCATGTTGCTTAAGTTTCCATTTACAATCTTTTTACATAATGTATCAATTGAAAAATGGCTTACCTTTTCATATTGATCTTCTTCATTAATATCAAGTTGAGCCACACATTTTCTTCTTTTCCTTGGCTCTTCTTGTGTCTTCTTGATTGTTTTCTTTTTTGTGGCTTCCTCTTTAGCTTTTTGTGTGGAGGCCCTTGTTGTAGCTCTGGTTGTTGGCTTTTGGGGTGATGGCATGGCATTTTTCTTTGGTGTGGACTGAGCTGGAGGCTATTTTGTTGCCTTTCTCTTCTTTGGCTCATCTTGGGTTGCTACTTCCACGGCTTCTTCTTCCTTAGCACCTTCCTCCTTGTCTTTACCTAGGACTTGAGTTAATTCCATTGGGCCTTGCTCTTGTTCATTCTCATCATCGTCATTGTCATTATCATCTTCTTCTTCTACTTCAGCCTCTATTCCTTCACCAAATTTTTTCTTAATTTTCTTCATCAATTTATCTTTCTTCTTCAATGTGGAGGTAGTTTTTAATTCCATATTTATCTTTGACCTTACCACATCATAAGTGCCAAAGTGTGGGGCACTCTTATCTATCTCTTCTGCCAACAATGCAGTTATTGTTGTAGATACTTCATCTATGTTAATCTCATAACCAAATGGCCTTAGCCATCACAACCTTGGAATTGCTGCTTGGATATAGGTGAAGTCCATATCAACTAAGAAGCATATATCATTAATATGCTTTTACACTAAGGAAACTGGTATTCTCACCCTCTGCTTCATGGATTTCTTGAAATCTTCGAAATAGCTTGTCATCGGGGTATCAAAATTGTCTCCCATTTGTTCTATATTTTCATTAATTTGGGATATGATAGTTCTATCACTTCCCCATGTAACTTTTCCAAAAGATATAAATTCATTCTGAACATAAAAGAATACACAAACTAGAATTGCTCCAAATTTGCATTGAGCACCCTTTGTCCTTCTTATAGCGACTAGGTTTTTATTAATTTGTTGAAGTTGTAGTTCTGCAAGATCATAAGTATGATCCTTTTTCACCAGTTTGTATCTTACATCTACTGCAATACATGGCACACTGTTGAGTCTATTGGATTGGTAGAATTTGTGGGCAATAAATCTAATAGCAAACTCAACTAGAGGGTCTTGAAGGTATGAATTATCATTCCTCTTTTGTTCCATTGAGCACCTGTATTCTTTTCAATAACCTCCTTGGATTCACTTCTCAAGGTCTTGAACCAATCTAGGGTAGGATATCCAATTACCCTATGAATGATTCTTTTTGTGATTTTGATAGGGACATCTTCTAACCATAGACTGCCATCATGAATTCTACTCAACACAAGTCTAATCAATTCTATTTTAAATATGGTGGGAAAACTCAAAACTCATGTTAAACCCTTCCTTTCAGCAATTTTGTATTCATCTTTCAAGACTCCATCAACACATAGCTTTTCAAAGGCTTCTCTTATTTCCATGTCTCCTATGGCTCCTATCTTGCAATTATAGCATCTCCTTACATCCTGAAGCATAACAACATTTGGGGGTATGCAAGAAAGGGCTCCAACAGGATCGTTCTTGTATGCAACTTTAGGGATAGGGAAAAAATTAGGCTACCTAACCTCATTAGATACTAGTTGGACTTCAAATGATTCTTTGTCCTAGGTTTTCGTAGAACTCGAAGCCATTTATGCAAACTAGGGTTTCCTATACACAAAAATATGAAACTACGTAGCTTGAAACAAATGAAAATACCTAAAGATCGACGAAAATGTGTTGTAAGAGGTTGCAATCTACTTAGAATGCTGGATTCACTGTTATGAAGTTGCTCCACTCTCTTTCTCTTCTTTGCTTCTTGATCGCGATGAGAAAGAATGATTAAAATCATGATAATATACCCTATTTTCATCGCATTAAATGCTCAACTGCAAACTCGGCCTTTGAAGGATTTTTTGACATTACTCGGCTTGCACTACATTTCTACTTCAGTAGGCTTCCATAGGAGTTACTCAACTCGGCATCAGTCATCAACTCGGTCGCTGTTAGGTACTTGACATGTATTGGAGTTTTACTTGGCATCCAAAGACAACTCGGTATCATCAAATTTTTTGTCTTGGCATCTTGTTTCATGCAAATTTATTGTTTTCATTGCTTCTTCATGGTTTAGGGCTGATGTATGATACTTCCTTATATGTATTAGCCCCATAGGCTCTTTCTTGCAATTAATTATATGAGAAATGATCACTTGACCTTGTGGCTGAAGTGATCCTTTCATTGGATAAACTTGATTCATTCTTTTTCTACCATGTTTTCTTCATGTTTTTTCTTATGTGTTCCATGTCAATCTTTTCTTTGCCCTTATTTTCTATGTTGGATTTAGTTTTTGGTGCTTTGGACCTTGTAGGACAATTTCTGCTGATATGACCATTTTTTAAGCAACTAAAACATGTGGTTTGGTTCAACCATCTTTTATAGTTCTCTTTGAAATGTTTTCTTATGTAGTTCTAGGGTATATGGCCATATTCCTGACAATAATGACAGCTATACCCAGTGTTATAATCCTAATGGTACTGACTTTCATTTCCTTGTGTTTTTGCTAGTTGATTTGATGCCCACATAGGCTTTGATCTACATTCAAATGCTCTATTTCCATACTTCTTACAATTATGACAATGTCCATCAAATCTTTGTGCCCTCGTGACTTTGGATCTACAATCTTGTGTCATATGTCCTTGCATGTTGCACTTGTGACAGTAACTCTTGCTCTTGGGTGTGTTTAGCTGATTGAATATTCTACTCCTACAAATATTACCAGTATGCCTCTTTTTATTACAATAATGACAAATGGGTTTAGAAACCTTACCTTTATCACCTTTATGTTCAACATTATTTGATGATTCTCCAATTTTAGTGCTATTGTATCCAAGTCCTGATGTATCATGGGTTGATCTTGGAAATTTCATCAATTGTTCAAAGTATTTGATGGCTTCGCTTGACTTGTTTAGATTCTCTGCTACCTCTTTTTCTCTATTCAATTTATTCACCAGTTGTTCATTCTACATCTTCAAAGTAGAGATCTCAATGTCTTTCATATTGAATTCATGATGAAGATTCATCATTTGGGTAAGTGTATCCATCTGCATGTTTGAGATCCTTGTTAATTCAATACATTTTTCTTCAAGTCTATTTGCAAGATTTCTTTTGTCATCTTCAATCATGACTCTATCCTCAACTGCTATTATCTTTTTTTTAGTGATTTCACATAACATTATGGCCTGTGATTCATGTTCCATCTTGAGAGATCTTATCTCTTATGCTTGAACTTTGTTTTTCTCCATCAGTTTTGCTATTGTTGCATCAAACTCTTTAGTGTCTCTATTGACAAATAGTTTTGTGGTATCTATCTCCTTGTAGTTTATATCATTTTTCAGCTATGGCTATATCCTTCCTTCTTTTCAAGGATTTTCTCAGTTCCTCCCTTGCTTCCTCTACTTTGTGTAGAGCCAGTTGCGCATCAATCACTTGATTGTCAATAATCTTTCCAAGTTTGAAGACTTCCATATTTAGACCTTTTTCTCCAAGCTATTAGACTTCTCCTTGTGAGAACCTTGCAACTTTGATACCAATTGTTGAAATATCTTAATGGAAAGAATGCTTGTGAGAGGGGGTGGGCGGGGGGGGGTGAATCAGAAGTACTAGGTTTTAACCTATTTTTTTCAAATCTTTAATAACATAATATTGAAATGTACATGCATGTATATCAACATTAAGCAATTATAAAAAACACATGTGCATCACCACATAACACTTGAAATTTTGGTAACCCAGAAACCCTCCAAGAATAAGAAGGTAAAACTGGGGTGGGGATGATACTCACAAAATTACTATAGCAATAATGTTTGACTACTTCTGATGATCTGCCTTGTTAAAGGCTACAACACATTTTTAAATGTGACCTTGTTAGAGGATTTACAAACACTTTACATGAAGTGTTACCATGTTAAAGGATTTAATCACCTATTTAAAGGATCTACAAAATAGTTGTTAAGCTAACCTATCACCATAGGGTTTCCTTTTTAATACAATTGCTAGAGAGTATTAGGTATAATTAATATAGGCACTTGATCTACTTACTCTGATATTGATCCTCTAAGATCTGATATTCTTCACTCTGAAAAATAGTTTACCTTACATACCTTTTTCCATTCACATATACAATGAGTTTTAGTCTTCCTTATAAGGACATTTGACGACTTAGGGTTAGATGTGGATCTACGATCCATATTGAATCTATGTTTGCTGCTCATTCCTTGCACTTTTATTATTGGTTGCATGCCTTCTCCATTTTTCTTATTGGCTGCATGTAGATTGCATAGGAAATATAAAAGATTTGATCTTATCATTTTAATCCTTCACGATTTGTCATATGTCAGCCATGAAAAATGGTTTACATCTGAATTAGTGAAGTTACAAACTCTTATATACATTATTATGTGTTACTTGGCACTTACTAATTCCAGATGCTTGGCACATGTAACAAACTAGCTTACTCAGCTTTTGTTGCATTTCTATATTGCTCAGCATCATCTGTGACTCGGCACTCAAATATCACTCAGCACTTGTTCTTCACTCAGCACCTGAAGTCATTCAACACTTGATCTTCACTCAGCACCTAATCTTCACTCAGCACCTGAAGACTGCTCAGCACCTGAAGACTGCTCGGCACCTGAAGACTGCTCAGCACTCAAATGTCAAAACTATTTTGAGACTAACATTTTGGACATCATTTATTTCAATGTCACTCATTCTTGCTTTGAAGTCATTGACAAGTACAATTATCCTTATGATATTTGAATAGGTCTTTGTGAAGCATATGGAGATCCAAATATTCCTCCCTTTCCAAAAGACATTATATCTTTAGACACTTTAGTTATGGTATATCCAACTCCAGATGAGATCATACATCTTGATACTCTTGTTGCTTCTACTGATATAGTTCTAGTCACATATGCTTCTGATTCAGTGTAGTAGGTATTACCATGTCTTCCTACTTTAGCTTCATGGGATGACTTCCTTCTAGAAATTTTAGGGTTGTATGTGGAGTTTCACATTGGAGATGTGGGAGACATCATCAATGACATCAATCTTCTCTTTGTTGAGGAGACTTCTTCACTCATTACGAGGGAACACGTTTACCCTCAACCACTTGATCATTCTGACATGATTATGGCTTTTTTATAGTAGTTGGAGGAGGACTCTTTCACTTATGAGGATACATCTCATTCTGTAAAGATTGTATTCCAGTTTCCTTAGACATCTTATTTTTTGAGGATTCTTCCTACTAGTTGGGGGAAGCTCTCTACCACACCTATGACACCATTTCTTCCTATAGGGAGGAACATTATTCAGCTTTCATGGTGTAACTTCTTCAGTCATCAAGGAGCTTCTAGCATAGGTGTACCTACATGATTGAGGGGATGCAACATTGCTTCTCTTCCTCCATCTTCCTATAATGATGCTTCATCATCTTTGGAGGATTATTCATCTTCATGCATGGACATGTTACATTGCTTTCCACCATATTTTGGGCTTCCACCAAATTTTTTTAGGGCATCCTCATTCATCAAGGACTTGTCAACATTTGAGTAGACTTTACAGGTATGATCCACCACATACTACATCTAGTTCCCTCTTCCATATTCCTATCCAAAATGGGAAATATATTTGCACCTATACTTGGTGTATCTTCTTCCTAAAGGGAGAAACATTGTTTATCAGCATTGGATTTTCTTCTATCTTCAAACACTTATCATTACGAGATCCTTCACTAAGGTTAGAATTTCAAGGAGGGATTCTTTAATGTATATGCATGATGCATGTCATAATGGGGGGTCTTGATTACTCCATCCATTCATACATCTTTCTTTCTTGTACTTTTCTCTTATTTTGGGGGAGATTTTTTCCCAGGAGGTTTTCCCTCTTTCTCTGGTTGTAGAGAGAATTCATTGCATTTCAGCATTGCATTTGTACTTGGGTACCTAACATGGCATAGTAGATGGGAGCTATTTTGTATTTCATCATAGCTTTTGTGAGCTTAATTACATTCCCCTAAGTTGCACTAAGGGGGGGTGTTAGTGTAAATAATTATTATTTACACTTTACTTAAGTTTACTTATAATAAATATATTATTTTATTATTTATTAGGTTAAACACCTAGGAGTTTGTGTACTCATATGAGTTGTCATGTTGGAAACACAAGAGTTGGAAACTCTATTTTAGCACATGGTGTCTACAACATCTTTTAATGTGATACACATATGTTAGCTTATCCTCTCATCATTGCACAAAATTTTGTGTTCAATGGAGGATAATTCACTCTTGGTGGACATGTGCTTAGTTGTGACGCTTATCATATTGCTAACTCCTAAACATTCTAGATGCATCTTAGAGGCCTTTATATACAGGCACCTCTAGTCTACTATCAATCACTTACAATGAATTGAATATCATATTATTATTCTGATCATACTCTATTAGTCTATTTTGTGCTATTTATTGTGCTTCTTGGTCCGAGATGAATTTTTCCCTAAGGAAAATTCTTACATGGTATAAGAGTTATAATGAATTCTTATAGAAACAAACTTGATAATGTCTCATCATCTTCTAGCTTCTCTTTTGAAATTTCTAATCCTTTTACAAATGCCTCATTGAGTTCTTATCAAAGTTTACTAACTATATTTCTTTTCTCCTCATTGTCATTCTTTGTTATGGAGTTCCTTTCATGGTTCCTTCTATCATTTTTGACATTTCTTCCATCATTCCTTTTGTTTCTAAAATTTTTGTCCATTCTGCAATACTTTTTTGTATGTCCAAAGTTGTTGCATAAATGACATACTGGAGTTCTTCTTCTAGGATTTTTTTGATCATCAGGTACATAACAATTCTGAGCTACGCGTCCAAATTTTTTACACTTATAACACATGATTTGTCTTCTTTCTTCATAAGGTCTTCCTTCTCTCGGCAACCTTTTATTTAATATTCTTCTATCTATAGGGCTAGTATTTCTAGACATTCTACTATTCATTATATCATTATCTTACTTAGGCTTCCTAGAATCAATTGATTTATGACCCATACCATGACAATTATAAAAATAAAAATTCCTAACATGATTAAATGACTTATTTGTACAATCTCTTTTTCTAGGACATATTTCACTACATGAAAAACACTTACCTCTAAATTCATACCTAGTTTCCTTGGGAGATTCCACTTGCTTTGGTTCATCCAGAATCTCAACTTCCTTTTCTTGTCCAATTTCTTTAGGTTTATTAGAAGATTGACTAGATTTAATCTTATCAACAGATTTATCTTTTTCTTTCAAATCTTATCTAATCTTAGGTTTTTTTGCAAACATGTTAAATAGATAACCAAGACTAGTCTTCTCATAAGTAGATCTTTGTATTAACATAGAATCATCAATATTTTCTCTGCTAGAATAAAGATTATCAAGTTGTTTCTTGCACTAAGTTAATTCACCTTTCACAATAGTTATGAAGTTTTTCATGTTTTTGTTTTAATGTTTCAAACTCAGATGTCTCCTTCACTAGACTTTCTCTAAGATCTGTATTCTCAGTTTTCAAATCAGATTCAACTTTGCTAGGATCATTTATCAAAGTCAAATTTATATTTGTAATCTTTAACTCATGCTTTAAGATCTCGTACTCTATCTTCATCTTTGAATAATCATCATCACTAGTTTTAGATTCAGTAGACTTAGTCTTGGATTTGAGATGTTTAATCTTGTCCTTCAATTGTTCAATATATACTTTGGAGTCTTCGTAGCTATCCTTTAGCTTATCTCTTTCTTTGGTAAGGCGATCAATTTGCTCAAGTTCCTCTTCAAGGTTCTTCATCAACTATTCCATTCCATAGGGATCTTACTCAAGCTATTAAGCTTCTTTTAAGTAACTATGCTCTGATACTAATTGTTAGAAATAGGAATTACTAAGAGAGGGGTGCTTGGCCAAATAAAGGAATCAAAATCCTATAGCAATGGACTACTTAACCCAAGATTGGACATCTCAATTAGTTCTTATTCAACTCATTTGGACTCATTTAATTTTTCAACTAGGGACATAAACATGAAATGGTGTTCACAAAATATATGCTTCAAACTTATCTCAACTTAAGAACTACTCTATTGAAACTCAAGTGCTTAAACTACAAGAAATTTATGCTAAAGCTAAGAACCAAATCTACTTTTGATAAAGCATGAAAATAAAGCTAAGAATTACTTCAATTTCCTATGTTGTAGGAATAGTCCACTAACTCTATTATTAGTGGCTGAAGGAATAGCAAAGTCTACTTGGGTTCTATGAACTGAATATAAATCATATACTAACTAATTAGTTCAGTCCCTATGTGGGCCCCCATAGAGAAGTAAAGTATAACAACTTAGAGATGGAAACCTAAAATAATATTTGTATTCATAACAACAAAAAGTGCATACTAATGAACAATAGGATTATATTTAGTACTTAAAAGCTTAGCAACTTCTTCTTTCTATTGAAAAATGACTGACTAAAACCTAGCACTGTTGGAACACAGACTTCTAGTTATCTAAAATACAAACTAGGAACAAAATTCCTAAATTCAAGAATCATCAACTACCGAAACAAATGATGGTATTGATTATTACAATATGCACATCAATTTTGGTGCCAAATAGAAAAAAGATTTAGGAGCTCACAACCCCTTAATTTCCCCTACTCAAGTTTGGTCTATTAACATGAGCAACCACTTTGAATCCTACTTGGTTGACTTGGCTTTGCATTTACATCTGCAAAATATTAGCACCTTTAAAAAAATAACATACAACAAGACTTATTCAAAATATGTTATCTAAAATTAGTTTACCCTATGTCACATTGCTACAGGAGAACTACCCAACCTAGCTAAGGAAGAAAAAACATCATTCTCACTATGTTGTAATTAAATGACATATCTTTTCACAAATTATTCATTTTAATCCTGAAGATTAATTATGCACACATTTGTCTAAAATCATCACAAACATCGTGTTCTTAAGCATCAAATTATTTTAGAGAGTTTACAAATTATCCTAAAAATGAAATGACAAGATAGACCATATTCTTGTCTCATCGGGGGGGTTAATCAGTAATCTACAAACTTTAGTCACCAGCTAGATATTATTTGTTACTTTAAACCATACATAACAAAGTAATAAAGTAATTTTGAATAGTAATAGTAACTATGCACAAAGATAACTCATAACACCATAGTTTGTTAACTAGGGAAACCCCAGTGGGGATGATACCCATATATATAAGTTCCTTATTAGAGGATGGACCCTATTAGGATTCAATGAGAAAATTTAATATAGAGAGTCCCTGTTAGTAGACTTTGAATTCCTATTAGGAGATTCCAACCCTATTAGGAGTTGTGCTATACTAGATGCAAGATGAACCCACTTCCCAAACATGCACTTCCAATTATAAGAAGAGCTCATTGCCCAAACAAGCCATCAAACTTCTAGAATATAGGTTTTGTAACTTCTTTCTTATCTGATTTCTTATCTTTAGCATGATCTTGGATCACAAAATAGCTTTACAAAACTTCACATATATTGCTTTTACATAAAGTTTGCATATCATAATACTTCGCATCACTTTCACAACTTATACACTATCCTTCACAAGATTTCCTTAGCATAAATACAATGCCTTTACATAAATTTCTTCTAGGTTGGCTAAGACCATAATACACTTTTCCAACTTAGAGTAAACATCTAGGATGTTGGCCCTAATTGGTTAAGTAAATATTCTGTAAAAAAAATAATTCTTGTTCTTTATTTCCACTGTCTTGTTTTTCTAGTGAAACATGAATATCTCTTTCCTATACATTCTATACTAACTTTCAAGGTTATACACATCTTCATCAACATGCATACTATCTCCATCTAATTTTTCTAGTCATAATATAACATCACTGACAAGTTACATACACAACAATACATTTTGCATACCAAATTCATACTTAGACAATTTTATGAGTACCAAAAGCCAAGTATCTTTATTTCTAAGGTTTTCTTGTAAGCATGTACATCATGTGTTTCCATAAATGACAATATTTACATATCTTCATTAACTAATTTTTAACACTATTTGTCACTCTTTAATGTGATGTGGCTATCTACAACTTGCATGATTGTATCTCTTTTGACCTATGAATGATATATAAGTGAATTATCTTCTTCCTTTCATTGCTCATTTTGGTTGTCTCATCAACATATGATTGTTGGATTTAAACAAGTCTAAATCTATATATCATTGATGTCATAGTTCAAGTGTGCATGTATGGGTAGAGATTGGTTTGAAAACTCTATTTTAGTGCATTACCTCCTTAGGATAGATTAGGTTAATGATTTTATGCATTCCTTCTCCCTTTTCCTCTCCAAGAGTAGTTTGGTGCATTCTGATAGTAAAGGAAGCCAGCCTTCTCTAGAGATTCAACCTCATAGTTCAAGTCTCATAGCTTGGAGGTTGTTTCCATGTCTCACAAGGTTGACCTTAGGGAAAAACTTTGCATAAGGGTGAATTTTTTTGTGACAATAGCTACTTTATAATTAGAAGGTTTATAGGTTACCATATCTTGTGTCAAAATATTATGAATGTATGATTGCTTTCATTCTTTCATTCAGACAATTAGATCAGAATAGTATATGAAGAATTAATTGGTGAATTAAGATAAAGTTTTGTTGGTTCCTAATTCACCCCTCCACTCTTAGTAACCTTGCCTACCATTTATTTCCAACAATTGGTATAAGAGCTTTTGGTTCTCAAATTATAAGTTCAATAACTTGAGAAAAGATTAGAGGCAATGGAGGTATACAACTTGGATAAAGCTATTAACAATGAAAAGTTAGATTTGATATTGGCTATTGAAAAACTCAAGAAAGAAAATGAACAACTCTCTCAATCATTAAAAAGAAGGAAAGATTTTGTAGTACAAATGAATGATAATCTGTATGCTAAAGAAAGAATTGAAGATATGAATCTAAAAAGAAATTTAGATGAAGTTGGTGAAGCAATCAAAGACCTATTGGAAAAGAATTCCAATCTTCAAGAAGAAGTTAGAAAGCTGAAAAGAGAACAAGAAATCCAACTAGTTAGATTATGTGAAGTCATGGAAGTAAAAGACAAAGCCAAAGAAGAGATAGAAGAAAAGAACAATGAAATCTAGCAAATATCCCTTCAACAAAAAGACTTCATTGACCAACTCACTAATGAAAATGAAGGACTTATGAATCTAAGATTAGAGAATGAAAGACTACATAATGATCTTAATACTGAAAAAAGAACCTATAAAAGAATGATGAAATCTTAGCAAAGCATGAATCAATTGAATGAACAAAGATAGTATAAACACAAAGGAAAAGATGGAATATGATATATAGAAGAAGGTAAATCATCTCAGCAAGGAGTTCAAAAGAATCAAAAACCTACTTGTAATCATTGTGGTAAGATAGGTTATACATCAATCAAATGATGGAGTTATGGTAAAGAAAAATTCAATGAAAAGTGTTACAATTACAATAATCATGGTCATAGAGAAAGTGCATGTAAAGAGAAACCTAAGTTTGATAGTAAATCTCACAATTGCAAGAAATTAGGATACAAATCCTCAGGGTGCAAAACCAAGTAATGGAACCCAGTAGAACAAATTGTGAAAGCAATATTTGGATGGGAATCCAACACATGGTGTAGATGTCACTACCATGGTGAATTTTGGCACATTGGAGAAAAATTGTATGAAACATCACATGAGAAAAAGAGATACTACAAAAATATGTTTTATTTGAACAGAACTTGGAAATCTTGCCAAGAACTATATGAATATAGGTAGAATTGAAGATGAACAGAAAGCCAAAGAAGAAAATATTAGAAAAAAAATGAGGCAACAATGGGTACCAAAATCTCTAGAGAATGCAAGCCAAGATCATGAAGTGAATAAAATCCAAGTCAATGATTTGGATGGCTCAAACATTTTAACTTAGTTCCTTATGGAGGTCACTGAAACTATGATTCAAAAAGAGTAATCTAACATCAGTTCTAGCCAACAAGTCGAATGATCCAATCAGTATTCAAGATGCATAAGGATCACCGAGTAGGATGGAAAATAGGAGATCTTACCGAGAAAGGTCAAGTGGCATAGTATTTTTGGTTATGAAGTTAGTAATTCCTACTAAGTGTTGATGAATCTACCAAACTATAGATCTCTCCCAACCATTAAAGAATAAACCAACTGGAGGACAACTTGTCACCAAGTGAGTATGCAGTATGAAGCATTAATGGTGATCATTGAGAAGAAGTTTGTTAAAAGGAAAGAAATCAATTGCATTATTTTACTACAAATTTCTAGAGCTATTTGTGAAGAGAAAATTTAGAGCCCCAAGCAATCTAAGCAATTGTTGTTGAAGAATTCTCAAAATTTTCAAAAGCCCTATCAAACATGACATCTTCAAGCAACAAGGAAAATAGAGGTTCTAAAAATGTACTCCTTGGAGTTGACTGCAAGGCACCAATTTCAAGTTGAGTCTAGTGATTATAGAGGCACTTGATCTAGCTAGTGCACAATCTCAATTTTTTCATAAGGTATTAGACATGCATTACATCTATTCATTTTATAACTATTCAATTCAAGAACTTGGAACTCTAGAAATGAATGAGGCATTTGGGGAACTATGTGTGGATGGTGCATTGAAACTTGAACATAAGCATTTGAAAACTAAGGGCTTGATGCATATCTCTCATATGCCAAGAGACTTCTAGGTCAAATGGATGAGATATATTTTGAGTTGTGTACACAATGGGTAGTTATGGTTGGACCAACCCATTCAAATAACAAAGAAAATGATTCATAGAATCACGAGGCTTTCAATGCTTAACAAAGTGAAGACAACCAGAACCGTAGGCCAAGTTGAATTGGAAAAGTGAACTCTTGCCAAGTGAAACAAAAGAGGTATGAAGATTAGCGGTGTAATTGACATGGAGATGAAGTTCGGTATTCATGTTATTGTACACAAGATATATAGTTGTAGGAGATTAAATAGGGTTTCATGTGAATTTTTTGATCTTGCATAGAAGGTTGTGAAGAATAACCTATCCTTTGACCTTGCCAAGTTACTGGCGAACCATTTCAACAAAAATGTGAGGTCTTGCCCCGGCCCATCATAGCATAGTGATACATTACTATTATTTTTGATATTCACGACTCGAGATGTCGAGACATTATCTGATGCTTAGAACATACTATATTATTTCATGTTGTGTGATGTTACTTTCAGATATATAAATGTTTTTCATTTAATGTTTCATGTATATCTATGTTGATGAAATCAGTAAATGTGGGATTAAGACTTTGATTTAAGAGATTTTAAATGGTCAAGAATTAAGTAGGATGAAGAAATCCTTATTGATGTATGTTTCAATTTATGTGGATTTTGATAAGTATACATATATGTACATGTGATTTTTATGGAACTACTGATGTGTGCAATGAGTGTGCAGATATTTAGCCGAGAAACCCTACTGAGGAATAGAATTGATCTTTATGCGCTAATTTTGGAAACCTTGTTGTTCGTAATTCACGTATTTTATTGTGAGATGTATGTATGTATCTTTCTATGTTCAGTGAATGTTAATGTTCATGATTATGTTCTATTAGTGTCGCTTGACACTCGTAAATTGGTTATGTTCTTTAGTTTTCTTTTTGGGTTCTCGATCAAGGTTAGTCATCCCTTAATCCAGATTAGTGCTTAATCTGCATTGTTAGAGTAGTTAGATGGTCCTATTTTATTCCTAGATTTTTTTTGGCTCTAAACCTTTTTTCTAAGGCTTAAAACATGAAATAATTATACCCAAAGGGTATGGGTATGGGTTAGGGGTCTTTTCCAACCCCTAAGCCCCTTTTATTGACTTTTGAGGTCACTCAAAGAGTCCCTTTTTGCCTTTGTGCGAAAATTGACCATGGTTTTCTTGAGTTACCTCACCTCATCTCCACTTAGTGTTTAACCATAGTGATAGTAGAGTTAGGAGTTTCTAGAATTGCTAGTGGGTGGGAGAAGTTATTGAGCCCTTTGGTGGTTGAGTTTGAAGCTTATTTAGAGGCCCTTCTTGGTCTAGTGGAGGTTGTTACCCAATCTCTACATTTAGAGAGGATTTTTTGAAGATTGAAGAAAGGAAGTGGAAACTCTACTCAAACTTGTTCATTGCCATTACCTCTTTGTGAAGGTATGAATTCTCATCTCCCTTGTTCAGCTTTCATGTATGTTTCATGCTTATGCTACCTTGTTGTTGTTCAATGTTTGTGTGTTTGTGGGTATGTTGGGAAGATTTGAAAACCATGTTATTTTTTGGATGTTTTCCTTTCATGTTTATGTTTGCAATTTTGAGATTTTTCTTGCATGGGTGTTTTGGTATTACTCACCCTTGGAGAGGGCAGAAGTGACCAATTTTGGGAAAGGTCTATTTAGTTGGACTCCAACCAGTGTAGAGTCTCTTCTCAGGATGAGAAGAGGGAGAGAGGGTAGGGTGTTATGGGCCCCTACCTGTCAACATAAACTTCGTATGACTATGGCATTTTAAATGGAAGAATGAAAGTTCTTGGTTAATAGCCCCTATTGGGCATCTGATTTGGTGTTGTGCTTGACTTCTCCTGTTGGAAGAATCCACCTTTCTCTAGTGTTGATTCATTGTGAATCATATTGTGAAAACCTTGTATTAATATGCATGTTTGAATTTTTCTTGGTCATGTTTTTGGTCACCTGATCAGAATTTTGTTCCCTCCATGGTTCTTAAAATGTGTTGCAAAAATTGTTATGAATCCCTTGATGAGGTTCATGAAGAAAACTCAATTAAATTGTTGTAATTGGGATTGATATCCTATGTAAATTGGTATTTCAAACTTTTTTGGATTGGCAATGAAGCTAGGTTTTCTTCCTAATTCTTTCCCGGCAGAGCCTTTGAATCAGGTTTGCAAATAAAAATTTGGTGTTTGAGTAAAATTGTTTATCTTGTGATTTAATCATAATTTCAAATTAGATGGATGCACATTAGGAATAAGATGATTTCATGATGGTGTAATTGAAAAAATTTTCAAGTTCCTTATATGTTCAGCATGGTAATTGTGTTAAGGAAAGAAAATAATGTCTATGGTTGATATATTGCAAATTCAAGTTGTATAGGAAATCACATTAAATATGGTGCTATTATGCCTCAAACTATTGTATCCATGTTTTAATTCTATACAAAAATCTAGACAATATATATATATATATATATATATATATATATTCTTGCATGGCTTTGAAATCTACACTTAGAAAATTTTCAAAAAAAAATGTGGTCCAAGAGAGTAAAAACTCTCTGCCTTTTGTATGAGAGTAGCATTTAAATGTCTCCAGTAACATAGAATCAAAAGATTCTCTAATTATTCTTTTCTTCCTTTTTGAATATTGTATTTAAAATGAATAAAGAAGCACCATAATAAAATCAATATAAAGAAAGAGATTTAAAAACTTAATAAAATACCCTAAATATCTATTTTTGGCTACCCATAAAACTTTATGTCATTAATATAATTCCTCCTTGGTGGAGATCAGTTTGGAAGGAGGTATTAGAAATGTTTTTATATTTTGCAAAGTCAAGTAGTCAACATGTAGATGATGTCACCTATCCCCTCTCTTAAATTCACAGTGATCATGAGACTGGCTTGTTATTATATGTTATTCTTCCCACCTCCTTTATTTCTCACTAAGCGCTCACTCAACTTGGTGGAAGCATTTAATTTTGTTTGTTAAACAAAATAGCAAAAGACTTGCTTTTGCTTTGGTCTCTATTTACTCCCCTAGCACTGGTCACCACCTCACGCATCCACTTGGGATTGCGCAACTGTCGCCCATGCGAAATCAGGGGGCCCGACCTGCCATGTGCAGGCCTCGGGCAGTGCGTACGTAGGGGGCTAGGGTGTAGGTGGGGGTTTAGGGAGGGGGTAGTGTAGGGTAGCTTGGGTTAGTATAGGTTAGAGTTAGTAGGTAGGTTAGTTGTTAATAAGTTTAATTGTTTTTTATATTAGTTAAGTTGTTTGTTTATTTTAATTTGTATGTTATTTAATGTTTAAATTAAGTTAGTATTAGATGTTAGTTTAGATTAAGATAATTTAGTTGGTTTGTTTTAATTTACTTATTTTATTCATGTCTTGTAAATTAATTTAGGTGAAGTCAGTTCAAATTTAATTAAGTATAGATAATTATTTTATTTATATTTAAGTTAAATTTTTGTTTTAGATAGTGCTTAATCTAAAACTAAGTTGTGTTTTAAGTTATTATTTATTTTTAAGATAGTTGTTGATTTGTATTAAAATTAAATTAATTTAGTATGAAACTAATATTAAATTAAATTTAGTTTAGATTTAATTTAAATTCGATTAAATTTTTGTTGAGAATTAAGCTAAGTTATAGATTTAAGAAATGTTAGTATTTAATAGTATCCTTGATAATTTGTTTAAATAGTGTCCTAATAACTTAAGTTATTCGAATAATTTTAAAGATATTCTACACAAGTATATAAAATTTCCACTGTGATAAAACTTTTTTTAGAAATTTGATTGTTAAAATAATTAACCGATTTATTGATGAAGGATAAATCAATGATTATTTCATGTGTGAAAATTTTAAAACTTAAGATGTATCGAAGAGATCCTATACTTAAACTGTAATCACAATCATTTCAAAACTTAGAGCAATTTAATTATTTTTTTTTTAAAATAAAAAAATCTTGTGTATTTTTTCCCTCGTAGTTTGGGCATGACAAAAAACGTGGAGAGCATTAGAGGATCAAAGAATAATCCACATAAGTTTGGATCTCTTTTGACATGTTTATTCTTCTTTGTTTAGAAATTTTTCCCTTCCAAAGGTAAAATACTATGGCAGAAAGATGTACCTATTGTATATCAAATTAATGAGTATATAGCAAAGATAGGTGAAAATTTTGAAAGCATTATGGATAACTATTTTGAAACATTCAAGGAGAAGGTGAATAATAGATATAGGATCCCTAAGAAACTTGTAGAAGATTACAAGGATGATATTTAGTTCATGGCTGACTTTGACAAAGTGTACATACATGTAGTAAGACCTAGAGTGGCATGGGTTAAGCCTCTAGAGTATGAGGTTAACATTGATGACACCAAGCATATCATAAAGGATCTGCTAAATGAGCTTGTGGATCCCAAAGCTACATAGTTAAAAACATATGATGAAGCTAAATGATGAATAGAGCTTGAGATTAAGCTACCTCAAGTAGTAAATAAAAGAAGGAAAAGAGTAGAAAAGCTATTGAAAGAAACTAAACAAGAAACTTCTCCTCTAGTGCTTAGTGAGGGAAAAGGTGATGATGCAAAGGATGAAGAAGAAGTCAAAGATGAGGAAGAAGAGGCTCTAAGGAAGAAAGAAAAGGTTATCATAACCATTCCTACCAAATCATCCCCTATTATATTCATAAGAAGGGCAACCAAGTCTAGGAAGAAATTGAAGTTAGGTGAAGATGAAGTTGAGGAGATTATATTCAAGAGATCTGCACCTTTACTTTAGGAAAGATAGAAGAAGATGGAAGAAGGAACTGACATGGCATGTTTCAAATTCCTTAAGTATGAGATGAGGAATGCAGATGAGAAAAGGAAGATTGAGGATATTTTTATGACCAAGCTAGGTAAATGGAAGTACTCTCCAGATGAGCTTACACAACAAATACCCAATGAACTTATGCTAGCAATAAAGCTAAGATGGGAAAATGTATAGAAGATTGTCAAGGATATCTATGAATAGACCTTGAGACAACTCATGCCAAATCTTAGTAATAAGGAGGTAAAAGAATCCTTGAAGTAAAATGAAAACAAGTTCACTCTCAAGTTGAGCACATGCATGATACTACTTAAGAAGATTGAATATGTAGTGAAGGTAGCTACAAAAATAGGGAATAATACTTACAAGTTGCATCAACCTAGTGACTTTGTTGTTCATGTTGAGGACAAAGATGATGAAGATGAGGAATAGGATGTAGAATTAAAAGATGATGAACTAGATGATTTCAATCTAGATGATGAGGAGGAAGAAAAAGAAACTACAAAGGAAGCCTTCCAAAGATTCAAGATATTGAGGAAATAGATGCAAAGAAAATTGCAACAACAATCATGGCCTCATTTCCTCACTCTCTAAGCATAGACTTAGTGCAATCTGGCTCAAAAAAAGCTTCTACCAAGTTGGTTGTCAATACCACTACTATAACAAGAACCCCAATCAGGCTATGAATGTATTCATATAAATGTTACAATGACTAAAGTGTCTAACACCTCATTTGTTGAGTAGAAAGGTCATCCATCATGAAGCTTGATCTACTAGTAACAAGGTATTTCTCTTGTTAGTGTCATTTCAGCATTTGTTGCTATCCCATCAATTTCCACAATTTTTCTATCCCAATTATTTCCATACCTAGTACAATGATAGTTGAGAATCAATCTCAATTGAGTATTGAAGTCTTAGCGAAGAGTAAACAAATTGTTTCCATCATTCTAAAAGAAAAGGGAAACAAAAAAAGAAAATGTTGATCTGGATGATGATATAGTTATTCCAAATTGGAATATCTCTACCCTCACCCCAATCAAATGAAAAATATGGGTGATCTATTGAAGAAGAGAGCTAAGAAATAATCTGAGAGAGAAAAAGAAGAAATAAAACCAAATCTTTGAACATATAAAGAGCATATTTTTGAATGCTCTAAGTATTGAGGTTGATGGTACTCAACCTATTCTTGATTAGTTGGTAGAAATTATCCATAATTAAAAGAAGACTTGAATGGACAAGAGAAGCTACTTCAAAGAGTAGAAAGGAAATTTCAGAAAAGAGTTTTGGAACAAGTTGTACAAAGAATTGCAATAGATCAAGTAGAGTTAGCTACTATTCTTGGTTCATTGGAAACCTCTATTAATAATATTGTATCATTGTAGCTCAAGTTAAGTGAACATCTATTTTCACAAAGGATATTATGGATAAATTTTCCAAGATAGATGATCACATGAAGGCAAGTACACACCATCTCTCACTTAACCCAAGTCATAGTTTTGCACTCTATTCAAAGATCAGATCTCTAACCAATCTGTAGGCAAAATTATTGAAGGAAGAAGCTAGGATCACAGCCACACTTGTATAAATATAAGGAATGATTCTTCCAAACATGGATGCATTGTAGAAACACATTGCACATACAAAGACACTCATCCATGATAACAACTTCTCCATAGCCAATCACATGATGGAATTATCAATAGAATTTTAGACTGCACTGTATGCAAGCAAAGTACTATAGGAAAATTAGGACAAGAAAATGGTACTCATTTTGAGGGTAGATTCTAAATTCTTGTTACATTTTGATATTAACATATAGATATTATACACCTTTGGCATTTTTGTCAAAAAGGAGAAGAAGATATTGTATATTGTCGAAAAGAGGAGAAGTATATATATGTAAAGGAAGAGAAGGTATATTATACTCTAGATATATGTATATAGGAGATGTATGTATGGGGAAGTAGTATAGTATGATGAAGATACTTGTATAGATGAGAAGAATATAAGTTTACAAAAGTAATTTTGAAAAATCAGAAAAACAGAGTATGTTACCAGCAACAGCAATAGATAGTCTAAACCAAGTTGAAAAAACTGCATGATGTTAATTTTGAATTTCAAATTTTTGTTTTGATAAGTGTTTTCATCACTAATGCCAAAGGGGGATATTTTTGACACTAAGCTCAATTTTTCTATAAGTGACTCAACACTTAGTCAATTGGTTACATTGCTACTAAAATCTACAGTTGCTACTAAGCCTATCATTCAATTTGTAGTGTTAACCAAGTGATTAAGTTGTTCCTAAGCTAAGTAGTTAGAATACAATTTATACTGAGTACCTAAGTAAGTTTTTGGTGTTTTTCAAGCTTCACAAAGTTTACCAAGCTACAGAGATAATGTTGATTAAGCATAGCAGAGGCTACTGAGCTATTTACTGGAAGTAAAGAAGATCATAGTGTTAATAGAGTTATGGTGTGTTAATTAAGTCATACTATATTTAATAAGCTCACTATGTTAACATATGAATCTAGTATTGACCAAGTCATGTAGTATCATCTGAGTGATTTAGAAGATACTGAGTTTCTTAGTATTCACCAAGTCACATAGTGTTGATCAAGTTCAAGCTACTTGGAAGTGATTAGTATGGATCAAGCTTCAAGTTCAACCAAGTGCCAAATATTGTCGAGCATTGAAAATTTTTGTCAAGTATCAGAACATCACCAAGTTTGTATTTAGAACCTAAGTTACAATAGTTGGGTCAACTTTGTGAATTGTGATGAAATCGGTATTATAGATGACTCCAATAAGTTGTGTTTTGGATTGATATGTATGTAATACATTATATCATATCCAAGTATGGATGTGAAGAATAATATGATTAGTGGGAGTGCGAATTAAAGAAGGATACAAGCAGTATAAGGGATAAGAAATATTTATCTACCATATTTAAGTGATCATTGCATTACAAGGAATCTCAACCAATAAATTAGAGTTGTATATCAAAGATTAGCCACTGGTTCATGCTAATAGATGTATCAGTTAAATTTTCTAATAGGGTAGACTTAATAGTATTTACTAAATCTCTTAACCAAGTGCATACTTCATTGCATGTTTGTAAATTATTTAACAAGGCAGCCTCATAGTTTTTATTGCTCCTGATTGGGCAGATCACCAGAAGTGGTCAATTGTAAGCGTTAAGAGATTAACTTTATACTGTAGTGCTAGAGCTTGTGGGTATCATCCCCACCCAATTTTTAATTTCTAATCAGAAGGTTTCTTGGTTACCATATCTTGTGTCAAAGTGTTATGAATCTTTAATTTCTTTCTTTCTTTCTTTCATGCATACAATTAGATTAGAATATTATATGAAGGATTAATTGGTGAAGTAAGATAAATTTATATTGGTTCCTAATTCACTCCTCCCCTCTTAGTAACCTTGCCTACCTTATATTTCCAAAAAAGCCATCCATTTTCCTCTTCTTTCACCTAATTCAGTATGCATCAGTAAAGATTTGACTACAGGATCCAACACAATAGCATACACCTTGCTTTTGAGTATGTAATAGAAAAAATTCTTGACTACCTTTATCAAATTGAATGACTATTTTTCAAGATTGGAATAATTAAATTTGGAATTCTTCAATGAACAACTGATGAATGTGATAGGTCTCTCATCTTATCTTTGTTTTGTGTGAGGATTCCTACACATGATTGTTCTCAAATAAAAGATTTGATTTTGAAAGGAAAATCATAATCAAGAATTATGAGTATTGGAGTAGTGGAAATAGCCACTTTGATATCTTCAAAAGATTTCTTGGTTTTGGGAATCCAATCAATCTTGTCTCCTCCCTTTAGTAATTTTTTGAGGAGGCAAACTATCTCAAAAATCCCACTAATGGACTCTCATAAAGAAAAATCCCAAAGAAAGATTTAAGCTCTTTACAACTATGGAGAGGCAATAACTTTAGAATTACTTCTATTCTCTTAGGATCAATGGAAATGGCAACTTTAGAAATGATGTGACCTTGTAGCTTTGCTTCAGTAACCCTGAATAAACATTTCCTAGGGTAAAGAGATGTACCATATTTCCAACATCATTTGAAAATTTTTTTTAGATCTGAGTACTATGGTGTTTTGAAAAGATGGTTAGGTCATCCATATAGATAATTATGCATTTATTTATCAATCTCTTAAATTCATAGTCCATTTCTCTTTGAAATTTAGCTCCTACATTGATTAATCCAAAATGCATCATTATGTATGTAAATGTTCCCCATTTTGTTGTGAATATAGTGTTTAATCTATCTTCCTCATATACTATAACTTGATTATATTTTGAATATCCATCCAAAAAAATACATCATCTTAGACCCATTTACAATTTGGAATACTTCATCAAATAAAGAAAAAGGGTAATTATCTTTCTAGGATGGTTGGCTCAAATTCCAAAAGTCTATGCAAAGGCAAATTTCTCTAGTCTTTTTCCTTACTAAAACCAAATTAACAACCAATGTAGAATGTTATATTGGAAAAATAATCTTGGCATCCAACAACTTTTGAACCTCTTTCATTATTAATCGCTTGATAATGGGTTCACTAATCTCTGTCTTTCACAAAAAGGAATAGCATCAGGATTCAATAGAATTTCATAACTGGTAATGTTAGGATCATATGTCTTGAGTTCTTCATAACGCCATGAAATAATATCTTCATATTCTATGAGTAACTAGAACATACATTCTCTTTCTTGGGGGTTACATGCCTTCCCAATTCTTACCAACTTAGGGTCATCTTTCATACCTAGATTATAGGATATTCGTTCTTTGATTCCCTTTTATTTAATGATCATCTTGTTGTGTTTTGAATCATCTTGGTCAAATATATGCTCCAACTCTACTACCCCCTTAGGAATAATATCATTTTTTAGATTTATGATCCCATATTCATCTACTAGTTCATCTTCTTTAGGTTTTTCATCAAGCATATCATCAATTTCTCATCCTTTAAACAAAGCATTGCATATAATAAACTCAAGAATATGTTGATCATCTTGGAAGATCTAGAAGTTAGTAATATTATCTGGAATAGATAGTGAAGCCACAAGTTTAACTGAAACACTCTTGAGTTTTGTTCTTTCAATGGAGTGTAATGTGCTAGCTGATATTGCAAGGGAATTAACTACCATATTTCTTATTCTTGGAATATACCTTATGTTTAGGGCTTCAAAATATTCCATCAAGTCCCACAGTCTTTATCAGTAAGAAAGTAGTCTTTTGTCATTGCAAGAGTAGATTGATTTAACTTGTCAAATTTCCAACTAAGAGTCTCCTTCAACTATGAGACCTTTGACATCCTATTCTAATGTGAAGAGAAGTATGCGGGTCAAGGCTTCATATTCTTCAACATTGTTTGTTCACCTAAATTGTAAATGTTGTGAAACATAAAAAGACCTACTTTTGGGATTGATTAGTTCAATACCTACTCCATCTCCTAAGTTTCATTTAGAACCATCAAACCTGAGTATCCATATTAGTTGTTTTTTGGGATTCATTGACTATGTTTTCCTATCCAAAGTTTTTCTTTCACTTGGGCTTTGAAGGACTTTGTCTTTTGGGACCCATTACATTCTTTCATTTTTTGGACTTGATGAGTTACCATTGTTTACCTTTGATATAGGGATTTTCTTTTTCTTTTTTTCATCTTCAATCTCCCCAAATCAACTCTATGATTTTATAAATTGTTGGTTTAGGTTGAATGACCATTGAGGTATAGCCTCTATTCACAAAGTGTCCTCTTCTTAGAACTTTAAGCATCCATGGTGGAGGGGAAGATAAAGCTCCACCATTTGAAGAGATGTCACTATATGATGCATTTAGATCTTCTTTTTCCTCTTCTTCATTCTTCATGACTTTAGAGATGCACATAGCCCTTGAATTACCTTTGGGTATTTCACTTTTGGCTTGACCATATGTTGAATGTGTTATCTGAGTTAATACTTGAGCAATCACTTCTTGACAATGTAAGCATTAAAATTATGAATGGATCCCCTATGCAACCTACAAAATACTAGAAGAAGCAATATGTTTAGGTTTTCTTCTTCCCATAAACAATACAAATTTTTAACCATGATATCTATGCATTGATTCATAGTTTCTTCTCATGGGATAGGTTTCAATGATTCTTAATCTAGATTTTTTGATTTCTCAATTGAAGTTATGTCAAGATCATTTTCCCTATAGGAGCCTAAGTCTGATTGAAGAAATGCTACTTCATTCTGAGCATTATACTCTGTGATCATTGTCTTTAAATTTGACTTGGTATCTATCTTTATATGGTTATTCAATCCCTTCCAAGGCAACCACAATTGGGTGAAGTCATTTGAGAACTATTCTCTTAGGTACTAGGTCCATTCTCTTCTTAGTAATAGGTTGTATGTTTCTAAAATGTCCACCACATGTATGTCTATGACATCTTGAAAATGGCGGTCTATAGTCAATTGTATGAAAACCTCTTTCAATACCCCTATGACCTTCACTTCTATTTTTTTCAAGTTGAATAACTATTCAATTCATGGGTTGTGGAGTAACTCCCAACTTCTGAGCTATTAAAAGTGGCATGACATTGCAACAAGCTTTTGAATCTATGAGACAATTATGAAGGTTTCTTCCAAAAAAATTAAGACTGAGCAAGAAAGGGGACACTTTGGCCTTGTCTTTATGCATGCTAGGTAGAGCCTCAAAGGTGTTAACTTGTGGTGATACCATCTTCTGAGAGCTTGCTCCATGCTTTATCTTTGTATGATCAAGATTTTTCAACAGTGCTTCTCTTTGACTAGGGAAAAATTGAAGCATATCAAACATGGATATTTTGGCCTTTATCCTTTTTAACTCCTTAATGATATTGTACTTTTCAATAGACTAAATAGGATTCTTTAGTATTGTAGATATATTTCCTTGGTTCTAAATTTTTTGGTTAGTGTAGGGTGCTCTTACAGCTACCAAATTATTATTCACTCTTGGCTCTAGAGGTTTTGGTTGCAATCTAGGGGCAATTCCATCATTCATGGGTTCCCTTTGATTACATAAGTTATAAGTATTCTAGTTATCATTCTTAAAACAAATCATCTCTTTTGGTTTAGGGTCTAATTCCTGATTGAATGGAAAAAAAAAATTCTTCATTGACTTTCTACCCCATTTCAGTATTCTATAGAGAATCATAAGATTCCAAAAACATGTCATTGAACTAAATAGGGGGCTCATTACTAGTGTGTAATGAATTCTACTTCACTTCTTGGTTTCTATTGAAATATGAGGTGCCCTCATTAGGTATGTTTTGACTGGTGTCAAGTTGATTGATATCCACAAACTAAGCATTATTTTTTTGTTTTTTACAAGAACACTTACATTGTTCAGATGGGTATTCTATTGTCAATTCTATCTTTGGAATCTATTGTTCCTATCTGGTGGGTTGAAGTTATTCTCTAGATTATTATTTCTGCTAAAATTCTTGTTATAGTTTTCACCATAGTTATTTTTGTTGAGGGGAGCATTTTCTATTTGGAAATTGTTATTTTTCCATTGTGACAACCTCATATGGGTAAGTTCATTTGTTATATAAGAGATAGTCTTTTTCATTTGATCTAATTTAGTTCTAACATTTTCTATCTTAGTAGATCATGCTACCTTTTTCTCAAAGAAGGAATCTTTTGGAGGTTCTTATCTTGGGTAGGTTATAGGTGGAGTTGGCACATCTGATGCATTTTATAATAGGATTTGAGTTAATGGAATGAATTGACTAGGCTTCACTTGTGCTCCAATAGGGTATATTGGTATTTTTGTACTTGCATGAGTTGGAACCATCATTCCTACTCCATTGGGTTTGGCATGTTTAGTAAAAGTGATTGCTTCTTCGAAGTCCTTATCTAATGTATGAATATTTGTAGCAAGCAATCTTCTTAGGAAGATAGCAATGAATTGGTCCATATAATTTAGATCAATTTGAATTACAACCCCAACTGGTATAGTGTAAGGGGTTTTCAACTTTCAGGATACCATGTGAAAGAGATGGTTGAAGCAAGAAATGGCCTCTACTAGATCCATTTTGATCGATATGAACTAATGGTATATCACAACCAAATTGATGAATGTTTTGAATTAATATAGGAACAACTTTTCAAATGTTGCCTAGTTCTGAATAGATCCCAACAACATATTCATGTACAAGTTAAATGAAACCTCTCCCAATGTATATAGGAAAAAATGAAGGACAAAATTCTCTTATTGAATCTATTTTCAATTGTATATTCTTTGAAAACCTTGATGTGATCCTGAGCTATCAATATTTCTCCATAGATAAACTTGGGCATAATTTCTAAGGTTTCTTGGGAAGGTCATTGAGTGGACTAGTGTAGAGGCACCTAAATTTCAAGAAGACAAAGATATAAAAGCTAGAGAAGCCATTTGTAATAAGTTGTCAAAGGAGGTCTTAATATGATAAATAATGTAAAAATATTTATTTAATTGGTGAATGGATCTATTGACATCCATCTAAATTCATTTGAGTCATTTGTATTGTATTTGGGTCAAGTTGTAAAGGCTATGAAGCCATTTTTTTGTCAAAAATGTAAAAGTTGCATAAAAAGTTGTAAAATGCAACTTTGAGAAAGTTGCTAATAATAGAAAAATGATGTAAAAAGGTATATCGTTGGTCTTGGGGGTAGTTAGGAAGGTTTATAACTGTCAAATTGATATAAAAACCATTGTATGGTCGAACCAAATCAATTGGAAGAAGAGGAAATACTTTGATACATTTTTGGTGCATTTTATTGTTGTGGTTTTGATTGGTTTTTTTTTAGTTTTAGAGTAGTTTCCAGGCCTTGTACGGAAATGTACAGCCTGGAAACCATGTAATATAGTAATGGATACATAGTATGATGAATCCTTCTTCTCATGCTTTTGGTTTGATTCAATTTTATGAAGAAATGAATAAGTTATGGGTATTTTGGTGAAAGTGGATGTTTGCAGATTTGAGATTCGCTGAATACAGTCATGTTGCAGCGTGTGATGCGGAAATATTTTGGAGACTCAAGATCTCTAATGATATTCATTGGAAAGATATGTGAACTACCTTTCATTTCCAACTGGTTTGAATCATTTTAATTTATATTTGGGAAAATTATGAAGATTTAAGTGAAAACTTGTTTTTAAAGATATCCATTCAAGATGAAGGCAGGGATTTGTGCTTGAAAAATTATATATGAATGGAAAAAATAAATGGCTTATAGATTTGGAAACTAGAATCATAGATGGATAATGTGGAATTGGTTTGAGATTATTTAAATTTTTTTTTGTGAAAGATATTTGATGCCCTATGCAGGGTTACCAGTTTTGGTTTTGGTTTATGACAGAGAAAATGGGTCTTGATACAAAGACTATAACTTGTAATTGGTTTATTGGATGGGTACCATCTTTGAATATATTTGACTATACCTAGTTTTTAACAATTCCTCCAAAGGGTTTGGAAATAAATATTATAGATTGATAGTTATGAAAAATGAAATCTGATATAGAAATCAGGATATGTGAATGGAGGAAGGTTGATATTTTTGTGTTGGAAAATGTTTTGTTCTACCTTGTAAGATTCCTATAATTATGGAGTTTATTTAATATATTTTGAAGGGATCAGCATGGATCCTATTATTTGGTTGATTTGAAAGATGCTCTGCATCATGGACCTTGCAAATTCATTAGTGAATCTAATACATTTTTCAAAGAAGGTCATTGATGGAGGATTAGGTGGAATGGTAGGTGGAGGTAAGTTCAAAGGTTGAACTGAGGAAGATGATGAAATTTGAAATGGGAGTGATAAAATTCTTGATATCCCTTTATCACTACAATGCTTGTGAAAGCGATTGAATTATAAGAACTCATGCCCACCGAGTAAAGACCTCAAAGGTCACTAAAATGGAGATTATGGATCATGATGTTATAGTTTGTGTGTACTCTAAAAATGTGCACCTCTGAAAAGTGCAACTTCTGACAATGATAGACTTCAAAGATCTATGAAATTTTGAAAAATGCAAAACTTTCAAACAAGAAGTTGGGTTTTTGCGAAAAATGATTTGGGGAACCCTCCTTCTAGTGCCACTTTTGTTGAGCAGTCGTTTCAAATGATGCTTAATGATAGAATTTCTTTTGAATCTCTCTATTGAAAATCTAATCAATGACCCACTCTAAGGTTCTAAATGACTTTTTTTCAACCTGTTGGATAACTCAGTTGAAGATAAATGTGTATGTTCAAAAGGAGGCCTTTACTGGTACCAACTAATTAGCACACCTTTGTTGGAAATGTAACCACAAAGGAAGATATATTTTTATATTTTTTGTTTTATGATGAATAAAATTTATCAATGCAACTGTATGAATTCCTATTTTAATTAAGTGTTTGAAAAGAAAATAACAAATATAGACTAAAAAGGTATTTTAATCAAATTATTCAAAGGGAAATTCCTAACGGATATAAGCCAAAGTAACAATAGGTTTGTGAATTAAATTACTAAAAGGATTTGGTTCAATGAAATTAGGAAAACCATTTTCTTAACTCCACTAACACAGTTGTCAATGGGAACTTCAATAAAAACCAAAATATGTTTCACATTTCATAAAATTGTGAGGCCTCAAAAAATGCACTAACATGAGACAAAACACTATGCAAGAACAATAGTGATCCTTTCTCCAATTCCTCACAATAGTGGAATTTGTTCACACAAGGAATACACTAGAACTAAAAGATCACATAACTATAAAATGCAATAAAACCATTAGCTCCATTATTATTCATGAATATGCATTCACAAAAATAACACACTCTTACTACATTGAAAATGAGAGAATCAATAGCATATATTATTCTATCAAAATAATAGCCTAGAGTATGTATTTCATCCATGTGTTTAAAAGAAATGCTCTCCTTCCTTTGTGTTAGGAGTGAGAATTATTCTAATGAAATTCATGCTAAAAATAATAATAAAATAAAATTATTTACATACAAACTGACTCTCTAAAAGGTGCTAAGTAGGTCTCTACCCTTGTTAATATCAATTAATGGGCACATGAGCCTTTACATGATGTAAAAGAATAAAATAATGAGAAGATAATAATATAGAATCCATGAGATGATATGGGATTCACTAAGAGCTCTAAAAATGGAAGATTGGCCTTCTCTAGGTGTCTTCGGGAGTTGAATTGTCATCACAATGTGTTTTTGATTCATGGAATGCTTTAAAATAGAAAGTCACAATTAATTGTCAGCACACTACTTCATCTTCAAAATTGTTCGTGCATCTCTACAAAAAGAGCACCTTAAAAGAGTGCACCATCAAAAAGTACACATTGATGATAGGACCTGAATCTCCAAAAATTCTTTGAAGTGTGAAAACCTGAGTTCCAACATTCAAGTTTACTTCCCCTTCATTCTAAAATGATGTCTAGATTTTTTTATTTGAATTTATCTATTATCGTAGCCACTTCATTAGCCTCTGATTTATCTAATGAATTGTACTTATTTCTAACTACTTGCTGGTAGTTTCTCCCTTCTACTCTTGTATCTACACAATCCTCAAGCTTAGTATCCAAATCTTACAACACTTCTTGAGTTTTAAATTCTTGTCTTACATCATCTTTTGACGAAGCATTTTCAAATGTATCTCTGAACTATTGAAGTCTAGTTTTCACTAAGGAAATCTTGGTCTTTTGACTCATCTTCAAAAATTTCAAGGCTAGCGGTGTTGTATTATTTATCTACTTCAAAAAATTGCTCTTGAGCCTTGTTCTTAATTATTGGGCATTCATTTTGCATGAGGTCAATATCAGGAATCCATAGTGTAATTCCTCTCTTGAAAAGTAAATCTTTTTAAAGATCTACTCCAAGGTTCAGTGTTTGTCTTGCGACGTACCAAAATCCACTCAGTAGAAGATAAATGTGAATGTTCACGAGGAGGCCTTTGCTAGTTCCATAAACACTTTCACCTTAGAATCAAGTAAAATTTGTTCACTGTCCCAAAATATCACACCAAAAGAACAATATTTTTGTTTTTTTTGTTTTTCAATGAATGCAACTCTAACAATGCAGCTACTATGAGGTCCTATTCTAATAGGGGGTTAGCAAAGCAAATAATGAAACTAAAAGAAAATAACATGAAATCAAATAAATTGAAACTAAAATTCCTAAATGGACATAAGCTACACAACACAACATGCTGCGAGTTAAAACTTTGAAGAAATTGGTAGGAAACCAATGAAAACAGGAGCAGTGCTTCCTAGAATCCACTAATGCAATCGTCGATGAGAATCTGTAACAAATCAAATGATGTTTCACTCTTCATCAAATCGCAAGGCCACAAAAAGTGCACTCATGCAAGACAAAAATCTATGTAGACACAATCAGGTGATTTCTTCTCAACCTCGTTACGTCAACAGAATTCATATATCTGTAACAAACACCAGAATTAAAAGATCCCACAACCAGAAACAATGCAATAAACCTTTGGCTCAATCAAAATCTCATGAATAAATCCACAAAACAATGACATATTTAGGAAAGAATAACTACACTCCAAATGCTAGCACCAAAAGCATAACTTTATTGCATAATAACGGTGGCCCTTTTTACATTTTACAATGGGGTATTTATAAGAAATCATCTCCTCAATTTGTGTTGAGAGTGAGAGATATCTTAATGTAATAAAATGCTTTTAAAACATTAAAACAAACTAAATATATACAAATTGGTAATCTAACTGGTGCTTAGAGAGACTCCATCCATATTTTATTCATTAATTGGATGCATGAGCCCTTTATATGTCAAAAACAATGAAAACATGAGAGAGAAAGTAGGAGGAAGCCATCAATCGAAGTAGAAGTGCATGGAGACACCAAAAATAGAAGTTGGCCCTTCACTTGATGTGTGTCATAGTTAACTTGCCATCAAAATGCATTTCCAATGCATGGAAAGTGCTATTTTTAGAACTGGCAGTCAACTATCGGCGCACCTTTGAATTACAGAGCTGCAGAGATGTAGACCTGCGAACCTATAGACCCGCGAAGCTGTAGACATCGACTGAGTCAAAAATCTCAAAAATTTTCTCTAAGTGTCAAAATTGAAATTCTGTCATCTAGGTTTTGCTCATCTTCATCCTAAAGATATGTTTGGATGTTTGCCCTTGAATTTTTTTATAATCTCAGTAATTTTAGCAGCATCGAGAAGATCCAAAGCATCATACTTATCTTTGACTTTCTGCCTATAGTTATCCACCTCAATTCGAGTTTCTACAAAATCCCCAAGTTTGGTATCCAACTCTAACAATGCTTCTTCTATCCTGAAGGCTTGTCTGATGTCTTCATCATTGGATGCTTCCTCTAAAGTCTTTCTGAAGTTTTCTACAACTACCTCAACTGGTAAAAGCTTCTCTCATTCTTCATCTTCAAAAATATCCAAGAATGCATCACTATATAACTTTTCTGCTTCCAAAATTTGCTCTCGAGCTTGATCCTTGAGCCTATGTATCTCATCATGCAATTTTTCCATCACTTTATTTCCCTCTGCAATATTTTCTATCTAATCATCTATCATTCTAGCTCTTCTCTCGTATATACATCAATCAGAATGTGGTACCTTTGTCCTTTTACGACCTATAGAATTTGCAAATCCTTGCTCCAAACCCGTACCTCATCCATAATGCTAAATTCCTGCCTCAAAATTGACACGATCTTATCAACATTTTCTTATGTAGCATGTAATAATTTTAGACTTCCTATAATTATAGTGACACCCCTATCCTCAATGTTGTCTCACCAATCTTGACAAGCTCTCAAGAATGGATTTAGATGTACACCTTCCCCTTCTTTAAGAATGGTAGTCAAAGTCTCCTCAAGACATTCAGAATCAAGAGGACCAATAACTTCAGCTAGATATCCTTTCAAGATCTCAACTTGCCTTTGAAGTGCTCTGATTTCAATCTCATCACGTTCCATATGGTTAAGAACCTCTTTGACTCCCATAGTCATCATCTGTTGATAAGTATCATGTGTAGGTTTCCCTAACATGATACCCTTTACTTTATAGTCCTAAAGGCTAACAACTTCTTCATCTATACCTTTCAGGGGATGAGCCACTTGTGCAAATAAGTCTTTATTTTGTGTAGTGGTAATGAATGCAAATGGTATTGCATCCTGTAATGGAGAGTCAGGCTTGTTCAAAATCTCTGCAATGTCACAACTATCATCCTCTGAAGCAAGGAATTGATGCTTAGCACTTCTCATTATTTCCTTCCAAAACCATCTAGGGATATGTCCTTCTGTAACCTTGGCTCTAGATGATGAAGGGATGTGTTCAACTACCCCCTTCCCTCTGCCGCTTTTGCTTGGATTTTTCTATTGTGAGGGTTCTTCTTCTATAGTCTCAATTTTTTTAGATCCTGTAGTTTGATCCTCAACTTTCTGGGAAGGCTTTTGTATACATTCCATCACCTATGCCTCTTTTGATGGTTCATTAGTAGTCCTTGGTTCTAGTTCTCCTTGTAATGATGATTCTTTCTGAACATGTTCCTCTAAACTCAGAGGTGGAGGTGTCACTGAAACCTTATCTACCATCATAGCTTGATGTGAAGATGGGGGCATTGGATGTGGACCTTGTGTCTCAGGTGGCATTTGCGTCCAATCTTGCTATTGAAATTCACCTGTAGGAGTATCTCTAATCTTATCTCCAACCAATTATGTACCCACTTGCATGAAATCAAAATCTGAAATGGGGAGAATATCACCACCTAGCTCTCTTTGCTCATTCACCCATTGTTGTACTTCATCTTCCAAAGAAGTGAGCTCTATCGTTTCAACTTGGGTGGGCGGTGGGGTATTTGTGACATTCTTCTTTTTTCCCAATTTTGTGTCTTTGTCAGGTCAAGTTCTCCCTTGTAAAGGCACTTGTTCTTCCTCCCCATCTGACTCTCTCTCATCCTCATCTGATTCTTCCTCGGGAATGGGTTTAGGAACAGATGGATTAGCTACTAATCTTTTACGAACTCTTTGTCTCTTGTTCATTCTAACCTTAACCCTCCTTTGCTTCTATAGAACCATAGGAGAAGCAGGTTCTTCAAGCATCAAATGAATGGATGTCTCTGGAGTCTCTCCTTCTTCTTGTTGGCTTGACAAAACAGGAGGCAATGGAAAATCAACCTAGATATGAGAAATTCCAGGGTCTCAAGGGTCTTGGGAAGTAGATTCATGTTGTTGCAAAGGGGCCTGTTCTTCAACATGCTCTATCTGGATCCTCTGAGGAGAGGCTCTCTTCCTCTTTTCTTTCTTTTTCTCTGAAGGATGGTAGTATCCCACTGGACGATCAAGCTGGTAGATTGTTTTTGGCCTGATAGGAGACTGGAGCGCAAATATAGGAACTGTGACCTTCCTCCCCTTTACCCTTTCTCGGTGAGCATGTGCATGGAATATCACTGTGTTCAGAATTGGATCAAGTGGAAAGGGTTTCTTGATCCAACTCTTTGTCATTCTAATGACATGTCTTGCTCGATGATTAATATCATCTCCTTCCTCTCTATCAACTTCTACATTCAGAATGGGCCTCTCACCAACCTTATTTGTATTGAATAAGGGATCCAGTAGCTCCTGCGAATCTTGTAGCCTTATCTCATCCGGGATGGTCAAATGGAGAGCCTTCTCTGCTAAATACAAAGTCATTCTACAATAGTCCTTGATACGGACATCATAATCATTTGTGGCATTCATCCAATGATCTTCAATGGCTTCCTCGTGGTAGAACTCTTTTCTTGCCAAATTTTCCACTTTACCAACATTGTCAAAGAATGGTTGGGGAGAGTTATATTCTTTGAGAGGATAGTTCTCCCATTCCCACTCGAAAGTCAAGATATCCTGCTTTCTCTTTACCTGGTATGCTCCTATTACGAATGGCCAATCCAAACAAGGTCTTCATTTTTTCTTGATCCTCTCATAAGCTGACTCAATCTACCAAGAAATTTTCATTAGAACCAACTTATTACTTGGGTACCTTGGGAGCTTCTTTGGATGGATAGATGCACCACCAACCCGAATGTATGTAAATGTCTGAAATTGGATAAAATATGCACTGAGAGCTATGATCTATGCCTTGGCCTCATTAGACAATCTCTTTCCATAATCGCCTTTGATGAATCGAATGATGGAAAAGATAAAGGCATCATTCACAATCCTATAGTCTTTGCTTTGTGGTGAGACCTTCTTCTTAACTAGCTAAGGATAAACTATATACGGCCATGCGTTAGGGTCCTGCATACTGCCCTTTTTGTATAACTCAAGATAGTCGATGGCTCTTGTTGCAAGTAGATATACCACATAAGAAGTCATATAAAACTTCTTCTTGTCCTTTACTATGTGCAACTGGTCACACATGTTCTCACTAAGTGTGGTGGCCCAATCTAGTGGCATCTTTGCATGTCTAATGGTTTCAATGAAGTTAACCATGAATGGAGCAAGATGACCCACTATAGGTAATCCCATAACTCTACTCAGGAGAATGATTGAATATGCAATGTTATCCTTCATGTATCCTCAAGCCATATCTACTTTACTGATTGTCTTTCCCTGAGACGGCTTCTTAATGAAGTATGAGGAATATATGATGTCGATGGCCTTCTAGTGATGATCATTATGCCATCTCTCAGTTGCTTCATATGAAAGCCTGATAAACTGATCAGCTCTAGGTAAGTGAAAAACTCTCTCGATATTATCAGGTCATAGATCTAAAACCACTTCCCTAGTGACGCTCTTTACCACCCTTTCCTCGGGAACAAAATGTTGAGATAAGGTCATAATCAATTCAGCTGACTGAATGGTCCCAAGATGTGATGCTGCATTTACCAATCTAGACTGAATTAAGGTGGATCTCAAAGAAGATTTTTCAGTTGGGTTGTTACAAACCCTCAAAAATTCTCCCAAGTCCATGTGTCCAAGTTCTGTGTCTTTGATCTCAGAGTGTTCATTGTGCAATCGTGACTTTGGGGTTACGCCTTAGAACTTGTACACAACTAGCTTTGTTGTTGATCTAGATGTGGATGCCATTTGATTATATTACCTATACATCACAAAGAAAAAGAATGATTAATTACTGGATACATATAAAACATTAAAAAAAAATGATATTCTAGAACTTATTTTATTTGTTGTGATTTTTTTTTTTTTGGGTTTTTAAATATATATATATATATAAAACAAAAAAAATAATTTTTTTTAAAATGGGGTTTGAAATGCAGCGGTGCGCACGTCCAAGAGGGGCGCGGCAACGGTCGCACGCATGCATCCCAAAGGGGCGTGGCAATGGTGCCGCGTGCGCGCCCAGAAGGGAGCGATGACTATCGCACGCGTGTCTAGAAAGGTGCCTCGGTGGCAGCCGCAAACTGCCTAGAAGGCATGCGCAGTGGCGGCAGCACATAGTGTTGCACGTCCAGAAGGGCACGGTTACAGTAGCCACCGTGTGGCCCAAAAGGCGCGCACAGTAGCACACCACCATATGTCTAGAAGGGCGTAGCAGCAACGGCCGCTGCATGGCCCAAAAGGCACACATAGCGGCATGCCGTCACGCGTCCAAAAGGGTGCCTGCGCGTGAGCACTAGGTCTACGTGGAAAGTGAAGGGGGGAAGTTTTCCATACCTTTCCCTCCTCAGCTCCACTTCTTCAACATCAAAAAACAAAAAAAACAAGTGGGGCGGGGGGGGGGGGGGGGTTTATAACTTCCCTTCCTCCTTTCTTTGCATGCATGTGCACCTCGATATGCATGCGCGAGATTTTTATTTTTTTTCAATTTTCAATTTTTTGATTTTTTTATGGTTTTTGGACTCAACTAAAATTTATTCTCCTGACTTGAATTGTGAGTCCGAGAGTCAAAAAAAGTAGGGGGTCCCCATTCCTCACTAGGAATGGGGCGTGTGTTGTGGAGACCACAACATTAATCTACTGAATACCTTCATGTAACAAATTCATGACTTTATTCCCCAAAGATATATTTTCTATTCAAACATCTAATTTATCCAACTCCTTTTCTGAGTCTATCTCCATCAGCATCTAGTACCTTTCCCTTTTATAGATTTGAGTGCTTGCAAATCATTGGCCCAGGTACGCACTTCATCCATTAGCCCAAAATCTTGGTTTATATTAGAAACAAACTTGTTGATGTTAGTTTGGATGTTGTGCAACAGGTTCAAATTTCCCTGTATTATTTGCACTCCCCTTTCCTCAAAACTATGATGCCATTTTAAGCATTTATCCAAAATTGAATCCATTGGTGGCCTTGCCTCCTTCCTTTCTAATGCATCTCCAAGAGAAATTTAAGGATTAACAAAATCTATTAGACCTACTACCTTGTTGAAGTATCCTCTCAACAATTGATTTTGCTTCTGCAACATTATTAACTTAGACTCATCCTTTTTCATGTGTCAAAACACTTGCTTGAGGCCTATGGTAGTCAAGACATTTTTCATGTCCACTATAGGCTTTCTCAATATGACCTCCTTCATCTACTAATCCTTTAGAGTTGATTCTTTGGTGTCAACATGAGGATATGGAATGGCAATGGCTTAGGTTTCTAGATTGCCTTTATTAATTCTATCATTCTCTCCTCTTCTGTTAGTTCCATCTTCCTCTTATATCTGATCATAACCTCCTTATTCAACCATGATGGTGTTGTCTTTATTGGTTACATATATTGTGTTGAATAAGTTTCTTCTAAAGTAGGCTTCTTTCCCTTATCACTCCTCTTTGGAGTCTTCTCATGTCGAGGAAGATCTTCAGAGAGATCTTATGTGATATGTTGGGCTAAGGACCCAGCCTCTATATCTAGAGGAACTTATTGCCTTTATTCTTCTATCTTTCCTTCCTTGGATACTTCATCAGCATATAGCTATACATATTCACCTTCCTCTATTTTTCAACTCTTTATGTCTACTTCAATCATCAAAGGAGGTGGAACTATTGATCCTTTATCTACTTCAATTGTTATTTCCTTAAACAACCATTAAATAATATTTTCATTCTAAGTAACATCAAACAAGAGATTTCTTTTAAAATAAATTACACCTTCAGGTCAACTGAATGTTGATACTCAGGTCACACTATGTAGTTAGGTGTTATGATGATGCTTGGGCAATATAATGAGTGTGGGTGATACTCTAGCACTAAGGTGACACTGGGTGCTCGAGTGACACTGAAGAATGTCTCACTTGAATTGAATCCTTGTTTCATAATGAGAATTCAATGAATACTAAAAACTTGGTTCACACTGAGAAATGATACATTTATACTATGATATATGTTCATAAGATAGTTATCGGGTAATATAGGATATGCTCAATCTGCTCAAGTTAGATTGACACATCATGATTAAAGGAAAGATTGGTTGTAGTATTAACTAACCTTCCTAGATGACATAAGTGTTTTGTCGCTAATTGAAAATGTGTCTTTCCATAGGGTCAACAGTTTCCTCTACTAACCTATTGATAGTTCATGGGGGATTATTCTTTGTTCTTTTGGATCTCTCTTTTGACTACTAACACTCAAGGAGGTCCACTCCTTTATGTTGATCACTCTTTGAATTACTAAAAATCTAGTAGGCTTGGTCATTTTTTGATCCTACTTTCCAGGGACTATGCACAATCTAGGAAGCAAGATCATTTTTCTGATCCCTTAAGGTTGTACACACCCTTATAGATAGGTTATCTTTTTTATTCTTCCTTTTAGGACATAGAGTTCCCTTAAGGAGGAATCTTTATTGATAAATTTAATAGCATGCCACACACACTTGCTAGAGCATTAAATGACATCTTTTGTTGTAGCACATCTTTCTTTTTCTTTGTACTTTATAATAAGGAACAAAGTCCTTATTGAGTGAGCTAGATATACTTTCTTGTTAGTGACATATCCTTTTTTCTGGCTTTATGTATGATGAAGACTCAAGTCTCTTGGGGGTTTAATGGTTTCTTCACCTCCTTAGACATGATAAAACCAACTCTTTCTTTCTTATCTACATTATCATGAGTGTGCTTGACAAATCACACTCCCACTAAAGTGGAGGATAAATGTATAGTCTTAAAATAGATGCACTCATTTTTTAGCACCTTTTAAATCCCTTACTTCAGTAATGGTATGGGCCATGAATGGATTCATGCTCAATCACCTCTTTCTCCTATTCTACTCCATATATTTTAGTTTCACCAATGTAGTCTATTAGACCTCAAGGTTGGCTCCCTACGGGAAAATCATGGAACAAGTTGACCTAGGTCATGTTTCCTGGGGATTTTAAATCTAGAACATAATTTTGTCTTAGGATTTTTAATTTAATAATTAGGTTGCACCATCAGCTTTCTTTTGATCACATCAAAAAATTGAAGCCTAGGAATCTCATTTTCACATCAACCATCAAGATTACACAAGAGATAAAGCTATCAATGTGAGTTCAATAATTTAAGCTAGCATATTTCTTTAATTATTCAAGGAATTCAAAGATTCAAGGATCCTTTGTGAGCAATTCCTCTTCAAGATCTAGCATTTTCTTAGTCATCAAGGGAGGAGATCTACATTGATGAATTAATTATATTCTCAATTGGTACAAATTTACATCCATGGCTCCATGATATGTTTTTGGTAGATCCATTGCATTTGTCGAGATGTCCTATATTCTTTTATTACAAGTTCAACATCTAGAACATAGAATCATTGTAAAATCTTATTGACAAGGGTTTCCATGCGCAATATGAATACTTACATTTTTCTTTCTTTCTTTTTTACATATTTAAATTTTATTTTCAAGGTCATTTCATCAATCTAGGGCTTGACCAAGGCAAGCCCTCATCCACCTGAAACAAAACAAAACAAAAATATTTTATTTGTGGAGGAGTAGGATAGCCAAATTGTGACCATAAGTCTAAAATACATTTGCCCAACCATTTATGAAGATGTTCGGCCAAAGTTTTTACATTCTCTCAAGAACGAGGTTGTTTCATCATAATGTATCTAGGAATAAGATGACATAGCCAACATCTTGCTAAGACCATAAAAAAATAACATTCTCAAGGTTTTCTTTTATGATTGCAAAATCATAATCAGAAGTTCTATCATAGTCCTAGCTCTACAATTTTTAGAGAGAAAAAGAATATTCCTCTACATGTTTCAAGGTGAGTCATCTATCAATTATTTTATACTTTAGTCTAGACCCTTTTTCATATCTTAATTGGGTTGATTTCTTATATTTAGCACATAGAGTTATCTTACACTAAACTCCCTTAATCAATTAAATTAGCTAGACTTTAGTATTTACACATCTTTAATCAAATTTACATTGCATGAAAGAGGATTTTCTTACATACTTCCAAGTGAAGCACTTTGTTTTTAGCATTAGCATCCCTTTATCTCCTTGGGTTTAGCCAATCTAACTTGATTTATATTGAGAGTTTAATTTGGAAGCCCTTGTTTCTCTTATATTGAATGAGTTAGAGTGAAATGAGTTAGTTAATGAATTCATTTCACCTAATTGACTTTTTAAAATTCATTGCATCCATTTTCTCCCTAAATGAATATATAATGATCCTTGAACTAAATAGCCTCTAAACATGATAACAATAAAAAATTGGTAACCATGAGAACATACATTAGTAAAACCATCAAATCACATCATAACCCACATAACTAAGATATCATCATAACAACAATAATAATCTAAAAGATGAACTCATGAATGAAATGAACCAAGTGCATCTCACAATGATAGGATATAGTCATAACATGAGAATAGTCACCCAAACTCATAAAAGAATCAAACTTATATCAAATAACCTTGAACACAATGATTCTTATACAAAATTAGAACAATAGCCTCATAAGCTCTACCATCATGCATCATGTAAACAAGAAGGTTATATATATATATATATATATGAAAATTTTTTATGAAACAACATAAACTATACCACCCTAAGTGAACCAACCTCTCACAACTAGTCTAACATGGTCAAAAAATGCAATCATAAATCCATCAAAGAATAAACTAAGATCAACCAATCACAAAAGGGAAGAAAGAAGCATAGATATAGTCAGAAGAAGGGATCTCATCCATCTATATTAAGCCACCAACACCCATGAGCATGTTATGCAAAAAACTTGGGAGAGGCATACACATTATCCACATGAATATTCTCCCATGTAAGGATTATGATCAATTTGGTCAACCCATTTACATAGAAAATTGCACTCACCTTGCTTTGTTACACAACATAACTTTAAAAAATATTCACAAAAAAGGCCACACAAACAAGGAATGAATAATATTAACAACACAAAATTTGATCATGATACAAGATCTACATTTACTCACACCATGCATTACAATGAAAAATTATAGAAAAATAACATCCATGTGCTTAACAATTCACAACATGAGTGAGTCAATAGGTAACACTAACACAATTCTCCTAACGTATATATTTTTCTTTATTAAATAAATATGAACATTGTGCAAGAGGGGTTGACATGAACAAATTTAAGATATACTAATGCATTATATATTCCTCCAAATATTTTTCACAATAACCATGCATGTGAACCATTAAACTCTTTTATTTAACCTTTAAAAGTGCTTAATATTGTTCTTAATTAGATAGGTTACCACAACAATTGTTAAAGAATAATTGTGATTTGGGGTTCCATGCATCATTAAACAAGAACTGTTAATGAAAACTTCGCCTAGCATATCATTACTTTGTTTTGGTTAGTTTGTATGAACTTAATTTATAGAATACAAAATCTTGAGCTTTCTAACTAATTTTTCATTGGGGATGCTTAAATTCTTTTATGTTTTGCTTATAGTTTTTTTAGTGATGATATCTTAAAATAAATAAAGCAAGGCTAATATTGTAGAGTATTATTGAATCAACACATATTTGTTGTGTGGCATTTGAAATACTAACAGAGACAATTCTCCCTTTTAAAATCACTTGGTCATAAGTTCGTATTTCTTTAAATTATTTATCCATATACCATATAATTATAAATTTGAAAACTTAAACTAATATTCAACATAATTATTAACATTATAATATTATATTTTTTTTGAAAGAAGAGATAAATACATTAGCCTATTTATAAAAATGAGGTGATAATTGAGTGACCTTGTCCCCAATTGAAAAGTCAATAATACCAAATTAGTGTAATCAAATCTTGCTAATAAGAACAACTCTACAAATTATCTATCCTATCATATCACTATTAACATTTGTATTATTTTAACCAAAAAATCCATTGATTTTTAAATTTATATGAATATTAAAAGCTAGAACATATCAATTCTATATAATCACAAAATTGGACCATAAACCTTGAAAGGGTATGTCCTTAAAACTATTGTCACGTACACCACTCATGGTTGTGTAGACTTAGAATGCTCAAAACAAAAGCGCCATCCTTTTTGTACTTCTCATTGAAAAGATGTGATGTGACAAAGCAATAATCTAAATGAAAGGCCTTAGATAGAAATAGCACGGAGGGTTGCTCGCCACATGCATAAAGCCAAACTTTTGTCAATGTTCTTCCCTACGGCTTTTCATGAGACTAAAATCTCAGTCTTTTCTGCATTATATCACCTCAAGAGGTAAGGCCTAAGCTTTTTATTTCACTTTTTCAATGATTCCTTCTCTTTATTTCGCTTAAATGCTTTAAATAATTATATATTCACATGTGTGTTCTTTTATGAAAAGAGATAATATTGTTTTAGGGAGATATTATAGGTTAATAATAATAACATTTTATGTGCATGTCAATAGAACCTTTGATTTAGTTAGGATAATATAATAAATACAATTATTATTTTTATTTTATTTTTTAAATGTAAAGAGTTGAAAAATGTTTTATTCATTATATCTTAAGAATAAATTTAAATGAAAAAAGAATTCTAATTTACAACATCATATTTCTTATATTAGTCCCTTCATACTCTAAGATTGGAGGTTGTAGGATAGTGCTTTTTATTAGAGACCTTTAAATAAAATTATAGATCATATAATGAAAATATTGTGACAATAAAATATTTCCACATAAGACATACAAATATCCAAACACACATTTATAGATCCATCAAATAGAAGAATAAATAAACATGTCTTTGATATGGTACAAGGTATTTTCTAAGAAAAAAATCTGAAATCATCCACACTTTCATGTTTTATTTACCAATGAGATGAGACATTATGGTTATAGAGTTACCATACTTACTTTTAAAATATCAAGATCCTCCAATGTATCCTTCACGTGTTTGAGCATGATTTCTACCATATAACCGTACAACCCATGCCATGTTTTACACATGGTTTCTACAAGAAAGCTCAATATAAATTAAAAATGAAATCTACCACTAAACATTGGCTTTCTTTTATAGAATCAAACTTACACAAAATGACCTAGTGGTTTTGGCTAAACCATGTGTCTCACAGTAATAAAAGAGTAATACATTTGACCCCAACATTTGCTTTTTGTTCTTATGTTTTTTTTTTTTTTTTTTTTAAAATTCAATGTGCAACACATATTAAATATGTAACAAATGTCGCAATACAAATTTACAAGTGAAGCCAAATTATTATTATTTTTCAATTGAAAAAGATGTGAATTACAAAGTTGCAGTTAGAGACTGCAAAAAAATCAGCTAGATACACAAAAAATAGTATATGACATTGTTATAGAAAAACAAATAGCAACAACAATACAAAATAAAGAAAATGTCATAGCTAGAGCAATACAAATAGCAACTATATGGCAAAATCTAGAAATTAGTCCCATAGAAATGCAACTATGTGACACCCTATATTGATCTCTTTATTGCCAAGTAGTTGATTAATCCGATATCTATTTTCTCGTGGATTTTCAACAAAGCCAAATAAATATTTAATGTGGCTAAACACATATTCTAGGATGTACATAAAATAAATATTTATTTAACATGGGTAAATTATATTTATCTTTTCACCAACGTATACAACACCCCTTTTCTCAACATTCTCTTAGTAGTTGTTGATATTAAATGAGGGTCAATTGGTGAAATCCATCATCATAGTTTAGAAAAATATCACATGAATCTCATGCATGCTCTTATCCTTGATCATGATACCTAAAATAGTAGAAAATATGTCCACCATCTCAAAAACATATCCTCTTACTCTCCAACATGCAACCTATACTAATAACTAAGTTAGCCACCATCTCAAGAAATATTTTCTCATCCTCCAAACTTCCACTTGATGGAAAGGTAACAAAAAGAAGATGGACATGCATCAATCCAAAGATAAACATCTAATCCAACTAACACAAAATATTGCAAGCTACTAAAAATTTAAAAGATGAATGACTTGCAATACTATCCACCACAAATACTAAAAAATCCAATCATACATACCTTAAAATGTATTAAAATCGCCAATGCCTCAAAAATTATCCAAGAACTAACAATATAATTCCAATGTCAATTTTTAAAATAGATCAATAATAGAGAATCTGTTTGATGCAGGAGCATCCTAGGTGCAAGAGCAATCTTACATCACCCAAAAATATTATGGTTCTATCTCTTGAATAAGGGTTGTCTCAGTGTGGAGTTACTTGTGGAAGCTTTCAGCTTAGTAAATCAGTCATACAAGTTTGGATTGTTCTACTTTCAGAGGTTGAGGCTCATTTAGGATATATCATCTTGTTGATTGACGTTCATGACTAAACATGAGCATTCACAAAGTTATTGTAGCTTTTTTGGTTTGAAATTTGGGTACAAAAAAATTTAGGATCAGATTTGATGGCTTTAGAGGCTCTAGATGGAGTGTAAAACTTGGTCAACAGGAACTTTTGAGTCATGGGTTATAAAACAGAGGCCAAGGATTCCAAAATGCAGTCACAATAGCTAATCAAATCAATAGTTTTATGGTCTTACAAAGTTGGACTTGCCAAAAATTCTAAAATAAAATTTGTAATTGTTTTGAGTTGACTCTATCTATAATTTTAGGGTTGGTCAACTTGAAGGGTTAGCATTAAATGTCTAGAGCTTTCCCAGGTGGTGGAAAATTTCCTATTTAAGGAAGGACCACAAGTTGCCTAGGATAGTTCTAGGTGATAGTTCATAGCTATGTGTTGCACATTATTGTAATGAAGGTACCCATTTGAGTTTGCATATTGTATTTCAAAATTCTACGATTCCACATATGTGGAGATAATAAGAAGCCCATATATTGTTCTAACAATTTTTTTAAAACTTTTTTTGTACTTTTGTTATGTATTTTTGGTATTAAGGGGAGAACCCTTCATCAAGTGATATTGGGGTGAGAGTTCCTAAGTGTGTAGATAGATCAATGATTGTGAGATAGCTTACATTGGGACCGTGGTTTGGGTTGAGTGTGTAGATAGATTGTCTATTCGGAGGAACATTTTACTAGGGTTTTAGTGAAAGCACAAAAATTCCTACACAAAGAGAGAGTGTTTGAAGCACCAGAGGTGAGAGATCTAAGGGTTTTAGAGTCATCAAGGGACAACTACAAGCATCAAAAGAACAACTGTGTAAAGGGATGAATCTTGTTATAAGAGATGAAAGAGAAGAGGAAGGAAACACTAAGCAGGAAGGAGAAGATAATGTTTTGAACCCAAAGGAAGAAAGACCTTTTAGGATCATCTCCAAGATTGGAAAAAAACCAAAGTTTGAGGTTTCTACCTTTTTTAGGAAATCTTAACCAAGAGCAATTGATTGATTGGATCAATGAGTTAGAAGAATACTTTAAGTATGAAGATCCTGATTGAGTCAAGTTTGTGAAGGCCAAACTTAAGGATCATGCAAATTTTTAGTAGGAGGAGATTCAATTGGAGAGAAATAAAAGAGGGAAGAAGAAAATCACAAGATGGGACAAGATGATAGCTAAATTAAAGTGACAAATAATTCTCATGGATTATGAGCTTTCTCTATTAAATAAAATGAAAGGGTTGAAGCAAGTAGGAAGATATGTTCAAGAGTATATAGAAGATCTCTACTAAGTTCCTATTACCTTAATGGGTTGAGGCCAAACATTTAGGAGGAATTAAGTCTAGTTTGAATGAAAAATAATGAAAAGGCATATCTCTTTACTGTAAGAGTTACTAAAAAGTTGAACAAGAAGTTTGAGAACCAAAAGCGGAAGAGGTCATGGTAGAAGATCTAGTGGATGGTCTTATGGAGGTTGAAATAAAGATCAAAAGAAGAAGGATGAGGTTAGCAATAGTAGTTAGAATCAAAGGAGAAATAATTGCAATCATTTTTTATGATTAGAATAATAGAGATCAAAGAGGGAGAGGAAGAGGAAAAGGATCTCAAAGAGGAGGCCTCTATGGAACATGTTTTCAGTATGTACAAGAGGGTCATACAAAATTTAAATGTCCTCAATGCCAAGGAAGGACACATGATAAAATTGAAGGTTGGGCCAGAGTTTCACATGTTGATGAAGCAACCAAATCATCACATTCTAAATATTATAATGGAGGAGAAGTCCTAGTTAATAAAAGACTCTCACTAAGTGGTTAGAATGAACCTAACGTAGTTCTAGGTAGGATAATCCCCAAAGGAGATGTCCTAGCCTGCAGCAAATAACCACACAAAAAAAACACACACAACATACAAGATCTAGTACCAAATCATAATTCTTTATTGATAAAATCACTTATTACATGCAATGTGTCAAATTGTAAGACCTTCCCAGTTAGGTCCAAATGCAACAACAATTACAATAACAATTCTACAAGATCCCTCAAGATCCAATCCAAACCCTACTCCTAGCTAGTCTAGATCTGCACTCTAGAAGAAACCCCAAGGAAATCATAACTTGTGCTCTCAAGCACACCAAGCAATCTCTTAGTTTTTCAAGCCACAACTACTAGCCTTAAAAATTTTCTTCTCCACTTCATCCTCTTCTCCCAACTGGTTGACAATGACTAAAAGACTCCACAAGACCCCCTACTTATACCTAACTAAGCCACAAGTCGACCCAATTCATTAAAAATTAAATTAAAACCCTTACATTAAATATATGTTGAGCCACAAGTTGGCTACAACACAAAATAAATACCCAAAATTAGCTACAAGATGAATTTAATTCGAAAAGTTAGCTCACAGAAAACTCGACACCTATAGGAACCAAGAGTAGACCGATTGTCAAGGAAACCAAGCCGATCATTAGCCAAACCACAAGCATTATCAAGTTCCTAATGCATATCAAGCAACCAACACATGTCGAGCACCTAATACATGTTGAGAAACCAACACATATCGAGCACACATAGTGTCAAGCAACAGAAGATGTCAAGCTCCAACAATGACTGAGCCCCTTCAATGACTAAGCTCCTTGGCCATGACTATACCCTTCACTGATTGAGCACCACTGTTTGGTGACCGAGTCCAGAACTCTCAGCCAAAATACCTAATCATTTAGGATTGCAAGCAAGCCAAGGATGCTCCTACATTAGATACCCTAGGTTCAAAAAGATGTTCTCAGTATTTGGAAGAAAATGTTCTAGGATTCAACACATAAACTAGTTCTTCACATACATATCCTCCAACTCCTCAACTTGTACACTCTTTCCCTTGATCTTCTTCTATTTCTTCACATCCATCATCATTGTGCTATAGGTTTGCGTTCTATTTTGATATCCAACCTTCTCAAAATCCCTCAACTCAACTTGACTGCCAATACTCAGGTTCCTCCTATCAAACTCTTCATTTTGCAAAGGAATTAGGGAATGCTTACTAGCACCTTTCACAATTTTAAACATATCCTTGACACAATCATGCACAACCCTGCAATCATACTACCATGGTCTACCAAGAAAAGCATGAAAATAGTTCATGTCCACAATATCACAAAAAAAATGATCCTTATATTGCCCAATCTAGGAATCAACAAGGCATTTCTCCCTCACTTCAAAAGCATGCTCACCTTGCAACCCGCCAATCCTAGAAGGATACTATATTTTTTTTAAATGGAAGCACTTCTATGTTAAGAGTGTTTAGCCCTCTGAGTAAATGGTTTAGCATCATGTCAGTTTTTGTGAATGGGTCTTTGGATGGATCGAGTTGTTTTTCCCCTGTTCTTCTTCTCTCTCTATTTCTAGCCTATTTTTGATAACTTTATCTATGAAACTGAGGACTTTGACATTTTGGGTCAAGGATGACCTATTAGATCAAGGTCAAGCTTGATCCTAACCTAGGTCAAGGATGAACTCAATCTTAACCTAGGGTAGGGTCAATATCATCCCTAACCCTTAGGTTCATTTTTGAATTTTTGGAAGTTTTGGGACATCAAGCTTTGTAAACTTTCTTTTTCCTACTTTCGAGTTAGCTATTTTGGGTTTTGAAATGGTAGACTCTTAAATTACATTTAATATAGGTCCATTTCTAGGGGTTAAGGTTAATTGCGATTTAATGCTCCTATGTTAGCCTTCTCTAGGAGTTTGTGCCCTAGATCTCTATATAAGAAATCCTTCTTCCCTCATTTTGTTATCTATTAGCCATTTTGCCCTCCCACCAAAATTTTGAATTTTTCCTATCAAGCATGGCCAATGGTCATATCTTTTTGAATATTCAAATATTTAAATAATCAAATGTTATAAAAGATATATTTAACCTTGGATTACATTTTATATCCTAAGTTTTTGGGTTGATTTACATTATAAATATATCAACGAGTTTGCATCTTCCCAACCATCTAATCTTCTAGGATTGACAAATGTTTCTTTATTGCTATGAAAAGTTTCATAGAAAATTCTTGTAGCATCATAGTGACAAGGCGACATGTGTCTGAGTGGGACCTCTTATTTCTAGTCATGCACAGTGGTCACTAAACATTGAGAACTACAAATTGAAGATAGATCTAAGATTCTCATTTTGTCACTATGAAAAGTTGCTAGTTCTTTAGTGATACTAACATAACAACAATGTGCCATGCGTTTGAGGTGGGCCTTTCTTCTTTGTGGCTGGTGGAGTTGTTAGACAAGGTAACAACTGTCAAAGTTTTATTTGTGACCTTTTGAGGTGGGCCAGCTTCTTGATGTACTCTTGTCCACCATTGATTCAAAGATAATCAATGATTTTTCATTTTGTCACTATGAAAAGATGCAAGACTTTTAGTCATATTGACATGATGACAATTTGATATTTGGAGGTGATGGGACCAACTTATGCATGGAGTCCTTGAAGGTTTTCTACCATAAATGAAGCTCTAACTATTAGGTTCCTATTTGCTATAGATTTAAGCATAGAGAGAAGGGTTTTGTCATGGTCTTCTGATCTTCCAAGATCAAGGGTTGTCACTTTGTTGCTATGAAAAGTTACGTGACGAATATCAATAACAAGATAGTGACAATGTGACATGTGTCTCAAGGGGCCCATCATAGTTCATAAGGCATTGTACTTTATCCATTGTCAAATTGATGCAGGTCAAGGGTTGTTGTTACATCCCAATTAAAAAATGATAGACCTTTAGTCATAACAACATAATGATAGGTTGGCATGTGTCTCAGCGAGCCTAGGTGGTGAGTAAGTAGTGGTGGTTAAGTTCATTTTTGCAAGGTCATGGGCATTTTATGTTACATTGATGTTAGGCTGCGAGTACATGACCAAGGCATTCATTGGGTCACAACTATTAGTTAAAACATTAAGGATAAGTTGTGAAGCAATGATAATAGTTAGTTTGATTGAGTTTGCAATTTTGCAAGGTAAAATAGTTAGTTAAGATAAAATGTGCTGAAGTTGTGACTAGGGTAAAGATGCAAGTCAGCATAAGTTTGAATGCTAGCAAGGTGGAAAAATGTTTTAACATGACTGGTCCACATGGCAAAGCCGAAGCATTGACTTTGGTTGACTGATGACATGGCTGACTTGGCATGTCGAGAACAAAGAAAGATAACTCTTTAATGGTGAATCAAATCTTCTTGATCATATATAACCACATTTTTGCATTCTCCATGCATGGTAAATGTAAAGGACATTCCCCTCACTGCCTAGTTATCCATCTACCTAGTTAGAAGGATAATGGCTGCCATTTTTGTCTTCTCATCATTTTTTTTGGTGAATAATATGATTTTCTTGCATCTGGATGTGTCCCATGATCAAATCTTTCCCAGATTTGTAGTGACTATTCTCTACAACCTTAAAAGAAGTTGTTGAGTTTTTCCTTGGGGTAGAATCTATTTGAGCTATGCTTGAACTATAAAAGAAAATTTTGTAACCCTTCTTAGGATCAATCATTTTTTCTCTAATTCTATAGTAGTAGATTTCTAGACTCTATTAGTAGATTTCTAGACTCTATTACTTTAATTTCCTTTCATCTATGAATGAATGTAGCCCTCTATTTTGCCTCATTCTCCCATCAATGTTATTGCAAAATCTGCTTGCCTCTATTGGTGTTTTGTTTTTATTCTTCAATCTACATAATAGTATCTATTCTTCTCTTTGAATGTTATAGAGTGAAGTTCCTTCCTTGTGGCATTTCATTTCATCTATTATTTGTATGTAACTATCAGATTAAGACAAAGATTGAATAAGTGTATTTTGAGGTTATATTGATAAATAGTGCATTGTTGGGGTAGAGATATGACTGAACAAACTATTTTGGTGTATCACCCCTTTTAGATTATATTAGGTATTTTATTATCATGCATTCATTCTCCATTTTCCTCTCAAATATTAGCTAGGTGCACCCTAATAGTAAGGAATCTGGACTTCTCCAGACACTCAATCTCATAGTTCAAGTCCCATAGCTTGGAGATTGTTTCCATGTTTTACAAGGTTGCCTTCTGGTAAAAACTTTAGGGGAGGGTGCAAGATTTTGTGACAACAACATCTACAACCTATCGCTATTTCATGAGCATATACACTATCTAAAAGCCATCGATAATTCATCAGTACATTCACTATCTATGAGAAAAGTTATTATCCACCTACTATGAAGTGAAGATCTACTATCTATAGACATTGGCCTATAGTGCAAAGGTTGTTGCTTCTCTTTGTAATAAGAAGATCTTGCATTTGATTTCTAAAATGGGAGGTTAAATAAGCTTAATATAAGACCTACTATCTATCAAGAATTCAAGCATTCAAGTGTTCAAGAATCCATTTCATCAAGGAGGTTCATTGTTTGTCATTGAAGAATTCAATCTCTATGAATCCCCCTTGTTGAATATTTCTCCATCCACATTCATTCAAACCTTCTTCTATGCAAAGATACATTCAAGATTGGTGTTCAACATCTAATTCTCTTGATTTGAGACATCCTACATACATGTCTACATTCATTTGGATCATTTTTACTTGTGGGTTCGAGGATTCAAATCCTCCATAAGGATTTCAATATAAGCAAGGTGAATAGTTCCATTTACTTTGTTTATCCATATTATAATTTTAATTCAATTTCAAGGTTAATTCCAAACTAGGGTTTGACCAAGGCAAAACCCCCATCCAAAAACAAACCATTTTTCTTGTAGATATAGGTTTTGAACAAAAAATTAAAGAGAATATTTGGAAATTCTTTTCACCAAACTTGTAGGATCTAGGAACATAAGTTTCATTAGAGCAATACAACTTAAGTTTGACTTTTTGGGGTATAATTGTGTCCCAGGGTAAGATTGTGCCCCGCTATCAGGGTCAAGGTTGACCTCCCTTCAAAAAGACAAAATTTTTCTATATTTTCTCTGTCTCAACATTTCTAGTCCAAAATAGGTTGCAGACATCTCAAAACTACACACGGACACCAAAAATCAACATTTTCTAGAAGTATTCTGTGCTTCAAGTTTAGTATTTGTCTTTTTTCTATTTTAAGATTTAAACACATAGCCCTCAAAAAGGAAGATCATAGGGTTTTTTTTTTTTTCTTTTTCAGTTACACAATCATTGATCACTCTCTTGTGCTTAATGAATTTGGATCATTCCTATTGAAAATTAGGGTTGAAGAAAGGCTCTATTTTCACCCTATTTGGATAGAGATATCTCATTCTCTTCAAACCAAGTTTTTAAATCATCTCCTCAATAACAAGATTATCGGTACTACCACCATCCACAATCATCTGATAGACTTTACCCCCAAATTTACAACAAGTCCTAAAAAAATTAGTCCTCTCACAAGAATCCAATGTCCTTTGACCAATCAACACTCACCGAGCTATTAAATTATCTCCTTGTTTAGGTTGACTTTCTTGGAACTTAACCTCATTTACAACAAAAACATTCCTACCATGAGGACATTCAAAAGATCTTTTCCCTTCTTCACAACATCTAAAGAAATTACCTCTAAACACACCTCCACCTATCCTCCTCTTCTAATCAATAGGTTTTGGTTCATCTTCTACACTTAGTTTAGCCTTTTCTTAGCTATCTTGCTTCTCCTTCCCTCTAGAATTACCTTGAATTTCCCTCTTCAACTTATCTTCTACCTTTAGGGCATATTGATAAGCATCCTCAACTGAATCAATCTTCAACATACTAACCTCATCCTCAACATTGAATCTCAAACAATTAATGTACTGAGATACCTTCTCCTTTGATAATTGTTTACACTTAGACCAAATGGTCAACTTGTAGAGCTCCTTGGTATAATATTTCATAGTCATTTCCTTCTATTTCAAATTATACAACCTTTTAAGCAAATCAAGCTCTTAATCAAAAGGAATACACTTAGCCTTCAACTTAGTTATCATCAACCTTCATTTCACCTTCCTCTTTTGTGTCTCTTTACAATTCTGGCCACCAAAGAGTAGCATGCCCTTTGAGCTTAGTTTGTGTCAACCTTACTCTTAGAAGATCTCCAATATCCTATAGCCCAAATTATTCCTCCAATTCACCAATTCAATCAATCAAGTCTTCAGGAGTCAAAGTACTTAAGAAATTAGAAACCTCCATCTTATGCTTCAACCTCAATTGAGATCCAATTTAGAAAATTGACTAGCCCTAGTTCCTATAGGTCTCTTCACATGATCAATTTTTTCCTCACCACTAGATCTAGTAATTTCAAATTCATCAACAACATCCTCATAATTGTCTTCTGTACCCACATGCCTAGGTGCACCACCTAAAGCACTCACAATTTCATCAATCATGTTAATCTTCATCAACACCATCTTAGATTTGAAATTGGCTTTAACCTCCTCCATCTCATGTCTAAAATATGTTTTAACCTTCCCAAAGATCATTTCTTCCACAAAATCAGTAAGATCATCAATTTCAATAGGGTCTAATTTTATTGGAGGTGTCTTCCAAGATTTTTGCAAACCCTCTATAATAGATCCACCAATCTAGAAGATCAATCAACTCCACTAGATCAACCTTCTCTTCCAACTTTCACCCAAGTCCTAGTGTAAATTGACACAACTTTGATGATTTGTTCACACACTCATGAACACCTTAGCTCTTATACCACCTAATGTAGTGGAAGGTAGGAGAATCCCCAAAGAAGATGTCTTAGCCCCCATCAAAGAACCACATAGCATAAACACAAAAAAAATACAAGATCTGAAACCAAATCACAATTATTCATTCATAAAATAATGATTACATGCAATGTGTTGGGTGGTAAAGCCTTCCTAGTTAGGGCCAAATACAACAACAATTACAATAACAGTTGTGCAAGATCCCTTAAGATCCAATCTAAACCCTACCTCCAAATAGTCCATATCTGTACTCTAGAAGAAACCCCAAAGAAATCTTAACTTATGCTCACAAGCCCACCAAGAAATCTCCTAATTTTCCAAGCCACAACTACTAGCCTTCAAATTTCACTCCTCCACTACATCCTCTTCTCCTAGCTAGATGACAATGACTAAAAGACTGCAGAAGACTCCCTATGTATACCTAGCTAAGCCACATGTTGGCCTAGTTCATTATAAATGAAATTAAAACCCTTAGATTAAATATATTTACTTGAGCCACATGTTAGCTACACCACAAATCAAATACCCAAAGATGGCTACAATCTGAATTAAATGATAAAAGTTGACTCATAGACAACTTGACACCTATAGGAACCAAGACCAGACTGACTGTCAAGGAAATCAAGCCAAGCATTAGCCAAATGACAAGTATTGTTGAGCTCCTAGTGCATGTCAAGTAACCAACACATGTCGAGAACACATAGAGTGTCGAGCAATAGGATATGTCAAGCTCCAATAATGATTGAGCCCCTTTAATGACTGAGCTCCTCATCCACAACTATATCCTTTAGCGATCGAGTGCCACTATTTGATGATCGAGTTTACAAATCTTAGACAAAATATGTCCGATGATGCAGGATTGCAAGCAAGCCTCGGATGTTCCTACATAAAAAATTGACCAAAGGAGGAGCTCATTTCACACCAAGTGCAAGTGTAAAGATAAGTGTTGTGATGTGATTGTTGATAATGGAGGCACTAAAATTTTTTGTTAGAAGAGATGGTCATCAAATTTAAAAGAGGTAGAAACACCCATGTCAATACTACATTGCTTGGGTGCAAGATGACCACAAGGTCATGGTCACTAAATAATGCCTAGTAGAGTTTGATAGTGGAAGTTAATGAGATGACATACTTTGTGATATTATTGCTATGGTTTCACAACACATGCTCCATTTTTAAGTTAAAAAATGGGGACACCCCTTTCTTCTTTTGAGTAATGGGAACCCATTCCTTAGAATAGAGTTACTCTTAAGGCACCTCAAGGAATGTGACTACTATGACCTAGGCCTAGAGGTCACACAAGAAGCACATCATCTGAATCTAGAAGTTGGAGGGGCAATTTCTAAGAACTAACAAAAAGTGCACACATGCACACCTTTCTAAGGTGTGCAAACCCCCCAAGGTGTGTACTCCTTCCTATAAATAGGGGTTGACCCCCTTGGGTTTTCCCATTCTAGTCTGCTAGCTCCCTAATTGTGCACCATTACATCATTGTAGGTCCACAAAGTCCATGAAATATGTAGAAACCAAGAACATTGGTATGATATCTAGTTCACATGTGTGCACCCCACACACCTACGTAGGTGCATGACATGTGGACCTCCCTATTACACAGATATGTATTTAACACTATTTTATGAATAACTTCATTATACATAGTTGATCACCTTGCACACTAGTGCAGTTGTGCAACTATGTAACATGTGCAATATCTATAACCCAACTCCCCATTCAGTCACCCTATGCACATTGTTGATGTAGGAGCATATTGGGTCTTTGAGAAATCTTGCATCAACCAAAAATCTTTCTTTTTTTCTATAGCAATCTATTGTTCATAAAGTTCTTATTATTTCTTTTGGTTTCATGATGTATGTGGTTGATATCATGTGAAGGACTTATTCGAGATCCTTGTCCTAAGTGTGTGTATTCTAATATTTCATATTCTTTGAGCTCTTTATCATTCTTTGTGGTCTCTATTTATTGTAGTTTTCATCCAATAAGGAATATTGTTTCTATTGGTGAAATTTCCTATGTAGATGTGGTATCTTGCACAATTGGGAGCCAAATCTTAACTTGTTTTTGGACCCATTTCTAAGAGTGCATGATCTTATAGTGTCCTTTTTTTGGGTTTTGGTTTACTCTTCCAAGACTCAACCTATAATGTAATTAAATATCTGACTAGTCAACCTAGGCTTAACTAGTCATAAATGAAACTTGGTTAGATGTATGAAATTATTATCTTAGATAGATGAAGATAGAAGATGTGATCTTGGACTCTGATTTTGTAATATTTCTTGTATATGGCTGCAATTTGTAAGACATCATAGTCAGACATGTTGTTCCTTTACATGTGAAGTGAAATAATTACACTATTGACCTGATGCATGTGGATTTTATGTTCTCCATTGATCTATATGAGTAAAGCTTGAATGTGTAACTATAGCCAAGGAAGTTAGTAGGTTTAAGTTGAGTTCATTAAACCTTATCCCTCATTACATCCCTACATTGGATGGTATCAAAGAAAATTTATCCTTCCTTGTGAATTTGGGATCATGGAGAATCTTATTGCATTGGTTGCAGGCTGGCAGATCTGGAGTTTGACCTATAACTTGTAGAAAGTTATGATCTTGCTGAAACTATTATCAAAATGGTTCTAGGTAGAGGAAATTCAAATAATGTAATAATGGACATGTTAAGGAAGATTGTAGCAAGACCTGAAGCTATTAAGATAACCCAAAGAAGAGGTGTACATTTTGAAGATGTTAGTGATGATGAAGAATAAGAAACTAATCTTGATCTTTGACCTAAGGTTCAACAAGATAAAGGAATTATTTTGAGAGTTCTATCCAGGGCCAACTCTAGACCTATTATTGAAGTTTCTTGTTATGATGGAAGACTTGAGACCAATGCAATATTGTATTGGATCTCAGAGATAGATAAATACTTTGAATATGAAAGTACTACTGATAATAAGAAGCTTAAGATAGAAGTCACCAAGTTGAAGAAGCATGCTTCACTTTAGTAGGATCATTTGCCAACTAGGAGACATAAGAGAGGAAAAGAAAAGATCAATACATGGGAAAGCATGATTGGAAAATTGAAGAAGAAGTTCCTTCCTTTAGATTACCAAGCTAACATATTGAGAAGAATGTAGAATATGAGAAAAATGGACCTGAGAGTGAACGAATATACTGAGGAATTCTACAAGTTAGATATTAGATCAAGGCATGTGGATGATGAAGTTGAGAAAGTGGCTAGATACCTAAATTGTTTGAGTACATAAATTCAAGATGAAATTAGCTATGTTAAGATGGACAGTGTGGAAGAAGCATATCAACATGCCTTTAAATATGAAGAAAGATTGGAGAGGAAACATAATCAAAGATTAAGATGTAGAAGTGAGATATTTCAAAGAAGCAGAGGTAGAACCTATGGAAAAAGTAGAAAATCTAACAATGCAATGCAAGATAGAGGAATGACATAATGGAAAGAAGAACTTGCTAGAAAAAGAGTTAATTACACTTGAGGTAGTTATATTGGTTACTCTATAAATAATAATGGTGGTAAGAAAGAAGAAATTTTTTAGTTTAAGGGAACTTTTTTAAAATATGGAGAAGGACATAGAGCTTTTGGATGCACTAATTTGAGCAAGAAGAATGGAGGTAACAATAGAAATAATTTGGCTTGTGAAGAAGTTGGTGAAACACCTAATGAACCTGATCATGGTGAGAACCTGATGATAAGAAAAATTTTGTGGAATGAGAAAGTTAATGAAGAACCTAGTTTGAGAAGAAGTTTATTCAAAAATGGATGTAAGATCACTCAAAAATATTGCAAATTAATCATTTATATTGGAAGTTTTGATAATTTTACTTTTGAGGAACTAGTTAACAAATTATAGTTGTAGAGATTAACCCTACCACATTGCTTAGATTCTAAAGGAGAATAATTTACTAGTAAGTGAGTAATGCCTTGTTAAGTTAAAATTTGGAAATTATCAAGATGAATTCTTGTGTTATATTATGCCTATGGATTGTTGTCATTTTCTTTTGGGTAGACCTTTGTAGTATGATAGAAAAGCTTTGCATCATGGTAGATTGAATCAGTATACTATTTGGGTTGTTGGGAAGACCTGAAAATTTTGTTATGTTTGGTAAAAAAATCTTGATGTGAATTATTGTACTAGATAGTTAGAGTATGTTTGATTGAAGGAAAAATAGTTCCCTAAGGATATGAAGGAATATAATGTGTTTTTACTCTTTAATTCCTATAAACACTAAGAAACAAGATGAACTCTAGAACATGGACCTAAGATTGAATATTTTTTGGTAAAGTTTGAAGACATTATTTCTGATAAGGTACCAGATGGTTTAACTCCTATAAGAATCATAATTCATTGTATGGATTTATTTTGTGGAGCTAGATTGCCTGACGAAGAACCACATAGGTTTAAACCTAGTGAATTTTTTTAATTGAACAAACAAGTGCAAGAATTTCTTGAGAAAAATCTAATTATGGAAAGTTTGAGTCCTTGGGCAACTACCTATTGTGTTAGCACCAAAGAAGAATGGACAATGGAGAATGTGCACTAATTATAGAGCTATTAATAAGATCACAGTGAAGTATAGGTTTCCCTTTCCTACAATGGATCACATAATGGACTATTTGAGTGGAGAAAAGTATTTTACAAAGATTTATTTGAAAATTGGTTATCACCAAATTAGAATCAAAGAAGTAGATGAATGGAAAACTGATTTTAAGAATAATGAACGTTTGTATGAATGGTTGGTTATGCATTTTGGTTTAACTAAAACACATGTTACTTTCATGAGGCTAATGAATAAAGTTCTCAAGAAAATCTTGGGAAAACTTGTGATTGTATATCTTGATGACATTTTGATATTTGGTAAAACTAAAGAATAATACCTTGAGAATATTAGACAAGTATTGAAGAAATTGAAGGTACATAAGTTGCTAATTAACTTGAAGAAATCTTCATTCATGAATGAAGAGATTGTGTAACCTAGTTTTTTTTATTTCAGCTAATGGATGGAAGATGAATCCTAAAATGGCAAAAGCTATTCTTGGTTGGCCTATACATGATAATGTTGGAGAAGTAAGATCATTTCATGGATTGGAAATTTTTTATAGGAAGTTTATCAAAAATTTCAGTTCAATATGTAATGCTATGACAAAAATAATGAGGGGTGACAAAAATGAAAATGAACACATGGATAACATAAAAGTTTTGAGGCATTAAAACAGAGAGTCACAAAATTACCTACACTTTCTTTCCTCAACTTTAATAAAGTATTAAAAGTTGAATATGATGCTAGTGGAATTCCCATTGGAGCTATTTTGAGGCAAGAAGGAATACCTATAAATTTCTTTAGTGAGAAAATGAATGCTACTAGAAAAATATATTGAGTCTATGATAGGAAATTATATGCTATTTTTCAAGCTTTAAAGAAATGGAGACATTATTTGATGCCTAAAAATTTTCTTTTGTACACTAACCATAAAGGTTTGTAGTATTTGGGAAGTGGGAATAAGTCAAGAATCTGAGACACATGAAGTGGATTGAGTATTTGCAGAAATTTTCTTTTTCATTGAAGCATAAGAGTGGACAATAAAAAAAGTTACTAATTCTTTGAGTCAAAGAAGGAATTAGCTAATAGAAATGAGAGTTGAGGTACTTGGTTTTGATGATTTGAAGTACTTGTATGAAACTAATCCTTATTTTGTAAAAACCTAGAAAGCTTATAAATGTTAAATGGTAAGAGTTAAGTGGACTTATTATTTCATTTCAGAAGACATGTTATTTAAAGGAACTCAATTATGCATACGTAAAAGACTATGAGAGATAACATCATGAAGGAGAAGCATAGTGGCAGACTTGTTGGACACTTTGGGATCATAAGATAGTAAAGTTAATTTCAAGTAGATCATATCAGCCCCAGACTTACAAGGATGTGTAGAAGTTGGTTGGAAGTTGTAGAATTTTTCAAACAACAAAATGAACTAGTCAAAAGTTAGGATTGTATTGACCATTTCTTGTACAATAAGCCTTGGGAAGATATCAATACGACCTTTATTGTTGGGTTTCCTAGAACCCAGAGAGGTAATGATTCTATTTTGGTAGTAGTTGACATATTTTTAAAGATGGTTCATTTGTAAGAAGAGATTGGATACAATACATGTGGTTGCGTTATTCTTTAAGGAAGTGATAAGATTTTATGGTTTTCCTAAGACTATTTTTTCAAACAAAGATACTTATTTTATTTGTTATTTCTAGAGGATACTTTGGAAGAAGTTGAATATGCAATTGAGGTTTAGTTCTACATTTCATCCACAAATATATGAAAAAAATGAGGTTGTGAACAAAAGTTTGGGTAACTTGTTGAGATGTTTGGTTAGAGATAGCCTACTAATTGGGATTTGGTTTTGGTAAAAGTAGAGTTTGAATATAATAATTATGTGAATATGAGCACCAAGAAGACACCTTTTGAGATTGTTACTAGAATAAATCTTAAGGGAACTACTCAATTAAGGGTTTTGAACAATGAGATAAAAAGAAGTGCATAAGTTGAGGAATTTATAGATTTCATGAAGCCTTTGCATGAGGAAGTGAAAAGGAATTTGGAGGATAGTAATTTGGAATATAAATAGAGGGAAGATCAAAGGAAGAGTCATAAATATTTTGAAGTTGGAGATGAGGTCATGATTCATTTGAAGAAGAATATATTTCTTTTTGGTACTTACATCAAGCTAAAAATGAAGAATTTTGGTCCTTGTAAGATTCTTAAAAACTTTGACAGTGGAAATGCTTTTGAATTTGAATTACCAGAATATATGGATATTTCACCTATATTCAATATTTTATCTATATCTTTGAGTACTTTGAATTAGATGATGAACTGAAATATAACCTATATTATCCTAAGAAGAAGACAAGTGACAATGAGAAGATCTTGAAAATTAGAAAAAGGAAAAGTACTAGAGAAAAAGATTGCATGTAAAACCTATTGAAGTGGAAAGATAAATAAGTGAAAGATGGTTCATGGATTACAAATGCTGAGTTATATCTTTATGATTTAGGTTAGAGTATTAGGAATGCATGATTCGGATATCCATTCTTTATTAACCCCAAGTGTTTGATGTTGGAGCATCTTGGGTCTTTGAGAAATCTTGCATCAATCAAAAATATTTCCTATTTTATGTACTAGTCTATTGTTTGCAAAGTAGTTATTTTTTTATTTTTTTTTATGATATATGTAGTTGATATCATGTGAAGGACCTATTCTAGATCCTATTCCTAAGTGTAGATATTATGATGTTTCATATTCTTCAAGTTCTCTATCATTCTTTGCAGTCTTTATTCTTATAAATTTGTTCAATGCTCCCCTCAGGATTTGTAACAAGGGCTTAACCACCTCCTTGTACTATAAGTTGAGTTGTTGTATTGGGCATTGACATATTGGTCATTTTGTGCAATGACAATCCCATTATAACAAGCAGTATCAAAGCTTGGTCACAAGTTCCAATCCTCAGACCCTTGGGTAACACTGAGGGCGAGATTGTTAGAATTTTATTTATCACTCCCCTTGAGATTCATGACAAGGGATATAGTATTTTTATTAAACATTGAAAAATAGTACTTTTGGTGCAACACAAACCCCATTCTAACATCTATATCCTCTAGTTTTTATCAAACTAGGCGTGTTGTTTCTATTGGCACAGTTTCCTATGTTGATGTGGCATCTTGTGGGGTTGGGAGTCAACTCCTAACTTGTGTTTGGACCTATTCTTAGATAACATGATCTTATATTATCCTTTCCTTGGGTTTTGGTTTACTCTTCCAAGATTGAACCTATAATATAATTAAATACCCAACTAGCCAACTTGTGGCTTAGTTGGTTATAAATGAAGCTTGGTTAGATATTGGAAATAATTATCTTAGAGAGAGGAAGATACAAGATTCAAGATTGGACTCTAATTTTGTAATTTTCCTTTTATATGGCCACAACCTAAAAGGCCTTATAGTTTGGCATATCATTCCTTTACATGTAAACTAAAATAATTACACTATCGATCTACTGCATATGACTTTTATGTTCTTTTTTAATCTATATGAGTAAATATTCCATGTATAACTGTAAAAAAGGGTGTTAGTATGTTTAAGTTTAGTTCATTACACATTATTCCTCCTTACATCCCTGTGTCAATTGTGTACCTTGCACACTTGCACAAGTATACAAGTGCACAAGTGTGCACGTTATAGTCTTTTGTCAAGTTTAGTCGATTATTCACCTTTTTTCTCAGTCATAAGCATCTTTACACTTTCTAGAAAAACCTTTTTGCTGATGTTTTATCTCTCTACAATAGTCTTAGTCCTCTAATTAAAACATCTTTAAGATTTTATTTTCAATGAATAACCTAGGAACAAACCTTCATCACTTCTTGCATCAAACTTACCAATGTCATCATCTCTCTTGATATAACATTTACTTCCAAAAATTCTAAAATATTTCTCTTATGGTTGATGTAGGAGCATCCTAGGTGTAAGAGAAATCTTGCATCACCCAAAAATATTATATTTTCAGTATTTTCTATTTTAATAAGGACTAGTAGATAGGGGGGTTACTATTTATGGGAACTTGCTATTTTTAGTAAATTTTTCATATGAGCTAGGAATATTTTGATTTTCTATGTGAAGGTTCGTTTTAGAATTATAAGCCTACCATAAAAATCTCATTGATTTAGCTTAAGTGTTAGAGAAGTTATTATGGATTTTCGGCGGAAAATTTTGGAGAAAAATCTATGAACTCAATTTTGAGGGCCTTAGAGGCCCCAGATGAGGATTGAAAACTTGACAAAAGAGTATTTGCACCGTTCCAAGCCTATATATTAGGAGCTGGCATTTCTAAAAAGTGGTTATAATAGCCAATCGAAGCAATGGTTTGAGAGTTATGGCCTTTTGAAGTTGGGCTACCCAAAATTTCTAAAGTAATTTGCCAAAGGTGTTTTTTGGCTAACTTTGTATGTATTTTTGGGGTTTTTTGGCCTTGGGTATTAATTTTGGGTGTATACAACCTTCCTAGGTGACATAAAATTGCGTATTTATGAAATGCCCAAACATTATCTAGAACAACTCTAGGTGATAGTTTACAACATTGTCTTGCAAGTTACTGTAAAGAAGGTGCCCATGTGGGTTAACATATTGTACTTGTGAATTTTGTAATTCCACATTTGTAGTGATAATAAGAAGTCCACATTTTTTCTTGCATTTTCTATTGTTTCTTTGTTTTTTTTTATGTGGTAATGGTATTAAGGGGAGCACCCTTTATCAATGGTGCATGTCCAAATCATAGTTCATAAGGTGTCTTGTTCATACCTTTTCTAATATGCACTTTGTTAATTGTATATATACTATTGTATTGACTACTTCTCTCCAAATTTTCTTTGATATGTCATTCTCAAACATAATAGCTCTAATTTCTTTTGTTATAGACCTATTTCTTCTCTCAACAATTTTATTTTTCTCAGGCATCTTTGACACTAATAGTTTCCTCTTAATGCCATTTACTTCACAAAAAGTCTTAACCTCATTTGAGTTAAATTCTCCACCTTAATTATATCTTAAATATTTAATCTTCAATCTAGAATCATTCTTAACTCTATTCGTAAAAAACATAAACTTATCAAATATTTCATACTTTTCTCTAAGAAATACTATACACAACATCCTAGTAAAGTCATTAACAATAATCATGAAGTACCTTTTACTATAGAATCCTCTTATCTTAGTAGGACCACTCAGATCTGTATGAGCAATCTCCAATTGTTCTATTCTAGTAAACTTCTTGCTAGTAAAGGATCTTTTCTTCTACTTAGCCATAACACATTCCTTGCACACAATGTTAGTAGGCTTCACAATTTTTAGAAGATCTCTAACAACAATTATACTACTTGCCTTCCCAATATTATCAAAATTCATAATCTACAACACCATATATTCCACAACCAATTTTTATCATCTTTTACAACCAAACATGTCATCTCTATAGGGTTTAGCTGAAAAACATTACCTTTGGATCTTCTACCAGTGCCAGTCAACTTAACATCTTTGTTTTTAATAATGCATGTCTTTTTTGTGAATTATAACTGATGTCCCTTATCAACCAACCTTACAAATCTCAATTTAGGTTATGCTTTAATCTATCAACAAATTAAATATCAGCTATGTTAGTTTTCCCATCAAGAGTAATAGATCCTATTCCCTTGATATGACAAGATGCATTGTTACCAAATCTTACAATTCCTCCATCATGGCTATTAAGCTTAACAAATATATTCATGTCACTAGTCATATGATGTGAACAACCACTATCTATGATCCAATCAACTTTCTTCTCAACCTATGGCACTACAACTTTCTCTTCTCTAACTTATTTTTAAGGATTTTCTTCTTTTATACATGTACAAATCCTAACTCATCACCATTTTCACTTTGAACTCTTTCATGAGACTCATCATGTTCATTTGCATGCAAAAATTCTATAGGCCTTCTAGATTTTAAATTATTCCTATAGTTTTTCACTCTTTTAGGACACTTAGAAGCATAATGACTAAATTCATCACAAGTCCAACATTTAAATATGTTCTTACCATCTAGTTCTCTCCTTAAAAGAAAGGCAATTCCTTCTTCAAAATTTCTTTGTAGTTCAGATATGGATTTACTGCTATTGGCATAATCTCTCTTGGTGCATGCACTTCTTGAAAATGAAGGGAAAATATTTAATGCTAAAAGCAGTTTCCATTCTAGGAAAATCTCTAGACTATGTCAAGCTTATTTCTTCTACTTCCAATCTTCAAGTAACAGTCTCTCTAATGAATTTCTCAATACAAGGTATCACTTATTCAATCATTTGCATTGTCTTCTTGAATGGTGGTGTCAAGGCTTTCAAGATCTTCCATATTATCTCATCTTCATCTTTAGTTCCATTACAAAACTTGATTCTTCCAATAATTTCTAAGATTCTTCTAATATAACTTCATAGAGATTAATAGTCCATTATTTTAGCCTCCTCAAACAAACATATCTAATTTTGTAATCTGATTCTCTTAGCTTCCTTATCACCTTCAAAAGTAGATTTCAAATCTTTCCAAGTTTTATGAGATAAATCTAAGGATTTCACCTAACTGTATTCATTAAAAAAATTGCTTCTCTAGAAGGCACATTACACATAAATAGATCTCTTTTAGCTTCACTACATTCTTGAAGTTTTCTTTCTTCCACAATCTTCTTTTCATTCTTCATCGTTAGCCAATGTCTTGGACTCGTGCATAGTAGATGTGTTTTCATCTTCTCTTTCTTGCTATCATAGTTAACCGCATTAAACTTAGGATTTTTTTTTTTTGAAATGACCCACCACTAATCTCCTTAAGTTGTTAAGAGTGTCCTTCATGGACCTGATGCTCTAATATTGGCTATTAGAAAGTAAAGTCCACTGAGATAACTAGGGGGGGTGAAATAGTTATTTGATCAATATAAATTTTAATAGCCTTATTAATCCTTAAACATGTGAACAATATAATAAAAAACCATAAGAAGATACACATACATAATAATAGTAGATATGTTAACCAGGGAAACCCTTGATCAGAGGAAAAACCCCAATGTGATAGTACCCAAAAAATAATGTACTAATATAAAGTTTCCTTGTAAGAGTATGGACACTTATAGGATCCAATGAAATACATTTAGTACATATATGTCCCTATTAAGAGACTTTGAACCCCTTTGAGGAGATGCCTAGCTTGTTAGTAGTTGTGCTAACCCTGTTAGGAGTTGTAGAAGGAAGATGGACCCATTGTCCAAAAAGATTTAGGGGCAACACCACCAAACTCACTATCCAATTGGCTTTTGTATTATTCCTCTTAGAATGATAAAAATGCAACTAATCTCCACAACTCAAACTCTTGCTCTATCCTCTTACTTTGTGACCATCACACCAAATTCTTCTTAGATCTCAATCCAAAATCTTCATATTCACATCACACTAATCTGCTTAACTGCTTACTCACATTTACCAACTTTTCATAATACTTTTGTTTTCTTACAATCACACACTTACCTATTTCATCACAAGGAAAATAACCTTCTTTTATACCATGTCCTCAAAATAATTCAATGAGTTGGCCTTGAGGCCTTCCCAATTAATTACAATAGGAACTCATTAAGGTAATATAATTCATTACATCTTTTAACAATTATAAAACATCATCGGATCATAGTAATTAAAACTTTTCACACATGAAACCTTAGACCTCATGCACTCCGTGATCTAATCATCAAGTTGTCTACTATCAATGTCTAACTTTTCTAATCACAATTCTATTCTTGTTAGGAGATAAAATCCAAACAACATAAACTACTTCTTAGGTACTTTTTCTGTGTACTATCTTTTGTAAATAATAAATAACTTTCACATGTCTTTGACTTTTGGCAAGCACAGTTATGCTACTTTGTCATTATTTATAGAAAAAATACCATGTTGACATCAATGACAAACAAAATCATGAATGTAACATGTCTATCTCCCAAATGTTCCATCACCCCAAAAGAATGCCATCAATATTTATGCTAACACAAACCTCCTCTCAACAACAACATAAATCTATTCTAGATAGGTTCTTTTATAGTTTCATTTTCCCTCTTATATCTCTGGCCTAATTAGTAGAACTATCTAGAATGTGTCACTAATTGAATTCAACAATCTAGAATAAATTGTTTTCCATATTTTTCCTTTCTACTTTTTTATGGGTCCTTTTCTTTCTTGAAATCACACAACAATAAAATTGCATTCTTCAAGAAATCTTTACAAATATTTTTCTTAAACTGCACAAATAAGTTTTCCACTTGGTATGATTATTTCATATCAGATTTTGTGTCAAATGAAACTTGTATATAGCCTCTTTTCTACTCGATAAATACTTTGTTCTATATGCTATCACTCGATCGGTCATCCATGTTTTCCTTGGTGAGGTCTTTATTTCTCAGTGAGTATATGATAGCTTAGTAAGTGCTAAGCCTGGTAACACTTAGAATTCTCTTCCTTCATTACTCAATAATTGTCATAACTTAGTTACTATGTTCCCCTTCCCTTATCCATTGTGAAAATAATAGGAAACATAGTTATTTATGGTACTAACATTCCCCCTATTTAACATTAGTGGAAAACAACATTATGCTCAAAAATATCTTGAAAATTTATACAAACTCCCTCTAGACATATGCTTCCTCGACATTACCTTTTTTTTCTCAAAATATTTTTCAAAACTATCTTTGTTTACAGTATTAACTCATTATAAATTCTTACATAGTTGAAATACATAGAAACATATAAATACACATCACTTCTTTTCCCCCATTTTTTGACACTGATGCCAAAACAATTTCACAAAAAATAAAAGTACTTACTTTGGATTTAATCCAAATTGATCAAGAAACTCCTTATGATTGTTCAACATAGTAGTCATCATGTTATTCTAGTGTTTCCTTATCAATTCAATCATCTTCTTCTCAATCATTACCTTGGCTACTAGATATGTCATGTGGTGAGCAATAGATAAGCTTGGGATAGCTAGGAGATATTTAGCAATGTTAACATTAGTTTTCATAACCTCAAGATGAAGTAATAGAAAAGCATGTATATCATTAATTTTTACTCCCAAATTTGTCTCTTCCTCCATTAGTTCATTTTTAAATCTCGTTATAAATATTACTCAATAATAGTGTAATGATGTGGCACTTGGATCAACAATTAGTGCATCAACACTGGTCTTGATATCCTCATTAAGCTTCTAGAGGTTTTCCTATATATCACATATGAGAGATGGAATATCACATAATTTCTAAAACAAATTAATAACATTTTGTACAATCATCTCCATCTTGGTAGCATAAGTGGATAATGCTTACAACCAAGGGTTAATAAATTTTAAATGTACTAATTAGCAACTCCCGCTTTGCAAATTTTTGAATTTTTTCATGCCTGGCTCCCTGCGCCTAGCTTCGCCTTTGGCTTCGGCTTCGGCCCTGGGCATCCTAGCCTCTACATCTGGTCCTACATGGACTCTTAGCTCTGGAGTCTTTGTTAGGCCCTTCATCTTTTTGACTTCTTGCCTGGTTTCCTCACCTAGCTTTGGCTTTAGTTTTGGCCCTTGTCTTTGATCCTACCTTTGTGCCTGGATTTGACTTTGGCGCGACTTTTGCTCCTGATTTCAGCTTTGGCTCCAACGTGGGTCTAGCTCTTTCTCCAATTACTAGTTTTGTTTAGGGTTTTCTTCCTATTTTTGGTGTTATGGAGGTCCCTTTGGCTTCTGGGTTTGGTTCACCTAGTGTGGGTGGTTCAACCATTTCCTATGCTGATGTGGTTGTCTTTGAGGCTGGTCTTGGTGGTCATGCTACTAAGCCAGGGCTCCATGATACTGTGCATTTAGGGAAGCCGATTGCAGTTAGTAACCCTTTAAAGTTAGACTTAAAACCCTTTTTTGTTGATGAGATCTCTAGTTGTTTGGCTAACTTCTCAACTAATGCTGCTATCTTTTACTTTAAGGGTTTTTGGCCTTCTTTATTAGACTTGCATGCCTGGATTTCTCATCATTGGAACCCCATTATTTTAGAGACAACCCATATTTACCCTTTGCTTAGGGGGCTATTCATTGTCAAATTTGAATCTTCTGCTGATAGAGCTACCATCCTTCACCATGTTTTCTATTGGAATTCAAAGTATCCCCTGATGGCTAAACCTTGGCATAAAGATTTCAACCCTTTGATAGAATCCTTTAATACTTTCCCTATTTGGGTTAGGTTGTTGAATCTCCCCCTTCACCTTTGGGTAGATTCTATTTTGGAGGAGGTGGCGAGTTCCCTTGGTTCTTTCTGCTTGATTAATAAAGATTCTTCCAATGTTTTCCATACTACGTATGCTCACATACTAGTTGAAATTGATGTTTCTAAGGGACTCCCATAATTGATTTCAGTGGCTTCTTCTTTAGGATCTTGGAATATCCTTCTTGACTATGAAGGTATCCCCTTCCACTGTACGAAGTGCCGCAAGACTAGTCACATGGTTTCTAGTTGCTCCCTAGGAAAATCTAGACCGAACTCGCCCCCTTTTTGGTGGAAAGGGGTCTCAGAAGATCACTACATGGTCCACAAGGTCCTCTCTCCAGGGGATGAAGATTCTCTTCAAGATATTGTGGTGGAGGTCTCTTCTACTAGTCCAGGCTCTTCGGCAAAGGATCATCCTTTGGCACCTTTGGTTGCAGCAAATCAGTCATCGATTTTTGCTATCCCGTCTTTTGGTGCTTTAATGGAGGATCCTCCATTGGCTCCTCCTCTAGTTTCTATTGTCCCATCTTCTGTGGATGTAGCTGATCTATCTTCTAGTGTCTTTGGGGCAACCACCTCTAATGCTCCATCTATGGTTGTTGTTCCTTCTCTTGTTCCTGCTGCAAACTCCACTGCTACTATTTTTCCCTTGGCTTTAGGGGTTTTTGGGTCTCAATGTAGCTTAGCTGATTCTCAGTGCCAGCCAGCTACTAATTTGGTGGGGGTTGGAAGGTCCTCAGTTAAAGTGCCCTCCATTTTTGTTTCATCTAGATTGGCCCTTCCTGTGTCCTCTTCCCTAGATGCAGACTTTCCTGTTTCAGCCTCTTCCCTAGTCTCAGGGATTTCTGGTGGCTCTGATGTTGCTGATTTTTGGTGGCAGAAGGTTGCAATTTTGGTGGAGGATGGATGGACAATAGTAAAAGGTAAAAAGATCAAGCCATCCACAGCCTTGTTTGACATGGCATTACATTCTCACAAGAAGGGATTTAAAGGCAAGGCATCTACTATTCTTTTTTTGCCCCTTGGATTTTGGAATGTCGTTCTTTGTAGTGCATAATGGTTGGGGATTTCTTCCCCTCTTATCTTTGGGTTTTAGGAGCCTAGTCAAAACTTATGTTGGTGACTGTTGTTCTGCCACTTTGGTCACCTTTGATCTGTTGTACTGGCCTTTTGTTTGGCCTTTATCCTTTGGTTGGGCTTTATCTACTTATTTTCAACCTTTTGTTCTATTTCAATCTTGGGTTTCAGGATCCCTGCAAAACTTGTTTATCTAATCAAAAACATAAGTGGATAATGCCACTTGTTGAATTGCAATGTTAGTTGAAACTTTTCTAACTTCTTCTTAGCTCTCTGTAGAAACTTTGATTGAGTATCAATATATAGTACATTGAGCTTATAAAAAATCTATAGAACATGATCCAATATAGGTTCTTTTAAATTCAAAATGATTGGTACCACAACTTTAGTTAAGATATCTTTCACATCATACAATACTTTTTTCTTCTTTTTCTCCTTCCTTAACATTTCTTGCTTGGTTTTCCTTTTATATAACTAAATATATATAGCCATTTTATCTTCATCCAGAGTATTTGAATCCCATTTTGGTATAATAATCACTTATTCTAATGTTATACGATTAGACATGGTTTCCTATGACTCCTTTTTGTTCATCTTCTTTCCTTGTGTTTCTATATGACTCCTCATATTGTTTCATATTGTTTCAGTGTAGCAACAGTTCCATCATTTTCCTTTTTGTTCTTCTCTTGTGATATCTCTCCCCAATTCTTGGTATCTAGTGGTGTAATAACATAAAGTTGATATATATTCTGTTTATTAATCTAAGACAATGATAAATCTTTTGTCTTCTTTACACTTGAAGAATCTAATTATCCTTTCCCAATAATTCCCTCACTCAAAAGTCCATAGGCTGGTGCTCCTTCAACTATAGCATACTTATCTACACTAGACTCAATTGAGTCTCCTTGTATCTGTGCATTAATATTACCTTCACTTTCATCATTATTCTCTACATCTATGTTGTCTCAATTTTCCTCTATGTTGTCTCCCCCTTGTGTTGTTTGAGTCTATTTGAGTCCTTGATCTTGTATTCTTTGGACTAGTGGGGGTAGCCAAAGGTGTTTTCTTAACTTTCTTTTTCTAGGTTCCATGATGACAATCACTTTTCCCTTGTATTCTTCTCTCATTATATCTTCACCCTATTAACTTCAGTTACCATCAAGGACTAATTATCTTCACTTGCAGCTAGTGCACTTTCCAAAGTGTCAACAATTTTCTTGGATTTATTCATAATATTAGGAGAAATGATGTCACTTTTGATTTTATCTTTAGCTTTTTCATATGTCTCAATGGTAGGGCTTCCTTATCAACGATATCATTCAATAGAGCTTCTATAGCCTTGCTGACAAGATCTATTTTATCTCATAATCCATCAATTCAAGCCATGCAACCCTAGGATTCACATCTTTCAAAAGTGTATTGTTAGTATCAACTAGAAATAAAATATCATCATGATATTTATCAATTAGATATGGAGGTATTCTATACCTTTGATTCAATATTTCCTTGAAATTTTAAAAGTATTCAGTCAGAACACTATCAAAGTTGTTACCTAGTTTTTGAATAAACTCATTGATTTGATATATAATAGGGGTATTGGTCCTCTAATTAACTTGTCCAATTGATGGGAGATTCATTTAAAAGAAGATGCATACTAGTATTGAGCCAAATTTGCAAGTATTAGACCTTGCAACACTAATTGTCTTCATATTGTTTGCAAGTTGTCTTAGCTCTAACTCGACTAAGTCATATTTATGACCATTCTTCACGATTTTCTAGACTAGATCAGCTTCTATGCACATCACATTATTGGGTCTACTTGATTGAAAGATTCTGTTTGCCACAATATAAATTCCAATTTTTAATTATAGGTCTTCAATTGGTGTCTAGGGTGAGGTTAAGGGGCCAATTCAAGAAAGATAGAAGAGTTAGAATGAATAATCTATGAAAAAATCTAAGTCTACAATTTTTTTAAAACTTGTTGTTCATAACTCAGAAGGCCTCACAGTCAGACATGTATGCAAATAATTTGATGAGTTAATAAAGTATTTTTATTTCTTCTTTTCTTCATGTTGTTCTTTGTAATAAATAGATTTTCATAACAAAATAAAGAAGAACTAATATCTAGTTTCTTATAGAAATGAAAGAGTTTTCTTCAAGCAACTTTTGAAACAAAACATTCTTAATCCATTTCATGAGAGAATACTTGATTTAACTACTAACGATTTACTAAGATAACCAATAGCTAGAATAAATGAAAAAATGATTAACTAAAGTAACTAAAATAATGATTAATTGAAGTAATTGAAATAATAATTAGCTGAAGTAACTGAAATAATGATTAATTAGAGTAACTAAAATAATGATTTACTAACTTCCCTTACATATAGTAACATAATTACATGATTAGTTACAAGAGGAAATATAAATGCATATTAGGAATGGATAGAAGAAAAATACAAGAAGAAACTAGTGACTCTTTAACTAGTTGTGCAAGCCTCAAATTTTGGTAAGAGAAGAAGCATTGACTTAGGCTTAAACTCCCAACCTTGGACCATATTCATCCCCACACAATCTATTGAATAGAAAGGCCCTCCCTACCTTGGGATCAGGCTTGGGATACTTCTAGTTGTTGGACTAACCGCCAACATTTCCCTTAGGGATTTGTGACATGGCTTAACTACCTCCTATGTTATATAAGTCTATTGGTTGTATCAGGCATTGATAGGTCCATCTTTTGGTGCAACAACAACTCTAGCTTGTAATAATTGGTATTAGAGCTTAGTTATTCAGAAAAACCTTAATAGCTTGAATAAGATCCTTATGGATATGGAATAATTAAAGAAGAATATTGAAGAAGCACTTGAACAGATTGATCTTCTTACTGATGAAAAAGATATGATGATAATGATATGTGATCATTGATTGCAAAGTTGATATGATCATGCGAAATGAGAGTAACAAGTGAATGTGACTTTGTGATATATGATGCAAAGCATTGTTATGCTAGATGTAATGTAGATTAAGTTGCGCGCAATCACTCTTGTATGAAGAATTGTCAATCAAAAGATTTGTGAAGTACAACAAGTATCTCAAAATTGTATCTCTACTTATCTCCTAAAGATCTCATTGTATAGTTGCATGTTAGGGTAGTGGACTCTTCTTGCACACATTTGTATATGATCCACCAACTCCTAATAGGGTTGAAGCAACTCCTAACAAGGTTGGGGCTTCTAACAAGGCCTAGTCTACTAATAGGGACTTGAGAAACTATACATTCTTCATAGTTTCCTAAAAGGGTTAATATCCTTAACCAGATTATTTATATAGTGAATCATCTTGTGGGTTTCACCCCCATTGAGGTTTTCCCTTCGCCAGGCTTTCCCTAGTTAACAAAAAAAAAATTTATGATATCTCTTTGTATATGGTTGTTTATACTATTCAAAATTATTGGTTTAATTTCTTATCAATTTGGTAAAGTAATTAATAATATTCAATTGTGGGAAAAAGATTGAAAATACTAATTCACCCCCCTCTCAGTATTATCTATTTCTAACAATTGGTATTAGAGCTTGGTCATAGGGTCAAATCTCCTCAAGTAATGCTGAGGGGAGAATTGTTGGACTAACCCCCAGCCTTCTCCTTTGGGATTCATAACATGGCTTAACTACCTCTTGTGTTCTATAAGTCTACTAGTTGTATTGGGCATTGACAAGTCAATCTTTTGGTGCAACAACAACTCTAGCTTGTAACACTAGTCTAGCCAACTGAGCATTTATAGTGTTTTGAATGTCCATATAGTAACTTATGAACAAACATGTCCTAATAACTGGCACTAATAACATCAAGTGATCATAGATGGAAAAATTTCCTTTAACAACCTTGGCCAAGGTTCTCAGATGGGTTCAATTACTTGATCACGACCGCTCGACTTGACAATAGGAGAACAATAAGTATGAACATGCATGAGCTATTAAACTATTTTCCTTTTACAAATAATTTAGAATTGTTATGCCATATCTGATTTTTATTTCCATGTTATTGCAAATCTCTATCTCGCCTATTCACCTCTTCCTTGGCTATACAGTTGAGTGAGTCCCACGTGTTTAAATCCCAAAGCAACCAGCTCTTTCTATTGATCGTCAACAAACACAAGGATATTGCACATTTTTAGGATATCACATTTTTGTAACCTGAGAATTATAATCTTAAGACTTACAAAATAAATACCATTTGATTCTGACATTCAATAGTAAAATAAAGATGTGAAATCATATCATGAAAATTTGGTCTTGACTTATCATTAGAAGTTATAACATAAGGAGGAACTATTTGATGATATCAAACAAGGATGTTGTATGACATTTTAAGAAACTGTATCTTATTGCTATAAATATAATGCAATGGTATCTGATAAAAAATATTATAAATCATTTGGATATGGTAGGTCAACTAGATAACCTGGCAAGTTTAGAAAGTATTGGAGCCTTGGCTGGATGCTATTAATTAGTTCCTTCATGGAAATAATTCCAAACACAAACCTTAATGCGATTACCAATCACATCCTTTAGAAAAATTATTCAATGAAATGGAAATATCATGGTAAGAAAATATGCAGAGGAAAAGAATGTGAGAAAACTACAGAGATATAAATAAAATGATTTGGAAGATTATCAATCGTAACTCATGATCAGTTTACAAATATTTATTTTCTTGATCCATTAAGAATCAAATGCCAAATGTACATTTCAATTTCAAGTAAAGAATTGAATAGATCAAGAAAAAAATTTGAAGGTTATGAATCAAGGATAAGTTATAATATATTTATCTACTTGTAGATGGATGTATTTATAAGATTGGCATCATACTATATGTTTTTATCCAAGGTTGTATCTCTTATTATTTATATCTAAATACATGCTTTATTTGGAAGATTATTTTATCTTCTTGTACATGCATTTAAATGTATATATTAGATACAATCTTGTATAAAAATTGCATTATGGTATCACCATAATCTCTATATCTATGTGCATGTACATAAATATGTGCTATAATAGAATGATGGAAATGTCAACCATAACCCAATAAAGGTATGCACTTTAATTAATTTAAAATCATCAATGTTTTTAATGTTTATCTAATAGCTCATGTGTGTCCAAATGATTGTACCCTATTATACAAGTCATTGGGTCCTTACCAAGATAGTTAGAGGTCATACCTGTCGACCATATAAGAGGACTAAGATAGTATCTCCTTTTGTTGATCTTGTTTAGCAATGCTTCTCCCCTTCATCTTCTCTTGCAATCAGTTGTGCAACATTTTCCATGATAATAACAAGTTCCATGATAAATCCATAATAACATTTAATATAGATATTAACAAGGAATTTAGTTATTAACCATAATTCCAAAATTAAGAAACTACTAACTTTTATCATCATCATATGAAAAACAATGGATAACAACCATCATCATTAAATAGTTAAACAAATTAATGAATACAATGGATATATTTAACTACCCTTTTCACATGATTATGAAAGAAAATCCATTCAATTCAATAACTAAAAATAAATTTAAATTAGGTCAAAATATGGGATGTGACACACCCTAGTACACTCCATGTAGATAATTTTCTTTGGAGCTCCATGTAGTCCAAAAATCTCCTTTATGAATTTATGAGTGATTTTTGGTGCTTCATTGGTTAGATTTCTTGGTATCAAATGAGCAACCTTAGTCAGTCTATTCACTACCACTAGAATGATGTTGTGTATATTTCGTATCATAGGTAACTCTTGACAAAATCCACGTAAATTATCTATCATTTTCATTTTGGTATCTCATTTGGGTGCAAAAGGCTAGCTAGACAATGATATTCTACCTTTACTCTTTGGCATTCTAGGCATCTTGCCACAAAATCTATTATTTTCCCTTTTCATTTCTTTCCAAAAAAATAGAGGTTTTATATCTAACAACATTTTATTTACTCTAGGGTGTCCTAAATATGGAGCTGAATGGAATTCCTCAAGAATCATTCTTCAAAATTCAATTTTCTTGGGTATATAAATCCTATCATGATATCTTAACAATCCATCCTCTTCTATCCTAAATTATGAATACGTGGGATCCTATGGATCTTTGATGAGAGCTTCACTAATCTTAGCATAAAATTCATCATGCTCTAGATGTTGCAATACTTGATCTTTTAATCTAAAATTTATGACAGCCATCACAAAAATGTGACTCCTTTTTCTTAAGGCATCTTCCACCTTGTTTTCGTTACCCTTAATATAATTAATATCGAATTCATAATCTACTAAAAATTCTAACCATCTCCTTTATCTAGCATTAAGGTTGGGTTGAGTGAAAATGTATTTTAGGCCATGGTGGTTGGATTGAAGATCGAAAGGTTTCCTTATCAAGTAGTCTCTCCACATTTGAAGGGCATGTACTATAGCTATGATTTCTAGATCATGGGGGGCATATTTTTTCTCATAATTCTTCAATTCCCTTGACACATATGCAATTACTTGCTCATCCTGTATTAGCACCCTTCCAAATCTCTCCCCTTATGTATTTGTTATGGCTACAAATTTCGTTTGTGGGTCAGGTACTCTTAGTATGAGTGAAGTAGTTAACTTTTCTTTCAATTAATCAAAAGTTGATTGACATTTTTTAGTACATACAAATTTCTTTCCTTTTTTCTATAGCGATCTGATTGGGTAAGCTATCTTGGAAAAATTCCTAACAATTTTCCTATAAAATCCTACCAATCTCATGAAACTCCTAACTTCTATGACATTCTTAGGTATAGGTCATTCCTTAATTGCTTTTATTTTTGAAGGATCTATGACTATTCCTTGCGTTGATATAATATGTCCTAAATACTGGATTTCTTTTTGATCAAATACATATTTAGATAATTTTCCATATAATTTATGTTCTCTCAGCCTTTACAAGACTTTTTCTAGATTCCCTTGATGTGCTTTCTCATTCTTCAAATAGATTAGGATGTCATCTATAAAGACTAGTACAAACTTTTCTTTAAAATCTTGGAATATGATATTCATTAAATTCATGAAAGCTACTAGAGCATTGGTTAACCCGAAGGGCAATACTATGGACTCATAATGCCCATACCTAGTTCTGAATGTAGTTCTATGAATGTCTTCATCCTTGATGTGGAGTTGGTGATATCCTTACCTTAAGTCAATCTTTGAAAATATTGTAGCACCTTTAATTTGATCAAAGAGGTCATCTATTGTAAGAAGTGGGTATTAGTTGTTAATGGTGATCTTATTTAGCATTTTATAATCTATGCATAATCTCATAGTTTTTTCCTTCTTCCTAACAAATAATACTGGAGCTCCCCTTGGTGAAACACTAGGTTGGATAGGTTTCTTGTTTAACATATCCTACAATTGTATTTGCAACTCCATTATTTCTATGGTGGTCTTTCAATAAGGTGCTGGAGAGATGGGTTATGCTCCTAGTATCAAATCTATGGTAAAATCAAAGACTCAAGATGGAGATAAACCAAGGAGTTCTTTGAGAAACATGTCCTGATATTTTTTTAGATACGAATACCTTTCTTTAAAAAATTCCTTTAATTTTTCTTTGATTTCCCCACCTTCAAAAATGTAATCATCTCCATAAGTGGTGTTTATAGGATCTCTCATAGCCTTTTCTTCCACATTTCTTGAGTTGCACAACAGAGATATGTTTTGATTTAATTTCATGTATAATCCCTTTAATGCTTACAAGTTTTCCTTGGTCATCCAAAAAATCTATAATTTTTGCAAGACAATCAACCTTGGCCTTATGCTCACTGAGCCAATTAATACCTATAATAGTATCGTAAGACCCAAGAGGTGCTACATACCCAAGCCTCAAATAGATGTTGCTCTACCTTAGCCCTTAAATGGTTTGCATACTCAACTGTCCATGGTTTTTCCATAAAAAAAAGATCTCTTTGGAAATATACTTAATAGTTTAAGTGATATAAAGCATGCAAAAGCTTCAATATCAATTAGAATAGAAATAGGGTTCTATAGATGTTACCTAGATTTTTGATCATGCCTATCTATTGTTCTACTTGTCGATTTTCAAGTGTTGCATGAATCCTTTTCTGGTAAACATGTTGCAGAGGTGGAAAGGGTGGCTAGGGTAACTAATTGGTATTAATCTTAATAGGGCATTTATTAGCATAATGATCTCCTCCACAAGTGAAACATCTTGAAGGTGGCCCCTTCTTTTCACTTCCTTTGTTACTTTTATTCATATTGAAATTACTTTTAACATTCTTGATTCCATTCCCTTTTCCTTTTGGTTTTCTAAATTTATAATCCTTAAACTATTTCTTTTGAGATCTAGTATTTGTACTTTCTGTATTCTAGTTTATTTTTCTTTTATTATCCTGGATGGAGTAATCTCTCTTGATTTTATATTCCTATCAGACAACCTTTTCTAAAGCCTCTTCCATGATTCGAGGAGTGAGAACATAAACTAACTCTCCTATTCTATTATTCATCCCCATGATGAATTCTGTCCCCTTTAGGTTCCTTTCTTGTTGGTATGGTGGCACATACTTTAGTAGTCAAGTGAATTTCTCCCAACACTTATGTATAGTCATATCTCCTTGCTTCAAATTTTGAAAATCTAGCAACTTTTGATTATAGAAGGTTCAAGGTAACCAACAGTTCTTAAAAATGGTTACAAACATTTTCTAGGTAATCTTAGTGGTTTTGATGTTTAGCTCTATGTTGGTGTTTCCCCAACATGTAGCAACTTCTATAGTAAAATGGAATATTCTCCAAACTACTTTTGAGGTTTCTAAAAAGTCCCTAATTTTAAAGTACTATTCCATTTCCGTTAACCAAGCCTTTGCATCCTCTCCAGATTTAGAACCAACAAATTTGGGTGATTTGATCTTCTTAATATCTATAGATAGGTCACTTACTATTTCAAGTTTCTTTTGCTTATCATTTTGGGAAGGGGAATTTTGATGGGTTTTCTTGTTGTGTTTAGATAATTTTGTTTCTATTTTGGGAGGGCATGAGCATTGCATTTCCTCTTGGTCATTCCCCATCTAGGATGCCATGCAATTCATTTTTTTTTCCATATTATCTAACTTCAATTGTGTCTCTTGTCAAATCTGAAGTAGTAAATCAGTGGAAGATTGTGTGTTATTTTCATGGACCATGTCTTGGCCTGCAACATTCTCTTCACTACTTATATTCTTGTTTACTAGTTTGACCTAGAAATTATCAAGATTCTTATGTCAATTTGTTGTGTTATAATATTTTTAAACTTAATTTCTACAAGATAAAGAGATTGCGAGTAGATAAAACCAAATTATTTAATCTATTTTAATAATTCTATGCTGTATTTATTATAGCCTTATTTACAAAAATTTCCTCCTCAAAGGATGTTTACATTATAGATTTAGTCAGTCTAAATTTTCTTTATTTTTAGCATTTAGTCCAATTTTAGATTTGTATAAATTTCATACCATCCAAGATCTATAGAAGTGCATAAGAAAATTGGCCTGATGGGCATTCCAAATTTGAATTAGTTTGTTTCTATAGATAACTGTACTAGCAGGAGTCTAGCTAACTCTTTCTTTCCTCATTCATTATAAAGCCTTCTTTAGGGTTTCATTAGCCTGGGGCATGGAACAACAAGTGTAGTCATAGTTTAGTATGTACCTAATTAGGTAGAAAAAGATGAGATGTCATGCCTTCTTGTAAGGTGTTTTACATACTTGTATCTTATACATTTAATCTAAGAATTTTTAGGTTTAATAGTCCTTATTTAAGTGGTGTGCCCTAGGTTTAGTGTTGAACCCAGTGCTCTAATACCATATGTAACAAATAAATTTTTAGAGAAAAATAAAGAAGAACTAATATTTGGTTTCTTATAGAAATGAAAGATTTTTCTTCAAAAACATTCAAAGCAAAACATTCTTAATCCATTTCTTCAGAGAATTATTGATTTAACTACTAATGATTTATTGAGATAACCAATCAACTAAAATAATTGAAAAAATGATTAACTGAAGTAACTAAAATAATGATTAACTGAAGCATCTAAAATAATAATTAACTAAAGTAACTGAAATAATGATTAATTAGAATAACCAAAATAATGATTTCCTATCTTCCTTTGCATATAGTAAAGTAATTACATGATCAGTTACAAGAGGAAATATAAATGCATATTAGGAATGGATAAAAAAAAACATACAAGAAGAAACTAGCGACTCTTTAACTAATTGTGCAAGCCTTGACTTTCGATAAGAGAAAAGGAATTGACTTAGGCTTAGCCTTCCAACCTTGGACCATATTCATCCCCACACAATCTATTAAATATAAAGGCCCTCCCTACCCTAAGATTAGGCTTGGAATACTTCTAGTCCATCCACTTGAGCATTTTTAGTGTTTTGAATGTCTACACAATTATGGATGGACATGGTTGAATAACTGGCACTACTGACATCAAGTGATCATAGATGGAAAACATTCCTTTAATGACCTTGGCCAAGGTTTTCAAATGGGTTAAATTACCCAATCACCACTACTTGACTTTACAATAGAAGAACAATAAGTATGAACATGCATGAGCTATTAAATGATTTTTCTTTTAAAATAATATAGAATTGTTATGCCGTATCTTATTTTTATTTCCATGTTATTGCATATTTCTATCTCACCTCTTCACCTCTTCCTTGGTTATATAGTCAAGTGAGTCCCATGTGTTTGAATCTTAGAGAAACTAAATCTTTCTGTCGATCCTCAATAGACATAAGAATATTACATGTTTTTAGTATATCACATTTCTATGACCTAAGAATTATAATCTTAAGACTTGCAAAATAAATACCATTTGATTCTGACATTCAGCAGTAAAATAAGGATGTGAAATAATATCATGAATAATTGATCTTGACTTATGATGATAAGTTCTAACTTAAGGAGGAACTATTCAATAATATCAAACACGAATGTTGTATAACATTTCAAGGAACTGTATCTTACTGCTATAAATACATTGTAGTGGCATTTGATAAAAACATATTATAAATCATTCAGATATGGTAAGTCAACCACATAACCTAGAAATTTTAAAAAGTATTGGAGCCTTGGATAGAAACTATTAACTAGTTCCTTCATGGAAATAACTCCAAACACAAACCTTAGTGAGATTACTAATCACGTCCTTTAGCAAAAGTATTCAATGAAATAGAAATGTTGTGGTAAGGAAATATGTGGATGGAAAGAACGTGAGGAAAAACATAGAGAGATATCATGAGGTATGAGACTCAATGGTCTTGTTATATTCTCAGTTTCTCATGGCTTCCATAAATAAAAGGCTTTCCAAGATCACAAGTCAAAACTCATGATCAATTTACAAAGATTTGTTTTCTTGATCCATCGAGAATCAAATTCCAAATGTACATTTTGATTTCAAGTAAAGAATTAAATAGATAAGGAAAATAATTTGAAGGTTATGAATCAAAGATAAGTTATAATATATTTATCTACTTGCACGTAGATGTATTTATCAGATTGGCATCATATTATATGTTTTTACCCAACATTGTATCTCTTACTATGCATATCTAAACACATGCTTTATTTCCAAGATTATTTTATCTTTTTGTACATATATTTAAATGTATGTATTAGATAGAATCTTGTATAAGAACTATATTATGGTGTCATCTTTATTTATATATCTATGTGCATGTACATAGATATGTGTTACAATGGAATGATGGAAATGTCAACCATAAGACGATAAAGGTATGTACTTTAATTAAGTTAGAATAATTAATGTTTTTAATGTTTATCTAATAGCTCATGCATGTCCAAATGATTGTACCCTATTGTACAATTTTTTGGGTCCTTACCAAGATAGTTAGAGGTCATACCTGTCGACCGGATAAGTGGACTAACATAGTATCCCATTCTGTTGATACCATTTAGCAATACTTCTCCCCTTCATCTTCTCCTGCAATCACCTATGCAACATTTTCCATGATAATAAAAAGTTTCATGATAAATCTATATTAACATTTAATATAGATATTAACAAAGAATTTAATTACTAACCCTAATTCTGAAACCAAGCAACTGCTAACTTCTATCATCATCATATGACAAACAATGGATGATGACCATCATCATTAAATAGTTAAACTAATTAGTAAATACAATGGATATATTTAACTACCCTTTTCACATGCTTACGAAAGAAAATCTATTCAATTCAATGACTATTATTAATTTTTTATTAGGTTAAAATTTAGGATGTAAAATTCTCTATGTTGTTTTCTTCCATTGTGTTTAATCAGCGAGGGGATTGGATAGTTAGGTGTGCCTCTGGCCTTAGATTTTCAATTCCTCCTTGCATTAGTTTTTGCAATAAAACACTCATACTTCGCTCAACTCACACCAAATTCACCTTTACACTTCAATTATTCAAAAAAAAATCACACTAAATCTTCTATTATCAATTGTTCACACAAATCGCTTAAATTTTCTCTTCTCTCACAAAAATTTAAGGTAACCAAATGAATTTATTTTTCTTATTTAATACACAAAAAGTTACTTTTAATGTACATTAGGGCATATTAAATTATTTGTACCCCATATTCGGTCACTATTAATAAGTTTTGTCAAAACAACATTTCCATCACATGCTTGATCAGTATTATAGAGTTGTCTCAAGCTTGGTTAACACACCATCTCTACCAACAACTTCACTAACTTGGTTAAGATTATGCCTTTAGTAAAGATCATCTTGTTATATCTTGCCAAATTAGCAACCTTCTAGTATACATGAGTTAGGATTCTGCATCACATAATATGTAGATATGGACTTTCTTCTATTATATATTAGGAACTAATGTAAGATATATCAATAGTAATGCAATTCCATATATTCCTCTAAGTTCTAGTTGGAAGTATAGGTTTCACCTAGTCCATTGGATAAGGTGCCTCCATTAGTTGAATTTGATGTCTCGTTCTCTTATGTCTTCCTTATCCACTTCTTATTTATTTTTTCATGAACTTCATCCACATCAACTTTTTTTTTACCTTTTGGATCTTCTTCTTTAGGTCTTGACACTTAGTGTAGTCATTGCTTAAGTAGTTAGCCCTATGGAAATGATATCATGCCATTCTAAGATTCCTCCATTATCCAACTAAACCTCCAAAGTGTAATCTCATTTAATTATCAGCAATATGACCATACTTTCCACATGAAGTACAATAATACCATGCATTATAATCCCAATTGATTGCATTATCTTTCTTTTTCAATGTCCAATTAGACATCATCTGTTACCTACAATCTTGTGACATGTATCTAAATTTATTACAAGTATAATAGTATCCATTGAACTCATACTTCCAAGGGGGCTAATTGAATTTAGATCTAAACTAATATGCTTGGTGACCATACTTGTCACAATTATAACAATATCTATCAAACTTGAGAGTAACATTGTGTTAGTCTAAGAATGGTTTTGACACTTGAGTGCCAACACACTTAACCACTTTTTGCATTACAATTGAGTGCATTATGTATGCCGAGCCACAGCTTGTACCGAGTCAGGAAAGCCATCAGGTATCGAGTGATCTTCAGGTGCCAAGTGAAGATCAAATGCCAAGTGACTACAAGTGCTGAGTATGATACAAGAGCCGACTAATATTTAGGTGTTGAGTCATAAACAATGCCGAGCAAGATAGGAACAATACAGGAGTCGAGTTACAGAAGGTGCCAAGCATTAGGAATCTATAAGTTTTGAGTAACTCAGAATCAACATATGAGTTTATAACTTCACAAACCCAGATGTAAACCATTTTCATGGCTGACATATGATGAAGCTCAAAGGATTTAAGTGATAAGATCAAATCATTTATATTTCCCATGCAATCTACATGTAGCCAATAAGAAAAATGGAGAAGGCATGTAACCAATGATAGAAGTATAAGGAATGAGCAAGAAACAGAGATTCAATATAGATCGTAGATCCACATCTAACCCTGAGTCTTCAAATGTATTTATAAGGAAGACTAAGTCTCATTGTATGGAGAAGGATGAAGGTGTGGAAGGAAAACTATTGTCAGAGTAAAGAATATCAGATCTCAGAGGATCAAGATTAGAAGAAAGCAGATCAAGTGCCTGTGTTCAACAATCAAGGATTGTAAGCTATCAGGTTTATTATACATAATACTCTTTAGCCATTATATTAGAAAGGAAATCCTATGATGATAGGTTATCTTAACAACTATTTTGTAGATCCTTTAAATAGGTGTTTAAATCCTTTGACAGGGTAACACTTCATGTAAAGTGTTTGTAAATCCTTTAACCAAGTCACCATTGATACAGTGTAAAGCCTTTAACAAGGCAAGCCTTTAAGATTACATATCATCAGAAGTGGTCAAACATTATTACTACAATGATTTTGTGGGTATCATCCCGACCCTAGTTTTACCTTCTTATTCCTGGAGGGATTCTGGATTACCAAAACCTCAAGTGTTATGTGGTGATGCATATTTGTTTCTCATGATTGCTTAATGTTTCGATGCATGCATGTTCATTTCAAAAATATGTTATTAAGGATTTAAAACAGGTTAAAAGCTAGTACTTCTGATTAACCCCCCACCCCCCCTCAAAAGCATTCTTTCCAATAAGATATAACAAAAATTGGTATTAGAGTAGCAAGGTTCTCACAAGAAGAATTCTAACAACTTGGAGAAAAAGGTCTAAATATGGAAGTCTTCAAACTTGGAAAGATTATTGACAATCAAGTGATTGATGTGCAACTGGCTCTACACAAAGTAGAGGAAGCAAGGGAGGAACTAAGAAAATCCTTGAAAAGAAGAAAGGATATAGCCATAGCTGAAAATGATACAAACTACAAGGAGATAGATACCAGAAAACTATTTTCCAATGGAGACACTAAAGAGTTTGATGTAGCAATAGAAAAACTAATGGAGAAAAACAAAGTTCAAGCAGAAGAGATAAGATCTCTCAAGATGGAACATGAATCATAGGCCATAATGTTATGTAAAATCACTAAACAAAAGAAAAGAGTAGTCGAGGATAAAGTCATGATGGAAGATGACAAAAGGAGTCTTGCAAATAGACTTGAAGAAAAATGTACTGAATTAACAAGGATGTCAAACATGTAGATGGATACACTTGCCCAAATGATGAACATTCATCATGAACTCAATATGAAAGATATTGAGATCTCTACTCTGAAGATGTAGAATGAACAAATGGTGAATGAATTGAATAGAGAGAAAGAGGTAGCAGAGAATCTAAACAAGTCAAGTGAAGTCATAAAGTACTTTCAATAGTTGCTAAAATCCCCAAGATCCACCCATGATACATCAAGACTTGGATACAACAGCACTGAAGTTGGTGAACCATCAAAGAGTGTTGAGCAAAGAAGTGACAAAGGTAAGGATTCTAAACCCATTTGTCATTACTATAATAAAAAGGGACATACTGCTAATTTTTGAAGAGTAGAAGGATCAATCAGCCAAACACATCCAAAAGAAAGAGTTACTATCACAAATGCAACATGCAAGGACATAAGACACAAGATTGCAAATCCAAAGTCCCAAGGACACAAAGATTTAATGGACATTGTCATAATTGCAAGAAATATGGACATAAGGCATTTGAATGTAGATCAAAGCCTATGTGGATAGCAAATCAACCAACAAAAGAGAATGAAGGTCACTACCATTGGGATTATAACACCAGGTATAGTTGTCAGTATTGTCAAGAGTACGGACATATACCCTAGAATTGCATAAGAACACATTTCAAGGGTAACTATAAAAGATGGTTGAACCAAACTACTTGCTTCAGTTGCTTGAAAATTGGACATGTTAGCAGAAATTGTCCAACAAAGGCCAAGGTACCCAAGACTGAAGTAAATAAGGGAAAAGAAAAGATTGATGTGGAACACATAAGAACAAACACGAAGAAGACATGGCAAAAAAAGGATGGATCAGGTACATCCTATGAAAGGGTCACTTCACCCATGAGGTCAAGTGATAATTTCTCATCCAACTAATCACAAGATAAGCCTATAGGGCTGATACATATGGAAGTATCACATATCAGCCCTAAACCATGAAGAAGCACTGCAAAGTATAAATTTGCATGAAACAAGATGCTAAGACTAAACTTGAAAGATGATACCGAGTTGTCTTTGGATGTCGAGTGAAATTGCCTTGGATGCCAAGTTATTAACAAAATAAGTAGATGTTGAGTAAGTATAGCTGCCGAGTGGATGTCGAGTTCAAAAAAATTTGGAAGCCGAGTGACAGGTGCAGGTACTAAAATGCATTAAATGCAAAGTTTCTTTTCTCACTTAAAAGTAAAAATTGATTCATTCTTGAGACATTCGAATGAAGAGCGATTACCTTGAGCACAACTGAGCGATTTTCAAGCTTTCAACCAGTGATTCAGCATCTACCCAAGCAACCTAAGCATTTATCTAGGTATTTCCTTTAGGTGCCAAGTTTTATAGTTTGAGAAGTTTGCTTTAATCGTTAAACCATAGTTCAGATATAAATGGCGTCTAGTTCAAAGATGACCCAAGGGATAGTGAGCCATGAGATTCAACTTTTTAGCAATGAGGTTAAGCAACCTGAGTTTAGACCTATACCAAAAGTTGCATACAAAAGGGATCTCGCTGGTGCCCTATCTGCCATCCCTAAAAAAGTCGTTATGGTTCAGGATGTGCAAAAGTGCTATAATTTTAAAATAGGAGCCATAGGAGATTCAAAAATCTTTAATGCCTATGACAAACTCTATGAAAATGGTATCCTAAAAGATGATTTTTCTGCTATAGAAAAGAAGGGTTTAACCAAAGCCCTAGTTTTTCTAATCGTATTCAAAAATGAGTGGATATGCATAATACTCAGCAAAATCCATGATGGATCATTCTGGTTAGAACAATGATCAGTCAAGATTACCAAGAAAATGGTTCATAGGGTTATAGCTTTTCCAACCCTAGATCGGCCAAAGACATTGGAAGTGAAAAGAAGGAAACAATTGAGAAGAACACAGGTGCAAATTGGAACAATAGAGGTATGACCATAGATACCATAAATGATCCCCTTCTATACTTTTTTTTAAGGATCATTTCACATAAGTTTTATCAATCCAACAAGTTAAATAGTGTACCCTGCATAGCAGTAGATGTGGCACATAAGCTTGTAAAGAAAGGCCACACCTATGACCTTGCAGAGCTCCTGTTGCAATAGATCAATGAAAATCTTGGAGCTATTAGAAAGACCAAGGGAGCATAGTGTAAATTTGGTTCTATGTTGGTTTGTATGTTCTTCTATGTAATGAAGGAATTCCCTTCATTTGGAAAAATTAACTAGAAGCAAAATAGAACCATTGTTGATCAAATTAATGATTTCATTGCACAAATGGGAGATAATTTTGATGATCAAATGTCTATCTATTTTGATTATTTCAAAAATGCAATGAAGAAAAGAATGAGGATACCAGTTTCACTGTTAGAAAAGCATGTAAATGACATATGTTTTCTTGTTGATATTGATTATACTTACATTCAAGCAGTCCTTCCAAGAACAAGATGGCTTAGACCATTGGGATATGACCTTGATGTTGACCAAGCTTCTGCAGCCATCACAACATTATTTGCAGAGGAAATGGACAAATTTGCCAAGGCATTTGAAACATTTAAAACTGTCAAATCAAGAGTTGTTACAAAACTCAAGATAGCCATAGTAGTAAAGAAAAAGGACAAGCTAGTAAAGAAGTTAAAGAAGAAATTTTGTGTTGAAGAATCAAGTATAGTAGGTGAAGTAGAAGAAATTAGTGAAGGAGAAGAAGAAGGTGAGCTAGAATAAGAGCCACTTGAATTGTCACAAAGTCAAGGTGAAGAGAAAGATGAGAGTGTCGAGGAAGAAAAACCAAGAAAGCACCTATCAAAGGTAGAGTCATCAAAAGGAAGACAAAGATGCCTCCCGCTTCTCAGCCTTGACCAAAGAAAGATGCCATGCAAATGCCCAAGAAGCCAACAACCAAAGCTACAACAAGGGCCTCTACCAAAAAGGCCAAAGAGGAAGCCACAAAGAAGAAGAACACAATAAAAAAGGCACAGGAAGAGCCAAAGAAAAGGAAAAGATATGTGGCCCAACCCGATACTGATGAAGAAGATCAAAATGAAAGGGTAAGTCATCCTCCTAAATATTTAGTTGATATATTATGTGAGAAGATTAGGAATGGAGACTTATGTAAAATGAAAAAGATTGATTTCAATAAGTTTAGTAGAGAGGAACAAAATAGCATAGAAGAATCAGCCTACACATTAATGGCACAGTTCAAGTATACACCTCTTGAACTAGATGGACAATTGCCAAAGGAATTGTCTAAAACTATAAAAGACAGATGGAATTTCTGTCTAATGATGGAGAAAGAGATGAGGGAATCAACCCTAGCTAACCTACTACCTAATTTAACAAAGGAATAGGTAACTCAAGCAGTCAAAAGGCATATTAAAAGGTTTACACATAAATATAGGGCATTCTCCACCCTACAAAACAAAATTGAAGAAGTTGTACAGAGAACTACAAGAGTTTGGAAAACCTTGTACAAGACAATTGAAGATGTCCTTGAAGAGGAATACAAAGAGGAAGCTACTGCAAAACTTGAGGAAAGAAGGAAGAGGAGAGAAGAGAAGACAAAAGAAGAGAAAAAGGTTGAAGAAGAGGAAAACAAGAAAGAAAGAGAGGAGGAAGGAAAAGATGAAGAGAAAGGTACTAATGAATAGCAAAGTGTGCAAGACACACAACTTTCACCTCCTAGCCCTCCTCACTCTACTACCACACCTGTAGAGATCATAAAGATTAAGGATGTTGTTGACACCACATGTCAAAACATCAATCCATTAACTATAGAGGATCTTACTAAGATCCTTGACCAAACAACTCTACAAGCGCAATTGTATATGAGTCCTATATTGGTCAGTGTGGATAATCTCCAAAAGTTAGTAGAACAACTCAAAGAAGCCAAGGTGTCACCACAAGAACCACCTCAAATCATTCAAACTACTGGGCTTACATTTCTACCACCTCTATCACCACCAAGAATAGCCATTCAAGCTCATCAGGAGCTAAGTGCAACAATAGAGGTAGTCACAGGGATAATAGTTCAGACATCAAGTATACCTCCAATAGTAGTGACACAAGAAGAAGCCAAGAAAGAAGAAGAGGACAAAGAAGAAACACAAGATAAAGAGGAGTCTGCAATACAAACTTTGGTTGAATTACCAAAAATAGGAACTCCCACCATACCCAATCATAAGATGAGTACTGAAACGATGACCTTACATGTTAGTACACCAAGTTCAATCTCTAGTAGGGTAGTTAGGACCATTCATTATGGTATTCCTGAGCTTGATGAAGAAATTAAAATACCCTATTATGATTCAAGCACTCTAAATGAGGAAAAGATGAATGAAATACAGAGTGCATTGGATAAGAGGAGGCAAGAGGCAATGAGGAAAGACTACAAATACAAGTAGGCAATGAATGAGATAAAAGATATATTCATGGATGCTTTTAGTCTTCAACCTCTAGATGCAAATAGGCCAATACTTGAGCAACTATTTGATATAGTTGACCAAGTGAATAATGAAGACCATGATACTAATTTTAAACTAACAGAATGGTTAGAAAAGAAGTTTGTAGGAAAAGTCAACCAGAAAATAGCTAATAACATAATTTTGGGATAGGTTGACCTAGCTAAGAGATTGAAAATGTAAAGAGTGTATTAGGGAACATATTTTCCCTTTATAGCAAATTGTGTGATTTTTCCAGGTTCACACAAGAAATAAATCCAAAAATTTTGAACCTTGAGAGTAAATTAAAGCTCTCCAACATGCAACTACCCTCAGATCCTACACAGAGTGAAAAGCAATTTTCTCAAACACTTCACACTCAGAGGGAATTAGTTGCATTATCAACAGAAGAGGCCACCATCAAAGAAAGGCTTATGCAAATCCAAGCCTCCATCAGTCCTCACTTGGAAGTATTACATAAGGAGAAACTGTGTGTAGAAATAGTTCTGAAGAAGGATCCAAATATTTCTACACATGAAGGACTTGTTGATCTAGTAGCAGAGCTTGCAATCCAACAAAATTCATTAGATATTGCCTTAAGTAAATGGGATGCAGCTCTCCAAATACTCCTTGAGGTAAATAAGACATTTTTGGCCAAGCATGGCATTACTATTTAGGACCCTTTGACATCCGTATCAAAAAAGGGGAGATAATATTGTGAATATTGTGAAGATATATTAAAGAGAACATTAGCCATAATGACACAAGACATTAGAATTCATGACATGACAAGGTATGATCAACTTAGGGGGAGTTATAATAATTTTGAGATTAGTGAACGTACTCATACGATCAGATAAATAATGCTTAGTTAAGTGTTTTTGACACTCATGTCAAAGGGGAAGATTGTTAGTCTAAGAATGGTTTTGACAATTGAGCGCCAACACACTTAACCAATTTTTGCATTAAAGTCGAGTACACTATGTATGCTAAGCCATAGCTTGTAATGAGTTAGGAAAGCCATCAGGTGCCGAGTGAAGATCAAATGCCAAGTGACTACAGTTGCTAAGTATGATACAAGTACCAAGCAATATTTAGGTTTTGAGTCATAAACAATGCCGAGAAAGATAGGAATGATATAGGAGCCGAGTTACAGAAGGTGCCGAGCATCAAGAATCTGTAAGTGCCGAGTAACTCAAGAATCAACATATGAGTTTGAAACTTCACAGACTCATATGTCAACCATTTTCATGGTTGACATATGATGAATCTTGAAGGATTTAAGTGATAAGATCAAATCATTTATGTTTCCTTTGCAATCTACATGTATCCAATAAGAAAAATGGAGAAGGCATGCAACGAATGATAGAAGTATAAGGAATGAGTGGAAAATAAAGATTCAATATGGATCATAGATCCACATCTAACCCTAAGTCTTCAAATGTATTTATAAGGAAGACTAAGTCTCATTGTATGGAGAAGGATGAAGGTGTGGAAGGAAAACTATTTTCAGAGTGAAGAATATCAGATCTCAGAGGATCAAGATCAGAAGAAAGCATATCAAGTGCCTATATTTAGCAATCAAGGATTGTAAGCTATCAGGTTGATTATACCTAATACTCTTTAGCCATTGTATTAAAAAGGAAATCCTATGATGATAGGTTAGCTTAACAGCTATTTTGTAGATCCTTTAAATAGGTGATTAAATCCTTTGATAGGGTAATACTTAATCTAAAGTGTTTGTAAATCCTTTAACCAAGTCACTATTGATACAGTGTAAAGCCTTTAACAGGGTAGATCATCAGAAGTGGTCAAACATTATTACTGCAGTGATTTTGTGGGTATCATCCCCACCCAAGTTTTACCTTCTTATTCTTAGAGGGTTTCTGGGTTACCAAAACCTCAAGTGTTATGTGGTGATGCATATTTGTTTCTCATGATTGCTTAATGTTTCTATGCATGCATGTTCATTTCAAAGATATGTTATTAAGGATTTAAAATAGGTTAAAAGCTAGTACTTCTGATTCACCCCTCCCTCTTAGAATCATTCTTTCCAATAAGATTTAACAACACATTGGACTTGTCTATTTTTCTCCTAAAAACATTTGTTGTGTGTCTAGGCTTTCTACAATGATAGCATTTAGGTTTCTCTAGCTTTAGATTAGTGTACTATTGATATATGACTGAAAAGATCATTTGAGTAGAAAGATTGTTGAAGAAGATTGTGTGTTTCAAATCTTTTTTTTGTCACTGATGTCAAACCTGCTACATTCTAGTAAGATAATTACTTATATGTTTCAAGCATTATCACTTAGTTGATTGATGAGGAGGATTCGATCAATAAGATGTAACACAAGTACCTAGAGGAAAGATTGAGTTATGATTATATATTGAATTGCAAGAATCAGTTAAGACAGTGATAACATAATGTATTGATGATCTACTTGAGGTTACAAAATGACTAGCTACACTTAGAAAGTTCAGAAGAATAAAGTTGAACAAAGTTCATTTTCTAATCTTGACCAAGTTGATAGAAGGTGCCAAGAAAAGTTAGTGCAAGCTGAGCAAAAATTTAGTTGGAGTTGAGTGAAAGAAAATTCTAGTGGATGCTAAGTTAATAGATGCTGAGTACAATTTAGTTGATGTCAAGCACCAGTAAAATCTAGTTGATTTTGAGTGACTTTACAGTAGATGACGAGTAACACAATATGTCTCGAGCATTAGTAAACTAATAATGCCAAGCCACTACATTATGGAAAAGATTGAAGATTCTCCAAATAAAAGTTGACAAGTTTTTTTTCTTGGAACTTGTGAATCAAGAAGAAGATAAGATTGATGAGTTGGTGGCATAGGATCTTATGTAAACTATTTTAGAGACAAATTCAAATGGATTCTAGGAAAATTTTCTCGAAAAGGCAAGATATGGGGTAGATACATTGTATCCTACCTAATCCATTGAAAACCCTAATTTTGGCGATGGATAATGAGCAAGAAAAGTGTTCTAATTTCCTATATGTGGTGATGTCTAGTCATTAAGCAAAGGGGTTAGAGAGTTTGGATGTGAAAATCTAATAAGGAGAAGAAAGGAGGTTTGCTTCATCAAGCGACTCAAAAGAAGAAGTCTTTAATGGCGTACTACGCAAGATGGCTTAAAGAGGATGAATGATTGAAGGGTGAACAAATTGTCAGAGCTACAAAGATTGGAAGCCAAGCACAGTTGACGACTAAATTTGATCTATAATCTGCGAGTACAGTTGTAAGTTGTATCAAATCAAAGCTCTACTGTTACTTTCTAAAAATTATATCAGCCTAGGGTAAATCCTTTGGAGTAAGGTTGAATTAATAGTTATTGAAAAATCTTTTAATAGGGTGTAATTCTAAGTGAATGGCCTAAAGTCCTCTAACAAGGCTTTCTTTTAATAGTGTGATTGAAATCCCTTAACCAGGTCACATTTAACAGTGTGTATTGTAACCTTTAACAAGGTTGGCCTTTAATAGGGAATCACTTTAGAAAAGTGAAAATGGAGTAGCAAGTTACTAGTGGTTTTTCCCAAATTGGGTTTCCACATTAAATCATTGTGTCAAATGTGTTGATGGATATGTTGTGTTTTATGCTTTACATGTCTGCATGTTGATTTAATAGTAACATATCAGTTTTCATTAACACACAATGAATGCATGCATGGTTGAGAATGTTTTATGGGTTCAAAGCATTATGAAAAATTTCATTTGTACATCTAGACCTTGAATAACTAATTCACCCCCCCTCTTAGTTATTCTAAAAGAATTCCAACAATTACTATCAGAACCATCTACTTAAGAGTATTAGTTTTAAGGTACTAGAAGCACAAAGATCAAGATGTCAAAAAGAGAGGTACCCAAGCTCAACAGAGATAAATTTCCTAAATGGTAAAGTTTGATGAAGCTACACCTTGGAGGACTTGGAGATTATGCACAATCTTGTATTTTAATAGAACATGTTGATGTAGCATGAGCCCTTACTACTGAAGATTTGAAGAAAAAGAAAGAACACAATTAGGCAATGTTGGAGATTGCCTCTACCCTAAGCTATGCTAAATTTGATGATATAAAATGCCTTAAGAATGCAAAGTAGATGTGGAATGCCCTATATACCATCTATAAAGGAGAAGAAATTGTTCAAAGAGTGGGTTAGAGAGCCTCAGAGGTAAGTTTGATGACATGAGAATGGAAGAAGGTGAGAATATTGCTCAATATGTTTCTAGAATAAAAGAAGTTGTAAGTGAAATAAAAGGTGCTACTAGTAAAATAGACTATGATAATGTGCTAAGTAAATTCTTGAGAACATTGTTGCCTATGCATTCCACTAGAGTATTTTCAATTCAAGAGTTAAGACATATACCAGGAAATGATCTAACCCTTGAAGGTCTGGTAGGAAGACTCATTACTTTTGAGTTGTCTAATTTTGACAACTATAGACTAGAAAGTATTGAATCAACTTTCAAAGAAAAATTGTTACTAAAGGATTCTAAGGAGATAATGTAGAAGAAGAAGAAAATAAAGATAAAGCATGCATCCAGTGATAGTAACATAGATGAGGAGGACACTGAACAATTGGAAGCATTTCTAGCAAGAAGATTTCATAGAGGAAAAGACAAGTTCAAAGGTAAGCTACCTATCATTTGTTTGAATTGTAATGAAGTTGGTCATATTGCAGCAAGATGTACTCAAAAGAAGAACTTTAGAGAAGGGAACAAGCACAAAAATAGAAGAGAAGATGATGGAAGAGACTATAGAGACGAAGGCAAGAAGCCATGCTACATTGCAGGTGGACATGACTCTGATGAAAATGATGATGAAGTGGTATATGTTGTAATGAATGATGAATCTGATGAGGATGAGGCAACTGCACTTATTACTTGTGTGAACAAGAATGACAAATGTATCATTAATAGTGGATGCTCACATCACATGACTAGAGAAAAAAGTAAGTTTATTACCTTAACCTATTATAATGGAAATAGTGTAAGATTTGGTAATGATGTACCATGTTTGGTAAAAGGAAAAGGGTCTATCAAACTCACAAACAAGATTTCATGTGACAATCTTTATTATGTTGAAGGATTGAATTATAACTTGTTAATTGTGCCACAATTGAATAATTTAGGGTTCAAAGTTGAGTTTGAAAATAAATCAGCTAAGATATATGATACAAATGGAAACTTGATTGGAAAAGGTGATCAAACTAGAAGTAATATATTCTATTTGGATATAGAAGATGCTACTTGTCTTATTGCAAAATTTGATGATGTATGGATTTGGCACAAGAGGTTATGTCATGTCAATTTTGATAATCTGATTAGTATCAACAACATGAAAAGAGTTAGAGGTTTGTCTAAGTTGATGAAACCAGAAAATATAATTTGCAAACAATGTCAGCTAGGCAAGATGACAAAGTCAAGCTTTAAAAGTAAACCTTATACCTCTAAGGAAATACTTGAAATTTTTCATACTGACTTGTGTGGACCTATTGAAGTGCAAAGCTACAAAAGAGACAAGTATATGATATTGTTTGTTGATGATTACTTTAGGATGATGATAGTCATGTTTCGAAAACAAAATTTAGATACTCTTCAAATGTTTAAATGGTACTTGGCAAGAGTTGAAAAATAAATAGATAAGAGTTTGAAATGCTTGAGATCAAATGGAGGAGGAGAATTCACTTCAAATGAGTTTGAAATGTTCTACAACGATAGAGGAATCAAGAGACAAACAACTACACCTAGGACTCCTCCACAAAATAGAATTGCTAAAAGAATAAATGGGTGTATAATGGACTGTGTTAGGAAATTCATGATGGAGAATAATGTTGCTATAAAATACTTGAGAGAAGTTGTAAGTACGGTTGTATACATCTTGAACCATGTGCAAGTTAAGAAAGGTACTCAGTCAACACCTTTTGAACTACGGTATGGTCATCTGCCTAATGTGAAATACTTTAAGGTAGTTGGAAGCAAATGCTATATTCTTAAAGATATTAGGAGTGGAAATTTTGATGCAAAAAGTGAAGAAGGTTTATTCCTTGGTTACTACACAAGAAGTAAAGCTTATAAGTTTTTAAATACTAACACTAACAAAATCGTGGAAAGTGCAAATGTAAATTTTGATGAGTTTGCAAAAGCACATGAGGCTGAACCCACAAAAGAACCAGAAGAACACAAGTCATTTGTATACTATTATGAAGGAATTCCTACTAAATAAGATGCTACAAATCATGCAGCAAGCCAATAGCAAGTCTCAACAACTGCCAAGTCACATCTTATGAATGTCAAGTTGCATTTAGATGCCAAGTTGTAGAATGAGGAAAATGCACAATTTGACTCTAAGATTAGCACACATGAAAGAGATGCTGAAATACCTGACAAAGATGGACACAGTGACACTAAAACTAAGAGATAGAATGTAGCCACAAGAACTAAATCTAGACTGTCCAGATATGTCAAAAGACACCACCTTGTAGATCAAATCATTGGAGATAAAGATGCAAGTCCAATGAAAAGAAATAGGTTCAGAACTGAATCATGTTTGTTAAGCATGAAGGAACCTAAGACAGTGAGAGATGCATTGGAAGATGATGACTAGTACAAGGCTATGGAAGAGGAAATTCAGTAGATAGAAAAGAACAAAACTTAGAGTTTATATCCTAGACCTGTAGACAAGAATGTGATTGGCACAAAATGGGTATTCAGAAACAAGCTAGATGAGAATGATGAAGTGACAAGAAATAAAACAAGACTAGTTTGCAAAGGGTATGCACAAGAAGAAGGAATTGACCATGGTTAAACATTTTCCCTTGTTGCAAAAATGGAAGGAGTAAGAATTCTACTTGCTTATGCTACATATAAAGGTTTCAAAGTCTATCTGATGGATGTTAAGACTACATTTCTAAATGACATATTAGAAGAAGAAGTCTACATAGAACAACTAGAAGGTTTTGTTGATAAAAATAATAAAAACATGGTATGTAGACTATACAAAGCCCCATATGGATTGAAACAAGAACCAAGAACATAGTATGAGAGACTCCATACTTATCTTATTAAGATTGGATTTGAAATGGCAGATGATAAAATCAATTTGTACATGAAGATAAATAAAGAGAAAGGTATACTATTATATGAAATATTTGTTAATCACATAATATTTGGAGGAGAAGATGCTTTGTGTAAAGATTTTGCAAATCAGATGAAGCAAGAGTTTGAAATGTCAATGTTTGGTGAGATCAAATTCTTTGTGGTATTACAAGTTTATCAAATGAAATATGGTTTATATATCACTCAGTCAAAATATGTCAAAGAAATAATGAAGACATTTGGACTAGAGGATTCAAAACCATTAAGTACACCTATGGTGACAACACTCAAGCTATCAAAGAATGATGATTCGGCTGAGGTCAATCAAACATTATACAGATCCATGATTGACAAATTGTAATATGTAGTACATAGTAGACCTGATATTGCATTATTTGTTGGGATAGTTGCAAGATTCTTTGCTAACCCTAGAGAAAATCACTTGATGGTTGTGAAAAGGATAATGAGATACTTGAAAGGAATAGAAGAGTATGGTTTATACTATAAAAAGAATGAAAAGTTTGAACTGAAAGAATATTGATGACAGAAAGAGCACTAGTGGAGGAGCATTCTTCTTAGGCAGAAGACTTGTTACATGGACTAGTAAGAAGTAGAGTTGTACTTCCCAATCTACTGCAAAAGAAAAGTATGTTCCTACTGCTATTAACTACACAAACATTGTATGGATTAAACAACTACTTAATGAAATGAAGGAAGAAACCATAGAACCAGTAAAACTTTATTGTGACAATACAAGTATTATCAATATATCAAGAAAATCTTATAATGCATACAAAGACAAAGCACATTGCAATAAAGTATCATTATGTAAGGGAATTGGTTCAAGAAAAAGAGGTAAAGATGGAATATATTAACATAAAGGAGAAAATTAGTGATATCTTCACCAAAGCATTACCTAAGGATGCTTATGAGTATTGAAGAGGTAAACTAGGGGTGATACCTCTATCAAAGGCTATGTAAAAGATAGAGGGAGTACCCTACATCAAGCAAGCTGACATTCATTTCATACAAATTGATGTAGTGGATCTTACTTTAGGAATTGCCTAAGATAATTATAGAGCTGGAATTACAAATCAATCACAAGCAAGGTGACAGAGGGAGAAACTTGAAGAGCCTGAAAAAGCCTATGTTTGCATATATCAAAGATGCCAAGTGTTAAGTACATGTCTTTGGCATTGTTGTCAAAGAGGGAGATGTTCATTAAATTGATTAGTTGCAAGAGGAACAATGGAGAGTACATCATTAGATGATCAGTTTGGTAAGAAAGAAAGAGGGAGAAAGAAAAAAGCAATGAGAGGAAGGATAAGAACAAAAAGAGAGAGATATTATAATATTTTACTGATCCACAAAAGAAGAGAATCAAAAGGAACTCAAAGGATGTTTTATTTTGTAACCTAATCAGAAGAGGGAGTTGTTGATAGAGGGGGAAGTTTCAATCATACATTTTCTTTTTGGTATTGCCTTACTATTTTAACCTAGTTAGTTTGATGGAACAAGATGTTCATCATTTGTTTGACTAGTTGATTAGTTTGGTTTGACATCAATGCAAAAGAGGGAGATTTTTGATATATGATTGAAAAGATCATTTGAGCAGAAAGATTGTTGAAGAAGATTGTGTGTTTCAATCATTCTTTTGTCACTGATGTCAAATGTGCTACATATTGGTAAGACAATTGCTTACATGTTTCAAGCACTATCACTTAGTTGATTGATGAGGAGGATTTGATCAACAAGATGTAACAAAAGTACCTAGAGGAAAGGTTGAGTTATGATTATGTATTGAAGTGCAAAAATTAGTTAAGATAGTGATAACATAATGTATCGATGATCTACTTGAGGTTACAAAATGATTGGCTACACTTAGAAAGTTTAGAAGAATAAAGTTAAACAAAGTTCATTTGCTAAGCTTGATCAAGTTGATAGAAGGTGCTGAGCAAAGTTAGTGCAAGCCAAGAAAAAAGTTAGTTGGAGTTGAGTGAAAGAAAATTCTAATGGATGCCAAGTAAGTTAGTAGATGCTGAGTAAAATTTAGTTGATGTCAAGCACCAGTAAAATCCAATTGATGCTGAGTGATTTTATAGTAGATGCCAAGCAACATGGTATGTGTTGAGCATTAGTTAATTGATAATGCCAAGCTGATGCATTATGAAAAAGATCAAAGATTCACTAAATAAAAGCTAACAAGTGTTTTTTCTTGGATCTTGTGATTCAAGAGGAAGATAAGATTGATGAGCTAGTGGCACAGAATCTTATGTAAACTATTTTGGAGATAAATTCAAATGGATTCTAGGAGAAGTTTCTAGAAAAGACAAGATATGGGATAGATACATTGTATCCTACCTAATCCATCAAAAACCATAACTTTGGTGATGGATAATGAGTGGGAAAAGTGTTCTAATTTCCTATATGTAGGGATGTCTAGTCATGAAGCAAAGAGGTTAGAGAGTCTAGATGCAAAAAAATTGATAAGAAGAAGGAAGGGGATTTGCTTCATCAAGTGAATCAAGAGAAGAAGTCTACAATGGCATACTAAGCAAGAAGACATAAAGAGTATGAATGTCTAAAGGGTGAACAAGTTGTTAGGGCTCCAAATATTGGAAGCTAAGCAGTGTTGAGGGCTGAATATTGATCTGTAATCTGCAAGTAAGGTTGTAAGTTGTATCAGATCAAAGCTCTACTATTATTTTCTAACAATTGTATCAGGCTAGGGTAAATCCTTTAGCTAACTTAACTGTCATTGGAAAATCCTTTAAAAGGGTGGCATTCCCAGTGAATGGCCTAAAGTCCTCTAACAAGGCCCACTTTTAATAGGGTGATTGAAATCCCTTAACCGGGTCACATTTAACAGTGTGTATTGTAACCTTTAACAAGGTTGGCCTTTAATAGGGCATCACTTTAGAAGAGTGAAAAAGGAGTAGCATTTTATTCGTGGTTTTTCCCAAATTGGGTTTCCACATTAAATCATTGTGTCAAATGTGCTAATGGATATGTTGTGTTTTATGCTTTACATTTTTGCATGTTGATTTAATAGTAACACATCAATTTTGGTTAACACACTATGAATTATGGGTTCACTGAATTGTGAAAACTTTTATTTATACATATAGACCTTGAATAACTGATTAACGCTCCCTCTTAGTTATTCTAAAATAATTCCAAAATGTACACACTCCTATGTTCAACTTTCTTGGATGATTCTCCTTTCTTGGTAGTGGGATGCTTGGTGTAGGCTAGTCTAGATGTGTTTCTTGATTGCCTCTATATTGTTTTCATAAAGTATCATGATACTTTCCTCTAATCTCTTCAGTCTTACATTTTTTTCTTTCTCATATTTTTGTTCACTCTTCATCTTTTCATTCTCATCTCTCAATTCTTTAAACTCTTACATCTTCCTTCCAATCTCAATATTTGCACTGGGTAGTTGGTTCACCATATCATAGTGATTATGTATCAACCTTATAATATCTTCATCCTTAGTATCCAATCTTGTAGATATTTGGCTCTTTTCATCTTTCATCACTCATTTTCTATCCTTGGATTTTCCTTTTTTTTCTACTACTTCATGCTTCTTGGTAGATTGCAACTCTTGTTATCTTCTCAGTGATTATATTTTCTCGGTGAGGTTGTAGTTTTTCTCTAGTAGATCAACTATAAAAGCATCAAATTTATTAGACATGTTTCCATCAAATAGCTCTTCAACCACTTCTTGATATGTTATTTCCTTGGTTTGTTGAGAAATTTCCTTCCTTCTACTCAATGACTTCTTCAATTTGTCTTCCATATCATTGATTTGGTTCATGGCCATCCTTAATTCCAGCTTTTGATTTTCAATAGTTTTTTGAAGTCTATACCTCTTCAAGGCTCATATCTTTAGTCTTAGGTGGTAAAAATTTCAACAAGAGTACAAAGATCTGATACTATTTTTAAAAATATTTGGAAAGGTAGGATACTGAGAGGGGAAGGGGGTAAATTAGTATCCTCTAAAACTTTCAACCTTAAGAAAATTTGGTATTTCCCTTTCTCTTTTGTAGCTTATTAATCACATAAAATTTACCATAATACTTGTAAATAGAATAACTTATATCCAATCAAACATTCATCAGCCATGTGAACTCATAAACATAAAATCAAAACCTCTTTAAAAAGTATAGGTTCATGCAAAAACCCTTGGATAGAGGGAAAAGTGCAATGAGGATGGTACCAACAAATCTATCAATGTTATAGTAAGAAGATACCTTGTTAGTGCTATAATATTTTGTTAGTTCAGGTGACTTTCTTTATTAAGAGTAAACAATCAGATCTGTTAATATCTACCTTCTTCAAATATTTTCACAATACTATTATAACTATGTACTTTGTTAACAGATTAACATAAAATATCATTATGTTTACCTTCTTAAATAATTTAGACTACTACAATGATTAGAAAGTAGAAACAAATGATCTGTATGATAACAACCTACATTGCTCGATCAAATCTCACTTTTGCTCAATTATTTATCACCTCATATGACTAATCTTCAATTCCTCTTTACACTACTTGAACCTTTGACCTCTGATATCCTCAATACTTTCCTCTATCATAAAGTTTTCTTTCTTGCTTGAAAACTCCTCTCACTAGCAACTAAAATCTATTCTAGTTTGGTCCTTTTATAGTTTTACTTTACCTCTTTGATCTTTAACCTAATTAAGGTTAAAGAACTTTCTAGGATGTATCACCGATTGAAATCAATGATATAGAATGAATATATGTTCCATACATTTCCTTTGTTCTTTTGTCTTTTTCTGCCTTGAAATTATACAACAATCAAATCACATTCTTCAAGAAATATTTTCAAATATTTTCCTTCAACATGTGAATAAGGTTTCTCCCTTAGTATGATTGTTTCATATCAAATTTTGCACCAAATAAAACTTGTATGTAGCCTCTATTCAACTTGGAAAATGTTTTATTTTGTATGCTATTACTTAGTCGTCTCTGCTTGGTGAGCTATGTCTGGCTCGGTGAGGTCTTCTTGTCTATGAGTATATAATATCTTGGTAAGTTGTGAGCTTGGTAACACTTAGCATTCTCTTCCTCCATTACTTGGACATTGCAGTAACTTAGTTACTATGTTCACCTTCATTTATCCTTTTTGACACTAAAAGGAATAATTATTATTTATGGGGTCTAGCTTTATGGCGGTCACTTCAACTTCTACTGGTTAGGCTAGGGTTTCTCTTGATCTTGGAGGGAATTCTTGTTCACCAGGTGTTGTGGGTGGTTCAACCATTTCCTATGCTGATGTGGCTACTTATGAGGCTGGTATTGGGGGTTAGACTATGTGGCCAAGGTTTCATGATACCATGCGTTCAGGGCTCTCTGACACTGTGTTGGTTGCGGTATGTAACCTGAAAAGGCTTCATTTAAATTCTTCTTTAGTTAATGAGATTTATGTTAATATTGATGATTTCTCGGACATGACTTCTATCTTTAACTTTAAGGATTTCTGGCCTTCTCTTTTGGATTTGCATGATTGGATTTCATATGTTTAGGAGCCATTCATCTCAAAGAGTGCCCAGATTTACCCTATGGCAAGGGGTTTTTTTTGTTGTGAGATTTGATACTATTGAAGAAATAAATACCTTTTTCAGCAATAATTTCTCTTGGGATGAGAAGTTTCCTTTGATGGCCAAAATTTGGCACAAGGATTTAACCCTTTGACAGAATCTTTTAATAAGTTCCCTCTGTGGGTAAGCCTATTGAATATTTCCCTTCACCTTTGGATGGATCCTTTCCTGGAGGAGGTGTGGAAAGCTCTTAGAGAATTTTTGATGTTTGATTTGGTTGATTCCAACTTGTATCAGATAACATATGCTCACTTGCTGGTTGAGATTGACATTTCTAAGGGACTCCCATAAATTATTTCGAAGGATTCTCCTCTTGGTTCTTAGAATATTCTTCTTGACTATGAGGGTATCCCCTTCCACTGCAAGAATTGCCACTTGACTAGTCACTTGGTTGCCAGGTGCTCTTTCGATATATCTAGACTAAAAATTTCACCTTATTGGTGGAAGGGGTCTTGGATGAACACAACATGTACGAGAAGGTCCCTTCTATTGGGAATGGCATCTCTTCTCATAATCTGTCTTCTCCTAGCATCTTGAAGAAGGATCCTCCTTTGACCCCTTCTATGGTGGCTATTGGTTCATCTCTAGATTCTATTCCTATTTTTGGTGTGGATTTTTCTGTTGTTGTCCCTGTTTTAGATGTTGATTCTACTACTGTCTCTATTATTCCATCCCCTCCTTTGGTTTCTTCAGTGGGGGTAGTTGGTTGTTCTCTAGCCCCTATTTCTAGGATGGACTCTATTGTTGCCTCTATTTGTCTATCCACTCCTAACTTCTTGTTGGTGGATCCACAATTGGCTCCGTCAGTGGTAGTTGTTGGTCCATCTTTGGTTCTTGGTTCTGGTGTTCTGGGTGAGTTTCATTATTTTGTTGTCAATTTGGTCTTTTCCCTAGCTTCAGGGGTTTCTGGAACTAGTTGTGATGGTGTTGAATTTTAGCGGCAAAAGGTTTCTGGTTTTGTGGAGGATGGATGGACCACAATAAAAGGAATAAAAGGTCAAGCCATCCAATCTTGCTTTTGATATGGCATTATGATCCAATAAGAAGGGTTCAAAAGGTAATGTCTGATGGTCCTTCTTTAGCTTTCCTGGCTTTTGGCCTGTTGGTCACTATGGCCTTTAGTTCTTTGAAGTGTGTCTCTTCTTGGGGTTTTAGGAGCCTTGTGAAACCTATTTATGTGGATGTAGTGTTCTATTTTTTTTACATAGCCACCTTTGTCACCTTTTGTTTAGTGACTTGTTTCACCTAGGGTTTTAGGAGCCCATTCAAAACCTGTTTGTGTGGCTGAAGAGTTCTATGTTATCTATGATGCCACCCTAGTTACTATGTTTAGTTGGGTGACCTATTTCTCCTTAGGACTATTGTTTTGTTTGGTTTGGGCTTCTTTGAAAATTTCTTGTTTTGTAAAGGGTTTTAGGCTCCCTTCAAAACTTGTTTATCTTATCAAAAAACATAATTATTTATGGGAGTAATAATAATACCCATAGTCTATTTAGCCACAATGGAAAATCCAAAAATAGGAATTGAAGTAGGTATGATAAGATAAGCATCCACATTAAACTTATGATGAAGGGTGCTCCCCTTAACACCATAGCACATAACATAAATAAATAAATAGTAGCAATCTGTAAGAACAAAATATGGGCTTCTTATTATCATCACAAATGTAGAATTATAAAATTCAAAACTACAATATGCTAACCCACATGGGCATCTTCATTACAATAATCTACAAGACAAAGTTGTGAACTATCACCTAGAGTTGTCCTAGACAATGTATGGGCATTTCCTAAATAGGTAATTATATGCCTCTTGAGAAGGTTCTAGACACTAAATCTTAATACCTAGGGTCGACAGACCATATTACAACATTTGATACCGAATTACAACAATTGGTCTATCACAATTGCGACAAACCTGTAGTGGAAATTTGGTATCAAATGTAGTAGTACATAACAATGCATATAGAGTTGACCAAATACATTTTTGACATTTATTTTGGAAGTTTTGGTCAGCTTAACTTTGGAAGGAAATAAATTTTGAACCCTTGCTCTGATGGGCTATTATAACCACTTTTTGAAATCCTTAGCTTCTGATCTACAAGCTCATATCTGCACAAGTGCCCATTGAGCAAGTTTTTGGGCCTCATCTAGGCACATTTGGGCCTTCAACGATGAACCTGAAGTTTTAATACCAAAATTGAACAACAAGAATCTATAATAAATCCATGAATACTCATGATATGACACTAAACCTCAACTGATAGGGTTATATATCCAAGATGAGCATCCACCTCTGAAATTACGACATTCAGAGATTGTATGACTAACTTATTAAGTAGCAAGCATCTAGAAAAACAACTCTACACTAAGACAACCCTTATTCAAGAAATAGAAAGTAAATATTTTTTAGCAATGCAAGATTTCTCTTACACCCAATATGCTCCTACATCAGACACCCAAGGTAGTTTGAGAAGTGACCCCATCACATCTCAGGTGTTTGGAGGAAAACCAAGATGGTTAACCTCCTCTCTTGCTAGCCATGATGAATATTTTACTAGCCCCCCTTTAGATTTGACTAGGTATTATTCATAAGTTTTGTTCCTTGTACTTTTTCCAACATGAATATCCAGTATCTACTCAATCTCCTTTGCAGCCAAACTAGCTACTAGAATGCTCTATTGCACATCTACAATTTCATCTCCATCACCTCCTTCATAATATTCTGTCAAATCTAAAATGTTAAATACTAGTGAAATATTCAATTCAACAGGTAACTCCACTTCATAGGCATTTCCATAATCATTCCTTTTCATGATCTTGTTCAGTCCAAACTTCTTCATTTTTAGCTTATTAAATGTACCCACTAGAAAACAGTCCTTTCTTAAGTGAACAATGACTTCATATCCAATCTAAAATTCCTTATACCTCCTTCTAACATCTACCTTAGCTTTATACTATGTATTCATCTTAATAATGCGCTTCCACACCTCCTCATGGAAATTCATCAATTTTTTAAAAAATTCTTAACTTCGACACTACTTATTTCTCCTTTATCCAATTACCTCAATTTAGAAGCATTTTTTTGGGACTAGTCCCATATACAATCTGGAATGGTGATTTATCAGGACTTTCATTGATGAAATTATTATATGCAAATTCTACTTGTGATAACATCAAATCCCATTCCATTGGTTTATCTCCAACCAAGCATCTCAGAAAATTGCCCAAACTCCTATTTACCACCTCTGTTTGTCCACCAATTTGTGGATGATGTGATGAAATGAACTTTAAATCTATCTTTAATTTCTTCTACAATATATTCTATAAACACCCAAAAAATTGGCATCTCAATCCAAAACTAAACTCTTTGATAGACCATGTAGTCTCACCACTTCTTTGGAAAATAACTCTATCACATGAACAACATCACTAGGCTTCTTGTAGGGAATGAAATGTGCCATTCTGAAGATCTATCAACCAACACAAATATTGAACCATAGCCTTGTTGTGTCCTTGGTAATCAAAGAATGAAATGTTAGTAGGAATTCTTATGATACTACTTTGGGGGCTCTTCTAGGCATTAGAAATTATTGACATGTTGCATTCATGACTATGTTTGTCATTTATGTCAACATGATATGGTTTTTGTATAGATTGTTTGAGTAGTAGACAAATATCTTAGTCATACAAATAATGGTTTGATTATCTAGTGATGCACAGCCATGGATGTGTTCTATAATATGTCCTAATGATGTGGTTCAATGCATAGAGTCTAAGTCGAAGACTTACAAAAGTTGTACCTAATTTATAGAGAGAAGTATAGAGACAAAACATTAGGAAAGTCGTTCCTGATGGTTGTTTGATATCTTTCATCTAAAATGTAATGAGAACATGCACAATCAGACAATGACAGAGGATAGCTTGTTGATGATGTTAGCAAGTGCGTAAGCCCTAGTATCACACATGTGAATTTTTGTATAGACTATAATCTAACAATGCTATTGTAATTGTAGTTAATTAATTATCTTATTATAATTAATTGGGAAAGCCTCAACACCAACTTAGGGAATTATATTGAAGACATGACATAAAGGAAATATGTTTTCCTTGTTTTGAATGTGTTTAGTGTGCATTGTATGAAGTTTAGTGTGAAAAAAGGAGAAGAGTGTTTGGTAAATGCATGTTTAAATGATCCAAGGGATTATTGGATTTTTGATTTGTGATCCAGTTACAAGATCAAAAGGAGAAGAGGATTGGTTGACAGGAAAGAGGAGGAGGAAGAAAGTACATTTCATTATTATTATTCTACAAGGAATAATACCGAGGTCATTTGAAAAGTGGGTTCATTGGTTTTATCCTTGAAGATTTTTGGGCAATGGGTCTAGGTATCTTCCGCAACTCCTAATAGGGATTCAAAGTCTCCTAATAGGGACTCATATCTACTAAATGTATTCATAGACTCCTAATAGGGTTCATCCTCTAACAAGGAATATTTATATTAGTACATCATCTCATGGGTACCATTCCCACCAGGTTTTTCTCTCTGATCAAGGGTTTCCCTAGTTAGCATATCTGGTCTTATTGTGTATGAGTATCTTGTTGTGATTTCTAATTATATTAATCACATGGTTAAAGTTTAATAAGGTTGATAATTTTGATATTAGTGGACTATAAATTCTAACAATTGGTATTAGAGCATCATGTCCTTGAAGAGAAAGCTTAACACCTTTAGGAGATCATTGGTGATTCATTTCATAAAGGACAGTCTTAAGTATGATGAAGGAAAATTTGATACCTGGAAGATGAAGCTTCTTAGTGAGTTATCATATTTGTGTAAAGAATTGAGCATCAAGTTTCCAGACCTAGAATCCTTTTGTTGGATACAAAATAATAGAGGCACAAGTAAAAGATAAATTTAGATTTGAAGAAGACAAGAAGATCAAGGGAGGTAGTGACTTGCTTATGAAAATAGAGCTAGAAGACATGGAAATTTTTGTTTTTTGGACATGTAATGAGTTTGGTCATTTTTTATCTAGATGAATTAAGAGAGTAAAACAATCTAGAAAGAATTTTATTTCTAATGAAGATGAAAAATTTAAAGAAAGTATGGAAAGATTCTTGAATGACTGTGGTAGTAGAGATAATGAGATTTAATTGGTTAAGAAAGAAAAATTAGTAAAAGCGATAGCTTTGGTTACTATTGTTGATCCAAAGGTTAACCATGAAAATTTGGAAGTTATCATTGGGACTAACAATGATTTGCAAAATGGGAATTAGATTGAAGTGCAAAGATCTAAGACTAGAGTAGAAGAAAGAGTTGAGTTGACAACTCTTAGAAGAAGTATATCAAAGAAAATGAATGGGCAAGGAAAAGTTGTGAGATAAGGCTAGACTTGTATGCAAAGTTTATTCACAACAAGAAGGTATAAACTATGAGGAGACATGTGCACCTATAGCTAGAATGGAACTAGTTAAGATTATTCCTAGCTTATGTAGCAAATAAGAAGTTTAAGGTATATTAGATGGATGTTAAATCATTCTTCCTAAATGGAGAACTTGAAGAAGAGGTACATATTGAGCAGCCTGAAGGTTTTCCTTTGATAAAAGAAAAAGATATGGTATGCAGACTAGAGAAAGATCTATATGGTCTAAAGTAAGCACCTACACCCTAATATGCAATTTTGTACAATTATTCAGCAAAGCTTGGAATTTCAACAGATAAGATAGGCATTAACTTATATTTGCAAGATATTGAGAATGGTTTGCTAACAATAGTAATATTTGTTGATGACATCATATTAGGAGGAAATGATGAAGCAAGTAATAAGTTTGTTGAAGAAATGAAGAATGAGTTTGAAATGAGCATGATAGGAGAAATGAAGTTTTTCCTAGGATTGTAGATTGTACAAAATAATGATAGAGTTTTAATTTCACAAGCTAAGTACCTGAAAGACTTGTTGGAAAGGTTTGGATTAGAAATTTGTAAACATATTGGTACACCTATGATAACTAGTAACAAGTTATCCAACAAAGATGAGACACTTGCAATAGAGATGAAGAAGTATAGATCCATGATTAGAGGTTTGTAATATCTAACTCACACTAGACTAGATATAAAAAATGTAGTTGGGATTGTAGCTAGATTTCAAGTTGATCCTAAGGAGTATCACTATGAAATAGTAAAGAGGGTATTCAAATATTTGAAATGAACATCTAACTATGGAATTTGGTATGATAGATCGAGTGATTTCACTCTATGTGTAGATATTGATGCAGATTGGGCAAGTAGTATGGATGATCAAAAGAGAACTAGTGGTGGAGCATTTTTATTAGAGGAAGATTGATTTCTTAGCTAGGCAAGAAGTAAGATTATATTTCTTAGATTATAGATGAGGCATAGTATGTTCCAACAACAAATAATTGTAATCAAGTTATGTAGACTAAGCCAATGTTGAAGGATATCAGAATTGAGTTTGCAAAACCTGTTATCATTTACTGTTGATAACACATGTACAATGAGCATGTCTAAGAATCATGTATTTCATTCTAAGACTAAGCATATATCTTTTATGTATCATGTGTTGAGAGAGAAAGAAGTAGGAAAGGATATTATATTAGAGTATGTGAGTACTAAAGATAAGATTGTAGATATATTTATGAAACCTTTTCCTAAAGATATATTTGAATACTTGAGAGGTATGCTTGGGGTTATGCCCCTGCCTACTTCTGAGTAGACGATGTAGTAAGTGCATTAGTCTAGTGGTGCAAAGTACTATTGTTAGAGTGGACTGAATGTTGATGCTTCTTGTATGGGGGAGTATCTGTGATGAGATGAGTCATTGAGGACTCTTGGTATTTGGTCTTGAATAGTGTCTTTACACACTCAAGTTGGTTGAAGACTTGGACTAGTGTATTAATAATTGGTATACTTTCATATTGAGGCCTTTGACATTGATGTGAACAAGGGAGAATATTCATGAAAAATATCTCTTAAGCAATGGGAGAGAAGAACTCCTAAGTATGGATGGGGAAGAGATATCTCTTTAAAGGGATTTAGTAAGATTCATGAAAGGAAGTAGGAATATCTCCAGGAGATATGCACCTAATATATTGTGATTTTTTCAGCATGTGAACAACCGATGCTAATCCTAGAATCTAGAGGATTTCAAACTTGGATAATGAAGAGGATTTGAGAAGATGATAGCAACAAGAAAAAAGTATTATTTGGCATTCTTGGAACTTAGATGTTTTTCATCTATGTTGCCATCAATTCTAAAGGGGGAGATTTTTAGCATGAATGCTGATGATACTACTTTGGGGGAGCATTCTAAGCATTAGAAAGTATTGATATGTTGCATTTGTGACTATTTTTGTCATTGATGTCAACATAGTATGGTTTATGTAAAGACTAGTTGAGTAGCAGGCAATGATCTTAGTCATACTGACAATGGTTTGATTTTATGGTGACGCATGACCATGGATGTGTTCTATAATATTTCTTGATGATGTGGTTTAGTGCACAAAGTCAAAGTCAAAGATGTATGGAAGTTTTACCTAATTTACAAAGAGCAGTATAGAAATAGAGCATTAGGAAAGCAGTTCTTGATGGTTGTTTGATATCTTCCATCTAAGATGTAATGAGAAGATGTGCAGTTAGGTAGTGAAAGAGGATAGTCTATTGGTAATTTCAGAAAGTGTGCAAGCCCTAGTATCAGATGCATGAAGATTTGTATAGATTATGAGCCGAAAATGCTATTTTAATTATAATTAATTAATTATTTTATTATAATTAATTAGGAAATCTTCAAGGTCAAATCAAGGAATTATTTTGAAGATATGGTGTAAATAAAATATATTTTCCTTGTTTAGAATGTGTTGTGTATTCATTGTATGAATTGTGAAGTGTGAAAAGGAACAAAGTGTTTGGCAAATGCATGTAAGTGATCTAAGGGATTATTGGGTATGAGATTTGTGATCTGGTTAACATATCTAGTTAACATATCTGGTGTTATTATGTATGATATCTTGTTGTGGCTTTTGATTATATTACTCATATGGTTAAAGTTTAATAAGGTTGATAATTGTGATATTAGTTGGATAACTGATTCACCCGCCCCACCCCCCCACACCCCCCACTCTCATTTATATTCATGGACTATATGTTCTAACAAAATATCCATGCTGACATTCTCTCACGGCTTCTCTAGAATAGTTAATGGTTGATAAAATCCTATATACTACTTCACTCCTTTTTCCATCTAACATACTCAACAATTTTTTATAAACTTCTTCACACCTTGCTGAAACTATGGCTAGTAATAGTTCTCAGCAACCAAAGCAATGATCTTGTCTCTCTCAAAATGTCCACCCAATACTCCTCTATGCCTTTTGGGCTAACCAATGCAATAAGCACTTTTGCAAGGCTAATGAATGAGGTACTAAAGGAGTTTTTGGGTCTATTTGTCATTATTTACCTAGATTATATTTTGATCTTTAGTAAGATGTTGGAGGAGCATTTGATTCATATTTGAAATGTCTTTGATAAGTTGAGGGAAGAAAAGTTGTTGATAAACTTGAAGAAGTGTAATTTTGTGAAGAAATGAGTTTCATAAGAGGTTTTAGTAGTATTTCTTGACCCCTGACTAAAACAATGACAAGGGATTAGGAAGAATTTAAGTGGACTATAGGAGTGGATAAGAGTTTTAATATGTTGAAACAAAAATTTATAGAGCAACCTATTTTCACACTTCTAGATCTATCTTTGTGAAATACATAGCTACACTCAAATAGTCCATAATATTATCCATCCTTGTCAATAGAAATCTGTTCTTGATTGTGATCTTGTTGATATCCCATGAATTTGTGTTGGTTTAAAGAATAATTTTGATAGCTAAGTGTCAATACACTTAACCATTTTTCACTATACATGCCGAGAAAAGAGTAGGTGCCGAGTGATATCAAATGTCGAGTAATATCAAGTGTCAAGTTATTCAAGTGTCAAGTGATATCAAGTGTCGAGTAATATCAAGTGCCGAGTTATTCAAGTGCCGAGTGATATCAAGTGCCAACTTATTCAAGTGACGATTAACATAAGGTGCCGAGCTATCCAGGAAATATGTGTCAAGCATCAGTAATGCTTCAGGAGCTGAGTAACTCAGTATATCAACATAAGAGTTTGTAATTGCACAAACTATGATGCAAACCATTTTTGTAGCCGGCATAAGGTAAATCTCAAAAGATCTAGAGATACGAACGAATCTTTTACATTTCCTATGCAATCTGCATGTAGCCAATTGGAAAATTGGAAAAGCATGCAACTAATCAGCAAAAAGGGAAGTATTGAGCGAGAAATTGAGATTCAATGTGGATCGTAGATCCATATCTAACCCTAAGTCTTCGAAGTCTTTTTAAGGAAAACAAAAGATTCACTGTAATGATGATGAGAGAAGGAGAATAGTGTTAAGGGAAAAACATAATGGAATTCAGTGAAAGAAGACATAGAGAGTAAGAGCAACAATTCAATATTCAGTTGATCAGAACAAAGCAAAGGAGACGAATAGAAATTGGATCTCAGAGGATCAAAATCAGAGAGAGAGCCAAAACAAGTGCCTGCATTCAGCAATCAAGGATTGCAAACTATCAAGTTTATAATACCTAATACTCTCTTACCATTGTATTAGAAAGGAAATCCTATGTAGATAGGTTGGCTTAATAGCTATTTGTAGATCCTTATCAAAAGGTGATTAAATCCTTTAACAGGGTGACACTTCATGTTAAGTGTTTGTAAATCCTCTAACCAGGTCGCTATTGACACAGTGTAAAGCCTTTAATAGGGCAGACCATCAAAAGTGGTTGAACAATATTACTGCAGTGAATTTTTGTGGGTATCATCCCCACCCCAGTTTTACCTTCTTATTTTTGGAGGGTTTCTGGGTTACCAAATTCCAGTGTTATGTGTTGTTGATGCATGTCTTAGTTTCATATTTTCATGATGTATTTACATGCATGCAATTTACTTTCAGATAAAAGTTTTATTGGATAAAGTGTAATACTTTTGATTCTGCACCCCCTCCCCCTCTCATCAGTATTCTTTCCATATTTGAATATTCCAACAATTTTTTCTTATCCTCCATTCTCCATTCTTCTTTAGTGGTAATATTGCTGGTTTAACACATGGACTTAGAATCTTTTGCATCAACCCTTTTGTAACAATTCATGAACTTGTTTGTTCAACTCTTCACTTTCTATTGGTGTCATTCTATGTGCTACATTATTTGGAAAAATGGCTCCTGGAATCAAATCCATCTGATGACTGATCTTCCTCACTAGGAGTAATCCATTGGGTACATTATCTTATACAATATCAGGAAACTCTCCCAACAAATCTACAACTTTTATAAGTATTTCCTTTACTTCTTCTTTAACATCTTTTGGGATTATAGAAAAACACATATGCTTATGCTTCATACCTTTGAGAAACTCTAATCCATCAACAAAATATATTCTAGCAGCAATACACACATTTCCTTATTTTTCCTTCAATAACTTCAACTTATGTTTCACTCCATCCTTGGTCAGAGTGCATGTATTTTCTCAATTATCATGGAGATCATTCTTGTCAAACTTCCATGACCTACCCAACAACATATGCCATATGTCCATAGGTCTGATATCACAAAGTACCTCATCTTGGTAGCTTCCAATCTTGAACTTCACTAGGCACTTCTCATTGACCATGTCCTTGTGGTCATCCTACACCTAGGCAATATAGTATGGATGCGGTTGTTTCTGCAACTTGAGATTTAACTTTCTAACCATCTTTTCTGACACTAAATTTTCAATACTTTTACCATCAATGATCACATCAAAACACTTATCTTCACATTTGCACCTCATGTGAAACAAACACCTCCATTGACCATGTTCATTCTCTCCATTCAAAAAGAATCTCCTATTAACTAGGACTTCTCCTCTTTTAGCATCTTTAGAATGGGATGAATTGGCATCTTCATCAACATGCACAACTCTAGCCTAACCTTCTTCTCTTTGATATCTCCTTCCTTGGTGCTAAGAACATTCAAATGCTCTATGCCCTTCTTCTCTACAATGAAAGAATTTTCCACAAAAAAATCCTCTTCTAGATCCATGCCCTCTACCTCTTCCTCTCTAATCTCTATTGTTTCGATCATTGAAATTATTGGAATTTTTTCCCCTCTAGTTCTGACTGGTACTACTTGCCTCATCCTTGTTCTTTTGATCATCATTTCGACCTCCATAAGACCATCCACTGGATCTTGCACCGTGACCTCTTCCACCATTCTTGTTATCAAAATTTTTTCTCAGCTTCTCCTTAACTCTTAGGGAAAATTGCTATGCCTCTTCAATGCTAGTCATTCAAACTAGACTCAACTCCTCTTGAACGCTTGGCCTTAACCCATTAAGACAACGAGAAACTTTCTCCTTGTCAACTTCTGCATGGTCAGTTCTAATGAGAACTCGGTAGAACTCTTTAGTATACTCTTGAATAGATCTTCCCACTTACTTCAACCCTTACATTTTCTTTAGCAGATCTAACTCATAATCCATAGGAATAAATTTTCTCTCCAGTTTAGCTATCATCTAGTTTCATCTGGGGATTTTGTCCTTTCCCTTCTATTTCATTCCAACTGAATCTCTTGCCACTAGATCTTTGCATGTTCCTTTGGTTTTGCCTTCATAAACTTGACCCTATTAAGATCCTCAATATCTTCATACTCAAAGTATTCCTCCAATTCATTGATACAATTGATCAACTCCTCTTGGTTAAGAGTTCATAAAAGAGTGGGAACATCAAACTTAGGTCTTTTCCCAATCTAAGAAACAACCTTAAAAGTATTTTCCTTCTCTAGCTTAAGAACTTCATCTACTACTGCTTGATCAATATTTCCTTCTTCTCTTTCATCATCACTTTCATCATCTCCTACATGACAACATTTATTCCTCTCGACAATTGTTCTTGCACAATTCTTGTACTTTCCTCTAGAAGTCTCTAAAATCCTTAGGCATAACACCTATGAATATCCCACCATGCTCTCTTTTTAGAGGCATCTTCATGCTTCCAGTAAAACCCTAGTGTAAACTGCTTCACAATTGGTGATCTCTCTTCATGCACAGCTCAAACCACAGTCCTAGTGCAATTCCCTCATAGTCAGTGATCTGTTTACACATGTAGGAACTCCTACTCTGATACTACTTAATGAAGGGTGCTCCCCTTAATATCATAACACATAACATAAACAAAGAAATAACAAAAAATTGCGAGAACAAAATACAAGCTTCTTATTATCACAACAAATGCAGAGTTGTAGAAGTCAAAATTACAATATGTTAACCCACATGGGTGCCTTCATTACTGTAATTTACAAGACAAAGCCACAAACTATCACCTAGACCTATCATAGATAATGTACATGCATTATTAAATAAGCAATTTCATGTCACCTAGTGGGGGTCAAGACACTTAAATTAAAACATAAGGCTGAAAGACCCTAATAGTACATATAGAGTCAGCCAAATAGATTTTTGACATTTATTTTGGATGTTTGGTCATCCCTAATTTGGAAGGCCATAACTTTTGAATCATTGCTCCGATTGACTATTATAACCACTTTTCAAAATCCATAGCTTCTTATCTATAGGCTTAGATCCATGCAATTTCCGATATGTTGAGATTGTAGGCCTCTTTCGAGCACATTTAGTCTTGTAATAGTGAGTTTGAAGTTTTTGTACCAAAATTGTACGCTAAAAATCCACAATAAATGCATGAATACTCATGATATAGCATTGAGCCTCAACCGGTAGGCTAATATATCCAAGATGAACATCCACCTCTCAAATTAGGATGTTCCAAGCTTGTATGACTGACTTAGTAAGTATCAAACCTCCAGAAATAACAACTCTGCATTAAAACAACCCTTATTTAAGAAACAAAAAAGATATATTTTTGGGTGATGCATGCTTGCTCTTACACCCAAGATGCTCTTGCATCAACTTATGTAACAAATCAATGCTACAAACATTAAAATCAAATTCATTATCAATTTGAATTCTTCAAGTAAAACTTTCATTGATAATTACTACAAGCATATATTAGTCTTAAGTCTTCTTTGAGGGTAGCTCATCCTAATTAAATACAATCATAACTTGTGTATTACTTGAATTAGTACATTCTAATAATGAAGTGATATTGGTCTACAAAGGAGAAGGAATGTATAGGTTAGTTAATGCTTGTATTAAGGCTACATGATAAGTATGAAAAGTTTGAAGATATTCTGAAGGAGATACCTTGGTAGGACTAACACATAATTATTCTAGTAAATTGTATGCCTTTAATATTTTGAGGTAAACAAGGCACTCGAGTAAGCACTTTCTGAGAAGAAGGAAGAGTATTACACAATAAAATTAGTGGTCTAGATGTATTATTTTAGTTTGATACATATAAACAACTACTTGGTAGTTCTTAACAAACTCCAAAGGACTTTTTGGTTTCCCTTTTATAGTTATGATTGATTTAGTAGGATGTTTGATAACTATAACCTTTAATAGAAATAATAGGTGGATTCATTGTTTGAGGGATAGCTTGTCAAATGTGAACAAATGGGTTTTATTTTCAACATTGTTATTATAGTCATTCATAAGTATCCCGGTAATCAAACTTTGGAAAAGGGATGGTTATGATAAATAGAGGAAAATTTGATATATATGAAGTCATCAAGAGCTTTATCTAACATCTCAAATAAATGCATTATGAAAGGCTCTAAAGTCTTTCTTAAAGAAATCAAACATTGTAAAATGGAAAGGAAAGTTAACAAAATAGCACGTAAAGAATTTTATTTTTAAATATTTTCCATTTTAAATAAATATACAAACATAATTAAAGTAAAAATTATAGATATAAGAAATAAAATATATATGTTCTTTTTTATTATTTATACATACACATGGATGATCAAATTTAATGAAAATGTGAAAATGCATGAAAGAGTCAAGCTCACAAAAATGTGTTATAATTAAATGGAGTAAAATATAGATCCTAATACTTTAATCTTGATTGCATTAGAATATGTAACCATCTCAAGTCAAATATGAATTCACTTGATCAAATTAATTCAATGCAATATCTATTTACTTGAGTTTTCGATTCACTTGTTTCTTAAAATTTAGAAGAAGATAAATGACACACTTATGAGCTAATGACTAAATCATACAAGAATAGACTTTATTAATTAAAAGTGACACATAAAATAATGTAAGATAAGTTTACGTGCTAGATACATTTACGGAGAATTCTAATAAATGTCTAAATTTCTAACTATTGGGATCATGTAGACACCTTAAACTATAACTCTACAACCTCTAGACTAGACCCTATCTTCACAACAAGTTTGCAAATATTTTGAGAGGACCAAAATTCCCTAGAAGTTTTGTACCCCTAGTCTAGAGTTGGAATAGACAATGAATAACCGTCAAAGGGAATGGATTTAAATTTTATTCTAATAGATATTCCTAAAGTCTTCTACACTTACAAATTTGAGAAGTGTGTATGTCAGTGGTTTTATAATGGTTTTCTTAGGTCAAACCCAATTTGGGTGATTTCCACCCCTACAAATAACTAGTATATTAATAATGAAATATTTTGAGCTCACAAGTCTAGAGTACGTCTAAATATCTATGAGTTAAAATGCATAAATCTAATGTAAATATTATACCCTAATATGGTAAGGAAAGAACTATATTGAAATTGAATCAATGTGTGACTGAGAGCATGAAATAAACACATATCTAAGGCTCAAAATGTACATAGATATAAGAATAAGAAGATATCATGCTCAACCTAAGAGGTAGAGTACAAGAAAATAATCACTTAATGATCTCCTAGCCATCCTCATTATCCTTTTGAAACTCCATATTGATGTTAAACACATGATGTAATAAAATACTTAATCAATATGATAACATGCATAATAATTTTTTGATGTACTCTACATTTCCAAGCTCTTACTTCATGGTATGTCTTGAAATTCAAGCTTAAACCTTACAACTCTTGCCAAAATGAGACAATTCTTTCTTTTATGTAAAATTAGGAGATTAACTCAAGAGATCCAACCACAAAGATGGATATCCAATCAAAACATTGATACCTTATTGTGGTACAAATTTTAGCCCCATCCTTAAGGAACAATATGCCTAGGGCATTTCTAGGAACACAAATACAAAAAAACAAATCCATCCAATTAGGGTTCAAGTCAAGATGGTGGGTCCCAGATGATCGAGGCATTTGGGATGGTGAGATATAGAAAATTCCAATATCATGAGCACAAAGGCCACAAATTGTAAAATAAGGCAAAGGTGATGAAATCAATGATTAGATTAAAGGTTTAATAAAGGAGCACGCTTAGGAATAAGGGATTACCTCAATTTTAAAAATTATTGAATTTAAAGAGGATCCATATATTAATTTAGATGTTCATTGATGAAACATGAAGTCTCATTATGCATGCTTGAAATGACAACAAACTAAGGTAAGTGCTCAATATTCATGAAATTGTACACACCAATTAGGAACTTACAACTTATGGTAGTACAATAATAAATAATAATAGTTTAAAGTGTTGTAAGACATGTGAAAAATGAGATAGAATAATGCAATCAAATACTTACACAAATTAATAAACGAATGGCACATTGGTAGATTTGTATCAATAAAATATACATAATAGAGTATTTTTAATCAATTGATTAGTATGGTAAAAAATAAAGAGTAGCAGAAAAATATAACATGATTCTAAAATAGAATATCTTTAACTCATGTATATAAACTTTTGTGCACAAAAACAATCTTAAAGAAACTTCAATATTTACAATTTAACTTATCTTATTTTTAGTGATTTTATTAAGTCTCAAAATAAATTAATGCTAACTTTGAGACTTTAAAGATTTCATGCTTTATATTAACACATAACATATAATGAAATTAGTTGAATTTATCACAAGTTTTAATTTCAATTTTCAAAAATTAAAATTTATTTTTATATATGAAATTGGCCTGGACCTATCATTTAAATTATAGAATTTACCTGAATAATAAATGGACTAATTAGAATAAGGACTAATCCTTGAATATAAGTGCTGATAAGACTAGCCAAATAAACTTGTATCCATCTAATCAATTGTAAGTTTGATTTCAATTAAGGAAAAATAGAATGATTGAATATATGCATATGCAAGGCAATTGGCATGAGCAGTGGCTATTGAAATGTAGATTGGCGGGTTGAATGGAGTGAGCTAGTGTTGGCATGATTGTGCCTCATTATAGTTGTTACAATAGATACATATAAAAGAAATACAACCACCTATACAATTATCATGACATAAATTTCAATACCAATTAATGAAAGCACTGGCTATTCACGCTCAGCTGTACTAATGGAATCATCATTCCCACTTTGAAATCTCCCTTTTGAGGTACAGACACAAGTTTCTTGAAATTTGAGCACCATGCTCATTTATACTCATGAGTCATGCTTCAAACAATTCTCACGGCTTATAATACCGCAGCTGTCTTTTACCATAAGACTCAATTCTTTTACATGGGGCTTCTTTTGGCAGCCATGCAGGGCCCAATAGAGAGTTGCAACCAAGCACCATTTTGGGGCATGTCTTCTTCTTCTACAGTTGGGGAGGTAAAATTACACTTTCTTCCTTCCAAGGCTATAGATTGATTTTGCTTGGACCTTGGCTCAGTTGTGAATGTTCTTATATAATCCTTCATTCTTCCTGTAATGTGCCCATTCCTAACCCTTGTAACAGTTCCTTTTGACTCGAAGGATTGAAACCCACCAGAAACAAATTGAAGCTCTCCCTTCTCCACATTAACAATAGCTTGATTGCCATCCAATTTATTAGAATAAATAGGTTTACCTAAAGATGAAAAGCCAGATGGGTCCAGAGTTTCATTGGAAATTCTTGCTCTCACTTTTAAGGTAGGAAACCTTGGAGGATCCATACATCCAAAGGTTGCCCTCTTTTTGGCTTCCTCGCAATCATCTTGGTGTGAAATAAAGCTCTCCACCCTAAACCATTGGAAAAAAATTAAGCTGAATTTTGAGTGACTAAAATTGACTCAGAATTCTACATTCAAATTCTTACAACAATGGCAGAAGCCAAATGATTCCTAAAATCCTTCCCCAACTCATGGAACAAAACTCCAAACAATCCAAAGAATAAAGACTGAGATAAAGCATGCAAACAATTCAACATAGGATAGCATTAGACTGGTTCTTTGTTTCCTTCAATTTCTAGCAACCCATCAATTTAGATTTGATAATGCAACAACTTGGGACTACTACTTACCTTGAGAAAACCCTACCACAATCACACAGATGCCCTCTAGTCCCACAAGTCTTGAGGTGGGCTTTGTAGTCAGACTGAACAGCATATCCCTTGGAGCACTTCTCACACTTCCATTGCTTCTCAATACTGTGTTTTCTCAGAAAGTGTTTCTTGATACCAACAAGGTCTCCAAGAGCATGGCAAGGATCGTTGTGAAGGCATGTGGGGTGAGGGCACACGTACACACGCTTGCGAGGCTCAGCAGGATCCTTTTTCAGAAGCTTCCATGGAACCTTGTGGCTGCGTCTGTGCATCTGCAGATTTTGGTCTCTCTGGAACCCCTGGTTGCATATCTCACACACAAACTTGTCTGATTCCATTAACGTTTTGGGGGACAATGCCACCACCTCTGCATCCGGATCTGTGCATGACAAAAGTAATTCGCCACCATCAATATCAAAATTATAGATTAAATTTACACATCTATATTCTACAACTTTTACGTTTTGAGTATGTAATGTTTATAATAATATTGTATGATTCCTCATCTATTGTTGCCTATATATGTAAATTATCTTGGTAGACAGATCATAGAATGTGATTCAAAATCTTGATGGCAAAAACAATAACATGTGCAAACAAACCAAACATTGCAATATATTACAAGTTTGATAATCTTAAAAATGAAACAAGAGAAATTTGTAAGGTGGTTATTCATACCAGGTGTTCCTGCAGGACGGCGTTTTCTGCTGTAGTTGTTGTTGGAGGAGGAGGAAGAGGAGGAGGAAAGTAAAAGAGGAGGCAAGAATCTAAAGCCTGGAACGTTCTGAAGATCAAGAGACTCTAAATTATTCGTAGCAGCAATGTTTGGGAGGCGCAAGTCCATCATATTTGACACACAACGTCTACTTCTTCATCAGATTATTATAAGCGACATTTAATTTTTTTAATGAGAAAATTTCAATCATGAAGATCAATATAGAAGCATAGATCTATAGATTGAAACCTTGAAACCTCTTCGATTGAGAACCAAAAACTGAATTCACTCCCTCTATCCTCTTGATCTCTTCTATACACTTTGATAGTGTTGAAGACAACCCACTAGAATTGCTTCGCCATTAAAGATTGGCTCATCTGAAGCATGCTATGGATAGCGAAACAAACTGATATTATAAAGCCACACCCAAGAGAAATTCACTCCATTGACGTTATAGGGCTTTCTCTTCCAATTAAGAATCAACCTCGACGGAAAACAATCCAAAGTAGAAGATTATAATCCCAACAGAGAAACCCAAGTCTCTGACAGGCAGAAGGGGAGGGCAAAATGAATGTACCTATTACAGATTTTATCCTCCATGAAGGTTTCTAAACATGAGTCAATCCTCTCCTTCCCCAACGCATCATAACTTGTGCTTTGCCCCTCTGCTCGGATGCACCATCAAACCCTAAACTTGGGGCGGCGGGTCCGTGGAAAATTTGTTTCCCACACAAAACCATTTGTTACACCATTCCAATTTCCATGCCGACAAAACCATCGTATCACAAAGAAATTAAGGGACAAAAAGCAACTTGAACGAGGGGAAAAGCATTCTCCTAAGTGCCCATTGCACGTGTGCAGAACAATTATTAAAAACTATACAGCAGACTTCGAGATTCGACACTCTTTCCCACAAAACTGAATAGAAACAACATTGAAATATCATTAGTTTTACAATCTATTATTGAATCATTTAATTGCTTTTAAATTTGAGTGGTGTTTTTTATATCAATTGGTGAGATCATGTTCTTTGATCGATTTTAGATATGTTAGAGAGTGTCCAATAATGTTTAAGATAATTTATTATTATCTATTATCAAAATGTTTGAGAGAGTTGAATGGATCTCGTAATGAGCCCATCAGGGATCAAGTCTTCCTAAGTGCAAGGCTGCCCAGATGATTTTGATGGCATGAATGCCCCTCAATCTTTGGCTCTAAGCCGAAGAGGTTTTTAGGCACTAGTTGACCCATATTGGATTTCTAAAAAGATTGAGAAGAGAGTATTTCATTTTTATATCAACGTTTCAAATTATATTATATTTTCTATCATCAAGATGTTAGAGAGTCTCTCTTTCTTAATTAAAAATTTTAGATCATGTTCTATGATCTACAAAAAGATGTTAGAGAAAGTGATATATTTTTATATCAATATCTTGGATCACATTAGATCATCTCCTATGCTGGACAACATTAGGATGCTAGAGACTCTGCTTCTCATTTTTATATCGACTAATCCATCCTCAAGATGTTACACAATGTCTTCCTTTTCTACATCAATTATCAAAATATTAGAGAGAGTGTGTCTTGCTTTATATCAACTTTTTAGGTCATATTTTGTAACCCATCATCAAAATGGTAGAGAGACATTTTGGATTACATTCCATAATCCATTGTCAAGATGTTACTGAGTGTGTCCCTATTTTTGCATTGATCATCAAGATGTTAGACATAGTGTGCCTCACTGTATATCAACATTTTGGATCACATTCCACAACCCATCATCAAGGTGCTAAAGAGAGAGTGCATCCCACATTTATATCAACTTTTTGGATTACATTTCGTAACCTATCATCAAGACATTAGAGAGAATTTCTCTTTCTTGCATCATCAAGATGTTAGAGAGAGGGTGTCTCACTTTTATATAAACTTTTTTGGATCAAATTCTGTAATTCATTATCAAGATGCGAGAAGGTATAATTTTTTTTGCGCAAATGTTTCATATCACAATCCTTAACCCATCACCAACATGTTAGAAAGAGTGTGTCTGATTTTTATATCAATGTTTCGGATCACATTCCATAATCCATCATCAAGATGTTAGAGTGTGTCTCTTTTTTGCATCAGCATTTCAGATGAGGTTCCATAATCTAACATCAAGATTTTAGAGAGTATAAGTCTCACTTTTTTATTTCATATTTTAGATCATACTCCATTCACAATAGTTAAAAAAAATGCATTTCAATTTTAATCGATCACATATATAAATTGAATTAATAGGAGACTTTTGGGGGAAATAAGTCCGAGAACGTTGAGTGTTAGAAGCTTGAAGGCTGGTCATAAACCCTAAAATGGTCTCACTGCATTTGGTTTGTACAGAACTCTTTAGTCCAACACGTCAACTTCACATACGGATTGATCAGAGAAATTTGCTTTATGCTCATATGGGTTGTGCAAGGGCCTAGATTTTATTCCATCTTACGAATACAAACAAAATTCCTAGGCAGGCTCTTTTAATTTTTTATCATGGATTCCATGAAGGAAAGTAATGTACGTTTCAAAATGAGTGTGAATCCCTACCAATTTTTGGGGACCATTCCAGCCGTGCTCTTACTGTTTGAGTGGGTTCCAATTTCCAACTCCCATCTTCAAGCCCACTTTTTTCTTTGACTCTCTGCCTCCTCTTTCCAAAAGAGATTTTTGTGATAGATTTGACTTCACGGAGCATTGAAAGATGGGAGGAGATATGTTTATGGAATATTTGTTAGAGTTAGCAGGCGATACGCCTCTATCAACCCAAGATCTTGATTCCTGATAACATGTACGTGGGGATGTGGGGGACATTAATATGGTTTATTTAGTATTCTCCTTGCTTTCAAATGGCATTGTCAGCTTTGACGACTCTTTTTTCATTGTGTAGTATAAAGACAAATGCTTTAGAAGTAATATCACTTTTCTATTCACGTGCTTTTCTTTATAAACACATCTTGCAAGACTATTCATCTTGGTAAGATTTTAACACTCTTTAACACTAATCCTCTTGCCAAGATGTTTACAATGTAATGATTTAAGATCTCAAGATCATGAGATTTGAAAAGAACTATTAGCTTTTTTAAGAGGGTAGAAAAAGAGAACAACTCAAATAAACAATAGCAATTGGATTATACTAATTTTAAGAATTGAGGTTTTAGAAGATGACATAAATCTATAGATGACATTGATAGAGGGGTTTGGTTGTTAGCTTTTTTTTGATAGGAGATATTTATCATTATGATTTGTTGATGATAAATATGATTTTAAGTTCATTATAGACAATAAAGTTGTAAAAAATTATTAGATTAGGTCATGGTTTGATATGTGCTTATGATTTAAATTCAAGATATATGATTTTCTAATGATTTTACAGTATTCTTTTGGTATTCAAGAAAAAGTTTATTTCAATTCTTTGAAAATAAGGACTTGTACAAATATTATTCGAGATTTGTGGTAGAATAGAAAGTTGATTTGCTTTTTGTCTTTTCTCATTGTCAAATCCATTTATCAATTTAACAATTTTGAAATAGTTGATTCAATACATGTTAATTTGAAGAATTGTAGATGTATATATTGTCATTATAATCTCAAATAATAATACTATTCTCTCAAATCCTAGACTAGTTGAATAATAGGTTGCCCTAATATAGAATGGATGGATCTAAAATAAATTGTGTTTGTCGTTTTATACAATGATAAAGCACCATAGTTTGAGAAAATTCTACTTGAGTGGATAGCAATTGACTTTTTGAAAGGAGGATGACACAGACCTATATTAAATTTACATTTCAAACCTTTAGGACTCAAACTTCATGTGTGGTTATTAATCGGATTTACAATCAACAACATACATTTGAACTAGAATAAGGAATTTAATAAATGTGTATTTTACATTCATGGGGACTCAGTATGAAAGAATAAACATTTTGAATGCTATTTTAAACAGAAAAGTGCCCCCCATGGAGACTAATCTATGGAATTTAACATAAAGGGTCAAAACAAGTTGAAAGAAATGGGAAAATGTGCTAAGGAAGTACATTCTAACCATATATTGGGTGCTCACTTTCACTTTCTTATGAAAATTTGTGAATCACTCATGTTGAAGTAAGAAATAAATCGATATGAAAGTGAGTAACAAGAGTTTTAGGAAAAAGTATTAAGGATACAAAAAAGATTAACCTTATACTTATACAATTATTTATATTTTGAAGCATATAAACATAAACCTACATTAGTATATTTTCAAGGAAATATAACATAGGAAGGCATGTAATGGGGTAGTGATATGCATAAAATAAGTTGAACCCATGGTAGATTGGCTAGTAGTTAGTTTGAAGTGAAGAAAACAAAAGATATTTTATGGAGAGAGGTTTGATTGGAAGATTGAAAGATCCTCTCTTAGGATAAGATATTTAGACAAATGAATAATTGAATGGAGACCCATTTTGGATGGGGATTCGTAGATCTACTCATGTGCTCTAGGGGTTTTTTATGTTGATGTTAAATAATGTCTAGGAAAATAACAAAGTCCTTGGAGGGTCAAATTAAAGCTAGGAAAATAAACATATGTTATTTATGAAGATATGGTACCTAGAACTCAATCTAATTACCAAGTATTTTTACAATATTCCTTTATGCTTAAGACTTTCAAAATTACTACTAATCATCAACAAATACTATGAAATATATATCACCATAATAACTTCCAGTCTCATTGGTCTACACAAATCAATATGCACAAGTTCTAAGATATCATTAGAAGTATGTGTTTTACTTGCAAAACTTGACTTTGTCATCTTATCGAGTTGACATTCTTTGCACAAAGCATTCTCAAGTTTTTGTAGATTCGATAAACCTCTAACTCTTTTCTTTCTACTAACCTTAATTATGTTCTCAAAGTTAACATAACATAATCTTTTGTACCACAACCAAAAGTCTTAAAATTTGTAAGCAAGCATGTATTAATTGGGTAAGAGCACAAAGTTGGGTCACAATTCATGGAAATCAAATCCACAGAATTGGACCTCTCAGAAATGGTTTCCCGCACCTGTTTCTAAAATCCCACTTTGGGCATCTGATCCACTTTTCAAAAATTGGTTGGTTGATTTTTAAATTGCAGCTCAGGTGCCCAAACTGCTTAAGAATTGGGCACTCAATTTTGAATAAATTGGGTACCCAATTTTCATAAACTACAAATGCCCCTTTTTTGGCATTTTTGGTGTCATTTTTATCATTTGGAAAATGGGAGCTTGATTTTAGAGCAGTATGGGAGCCCATTTTTTACCTCTACTGACCCCCCTGCTACTATTTTTTGATATACGAGGTATTTTATTTTGTTTTGTACTATTTTATTTAATTGTTTTTAGTTTTACATTTTATATGTACCATCAATTTATTGTTTTTCTCAATTTTAATATACATGACATTTTAAATTTTCATTGTTAATGAGTATTATCTTTAGATTATTGTATCTATTAATTTAAATAATAGTTTCATAAATGTTCATTTAAAAATTATTATTTTGGATGTTTTGAAATGTATTTAATATGTAAATTAAAATGTTGAATGATTATATAGATGTAAATTCATTGTTTAAACATGTAATTACATTCAACATTTTATATTTATTTCAAATAAATAGTGGTTAGTTATAGATTAGTTTGTAAACCATATAAAAAATAAATTAAAACTAACTATATTCATAAGTCTTTAGCCTTGAAACCCTAAACATATAACTAAGTATTTAATCATGTAACACCCCACCAAGGGATCCAAACACAAAACTTAGTATTTAATGATTTTACTTATTGTATTGTACTTTGTTTCATGGATTGAAAATGGATGATGTAAACTATTTTATAATGTATATTCTTTTGGCCTTTCATACCCTATGACATGCATAGTGGATGATTGTGCATTCTGAATTAATGCCAAGTGGCATTCAGAAAAAATGTATATTATTTAAATGGGTTAAACTTGTAGTTATTCTTTCATGTGGGGGTGTTATTTATTTTACTTCTAGTACTTACAATTATTTAAAAATGAAATGTAAATGTGCTCATTAAGGAATTGTAAGGAATGTAATCTCTTTTTTTTTAATGTAAATTATTGTGCATGTTATTGCCTACTTAGTAAAACTTTAGGTTAGTTCTTTGGATCCCTTGGCTCAGCATTACATAATGTGCTCCCTTACTTTACATCAAGGTTATTATTATGGTTAGGGTTAGGGTTCAAGTATTAGGCATAGGATTTAAACTAATAGTTTTGGATTAAGGGAAAACATTTAGGATTAACTATAATCCCAATTGAAACCAAAACTCTAATCATAACCCTTACTGTCATCCTAACCATAATCTTAATTTGATAAAACCTACACCGTAATATAAATAATCAAATAAGTATCCTAAGAACCAAGTACTAATCCTAAATGCTTTACCCTTATCTTAAATATTAATATTCCTATTCCTAATCTTGTCCCTAAATCCTAACCCTTAAATAAAATCTCTAACTTTTATTAAAATGCTAACCCTAATCCTAAAAGATTTACATAAATATAAAGTATTAAATACTAAATATTAGATCCATACCTAAGTAGTAACCCTAAGTTATAGTAAATGATAATTTAAAATAAAAAAAATCTAAACTCTTCAAATTCTAAGATATAGTTGTCAATGATATTATAATTTCATCCCTAATTATAAATGCTAAAATTATACTTTAAATGGTAAAACATGCACCTAATTATACAAAATATTAAACCTTGACTCTAAATTTTAAATTCTAAACTCAAGTCTAACCTTATACTAAACCTTTATCCTAAAAATTATCATAAATGCTAAGCCCTTCTCCTAATTCTAAATAAAAATATTAAGCTTAAATGTTAAACCATAATCTTGACCTTAAATATGATTTACATATAAGCTTAGGGTTTAGCATTTAACATTTAAAATGAGGATCTAGTATTAGAATTTGTATTCAATTCTACAATATAAATAGGATAAGTATTATAATTTAGATTTTATAATTAAGGTGTATATTTAGATGTATGATTAAGGTTTATAATTAAAATTTATATCTAGCAACTCATTAAAATACCTTAAGAAAAATGATAATTTATGAAGTTGCTTCCACCTACAAATTAGAATTAAGAAAACAACTTTATTAATCATTGAAACTACTGAGGCTAATGTTTGGATGAGCCAAGAGTAGTTCATAGGTGAAAGACAAGTAAGCATCCAAAAATAATTATAAAAGATGAGATTAATATAATACTAAGTTTTCTAATAGTAAAAATATTTTGGTCATAATTAGAAAATGCAATTAATATAACACATTCCAACATAGAGATTTAGAGGGAAGAAAAGTTGTATTAACAATTCATAACAATTGTTAAATGATAAGTTAAGATTTAAATTGCTAAAGAAGATATTATAAGTTTACTTGTATTATGATTAGAATTAGGATTATTATGGTTAAGGATAGGGTTCATGTATTAGAATTAGGATCTAGACTTATTGTTTGCATTAGCAGATAATATTTATGATGAACTATAATCATAAATGTAAATCAAATCATAATTCTATCTCTAAGCTTTCATTCTAATTGTAACATTAACTCTCATCCTAATGCCATTTATTATATGTCCTTTAAACAATAGCACCATAATAAATATCTGAAACCTAAATGTAATTCTAACTAAAACCATAATCCAAGGTAAACCCTAACATTAGTCATAATCATTTTAATAATCTTAACCTTAGCCATCATGAAAACCCTAAACATAACGAAATTCTAAACCATAACCTTGCAATAATCTTAACTTTGTTTCATCTTGAGATGAACATATAATCCATAATGAGAATACAATCCCCCAGTGTCACAAAATAAGTGTACATAAAAATTGATCTAGCTACTTGAATATAGAAAAGGGAAACAATTTTGAGGCAAACAACCCTAGAAGAAACAACACATTAGAAGTTGCATTCTTAGTCCCCCTGCCAATTTCTTCATACTTTCCTTCTATTGTCTTAATTATCCTCATTTTTATCTAATCTTATCCTTATATTTCTTAATGATTTTGTGCATTTCCTCACAAGTTTAGTAGGCCAAATAAATGCATAAATAGTGTTGAATAACGAATCTTATAGGAGTATCAAAATATATTTTCCTTTTCTGTAAGGTCAATTAGGGGTCTAGGACAAAAACATATAACTGTAATTTTTTTCCAACAAGACTTTAAAAACTAAATAGAATAGGAATATAACTACTCTAGCATTCAATATAGAATATTAATAATAAAAAAATCACTACAATATATTTCATAAAGTAATTCCATTTAGGATCTAGATCATAATCTAACAAAACAATGGTTAAACTATTAGGCACTTTCACATCCTTTTCCTTAATATCAAAAACATGTTCCCTTGAACTTGCATAGACAAAACAAGTTTGTATAGATAACATTAAAACCAAATTTATATAGTTGATTTATTAATATAGTTTTTTGGAGTATTATTTTATGATTAGACTTAAATTCCGTATAATGTTCAATTAGTCTTAACATTAAAGTTTACTTAAGTGTTTAACTTTATTTATTTAATTGATATGGTTTTAAAGATCTATGCATTTATATTATTTAGATTTAGATTTAAATTTTATTAAATAGTAATTTTGTCATTTTTTATGTTGTTTAAACATATATGCAGATTATATTTGATGGACCCGCCACCACCCCTACCTCTGCCCCCTCCATCTACACCTCCACCTCCACCCCCACCTCCACGACCACCTAGTCTTCCTCCACACCCACCGCAAATGATTTGTGAGAGAGCATGAGGCATAAACCTTAAAGACCTCATGTGAGATATTGAGGCTATTAGATGCAAGGAAAACTCGCCTCCTCACCTACTACAATGCAAGGTGTCATTCACTCTATACAATATTTGGATTGTGATATTGATTCATTTAGATTATGGAGGCAAAATATGTGTACCTTCTATTCTGATGGCTTATAATATAGAGAGGTCCATAACCTCAAAATAGGTAAAGGATATTTTGTAAACCCTAAGATGGATCAGGAGATTAACGAGAAGAAGCCTCATATTTTGATTAGATGATGCACACATCTACGCATAGAAGCACACTTTTGGGAGTGGTGGTGGATGGTATTTGACCATCCACCACATGCTAATCATGAGGTGCCCACATACTTCCTTAGGAAGCTATAGGTTGAGTTTCAATTGATTTTGAAACCCAATTATTTTGATATCAAATCAATGTTTTAGAGGATTAGTGGAAGGATGCCTCAAGATAGGCCTGGGGCAAAGTGATAGAAATTCTTTAGAATAACCTAGATTGGGGGGGGGGGGTGTGAATCAGTTATTCAAGGTCCAAATGTCCTACTTCAAACTTTTCATCAAGTAAACTGTGCCCATCAAACTTATTCATTACAACTTATATTTCTAATGTTTCTAAGTGTGACCAACCTTTGTATATTCAAGTATGTTACCAATACATCATTTAACCATTGTCTTAAATGATCCTTCCACATCATTACAACATCATAACTCAAACTTTCCCTTAGGTGCTCTTGTTACATCTTGTTGATTAAATCTTCTTCATCAATCAACTAAGTGATAGTACTTGGATTTTATAAGCAATTGTCATTCCTACAAATAGAAGGTTTGACATTAATGACAAAACAATGATTAAAAACATTATGTTAACAACAATCTCCCTCTTTGAATCAATCTTCTTCTCACAATGATCTTTTCAATCGAATTTCCAACAATCTCCCTTTTTGGCATTGGTGGCAAACCAAACTGATCAACCATCAGACCAAACTATTCAACCATGCTACCTAGGTGAGAACAGTAAGTCAAATGCCAAAAAGAAAATTGGATTAGATTACACAATTTCTTCTTCTCTTGATCTACTACCCAAATTGATTTACTTCTGCTTCTCCCTCTTAGTTGATGTATCCTTTTTCTTTCTTTTCTACCCTTCTTACATTCTCTCCCTCTGTATGCATTGTTCATCTTCTACTATTCTCTATTCTGATCAACTTCTTCATCTTCTCCCTCAACTGTTGATCAATTTCTACATTTTCTCCCTCAATCTTTATTCTTTTTCATTTTTTATCTTCTCCCTTTATTCAATTGAATGTTATTGATCATATTCTTTATCTTCTCCCTCTTTGATAACAATGCCAAAGACATATTATCTCAGCATCTAAACATGTAAGTGTAGCTTTTGCAAGTACTCCAATGTCTCCCTCCGTCACCTTGCTTGTGACTGATTTTGTAGTTTCTGCACTTTGATTACTTCAGGCATGAATCCTAAAGTAAGTATTCTCTACATCAATGTGTAATATTTCAACAATTAACTCATTTGATGTAGGGAAATCTTGCTTTTGCTTCAAGTAGCCTTGGCTAGGGGTATCACCCATAACTTACCTCTAAGATACTCAAAAGCATCTTTAGGTAGAGCTTTTGTAAAGATGTCAACAATTCATTCCTTTGAACTAACATATTCCATTCTCATTTGTTTGTCTTCCACCAATTCTCTTACATAGTCATACTTAATTGCTATATGCTTGGTCTTGGCATGCATTACATGATTCTTTGATATGTTGATGGCACTTGTAATATCACAATAAAGTATCACAAGCTCATTCAATTCTTCCTTCATACCTTGCAACAAATGTTTGATTCATACAATATTGGTGCAATTGATAGCAACTGCAATATATTCAACTTCTATTGTGGACTGTGAGGTACAACTCTTTTTTTTTATGGTCCATGTAATCAATCTTCTTCCCAAGAAAAGTTCTCCTCGACTGGTGCTTTTTCTATCATCAATATTACCTCCCCAATTTGCATCAATGTAGGCTCTTAGCTCAAACTTTTCACTCCTCTTGTAGTACAAACCAAAGTCATCAGTTTCTTTTAGGTACCTCAGTATTCTCTTTACTACCATCAAATGATTTTCTCTTGGATTCGTAGAAAATCTTGCCACTATTCCAATAGCTAATCCAATTTTTAGTCTACTATGTACAACATACTGCAACTTTCGAATTATTGATCTATATAATGTCTGATTCACTTTAGTTGACTCATCATTCTTTGATAACTTATGTCCTGTTACCATTGGTGTGTTGACTAGTTTTGAGTCTTCTAATCCAAATGTCTTGAGTATCTCCTTGATGTATTTTATTTGGGTCACAAATATGCCATGCTTCAATTGATGTACTTGCAATCCAACAAAGAATTTGATTTCTCAAAACATTGACATTTCAAACTCATGTTTCATTTGATCAGCAAAACTTTTACATAGAACATCTTTTCCTCCAAATATTATATCATCAAAAAAGATCTTAGATATCAAAATTTCTTTACCTTTTATAGCCTTGATGTATAGGTTGTTGTTTTCATCTATTCTCTCAAATCCTATCTTCACCAGATATTTTGTATAGTCTCTCATACCATGCTCTAGGTGCTTGCTTCAAACCATAAAGTGCCTTGTGCAGTTTGCAAATCATATCCTTGTTGTTGTCATCAACAAATTCCCCTAGTTGTTCTATGTAAACTTCTTCTTCCAGTATACCATTTAGAAAAGAAAACTTCACATCCATTTGGTAGACTTTGAAACCTTTGTATACAACATATGCTAGTAGTGTTCTTACTCCTTCCATTCTTGCAACAGGGGCAAATGTTTCCCCATAATCCAGTCCTTCTTCTTGTGCATAGCCTTTACAAACTAGTCTGGCTTTGTTTCTAGTTATCTCACCATTCTCATCAAGTTTGTTCCTAAACACCCATTTGGTGCCAATTACATTCTTATCAACTTATCTAAGAACTAGGATCTAGGTTTTGTTCTTCTCAACTTGATCTATCTCCTCTTCCATAGCTTTATACTAGTCATCATCTTGAAGTGCATCTTTCACTATTTTAGGCTTAACCTTGCTTAGCAAACATGATTCATTTCTTAATCTATTCCTTGTCATTAATCTAGCATCCTTGTCACCAATGATTTGATCTGTAAGGTGATGTCTTCTTACATACTTAGCTAGTCTTGGTTCTATCCTTCTTTCCATGTTTGATCCTTCAACTTCAAAGTCATTTTTCTCTTCTCTATCTAGTACTTCATTATCTCTTTCATGTGTACTATTTTTAGAATTAGAATGTGCATTTTCTTCATTCTGCAACTTGGCTTCTAAATGTAGCTCGGCATTCACTAGTTGTGACTTAGCTGATACTAAAATTTGTTACTAATTTCCAACTTGATTGGCAACATTATCTTCAACATTCATTCCTTCATAGAAGTATATGAAAGATCTATAATCTTCTGATTTCTTAGTTTCATCAACTTGGACTTTTGCATGCTCATCAAAATTCACATTTGGACTCTCCACAATCTCGTTAGTGTTAGTGTTCAAACACTTATATACTTTGCTTCAGTGGAGTATCCAAGGAATATGCATTCATCACTATTTGCATCAAACTCTCCATTTCTAGTATCTTTAAGAATATAGCATTTACAACCAAATACTTTGAAATGTTTTACATTAGGTGAGTGATCATACCATAATTCAAAAGGTGTTGCAGTTGTTCCTTTCTTGACTTGGACTCTATTCAGGGTGTAAACAAAAGTACTTACAACTTCTCTCTAGTACTTTAGAGCAACATTTTTCTCCATCATCAAGGTTCTAGCATAGTCTATTACTGATCTATGTGCTCATGTTTTCCTTTTGATACCTTTGCCATTGCAAAATATCTCAAATTCTTTTGATGTAAAATCTCCTCCTCTGTCTGACCTTAGGCACTTCAAACTCTTTCCTATTTCCTTCTCAACTCTGGCCAAATACCACTTAAAATTTTGAAATGCATCAGATTTTTGCTTTAAAAACATGACAGTCATCATCTTGGAATAGTCATCTACAAATAACATTATGTATTTGTCTCCTAGATAGCTTTGCACTTCTATTGGACCACATAAGTCTATATGGACTAGCTCTAGTACTTCTTTGGAAGTGTATGCTTTGTTTTTGAAACTAGACTTAGTCATCTTCCCTAGTTGACATTGTTTGCACATTATGTTTTCAGGCTTCTTTAGTTTAGGAAAACCTCTGACTTTCTTCTTTTTGCTAATGCTAATCAGATTGTCAAAGTTAACATGACACAATCGTTTATGTCATAACAACACATCAGTCATAACAACACATCATCAAGTCTAACAATAAGACAAGTTGTATTTTCCATATCTAGGTAAAAAAAATTACTCCTAATTTGTTCACCTTTTCCTATCAGACTTCCATCAGTGTCATAGATTTTGGCAGTTTTGTTTTCAAATTATACTTTCCAACCTACATTACCTAACTGTGATACACTCAATAGATTTTAGTTCAATCCTTCAACATAGTATACATTATCACATGAAATTTTCTCTGTAAGTTTAATTGAACCTTTTCTTTGATTTGACATGGAGCATCATTTTCAAATCTAACACTATTTCCATCATACTGAGTAAAGGTAATAAACTTACTTTTATCTCCTACCATGTGATGTGAGCATCCACTGTCTATGATCCACTTGTCATTTTTGTTCACACAAGTTACCAATGATATTGCTTCATCTTCATTTGATTCTTCCTTCATGGCCATATAGACTACTTTATCATCATTTTAATCAAAATCTTCTTGAACAATGTAGTATCTTTTTCCTTTGTCCTTGTAATCTCTACTATCGTCTTCTCTTTTATTCTTGTACTTGTTTACTTCTTTGTAGTTCTTCTTCTATGTACACCTTGCAGTAATATGTCCTACTTCATTGCAATTGAAACAAATGATAGGGAGATTACCTTTGAATTTACCTTTGCCTCTATGGAATCTTCTAGCCAGTAGTGCTTCCAATTGTTCCACATCTTCCTCATCTTTTCTGCTGTCATTGGATGCATGTTTTCCTTTTCTACTCTTCTTCTTTGATTTCACCTCCTCAATGTCCTTCAATGTTAGCTTGGCCTTGAAAGTAGATTCACGATTCTCAAGTCTGTAGTTATCAAAGTTGGACAATTCAAATGTAGTTTGTCTTCCCACTATTCCTTGAAAGGTTAGTGTGTTTCCTTTTACACACCTTAGCTCTTGGATGGTTGAAACTCTAATAGAATAGATAGGGAGTAGAGTTGTCAAGTATTTGTTGTTGATAGTCTCTTCTTCCAATTGACCATGCAGGATTCTTATTGCACTTACCACTTCTTTCATTCTAGATCCATATTGAGTAGCATTCTCAGCTTCTTCCATTTTCATGTCATCAAACTTTCCTCTAAGGCTTTGTCTTTTTGCTCTTTGAACATTCTAATCTCCTCCATAGATATATGACAGGGCTTTCCAAATCTTGAATGTAGTATCACATCCTTTGATGTCATCAAATTTAGCATAACTTAGTGTAGAGGAAATCTCCAACATTACCTAATTGTGCTCCTTCCTTTTGTTCAAATCATCTATAGATAGGGGTCTAACTAGGTCTACATGTTTTATTCCAATTGAGGTTTTTGCATAATCACCTATTGATCCAAGGTACAATTTCATCAGACTTTACCATGCAACAAATTTATCTTTCTTGAGCTTGGGTACTTCTCTCTTGGACATCTTGATCTTCCTGCTTATAGTACTTCAAAACTAAATTAGCAGATGGCTCTGATACCAATTGTTATAAATTCTTTAGAATATCTGAGAGGAGGGGGGTGGGGGGGATGAATCAGTTATTCAATGTCCAAATGTCCTACTTCAAACTTTTCATCAAGTAAAGTGTACCCATCAAACTTATTCATTCATCCAAGCTTAAACATTCATATTCAACAAGTTACTAGAAATGAACATGCAAGCATACCACATGTAAAGATCAAGACATAACATTGTGACTTACATGGAAACCCAATTTGGGTAAAACCACCAGTATCATTCTACTCAATTCTCACTCTTCTAAAATGATGCCCAATGAAAGGCCTACCCTGTTAAAGGCTACGACACACTATTAAATGTGACTTGGTTAAAGGATTTAGCCACCCTATTAGAAGTAGGCTTGGTTAGAGGACTTTATAACATTCACTTGGAATGCCACCCTGTTAAAGAATTTACAAATGGCTATTAGACCAACCTAATTCCATAGGATTTTCTTTTACCCTAACTGATACAATTGCTAGAGAGTAACAATAAGGGGTTTTGACCTAATTATAGAATATAACTTAACTTGTAGATTTTAGATTACCATTCATCTCATAACATTGCCTAGCTTTTAGTCTTTGCAACTCTTGGCAGCTTCCCCTCCTTTCAGGCTTAGTCTCCTTGAGTCTCCATGCTCAATGAACCAATGCAATCCTCTCTTTCTGACCACTAATCACTTTGTTCTTCCTTCTCTTAGATGTCTTCTCCTTCACACCCTTCAATCACTTCACAACTTGGCACACTAGAAACTCTGACTTCTTTGTCTATGACTCCTTAAATATAAATCTAGAACTTCCTTTCCCGCTTGATTCTTCCCTCCTTTAATTTCAATTCGTATGGATTAGGTAGGATTCATTGAATCCAACACACAATTTGTTTCTTCTAGAAACATCATGAAGAATCCTCTTGAATTTGCTTTAAAATAATTTACATAAAATTATTTACCACTAGCTCATCATCCTTATCCTCCAACTGGTTCACAAATTCAAGGTAACATCTCTGTCAGCTAAGATTTGGCAATTTTTTTACTTTTCCAATAATGCTACAGCTTGACACTATTGCAATTTTGGTGCTTGGCGCATACTAAGTTACTCAGCATCAACTACATTTTACTAATGCTTGGTACTTGAAGTTCACTCAACACCTACTAAGATCTTTCTGACACTCGGCTCCTTCTATATCACTCGGCACTTGAACTTCACTCAGCACACACTAGATTTTGCATTTGCTCCACTCCAACTAAAAATTTTCTCGGCTTGAACTAGCTTACTTGTCACCCACTAATGAACTTAGTTTAAGATTTGTAGTTAACCTTCTTACAACTTATACTTCTAATGTTTCTAAGTGTGACCAATCTCTATATCTTCAAGTATGTTACCAATACATCATTTACCCATTGTCTTAACTAATCCTTGCACTTCATTACAACATCATAACTCAACCTTTCCCTTAGGTGCTCTTGTTACATCTTGTGTATTAAATCCTCTTCATCAATCAACAAAGTGATAGTACTTGGATTTTATAAGCAATTATCATTCCTACAAGTAGCAATTTTGACAACAACAAAAAAAAAAAAAGATTGAAAACATTCTGTTAACAACAATCTCCCTCTTTGAATCAATCTTCTTCTCATAATGATCTTTTCAATCAGATTTCCAAACAAAGCTGAGTGATAGAATGAGGAACTGCAGGCAACCTTAGTTCCTTGTACCTTTTCTTGTGCCCATTGTACCAGCTCCACACCATCATCGAATAGTTTCATCTACTCTTACCTCTTTGAGTTCCCTTTCGTGAAATTTAGTATAGCAATGGACATAGATGACACACATTCATCCACTTGGACATATTTCTACTAGTTGTGGATGCATATGTAGAGGCCCCTAGAGTGATGCTGATGGAGTGCACGATGACCATTATGCCAAGGGTGCTGATTTTGATGATGACATATATGCTTCCCATGGTGATGGTAGTGATGAGATTTATGTGTCATCATTTGTTGACCTCATGCAGGGAGAGCTTAGAGACAGTCAGGAGCAGTAGGTAAAATTTTAATTAAAATTTAAATATAAAGTACATAATTATTTACTTTCTACATACATGTGTAATTGTATTAACCATATTAATTTGAATTTTTGAAATAATAGAGGATGGACGATAATGTTCCTCCTAGGAGGTAGTATAGTCTTTTTTCAAGACTTGCAGACATTGGTGTCCCTCATATGGTATACACTTTGAATTACACTGTAAAAATGTACATTCTAATATGAATTTAATGACATTTGGTCACATGTTCTTTTTATCTGATTTTGTAGGGATTGTCCACTGCTGCACAGTTTGATGTCAGTAGAGGTTCTGATCCAGTTACCATTGAGGCATAGCCTCAAATACATACAGTATGAACTTTAGACTGAAGGCAAATAATTTGTACTATTTTTATGTATGTATATTGTTATTAACTTATAATCTGAACAATTTTGACTCATGTATATATTTATGTGTTTTGATTTTATGAATAGGAGATGGATCATACTCATCCATAAATGTCTCAATATAGTTTATTTTCAACTCTGTCTTTTGATCATCGTGCTAGCATACCTGTTGATACATCTATGACATTGGCTACTACTTAGGTATGATATATATATATATATATATATATATATATATATATATATATATATACACATGTTTTTATAGTGTATAAAAAATACAGTGTACAAATTATGTACTTTTTAGTTTATGTACTTTGTAATTATTCATGTATATATAATTTTAACTCAATGTTTATGTATCCATAATTTTCAGACTACATCACCATGAGTGTTGCTGAGAGTATGGAACTTAGCTAGATGGAGGTACCTACATCATCCTTTGAGGTTAGTATTGTGATTTATGTACATACATAGTTTATTACGCTCTTTATCAAATTTTAAAAATGTATGTATTGTAAATTAGAGGACCTCGCCCTTGCTACATTTGGTAGCTTTCATAGTGCAACTCCTCCCATTATAGAGGGAAACCCATATCATGTGGTATTTATTTTATTGTGTAGTGAATATTTAATTTATTTGCAAGCTAGATTTTGAAACCCATTTCAAGTAAGCATGTACATAATGAGATGTGCCTCATGTTACACAGGATGATCCATCTACCTTACAGGGTGTCCCACATGATGAGACAACTCATATTACATAGGATGATCCATCTAAGTCCTCTTCATGTGGAGTAAAGAGAACATTTGATCAGATAGACTAGATCTTGTTGGCACCTTTAGATTATGTTTTTATGACACATATTGTTTATTTTGATACACTTTGTATTAGGACAGTTAATTGTATTATACGTATTTTTTGACTTCGTAGATCACGTTATGTTTCATCATGTTTTAAGTATTCAAACCATTTCCTTTTTTGTGACATATTTTATTCATGAACATATGACACATTTTGTAAGTATAAATGCTACATGAACAATAATTTTAAGTATTTATAGAGCATTAGTACTGATATCAAAAAGATTATTGGATAAATATCACATCAAATTTATGCATTGAGATTCATACAAATAAAATTGACCTACTATTATAAATATTTGTCATCTTATAAATTCAAATTTATAAAATTTAGGTAAAGATTGAATTTTTTTTATAAAATGATGGTTGATACCCTTCCTTTCACACATTTTTTCATCAACGCTATGTATGTATGTTTATACAATTATGTACCTAGGAAAGTCATCTACCTAGATGGTTCCTTGTAACTTTGACTTAGGTTTTCTTACATCCCACGTAATTAAATAACCAATTGAGGTAGTTTTAATGTGTCCTAATTTGTCATAATATATTATAAGGTTTTTTAATGGTTCTTGGGGCCACTTATAATCCATTATGACCCCTTATGATACATTAGAATCATTAACATCCCATTTATGTGTCTTATTATAGTTAATGTGTTCTAAGGGATCTTAATAGACCCTAAGATGTTCTAGGGCCACTAAGAACCCATTATAACCATTCATGATATATTAAGACCACCATTTAAAATCCAAGAAGAAACATTAGGACTGATTACAACCACTTAGGAACTCTTATAATTCCTTTGGACATAGTAGTGTATTGTATGATGGTGAAAGTATTCAAAGGGGTTATAATTGGTTCTTATGAGTCCTAATGGCCCCTAATGGATTACAAGGGTTCCTAACGGGTCCTAAAAGGTCATGGGATCACTTAGAACACATTAGAACCCCTTAAGACACATTAGGACCCATTAGGGCATATTATAACCCATTAATGTGTCTTATGCCCCTTAAGATTATCTAAGAGGAATTAATGGATTTTAATATGTTTTAAATGGTCATAATGTGCACCCTAAATGGTATTAATGAGTTTTCATACCACATAGGACCAATCATGATCTATTGTGAGATATTAGGACCACTTAGGATACATTACTATGTCTTGCAATGGTTAATGTGTTATAAGAGGTTTTAATTGGGTCTAATGGGTCCTAATGTGTGTGAGTGGACCCTAATGTGTCCTAATGAGACCTAATGTGTACTAATGGGTCCTAAAAATCCCTAATGCCCCCTTAGAACATATGAGTCATTAAGGCACATTAGACCTCTAAACGGTGTCCTACAATGACTAATATGCTATAAAGGCTCATAATGGGTCATAATGGTTCTCAGGAGGTTGTAATTAGTCTTAAGGATTCCTAGAACCACTTAGGACCCACTAAAACTCCATAGGAAAAAAAGGATTAAATAGGACACGTTACAACCCTAAAGTGTATCCTATGATGATTAATGTGTTCTAAGGGTTCATAAAGCGTGTTAATGGTATGTATGGATTCCAAGGAGTCATAATGGGTCCTAAGGTTTCTTAAGACCACATATGACCTATGGAAACCTCTTGGAAACATTAGAATGTACTAGGACACATTAGAAAATATTACTTTTAGGACTACAATAACTAATTCGTTATAAGGGGTCCTAAGAGGTGTTAATTTGTCTTAAGGTGTCCTAATGGGACCTCTTTCTAATAAATTACAAGCACTTATAACCCTCCTCATATCCCTCCCTCCCTCCCTCTCCCTCTCTTCCTCCTTCCGTCCCTCTCACTTAACATGGTTAAACATACATGTCAATTATCAACATAACAGTAGCATATAATGAATAATGATCTTTACATTATCATGTACAAGTGAAGGGTTTAATATTACAATCAATAGTAATTTGAAACTTCAAACAAACATTAATTTAAACATGCTTGAATGTAAAAGTAATGGAAAAAAATAGGAGGTCATTGCTTAAATTGACAATTAACTTATAATATCAAGGGCACACCTTTAACTTTCAAATAGAAGTAAACTCCTATTTTTAAATTTGTTTGTACAACATATTTAACAATATATGTAAGACAATGTCAATGATAAATTTATAGATGTGAACTCAAAATATAAAATTGGTTCAACACATCTCTTCAAATGAGGTCCTATAAAATAAAATTATAAAACAAAAACACATGTTAATAAATGCATAAATTAATATGAGTTATCTAAACTATGTAAATATAAGTTTAATTTGTATGTACTGACTATGTGGAATTGCACAAGATGTTGATGCTTGATCCACTTTAACATTTAAATTTTCATAAATTGTAATTGAGACCTAAATAAGAGGAATATATATAAGTTCTCTAATTTGGTATTGATAGTGCACAAATACATGTAATTAAATTATATAAGTACGTATATAAAAATAATATAATAAAGAAAAAAATTACATGTGTTTGATTTAAATGTAGTCATCCCACTGTACCATCTGCATCCTCTCTCTTTCACAATGCATCTATGATTGTCTCATGCTCATCCATTGAAATTGTCCATAATACCTTATTGGTGGGTCTCTCTTTGTATCTTTCTAATTTCATATTCGTTGCCACAACCAAATGAGAATAGTGTAAAATCTTCTTTTCAAATTAGTAGTCTTCAAATGTTGGCAAACAATTTCTTCTTGTTAGGTATCTATGTAGCTAGGTGCGAGCTACAATGACAAACCCAACTAGATACTCAAAACCATCATCATCTACTTGATGACATATCAATTTTTTCTTAGGTTCCACATGTCTAGCTAGCGAATACTTAGTCCATTCATCATTATTACTAGGTGCAATAACAACATAAACATGTCCTACAAGATAAGATAAAGTATAGAAACACTTTAATCACACGAGTACATATTCAAATTATATAAATTGAACCATGAGATCACAACAAAATCTAATTAAATTGTGCATACCAGGTTCTATAAGGTTTAGAATATGATCATAGTCTTTTGATGCAAAAGTAACATTCTGGCCTTCATTTACTATATCATCTTGAAAATGTGTGTTAGTAGGTGCTAATGATTTTTGTTGCCAATCTTCAACCCATTCTATACTCTCACATTCTTCTCATTCACCTACAAGACAAAATTGACAAAAACAAGCAAGCTCCCTAGTCCATATAGTCTAAGTGTTAGAATCTAAACTCCTAAATGAATACCATTTAGTTGACCTAATAATTGTATCACAGTCATATCTTGAAAGGATATTCTTCTCTTCAACTAGGTAGAAGAAATGTTTGATTGTAGAGTTATCACTTGATCTTGTGTATAAATATTTGTTACACCATTCGACAATCTCATGTGCATTTTTGAATTTAGCTTTTTCCTCGAATTTTAATTGCTCTCTACTAAAGGCTCTCTTCATGCATGCACCAGCACCATCATGTTCTCCTTTACAATGTCCAACCTCAAAAAAACTCCACACATGTTGGATGTTAGTTTTCCTATGTGTTCTACTCAACCAATAGAAAATTTTAGCATTCTTGAATTGTCTTGTATAGCTATTTAACCATATCCAATGTTGTGTCATTTGAGTTTGTCTCTCTTTTAAATTATCATAAAAGACCTTAAAACAATATTGGACAAACTTAGATGAATGGAGTTTATTATCACTCATATAAAAATGGTACTCTTTCAATATTTTTTGTTCCTCCTCTATACTATCAAGTGCATGCCTAAACTATATGAACATAAATTGTTACATGCACTGAATTGTAATATTGTGGTTGTACCTCTTCTTGCGGTACAAGTGTGTAGTTCTCTACAAAGTCAACAACTGAAAGTATAGTACCAATTGGAAATGTATTCTTACATATGTGAAATTTTCCATCAAGCCATCTAGCATATTGAGAGTGTTTAACATATTTTTGTATGATCACACTCTTAAACTCATCCATAAATGCATGACAACTAACTTTATCTGTAACTAGATCACACCTTCTTCCAATCTTCCCATCCTTCAATATATATTTAATAGTTTTGAATCTTTTTACCTGTACTAATTATTGTCCAAAAGTAGTCAAAGCATTTTCATGCAAACATTCATCTAAAAATGAAGGATTGCCATGCATATCACATGTACCAGAAAGACATGCATTGAAAATAAAGTATTGATCATTAGGTGGCTTACAAAACAAACCTAATATGAAATCCTTTATAGTTTGAGGTGGTATTTTTATACCACATTCCTACAACATTTCTTTACAATGCATGGTACCACATATAGATTGAAATGCATCATAATGGTAATGAAATAATATGAGTTTTACACCAATGCATGATTCTTTCCTTGTTAATCCTTACATACCATGGTTTACACTTTTCAAAAGATATTTGATTAATGGTAATATTTAATACCTTACCATCTACAAATTTTCTAAACAATTCAATTTGAGTCATGTCCAAAAGGTGTTTAGGATGTGGATCACATATTTTTTACCAAATTCTCAATTTAAGAACATCTCTTGAATTAGGTGATACTCTTGTATTATGATGCCAAAAATTTTCAACCAAACTTTGTCCACAAAATATTTGTTGGATCACATTCAAAGTTAACCCTTATCTTTACATCTTATTCTAAACTCTTATGAGTCACATTAAGATACCCACTTATGTTGCTAATCAATCTTTTGTTAGTTGTTGATTTGTTAACTAAAGCTGTTGTTATTGCTAGTCATGCTGCATTCTTATCTTTAGAGCGGCTTCTCTTTCTGATAACATCAAAGACACTAGCAATAGTGGATACAACTTGTTTTAAAGACTCATTTTTATTCATGGGTTTTTCATACACTCCTAAACTTCTCATTACTTTTCACATTTTAGGCATTTTAATTAGTTGCAACATCAACTGACATTGAAACCCAAATTTCTTATTATAAAAAAAAGTCTATATAATCTATTAGCATGTGTCCTAATTTGTCTCCATGAAACCAATCCCTCAAGATTATCTAGCACATCATTAGGAATATGAAAATTATGTTTAGACACTTTACTATCATTCTGATATGTTTTTTCAATAGTTGGTGTTTCTATGTCTACATTCATGCAATTTTTATTTTCAATTGACATTTTATTTTCACTATTATTTGGGATTTGAATCTCATTTTCAATTTTTCTTTATATTTCTTTCGAGCCATGCATTTCCATTGGAGTTTTTTGTGCATGATCATTTGAAAATTTATTCTCATGAAGAAAATCTAAATCATTTAAATTGCAACCTGCTTCTAGAAAATCACCAATTTCATCATGTGAAAAAAATTGAGGGTTTGGAGACACACCTGTATTGAATGCATGATTAGAATGTGCACTTGAATTTTCTTGTATTGGTTTCTCTTCTTTGGCCTCTTCATCGATCATGGTATCGTCAATGCCTTTCTCCTTTGAAATATTGTTCAAGTCTCTAATTCTTTGTCTTTTCTCTCATTGACATTGTGCTTCATTCTCTTTATTTGTTGCAATCTCCTCATTTGTCAGAACTTTTTCTTTCTTCTTTCTTCCTTATTTTGATCCCATGTTTGCACTAGTTTTGAATTTGAATCAATAGCTTGAAAATTGTAGAAGAAGACAAGAAAATAGAATAACTATGATAGAATTCGCTATTGCAGATCAAAAATGGTATTCAATCATTTCAATCATTGAAAGTTAGACTGTGAGGTAGGTTTTGGGGCCCGAAGGGTACATAAGAATCGGGTACCTAATTATTTAAAAATTGAGTACCCAATTCTTTAAAAGTTGGGTACCCATTTACAAATCGAGTACCCAATTTTTAAACAATCAAGTACCTGATTCTTACAATAGTTAACATGCATTTGGGCACCCAATTTTTGAATTTCAAATCGGGTGCCCAATTCTTGAGACATGAGTTGGAATTTGGAATGGCCATGACTTTTGTATGGGGTTTTTTCTTGGGGAAAGGCATGGCATAGGCTTGGTCCCACCAAGCCATGCCTTTATGATCCATTTCTTTTGAAGGCATTTAATCAACAATTTTAGGGATTTTTGTAATTTTTAAATAGTGATCCCCATTGAATTTTTTGATGAAACAAATATCCATTATAGGTCTTACTGTTCTGATTTCAAAAGTGTAAATTTTATAGTGTTATTAGTTTATTTGCTATTTTTCCATTATTTATTAATCAAAAATATATCTTAAACTTTAAAAAGTCACATTCACTAAAACTTTAATAAATTTTTTATTTTATAATTTTTTTAAATTAATTTATATGTCATCAATCTATATATAATTCTTTTGAGGTTAAAAGAATTGAAAAAAGTGAAATTTTGATCAAATTATATGTCTGTACATGAGAGATTTTAAAATTTACCTTTATAGCCAATTAATAATTAATAATAAAAAATTATTCAATAAAAAATTAAGGAAAAATATTGTCATCAATATTAGGTGTATTAGGTAACTCTCTTTAAAAGGATTTATGAAAATTTATTTATTTGTGTCAAATTATGGTGTCTGTACACGAGTGTGGTATGGTCCTGAAACAAGTGTTTTGAAAAAGTGGTTTTTAAAGATCCATACCAAAAAAAAAATCTATCATATGGGTACAAAAATAAATTACATATTCAAAAACTAGATTTCAAACACAAATTTTTATTTCTGAATTTTTTTAATATTCAATCTCTAAATGCCTTGAATTTTGACATCAATTGACAAAACAAATTAAAAATAGGAAAAACACTTCCACTTTTTGGCCAAAAGTGAGACCCAACTTCTTGCACTAACCCAACTATAGGATCAAGGTAGAATAGATTACCTTTAGTTTGTTCAGTAGTACTATCCAGATTTCTATCACCATCAAAGATTTTCACTTTCTTGTTATGAAATTCAAGCTTATGACCTGCATTATTCAACTCAAAGATTCTCAACAAATTATATCTTAGTCCTTCTACTCAATATACATCATCATCACATTTCATTTTATCATAAGCATCAATGATCATCTACCTTTCACTGGACATGGAATATCATTCCCTAGCTTAATAGTTCCACTATCACATTCTTCAAATATGTTGAAAACTTACTAAGATCACCAATCATTTGATGTGAGAAACCACTATTAATGATCCAACTATCAGTCTTACTAACATGTGATAAAAATATTTTACCTTCCCTCATCAGGTTCTTCTTTAACAAAAACATACACCACTTCTACTCCACCTTTCTCATCTCTAGTATTTGACTTGGTGTACTCTTCTTGGGAACTATAGCATGATTTCTTCCGTTTGTATTTGTAGTCTTTGTTCTTCCTATAGCTGTGATCCTTCTTATCATTCTTGTCTTTGTTTTCATCCATGTACTTGTTAGGGCATATAGCTACAAAATTTCCTACTTCATTATAATTGAAACATATTGGAGGTAATTTACAATTGAATTTACATTTCCCTCTAGGTAAAATCCTTGCAAGAAATGCTTTAATCTCATATATATCATCTTTTGATTTTGACTCACTTTCATCTTTACTACTTTCTTCTTTCTTTCAACTACCAATGGTTAGTGAAGAATTGAAAGCATTCCAAAGTGTAGGCATACTATTATCATAATTGCTTAATTCTAATGCAGTCGATTAGCCAACTAAACCATCAAGAGTAAGTGCATTACCACACATAACTCTAACTTTGTAAATTGTAGAAAATTTTATGGCATAGATAGGTAAGAGTGTAAGCATTCAAAAGTGTAGGCATACTATTATGATAATTGCTTAATTTAAATGCAATAAACTAGCTAACTAAACCATCAAGAGTAAGAGCATTACTAGGCATAGCTCTATCTTCCTAAATTGAAAAAACTTTTATGGCATAGATAGGTAAGGGTGTAAGCATTCCAATGTGTAGGTACACTATTATCAAAAGTGCTTAAATCAAATGCAATCAAATGACCAACTAAACCATCAAGAGTAACAACTTTACAAAAGATAGCTCTAACTTCTTGAATTGAAGAAATATTTTATCACATAGCTCAATAAGAGTATTTAGAGAACTTTATTTACATTTTCATTGTAATTGATAACACCTCCACTAGATTTAATTGTACTTACAACTTCCTTGATTTGATTCACATATTGTGCAACATTACCACCTTCCTTCATTCTCATTTCATCATATTTTCCTCTCAAACTCTAACTTAACTCTCAAGACCTTCTCATCTCTGCCATGTACAAGTGCCAATTTGTCCCACATCTCTTTAGTATTGGTACAACTCTTGATATCATCAAATTCCATATCATTTAGGGAAAATGCAATTTCAATCATCACATTGTTGTGTTCTATTTTATGATTCATTCTATCCACAATCATAGGACTAGAAGGAGAAACACACATGTTGTCTAGCCAGTTCAGAGCATGATCTCCAACTCTAGATAAGTGAAGCCACATCCTATTATGCCATGAGGAGTTGTTCTTATTCAGCTTAGGTGTCTCTCTCTTGTGTGACATCTTTGGATATTTAGCTCAAGTCCCTTTAAACTTCTTTCCTTCAAGATCATATCTTTGATTCTAATTGCTAGATAAATGATGAAGGGTACTTCCATTAATACCATAGACACATAATATAAACAACTAAAAAATTATAATTTGCAAGAACAAAATATGGGCTTCTTATTATAGTTATAAATGTAAAATTACAGAATTCTAAAATACAATATCCAAATCCACATGAGCACCTTCCTTACAATAATTTGCAACACAGAGCTACAAATGATCACCCATAGTTGTCCTAGACAATATATAAGCCTTTCTTATAGAGTCAATTTTATGCCTCATGATAAGTTTCTAGACATCAAACCCTAACCCTTAAGGTAGAACAACAATAAAAATACATATAGAGCTTGTTTGATACACCTTTGACATTTATTTTGGAAATTTTGGTTGGCCCAAATTTGGAAGACCATAATTTAGGAACTGTTGCTCCAATTGGCCATTATAACCCTATTCCAAAATCCTCACCTTCTTATCTACATGGACAAACTCATGGAAGCTCCAATCAACCCTATTTAAAAGCCCATGTAGGGCCTCTAAGGCCTTCAAAACTAAGCTTGAAGTTTTGTGCCAAAATTCCAAACCAGAAATCCACAATCAATTCACAAATTCTCATGATATGGTATTGAGTCTCCACTAGCATGTTGATGTATATCAAAGTTAACATCCACATCTGAAATTAGCACATTCTGAGATCATATGACTAACTTGCAAAGTAGCAAGCCTCTAGAAACAACAAATCCACACTGAGACAACCCTTATTCAAGAAACAAAAAGGAAATATTTTTGGGTGATGTAAGATTTTTTCTTACACCCATGATGCTTGTGCATCAATAACTAAGAGGTGGAGGTGAATTAGTTATACATAATTTATTTTATTTTATTTTTTGATCGATAAACGGCTGAATCCTTGATTATATAATTTAAAACAAATAACTTACAAAAGTGTACCTTTATTCAAACAGGCACTGGTAGGAAAGAATGAAGAAGAAAACCTCCAATCTAGCCTAGGACTAAGGTCATTTATTATTACAACATAAATGGGGCATACCTCAGTGGAATAATTACAGATTTTTTCTTGGTACAATATAATGGATCATAGTTCCATAACTTTACTTTATCTATTGCCTCTTATGCCATATGAAAACCTATTTCCCAAGGATCAAACTAGCTGATACTACACATTTCATCCATCATTGAGAGTCTAAATCACTGATTCCTTACAAACTTGATCATTAGAATGGTTAGAAGTAACATATTCATAAGCTTCCTAATTAGATAAACAAAAAGCTAACCTAAGAAGGATAAAAAATTGAAACCGTCCCCCACATTCATCATTAAATATTTACCTAACTCCACTTAATGACTTCATAGAGCATATTGTCAATATACATCTATATTGGCCAATTTGAGGAATTATATCCTTGTATGACTTAGTCAATATATTAAGATTATTCTTAACTTTAAGACTCGATATATCCTTTAATAGAAAACTAGGAAGTTATTAAATTATCCTCATATTGCATAGAGCTCTACTACCATCCAAGGACAAAATTAAACTCCCAACTATACTATTGAAAAATATCATATGCTAAATGCCTCCAAAGTTACCAATAGGACAACACTTAAGCCTTAAAACAAAGCATCAAGCAAGTGTACCAAAAGGCCAGATCGAGCATAATTAGTTATATATAATTATCTCATAGGTCTAAAAATCAATTCAGCACAAAATTAAACTTCATAAACTTTCATAGCACTAAATGGCTAACCACATTCAACATCTCAGTTCACACTTATGACCATTTTACTTCAATATATTTTCTCACTATTTATGACTATACTCAATATTGAAACAACTATTTAGTTTATACCAAGTTGTAGCATGAAACAAAAACATGAAATGAACTTTGCAACACAAACAACCACACATTAAACACAAAATTTGAATGTGGAAACCCTATAAAGGGAAAAACCACTTGGGACTAGAAAACCAAATAATTCACTCTTCTAAAGTGATCTCTTCTACAAGAAAACCTTGTAAAAGGTTTACATGCACATTTTTAGTGTGACCTAGTTAGAGTATTTTAACCAAAAGTCATCTAGACCTTATTACTCCTTCACATTTCTAAAGAGTGGCCTACTTTCAAGGACTTACAAACATCATTGTTCAATGTTAACATATAGGATTTCATAGATTTGTTAGGTCCAGTCAGTTATGATAGTTTCCACTAAAATGAAAACAATGTAAAAATAAAATGATCTATTTAGGTTTAACACTACATTACTTTATCATATCTCTATTCTACTCATTTTTCTTTATTTTGATCTTTGTCTAGATGATTCATTCTATTTCTTTTTCACCTTTCACTTCCCATTCTTGATCTTTCTTCCTCCATTCTTCTTGATTCACCTTTTTCTTCTTCCTTCTTCACTTCATACAATCACCAGCTTAACAAAAATGATCAGCAACTAAAAATTGTCTCAATGATGGTCATAGATCTTAGATTTACTATATCTAGACAATTATATGATATAACTTCATTAAAATTTGTACTCATCTTCATCTTTCTTAAATATCCTTCATTAGACATTCATTACATTTTTGCAGCTGTAGACCTTGAAATTTTTTTTTCTTTAGCCTTTGAACTTCTTAAACATTCTTTATTTTCATCATAAGTTAGCCTCAAATCACATCTTCCTTAACTTTTCCTTCCATCTCATACTTGGTGAACATTATAGATTTAATCAAGTAACATTGCTCTAGTCTAATGCTAGAATCACCTTGTTAACAATAAACTACATCTCTACTTAGCTATATGATCTGTTAATACTTTATTAGCTTTGTCAATATTGTATTAATTCTTTCACTTAGTGTATTTGGTGTGGCTCAATGAATTTATCAACTTCATTAGAACTTTACATATTCCAAAACAATCAAACCAACATTACTCTGTAAATTTCTAACTCATTAAAGTGTCCACTGAATACCTATACTTATCAACTCTATCACCATCATACTTTCTTCAAATCCTCTTCATTAATCAAATCCTCTTCATCAATCGAATAATATGGCACTATACTGGATTAAGATAATGTCTAAGCAACTAAGGCTTAACATCAATGACAACCTAATAACTCATATGGCTCTTTTTACATACAATAATAAAACTCTTAGTTACATAATAAATTGGGTCCAATATATTATCAATTGGGTCCAATAGAATTAACTTTAATTGAGAAATGTAAATATTCACATTTCTTTAAAAAACCCTTGTTAGTAAGAATTTTCTATTGCTGTATGTTGTCGATGTAGAACTCAATGTATAAATGTAGTTTGTCTCCACAAATTGCAATGGGTCTACCATAACCACATCATGGAGCCATGGATGTAAATGTGCATCAATGAATAAGACGATGAAAGCCTCAATGTAGATCTCATCCCTTAATGGGAAATAATATACTAGATCTTGAAGGGGAAATGCAATAAAAGAATCCTTTAACACTTGATAAAAATATCTTTTTCTTGAAAGCTTTAAATGCTTCAATGTCTTGAATGTTTGAACTCCTTGAATGAAAAATTTCGGTGAAGCCCTCATGGAGGTGTTAGGTAAGTGTCTTGTTCTAAGATGAAGCCTCCAAGTCTCCTTATATACTAGATTTTGGGCAGTAATATAGTATAGGATGACTAAAGAGCGAGGATTATCAAATAAAAGTTCCAAGGCTTTGTGGGCTCTAGGCCCCACTATGCCTAGGGATATTGAAATGATGTATTGGTCGAACAAGATGATATTGACCAAGACAAGTAATAGTGATCAAGTATGTGAATGAAAGGAAGTGTGAACACAACATGTAAAGGTCGAGACAACTATTATGTACCTACTATAGTACAACACATTTAATACAAACCTAAATGAACAAATTTAGGGTATATATCAAATTTTAAAATTGACTTTAATTTACCCATCTATTTCAGCCCACTTAGACGATTCAAAGGAATTCAAAGAGATTTCAACAAAATAACAAGTGATTCATAGTTTCTTGTTGGTAAGAATGAAGAATTGAATAAGTTAGGTATTACATCATAGTGAGTTAAGTGGATTTTGAAATTCTTGAGACAAATTCATTTAAACCCTAGTTAGGAAAATGACATCCACTATAGTTGCATCTAGGCAAGATATGTTGAAAGAGAGTAATACAAAAATTGTAAGGAATGATCAATGTCCCCCATCTAAATTTATAGCGTGCGCTGATATTGTTGTGATTGATGATACATTTTGCACCCTATCGTTGATTCTATCAAGAAAGTTAACTGGTTCACGATTTCTGATCATGTTAAAAGTGAAAAATTGTATAGATTGGAGATTATGAATTGCAATAAGCTTATGATAAGTTGTGTGATAATAGAAAGTTGAGAGATGAGACTAAGATTATTCTTGAGAAAGGGCTCACTCATGCCCTAGAATTTCCAAAGGTATTCAAGGTAGAATGGATCAAAATTTTCTTAGCCAAGTTCATGACATGATAATATGGTTCAAAGGTGGACCAATAAAGATAAACAAAGCTATCATTCACTCAGTTACTAGTTATCCCACCTTAGATAGACCAAAGGCAATGAAATGTTTCGTGAAAGATGTATTTGAGCAATGTTCTAAGGCCAAGTGGAATGATCAAGGAATGTCCATACATGGAATTGTTAATACACTTATTGAATTTTCCATGCATGTAATTGCAAACAAACTATATTAGTCAAGTTGACTAGACAATGTTACTTGAGTGGTTGTTGACCTAGGTTAGAAGATAGTGAAGAAAGATCATAGATATGACCTAGTTGAGCTATAGCTACAACTGTCAGGGAATCTTGGAGAAATTAGGAATGAAAAGAACACTACTTTCAATTTTAGATAATTATTAATTTGTATATTTTTCTATGTTCATAATTCATTCTCTAAAGCTGGCACAATAGCATAGGATAGAAGTACACCAACAACTAAACAAATAAATGTTCTTATTGAATAATTTGGAGAAAATTTTGAAGTCATTATGAACAAATATTTTGATGAGTTCAAGAAAATGATGAAGAAAATGATGAGGATACCAAAATCAGTGGTAGATCAATATTTTGATGATATATGCTTTATGGTAGATAGTAATTTCACCTATTCCTAGGCAGTCTTACGAAGGGTTGCATGTTAGAGGCCAATGAAATATGAAGTCAATATAGATGAATTCATAGTAGTAGTAACTTTTCATCTTAAGAGATAGACAAGAATGTCAAGCCCTTCAACAATTATGAGTCAACCAAGGTTAGAATGCTAATTTAAACTAAAGTGCCCAAGATGGATAGAGAATGAAAGAAGATGATCAAATATCTTGAGGGAAAATAAAACCATAAAGAATATGGTGAAGAAGAAGAAGACAATAAATCAAAAGGTAAGGCGTTTGTTGTTGATGAGCCCAAGGCAATAAAACAAAAGAAAAATAATAAAAGTTGATCCTAAGGTGAAGAATGATCTGAAAAGAAATGTGAAAAAGGTTGTCACACCTCATAAACTTGAGATGAAGTCCTAGAGGACAATTACCAAATCCAAGGAAACTATGTCCCTAACTACTAAAACTAAAAGAAGCCTAGTAAAGAGGAAACAAGATAAAGAAGCTAGACAGAGCCTACCAAAGATGTCAAGAAGAAAACTATTTTTTACAATTGATGAGTAGGAGGAAGATGAAGAAGAAACCAAGTTTGATGATTTGAGAAAACTTCAGATTTTACCATGACTATGTCTAATTATTGTCGATTAGGTACATGAAAAGATAATAAATTCAGCTAGCATAGTGAGATTTAAACAAATTGATTATGATTCTTTGAACAAAGGTGATAAAGATAAGATTGAAAATGAAGCAATGAATGTGATGATAAAATTTAGATATACACCTATAGATTTAGGTTAAGGTTATTGATAATTGGTTAATAGAGATATGTAATTGTTGTCATTTATGGCAACACATGATGTACATCCTTATAGGAAACCTTGGAAATAAAGATACTTAGCTTTTGGTTATCAGAAAATTGTCTAAGTATGGAATTTGGTGTACAACAATGTACTATTTTGATTATAACTTGTTGTTGATGTCATATTATGACTATTAAAGTTCGATGGAGATAGTATACATGTTGATGATGACATGTATAACACTATACAGAATAGAGATAGTGTTTTGATGAAATAAGACAACGAAATTGAAGGAAATGATTATTTTGTTGACAAAATAATTACTTGTCTAATTAGGGTTAACATCCTAGATGTTTACTCTAAGTTGGAAAAGTGGATTATGGTCTTAGATGACCTAGTAGCAATTTTTGTAAAGGCATGGTATTTATGCAAAGGACATCATGCTATAAGAAGTGTGCAATTATGCACGTGCGAATATTGTGATGTGCAAACTTACTATGAAAGTGATATGTGCGAAGTTTTGTACAAGATATTGTGTGATCTGAGATCTAGCTAAAGATCAAAGATAAATTGAGGAAGAAGATAATTATGATTACTTGTTTGAGCACTGAGCTCTTCTTGCAATTAGAAGTGCAAGTTTAGGGGCTCTGTTGGCTCCTGATTTAATAGTTTTGAAAAAACCAAGTATGCAAGGAAAAAATGCATCTATGGGTAGCTATCTCCAATAATGGACACACTTCACCAAGAACTTGGGCCAACTATAAGGCTTAACTCCTTCTTCACTTCTGGCTCTGCTAGACATAGGCAGGTAAACCTATAGATTCTTTATATGGTACTAGTTATCAAAGCATACACTGAATCTAATATGAAGTAGATAAAACCCTTATTTCTCCTATGAACTCATTTAATAACACAGATCTATAGTAGCTAATTGCAACTCTATGATATTCACAAGCTGAGTGAGGGCATTACATTTAGGTTCTTCAACTTGAAAGGGAAATACAATTGATTATTGATGTTGATTTTCAACAAATCCTCAAATATGCAGAAGTATAACAAATGATCCTATAACTGATCAGTGCATAATCCATCGGGCAATTCCATGAATTCAAAACATACATCTATGACATCAGGACATATTCTGTATACCCAAACATCAGATCTATCTAATCACCTTGTGATTCAGACATCGGTGTTCAGTCATATCTCATTCTCACAAAATATCCTTCTCAAGTAACTAGTAACTTTGTTAAACATATCAAGCATTTACTTGGCCCTTTGGTCCAACAGCAAAATACATCAAACATACAATGTGAAGGGGATGCAAATGGATCTCAGATCTTTTTTCTAAGACCACATAAAACTTATAGATTGCTGAGATAGGAGACAAGAACCAAAATGAAACTAGTGAAATTATTGCTCATATGTATTCATTTCCTTGAAACTATACATTCAGATGCACAAAATTAAAACATATCAAAACTTGTTGTATTATCTGCACTACTACTATTCACATGAGATAAATTGATGAAAAATACATGGTATCATAGTATGGGAACATATCAAAACTGGATCCAAAACCTGGTATCTCAACAATGATTGGTTTTTCTCCAAAGACTGGAACCAACTAGTTTCTCAATGACAAAAATTGGAACCCTTACAATGGATGAAAGATAGAAAGATATAGGAAGAAGACGAATTCTTGGATTGAATCTGCAATCAACATGTGTCCCTTGAAAATTCTTCCTCAAGAAGTTGAAAATTATCTTTCTACCTTCTCTCCTTAACTGCCAAAATCAAATCTCCATCATTTGGTTTCCAAAAGTAAGAAATATCTCAATGAAAGACAAAGATTTGATAATTGAAACCGGATATGTGCCAAGTTACCAAACTTTTAGCCAAAACACCAAAAATATTAAAATAATCAGATAGAAAAGTCATTGAATGTGTTTTAGGTATTTTTCCATTGAATTCTGCAACTAATGACTTGAAACACCTGATAAAACATGCCATTCAAACTCTGAGAGAAAACCTCATGTAGCAAGAATTGGTGGCATTCTGTGAAAAAACTAACTCCAAAATCAAAAAATTTAGATTCTCACAAGTTTAGCAATATATAATATTGCATATCTACCCTCTCGAGAACCTCGTAAATCTCAGTTTGAAAATGTCCCCCCCACTTAGAAAACTCAGGTCTCCATATTTAAATTGAAATTTTTTTAAAAGTCTAAGGTATAAACTTTAGAAAAAAAGACCTTTTTAAATTTATGACTGAACCTCAATGTGCACATCCTTTTTGAAAAAACAATTTTAAAATGACCATTTAAAAAAAAAAAAATTCCTTCATGCCTTCAAATTTGTGGTCAACCCTCCATTTGAATGGTGCCACGTGTCATTTCATAATTGGTCGACCTGCCACCTCATCACCACGTGGCACTCAACTACTTGCCCACATTTCTTAACAACCTTGCAACTCCAAAATGCGGGATTGCACCATCCGTCAGATCATGATATGTGTCATGATCTAAGTGCTTCCTACCTAAGCTACTCTGGGAAGCCACCTCATTACACCTAGGTCCTTTGCTGCCACATGGCGTAATCTTGCTTTCTCGCAATACTTATCCTCCTTGCAAATTTATAATGCAGGCTTGTGCCCACCGTAGATTCTGGCCACATGTTGAAATTTTTTTCCATCTCTGATTTTTGGTACCACATCATTACTGGTGCATTTTTGTTTAAAATTTTAACATTGATTTCCTCCCAAACTGATGTCATCATGGGGACCCCACCTGGTCACTGCCTTTCCAAAAGGCCCTATCTTTTGGACACAAGCTGATATGTGTGTTTATCAATTTAAACATTTGAAAATGTCAATCCATAGAAAATGTGGGATATTGACTTTAAAAGGAAAGCTTCTCTATTTATCGCAGACCTTGCCTCTCTATATGCATGGAACAACTTCTTTTTTTGCTCATGGTGGCATCCATGTTATTGGCAGATTCTCCTTGCAATGCATTGCTCCCTTTTTACATGTTCTTTTAGCATGAAGCTTTTTTGACTTTAATGGCGTTGTTTTTTTTTTGTTTGCCTGCCATTGTCTTGCTTTCTTCATACCCTGCAATCACTAGGTGTGAGGCTCTTTAATACTATGGCTATGGGTTTCAATCAATGGCGTTGACTATTTTTCATCAATCTTTATTGTATGCCGTGTCTTTAAAACTAGTGTGCTCCTCTAAAATGCATGAGATGATTGTTGTTTTATACTGCCAGGCTCCATCTTTCATGCGCGAGTCTGAATGTCTCTTTAATTGGCTTTTTTCCCTTTTTATGCTACTCCTTCATTGACTTGTACATTGGATACATAGCAAGCAATATCAATAAATTAATTATTCTTTATTGCAAAGAGATCACTAGTAGTTCTCTTTTTAGATGTTCTCTGCACTTCGATGTGGGATCCCTTACTTGCTTATGGCATCTTCTCCTTACATATGCTCCTATTTAATTGCCTACTTCCATCTCGTATATAAGAAATGGCTTGCATCATGTCATTTCTTGTTTCATACACTTGCACATAAGAAAGAAGATTAAAAATAATGTTTCCCTCAAACCAACCCCTGGCATAGCTAAAAAATACGGGTTCCCAAGATCCAATTTTATCAGATTTATAGCATAGTCGATGAACCCATTAGGAATACTACCAGACAATAACTTTGGATTCTCTATAACTAACTGCTTCTATGGATCATCAAATTTTATATCCCCTTTACAATGCCTTATATCCTTCAGGCATATGACACAAAACCTGTCATCAATATGTCTTTGTTGTAAATTTCCTATGCCATGAATGCCAGATAATCGTATTAGCTTTTTGATAGGATCATGCACTTCAAGTTGTTCCACCCCTTCACGAGACTTGCAAACAATAGCTAGGATATTTCCTTTTCTCAAATACTCAGATACTACCCAACTTAATAGATCATCATCTACTTTTCAATCTGTCGCCTCTTTTTCTACAGTGGCTTGGTCTCTTGGTGCATTCCTTGCTATGTGGGAGCTCTTTTCCTTTTAATCAATGACTTTTAGCATTGCCACAACCTTTCCTCCTTTAAACTATGGCTTTCCTCATTTTTTGTCTTTCTAATTGCTGTGGTTGCCCTTTCAATATGATTGAAATGCTTTGGCAAACTATATCTACTCCATAGTTTGATCATTAGATCAAACCAAAGAAATTATTTAACATTGATAATTTGTGACTCCTCCCTTGCTGCTCATGGCTTTAAGATGGGGGCAGCTTTATTTAATTTATGTAATGTTCCTGCCTGTGACTTTTACAAAGAGTCACACACTCATTTTAAAAAAATTAAAAATGAAACTACATTGCCTCTCAAAAACTTCTTTAACATCATATGGTGTTTTCATCAAGTAGACACTCTTTCAATGTATTTGAGAACATTAATCATGTATTCAAATAATTTGAATTATGATAATTTTTATTAAATATTCTCAATCACCCATGCCTAAAGAAATTAGTCGGACCCCAAAATGGGTTTGGCTAAAAAAAATTTGCCTTACAAACAACCAACATCCTCATATTTGTCACTTGACCCCATTGGATATCTCAGATTGACAAGATTCAAATCCAATCATAGATTCATTATTTTAAAACTCACTTTTAATCAAACCTACAAATTGTGAATTTGTGTCTAGAGGCTCAACAGTTGGCCTTAAAAACTAATTCAATCAAGTAACCAGGCCATGAAAATTGGCATGAGTGTTTAATCCTACATGCTCTATCATATTGCAAATTCTCAACCCATGATGAATTCCCAATCAAAAGATTTTAATTGCCAAACATCCATACTTCAAATATCCTACAGGAAAATAGTGTTAAAAACATAAACTGGGCTTGGGTTTGGCATTATAAAACTGGGTTATTGATCACTTGGGGTTCTGAAAACTAGGATATAAGTTCTTTGCCATGAAGAGAATATAATTCTATAGTTTGGGCTCATGAAGAATCAAAAGATGCATTTGACAAATTTCCAAAAATAGGTACTTTGAAATTTTAACTGGAAAATGTGTTAGAAAGCAATTTTTGTCAAATGTACAGACATGTGAAAGTATGTAGATGGATTCGTCATGACTTAAGAACTGGCATACTTCAAGGATTTTTAGGACACAACACAATGGTACAATTCACTTAGGCTTACCAATCACAGAATCAAATTTATAATGTGCCAAACAGGGGTACGGATCAATTTGGATACCTTAGCCGTAACAAAACAATGCAAACTAGGTTTTTAATCATGTTTGAAAATTGATCAAATAGATTCATCAATAGCTAAAAATTGAAACATAACAAGTCTCTAATGTCTTCAATGTAATGCAAAAGGAATTTTAGCATTTCGGTCACTTGGTCAAAAGTTATAACTCGTCAAACAGGGGTTCCCAGAAATGTGTGCAATTTGTAAATGTGTGAAAACAATAAACTACCTACTTCGAGGGATTCAAAACCTAGTCAAATGAACTTGAAATGGCTTGAAATCTGAAACATGGGTTCTCAGGTATAGACACTAGACATTCTCAAAGTAGCAAGTCATGAAACTTTTCTGGGTGTGAGATATTCATTGGAAAACACAGGCTCCTGTCTCTGTTTGACACTTGGGGTAAAATGCAAATTTGGCAAATGGTCAAAATGAGACTTCACAAAATGGCTCAGAATCTCAATTTACCATCATGGAACACTTAAATGGGCTGAATGGAAGGTGCTAGAAGCATTGAACACCTCTTAGGCCTCAACTTGACAGCTAGGTACATAAGCATTTAAAAGCATTTATAGGGCTCAAAATTCTCAACGATGCTGAAAATCAGGGCTACAATTTTGAGCACCAACAATGGCTCTATTTGGGGATGCATGTCCCTTGTAGGCATGGCAAGATTTCAGATCTCTAGGAGAAGTAGACCACACACTTGACAGCAAGAAAAGCTCTTGAACAACTTTATTGAAAGCAAACAACAACTACTCCTACTATGTACAAGCAATGGGCCAAGGCCACCAAAAAGTTTTAGAGCTCCTTACCTCTATCGTACACCTAATTTTTATTTACATCTTCTTGAGGTAAGCTAGAATTATCTTTCTCAATTTTACCAATTAGATTAGCATCTTGAATCACATCACTTGGCAAAATGAAATATCTTTCTTCATTCTCATAGTGCATATAGAAATCAGACATACTTTCTTCATCTTGCTCACTATGAGAAAAAACATCAGCATGCTCATGACTCTACAAAATGAACTGAGAATCAAAATCCAACGATGATTCATGCATGTTGATCGAAAACACAAAAAATCCATAATGTACATCATTCACCAAGTTGCATGTGCCAAAAACTTGCAACTCACCTTGTGTCTCCAGATGTGAAGAATATGTGAAATCTGGTTGTTGCCTACTTGCAACCATGTTACTCATCGAATCAAATTTATCCTTTGTTGAAACCTCTTCACACTCAAATAACTGATTAGTCACCAAAATTGAAAACTCATTCTAAAAGTGTTGATCTAAACTATGTTGATCACTATCATTTTCTTAATTTAATTGAAAGTCAGAATACACCTTGAACTTATCTTTACAAGACTTATCAGCACATGAAGAAAATCTATAATGATATTGACAATATTCACTGTTTTCCTCTTCATCACATGAAACATCAAAACATATTGTAGTGAAATCAACATGAGAAGAATCTGAAATAGTATCAAACTTTCTTTCACTAACATTCCCCACATTCAACAAATCATCATGTACAAAAACATTTGAGGTATTGTTAAATACACCTCCAAAATCTAATAAGGATTGTTTAGATTCTACATCTCTTTCTACATCAAACTTTGGGGAAGTAACTTGACTAAATGAAGAAACATTATGATGGAAAATATGAAGATCCTTAGAAACACTTGCTTTTCAAAATCATGAGCCAACAAATCTGAGATTTCATCAAAGCTCAAGAAGATTACCTCACAAATCTTCTCTCAGTTGTGATTATCATCTACATAACATGAAGAACTTACAACAACAAGATCATTAGTATAACAATCTAGAACATCAGAATTGTTACAACATTCATTCTTATCATAGCAATCACTATGCTTATTGCTGTTAAAAATTTCTTCAACTTCATATTCACTATAACAAAATTTATTTTCACTTTCATATCCATCTTCATTATGCTGATTGCAATTACTTGATTCGCTTGCATTTGAATCCTTCTCTTCACATTCAGAAGACAAATCATCTTTATTTATGGATTCATTATATTCATTGCTACCCTGACTTTCAACACACTCATTATTATCATTTGAAGAAATAACATGAAATCTATAATCACCGCTTTCCATCTCTTCAATGAATCTTTCAATTTGTAAAAACCTTGTAATCTTATAGGTGTTGGTCAATTGACTGAATCGAGTACTAGAACATCAATGAAAACACTAGGTAGGGAAGATTCCTTGGGTCTATAATGAAAAGGCATCTTACTAATTACTGACTTAAGCTTTAAATAACATTGTTCGGTATTTAAACCTTGAGTACTTCCTACCTTAATTCTTATAAGATTGACAATCTTTTTGTAGACCAATCTATTCAACATAGCAATGTTATTATTCACAGTTTCCAATCTCTCAGAATTTGGCAAACTAATTTTAGATCTAAGATCTAACTCCATTATAGAACAAAATTTCTACCTCTTCTCTCTAGTGCTGAAAATCACTTAATAGAGGCAACCATGTTTTTTAACGTTTTTGACTTCCATGAAAAGAAAACATGAAAACCAAAATACCTCAAGTGCTGATGTTGAACTTTGATATGCTGATTTGGCACAAGTGCAAGACTGAAATTCTTTACACCACTGATAAAACTTTGTAGAGTTGCCACCTCCCTTCAAGAGGAATAAAGAAATCACTACTGTGAACTATTTTTACACTTCAATTCTTTATAATAGCAAATTGCAAACAACACTTTAAAACTTATCAAGAATTTAAAACTTCCTTTCCAAGATCCATCAACAGTCTCATATCTACCCATACAACTAATAATCCTTCAAAATTTTGCAATGAAATCAACTAGGAACAAATTGGTACAAAGATTTGAGAGTCGCCACTCACACTTTGTGAGAAATAAGACATAATTTGTCACTTGACAAAACTGAACCAAACCTTCAATGTAGGAGAAACTTGCAGATCATTATCATCTTGGAAAGAATTTACACTTTATAAATCAATTCTTGACTCTAAACTTTACCAACAACATTTGCAAACTAAACTGATTGAAGATAGACCTATAATAGTCATAGAACACAATTTTCATCCAGTTTTACAACATACTGCTATCTAGGAATAAAGCTTGAGTAGGGAACATAAAACATCAACAGAGAAATGGTAAACATCTCACACACCCTGCTGCTATAGAAATTTTTTTCTGATGTATTGAATCTTCTTCAAATTCTCAAGGTTTTTCTTAAATCTGATTCAATATAGTCCCCAGCAGAGTTGCCATTTTGTTGGCTCCTAATTTAACAGTTTTGAAAAAACCAAGTATGCAAGGAAAGAATGCATCTATGGGAATCTATCTCCAATAATGGACACACTTCACCAAGAGCCTGGGCCAATTATAAGGCTGAACTTCTTCTTCACTTCAGGCTCTGCTAGACCTAGGCGGGTGGACCTATAGATTCTTTATATGGTACCAATTATCAAAGCATACACTAAATCTAATATGAAGCAGATAAAACCCTTATTTCTCCTATTAACTCATGTAATAACACAGATCTATAGTAGCTAATTGCAACTCTTTGATATTCACAAGCTGAGTGAGGGCATCACATTTAGGTTCTTCAACTTCAAAGGGAAATACAATTGATTATTGATGTTGATTTTCAACAAATCCTCAAATATGTAGAAGTATAACGAGTGATCCTATAACTGATCAGTACCTAATCCATTGGGCAATTCCATGAATTCAAAACATACATCTGTGACATCAGGACATATTCTGTATACCCAGACATTAGATTTATCTAATCACCTTGTGATTCAGACATTGGTGTTCATTTAGATCTCATTCTCACAAAATATCCTTCTCAAGTTACTAGTAACCTTGTTAAACATATCAAGCATTTACTTGGCCCTTTGGTCCAACAGCAAAATACATCAAACATACACCATGAAGGGGATGCAAATGGATCTAAGCTCTTTTTTCTAAGACCACATAAGACTTACAGATTGCTGAGATAGGAGACAAGAACGAGAATGAAACTAGTGAAATTATTGCTCATATGTATTCATTTCCTTGAAACTATACATTCAGATGCACAAAATTAAAACATGAAAACACCTAACATATCAAAACTTGCTGTATTATCTACACTACTACTATTCGCATGAGAGAAATTGTTGAAAAATACATGGTATCACAATATGGGAACATATCAAAACTGAATCCAAAACCTGGTATCTCAGCAATGACTAGTTTTTCTCCAAAGACTAGAACCAACTGGTTTCCTTGTGACAAAAATTAGAACCCTTACAATGGATGAAAGATAGAAAGATATAGGAAGAAGATGAATTCTCATATTGAATCTGTAATTGACATGTGTCCCTTCAAAAATTTTCCTCAAGAAGTTGAAAATAATCTTTCTACCTTCTCTCCTTAACTGCCAAAATCAAATCTCCATCATTTGGTTTCCAAAAGTAAGAAATATCTCAATGGAAAACAAAGATCTTATAATTGAAACCGGATATGTGCCAAGTTACCAAACTTCTAGCCAAAACACCAAAAATATTAAAATAATGAGATAGAAAGGTCATTGAATGTGTTTTAAGTGTTTTTTCATTGAATTTTGCAACTGGTGACCTGAAACACCTGATAAAACATGCCATTCAAACTCTGAGAGAAAACCTCCTATAGTAGGAACCGGTGGCATTCTGTGCAAAAACTAACTCCAGAATCAAAAAATTTAGATTGTCACAATTTTGGTGATATATAATATTGCATATCTAGCCTCTCGAGAACCTCCTAAATCTCAGTTTGAAAATGTCCCCCCCACTTAGAAAACTCAGGTCTCCATATTTAAATTCAAAAATTTTAAAAAGTCTAAAGTATAAACTTTAGAAGAAAGACCTTTTTAAATTTATGACTGAACCTCAACGTGTACATCTTTTTTGAAAAAATAATTTTAAAATGACCATTTAAAATAATTATTTTTTTTCCTTCATGCATTCAAATTCGTGGTCGACCCTCCATTTGATCAGTGCCACGTGTCATCTCGTGATTGGTCGACCTGCCACCTCATCACCATGTGGCGCTCACTGGCTTGCCCACATTTCTTAATGACCTTGCAACTTGAAAATTTGGGATTGTGCCATCTATCAGATCATGACACGCGTCATGATCTAAGTGCTTCCTGTTGAGCTGCTCTGGGAAGCCACCTCATTACACCTGGGTCCCATGCTGCCACATGGTGCAATCCCACTTTTCTGCAATACTTATCATCCTTGCAACTTTATAATGCAGGCTCGCACCCACTATTGATTCTGGCGACATGTCAAAATTTCGTTGCATCTTTGCTTTTTGGTGCCACATCATTACTGGTGCATTTTTGTTTAAAATTTCAACATTGATTTCCTTCCCTGTTGATGTCATCATGGGGACCCCACCTAGTCACTACCTTTCCAAAAGGCCCTGTCTTTTGGACACATGCCAATATGTGTGTTTTTCAATTTAAACATTTGAAACGATCAATCCACAACAAATATGGGATATTGACTTTAAAAGGAAACCTTCTCTATTTATCATAGACCTTACGTCTCTATATGTGTGGAACAACTTCTTTGTTTTCTCACGGTTGTTTCCATGTTATTGGCAAATTCTCCTTGCAATGCATTGCTCCCTTTTTACATGTTCTTTTAGCGTGGAGCTTTTCTGACTTTAATGGCATTGTTTTTTTTTTCTTTGCCTATCGTTGTCTTACTTTCTTCAAACCCTACAATCACTATGAATGAGGCTCTTTAATACTATGGCTGGAGGTTTCTGTCAATGGTGTTGACTATTTTTAAATTTATCTTTATTGCAAGGCATGTCTTTAACACTGGTGTGCTCCTCTAAAATGCATGAGATGACTGTTGTTTTATACTGTCGGGTCCATCTTTCATGCACGGGTCTAAATGTCTCTTTAACTGGCTTTTTTCCCTTTTTATGCTACTCCTTCATTGACTTGTTTATTGGCTACACAACAAGCAATATCAATGAATTCATTATTCTTTATTGCAAAGAGATCACTAGTAGTTCTCTTTTCAAATGTTCTCTGCACTTCCATGTGGGCTCCTCTGCTTGCTTATGGCATCTTCTCCTTGCATATGCTCCTATTTAATTATCTATTCCCATCTCATATATAAGAAATGACTTGCATCATGTCATTTCTTGTTTCATACACTTGCACATAAGAAAGAAGATTAAAAATAATGTTTCCCTCAAACCAACCCATGGCATAGCTAAAAAATACTGGTTCTGAGGATCCAATTTTATCATATTTACAGCATAGTCAATAAACCCATCAAGAATACTGCCAGATAATATCTTTGGATTCTCTATAACTAACTACTTTTGTGGATCATCAGATTTGGTATCCCCTTTACAATGCCTTACATCCTCAAGGCATATGATACAGAACCTTCCATCAATATGTCTCTATTGTAAATTTGCTATGCCATGAATGCTAGATAATAGTATTAGTTTTTCGATAGGATCATGCATTTCAAGCTGTTCCACCCCTTCGCAGGACTTGCAAACAATAGCCGGGATATTTCCTTTTCCCAAATGCTAAGATACTACCCAACTTAATAGATCATCCTCTACTTTTCAATCTGGTGCCTCTTTTTCTATAGTGGCTTGGTCTCTTGCCACATTCCCTACTACATGGGAGGTCCTTTCCTTTTAATCGACGACTTTTAGCATTGCCACATCCTTTCCTCCTTTAAACTACGACTTTCCTCTTTTTTTGTCTTTCTAATTGTTGTGGTTGCCCTTTCAATATGATTGAAATGCTTTGGCAAACTATATCTACTCCATAGTTTGATCATCAGATCAAAGCATATCGCAAAGAAATTATTTAACATTGATAATTTGTGACTCCTCCCTTGCTGTTCATGGCTTTAAGATGGGGGATGCTTTATTTAACTTATGTAATGTTCCTGCCTGTGACTTCTACAAAGAGTCACACATTCATTTTTTAAAAATTAAAAATGAAACTACATTGCCTCTCAAAAACTTATTTAATGTCATATGGTGGTGTCATCAAGTAGACACTCTTTCAATGTATTTGAGAACATTAATCATGTATTCAAATAATTTGAATTATGATAATGTTTATTTAATATTCCCAATCACCCATGCCTGAAGAAATTAGTCAGACCCCAAAATGGGTTTAGCTAAAAAAAAATTTCCTTACAAACAACCAATATCCTCATATTTGTCACTTGACCCCATTGGACATCTCAAAATGATAGGATTCAAATCCAATCATAGATTCATTATTTTAAAACTCACTTTTAAATTAAACCTGCAAATTGTGAATTTGTGTCTGGAGGCTCACCAACTTGCCTTAAAAACTGATTCAATCAAGTAACCAAGCCACGAAAATTGGAATGAGTGTTCAATCCTACATGTTCTAACATACTGCAAATTCTCAGCCAATGACGAATTTCCAATGAAAAGATTTTAACTGCCGAACATCCATACTTCAAATATCCTACAGGCAAATAGTGTTAAAAACATAAACTAGGCTCAGGTTTGGCATTGTAAAATTGGGTTATTGATCACTTGGGATTTTGAAAACTAGGATATAAGTTCTTTGCCATGAAGAGAATATAATTCTATAGTTTGGGCTCATGACGAATCACAGGATGCATTTGAAGAATTTTTGAAAACAAGCACTTGAAACTTTTAACTGGAAAACATGTCAAAAAGTAATTTTTGGCAAATGTACGAACATGTGAAAGTATGTAGATGGATTCGTCATGACTTAGGAACTGGCATACTTCAAGGGTTTTTAGGACACAACACAAAGGTATAATTCACTTAGGCTTACCAATCACATAATCAAATTTATAATGTGCCAAACAGGGGTACAGATCAATCTGGATACCTTAGCCATAACAAAACAATGCAAACTAGGTTTTTAATCATGTTTGAAAATCGATCAAACAGATTCGTCAAGAGCTGAAAATTGAAACATAACAAGTCTCTAATGTCTTCAATGCAAAAAAAAAATGAATTTTATCATTTTAGTCACTTTATCAAAAGTTATTACTCGTCAAACAGGGCTTCCTAAAAATGTGTACAATTTGCAAATGTGTGAAAATAGTAAAGTACCAACTTTGAGGGATTCAAAACCTAGTCAAATGAACTCAAAACAACTTGAAATCTGAAACATAGGTTCTTAGGTATGGATACTAGACATTCACAAAGTGGCAAGTCATGAAACATTTCTGGGTGTGAGATATTCATTGGCAAATGAAGCCTCCTATTGTTGTTTGACACTAGGGGTAAAATGCAAATTTGGCAAATGCTCAAAACGAGACTTCACGAAATGGCTCAAAATCTCAATTTACCATCAGCAAATAGTTAAATGGGCTAAATGGAAGGTGCTAGAAGCATTGAACACCTCTTAGGCCTCAACTTGATAGTCAGGTACATAGGCATTTAACAGCATTTATAGGGCTCAAAATTCTCAACAATGCTCAAAATCAAGGCTACAATTTTGAGTGCCAATAGGCTCATCTTGCATTCTCTATACTACAACTCCTAACAGGGTTGAGATCTCCTTACATAGATTCAAATTATTCTAATAGGGACTCCTTATACTTAATTTTCTTATTTAATCTTAACAAGGTCCATCCTCTAACAAGGAACCTATATATATCAATATATTATCTAGTGGGTATCATCCCCACCGGGGTTTTCCCTTGGCTAGGGTTTCCCTAGCTAACAAATTATAGTGTTATGAGTTATCTTTGTGCATTTTTATTGTTACTATTCAACATTACTTTATTACTTTGTTATGCATGGTTTAAAGTAAGAAATAATGTCTAGTTGATGACTAAAGTTTGTAGATTACAAATCCACCCTGCTCTCTATAATCCCTATTTCTAACAATTGGTATCAGAGCAAAATTACTTTGAAGAGGCTTAAAAACTTGGGTAAGATCCCTATGGATATGGAAAGGTTGATGAAGAACCTTGAAGAAGCTCTTGAATAAATTGATCTCCTTACTGAAGAAATAAATAAACTAAAGGACAGATATGAAGACTCCAAAGTGTATATTGGACAATTGAAGGAAAAGATTGAACATCTCAAATTCAAGCCTAAATCTACTAAATCCAAAACTAATGATTATGATTATTCAAAGCTAAAGATAGAATACAAGATCTTGAAGCATGAATTGAAAAATATGAATCTAAAGTTGACATTGAGGAATGATCCTAGCAAAGTTGAGTCTGATTTGAAGACTAAGAATACAAATTTGAGAGCAAGTCTAGCAAAGAAAACATCTAAGTTTGAAACATTGAAAGAATATCATGAAGAAATCCATAAGTATAATACCATTGTGAGAGGTGAATTAACTTAGTGCAAACAACAACTTGACAAGCTTTATTCTAGTAGAGAAAAACTTGATGATTTAATATCAATATAGAGACCTGCTTATGATAAGACTAGTCTTCGTTATTTATTTAACATGTCTATAAAGAAACCTGAGATTAGATTAGATCTAAAAGAAAAAGATAAATCTGATGATAAGATTGAATCCAATCAATCTTTTGATAAATCTAAAGAAGTTGAGCAAAACAAGGAAGTTGAAATTTATGATGAACCAAAGCAAGTGGAATCTCCTAAGGAAACTAGGTATGAATTTAGAGGTAAGTATTTTTTATGTAATGAAATAGGACATATGAAAAGAGATTGTAATAATAAGTCATTTAACATGTTAAATACTTTTATTGTCATAATTGTCATGGTATGGGTCATAAGACAATTGATTGTAAGAAACCTAAGCATGATAATTATAGAAGAAGTAGTAGAATGTCTAGAAATACTAACCCTGTAGATAGAAGAAGATCTAATGAAATGACATCAAGTGAACGAATAACTTATGAAGATAGAATATAGATCATGTGATATAAGTGTAACAACTTTGGACAGATTGCTCAAAACTATCATCCACCTAATGATCAACACAATCCTAGAAGTAGAGCACTAGTATGTCAATTATGCAATAACTTCGGACATACAACAAAGTACTCTAGAATGGACATAAACTTTAGAGATAGAAGGATCAATGGAAGAAACTTTAGGAAGAGACAAAATGATGGAAAGAACATCATAAATGACAAAAGGAATCATGAAAGGAACTCTAAATCTAATAGAGATAGTAAGGAACAAAAAAATGTGGTCGATAAATTTTGAGAACTTAATGAGGCCTTTGTAAGAGGAGTAGATATCTCAAAGGAAAAGCTAGATGAGGATGAGATAGGAAGAGCGAAGTCAATTTTTGAGTTTGATTCAATGAAGTTTAATTAAGCTTGTTCATATCATCAAAATTTGAAAACTTCATCTAGAGATGGAACTAGAGGTAGTGAAGTTGGGAAAAGGTGTAATGGGATATGTTTAGATGGTACATAATCTTGCTTATAATCTGGAGCTTATCTAAACAAGTTATGAAGGAATTTAGAGTGACCAATATTACAGAAAAAGTTAATTCTGTAGCAAAAGATGAAAAGTATGTTTTTCCAAAGAATTTTGTGAAGCAAAGTCTTGTAGAGCTTTGTCATGATGAAAGAAGGTTATGGTAAACCTTGGGTAACATCTGAAGATTTGATCAATGATATTGAGCAATTATTTGATTATAAAATGTAATTGATAGCTTTTTTGTGTTTGCAAAGTACACAATTAATGCAAGTTACAGTTGATGGAATAAATGGAGTACATAATTTATTTTCACTTCATTATGAATTCATCCAAAGCAAAGAGCACTGAGAAGTGACTTTTCAAGGTGATTTCAAAGCAAACCCTATTTTCAAATAGAGGTATTTTATCATTTTTCCACAAATTTGTTCAGTAAAAGTTCTTATTTGATAGAATCATGGATATGTCAGTAGTGCACAATATTGAGAATGGGGATAGATCTAAGTTGAAGGTTGTTTCCATAAAACCTACTAAAGGAAACCCTAACTCAACATTATCCATCACCCCAAACAATGTAGTATATCTGTAAGATGTCAGAAGTTATTTGAATAGTAAATTTGAGTCTATTGGTAGTGAAAACATGAACAATGATATGGATCTAGTTTTCAATTGCAACATGAATATGAAGCCTAGATTTGAACATTTAAAGGAACTAGATCTATTCAAATATCATTTATACCATGAATTGGACATAAATCATATTGAGTAGGATACATGATGGGAAACTATGGATATAAGATAGTGTAATTGGTATTTCTATCAAAATTATTCATAAGGTAATTGATCTTAGTAAACAAGGCAGTGTACCTATAGGTGAGAAAATGGTCAAGAAGGAAGTTGAGATTTATACTAAGTAGTGTATAATGGAGAGTCTATGTTGATCAACACCATCAACCAAGATAATGTAAGATTATTGAGTAGAATGATTGCCTATTCTATATGTGCAAGCTCAAAGATTGATGAACAATCAGCCAGATTCATCTATGTAGCATATAAGATATGTGTACAGAAGAAACAAGTAAATCTTAGTGAAATTCTAAGAATGCAACTCATATAGAACCTAGAAAAGTTTAAGAGGACTGAGAATGGTGTGTTTAGATTTTAGTCATTGATCAATCAAATATTCTTTCATGTGCTTAAAATATTTCCTTATTCATCAATCATAGACATAATGAGCTATGATAGCTATATAATGGAGAAGAACACAGAAGTATCTAGAAGGCATCCTGCAAATAAGATATTGGATAGTAGTAAAATGGTAATGAGAACATTTCATAATGAAATGAAATAGAGGTTCAAAATTGTACTTGCAATTGTAGATAGATTTAAGGAAGACATTTACATTATGGTTGATACAAATTTTACCTATATTTAAGTAGTGGAACCTCAAGAAACATTTCTTGATCCCTTGGGTTATGAATTGAATGATGATATAATAGTTAGTTATATTGATTTATTATTGAAGTCGAAGAAATATAAAGTAGAATACTAATTTGGAACATATGATGAGATTACTCAGTTAGCTCATTAGGAATTTTTGGAAAAGGCATCACACAAAAACATAGAATCTATTATGAAGAAAACTTTATTTGAGGCTGGAATGACTAAGAGTGAGTCTATGGAAGTTAGAAAAACTATAAAGAAAGGAATATTGAATGTGCAACCATTGTCAATATATGATGTAAAAAAATCTTCAGAGAAAAGAATTCCATATGTAGCAGTGTCAAATGTGTAGCCTAGTGAGCCAAAGAGAAAATATGAGAGATCGGTGGAAGCTGTGACCACTAAGACAAAAATAGTCAAGAAACAAGCCATCAGACCAGGCCAAAGGTAGAAGACATTGATGACAATTGTTGAGTATAGTGATTAAAAGGAAGAATAACAAGAGGATAAGAAAGTAGAGAAGGTGACACCATCAAAATAATCAATAGGAAAAGCTCGGCAACCCTGGAAGCCAAAGATAGAGAAGATTAACTTAGCTATTGCGATTGAAGATAAATTTGTTTAAATGAACAAATTTTATAATTTGTATAACAATTGGTACGAATATCACCTTTTCTAGCTTAGCAACTAATGATGATGATCAAACTAATTTGATCTCATCCTTATCAAAGATTATTCAGAAAAATAGGTCAGTGAAGAGCTTATAGAAAACCCTGATGGAGGTTATTGATAGACAACACAATACCTTGGTAGTGTAGCACATAGAATTAGATCTTGAATAGAGGGCACAAGCTGTACTGAAATCATTTGATGAAGAAATGGCTAAATTTTTAGGTGTTGTAGAAGAAAAGACATAGATTTCACATGATGCTAACTTATTTAGCACCATCTGTTAGAACATTAAGAATGATTTGATAAATCTTGATATTTGTATCAAGAAACTTCAAAAAATGTCAACATGATGGGAATTTTTTTTACATCAAGTGTACTTTATAATACAAAACAACTAAGGGCATTGATAGTTATATAGAAGGAAACATGAGTGAGCTAGAGGCTCTATCCAACAAGATCCAGCATCCATCTTGTAATATTGATGATTTTGAAGGACAAGTGGCTAGTGTTCATAGTGTTATTTAGAAACTAGAACTTTGGAAGGCAAAAAAATTGAAGAGGATATCAGATTTCAGAGATCCTATTACTTTGAAATTATCTTTTGTTGAGAAACAGTTGGAAGAATGTGTTAAGGCCAAGGACACCTATTCTAACTTTTTGTATTTAGATCTTAATGTGGTTGAGATTGCATCATATGCTCCATGTGCAACTCTCACCTCAACTGGATCCACCAAGGAGACATGGACCAAAGGTATTAACAATCTTGAGGAAAACTTTGATGATTGCATGAAGATCATATCAACATAAGAAAGGATAGCATTTTTGGATAGTTTCTGACATTTTGACCTTTTTCATTGATGTGAAAGGGGAAGTAATTGTAGAAAATTGGAAAGTACTTATTGTAGAGAATTATCAAAGGGTGAAGTACATAATGTAAAGCATATTGTAAGGGGGAACATATTTAAAGATGAAAAAATTATAATAGATGTAATGTAATGTGTTGTTTATTTCTTTTTATTAAGTTTTTGTCACTTAGCCAATTTTCTCTATTTTGTTGCCATCAATGCCAAAGGGGGAGACTATTGGCAAGTAGCCAATATTGTGATGTGTGAACTTACTATGAAAGTAATATATGTAATGTTTTGTACAAGCTATTTTCTGATCCAAGATCTAGCTAAAGATTAGTGATCAATCAAGGAAGAAGAAAAGTGTTCGAATTATAGATGGAGTAACTGAGAGAAAAAGGACGGGGGGGGGGGGGGATGGGTGAATCAGTTATCCCAAAAATAATTCATAAATTCTTTAGATGTCTATAATTCTTATTTATTGTTGAAACTCAGTAAACAATATAGGAATAAGTTGTAACTCGATAGATTAACTAGTTAGCATTCATAGTTATTAATATGCATGCAAAGGTTAAAATAAATGAACACAAGAGACACCAAATTTAATGTGGAAACCCAAAATGGGAAAAACCACCAAGTAACTAGTCACAAATTTTTCACTCTTTTGAAGTGAGCCCTGTTAGGAGTCAACCCTATTAAAAGTTACATTACACACTATTAGGTATACCTTGTTAGAGGATTGAATCAGCCTGTTAGGAGTGGCCTTGCTAGAGGTCTTTAAAACAATTCAATTGAACTGTCACCTTGTTAGAGGATTTACAAAATGGATGTTAAACAAACTCTATTAAGAGGTTTGAAATCACTACTACAGTAGTTAGAAAGCAACAATGAATTGACATGAACAAGATGCAACTGAATTTGCTGGATATAGGTCTCTGTTCAACATTATTAGATCCTCCTTGATCAAATATGGCTCAAAATCTTTGATCATCCTTCAAATTCACTTCCACAATAATCAATCTTCATATCACTTTAACTTCTCATACCTCCACATACTACATTTTTGAATTCACAACTTGACCTCTTACTTATACCATTCAGATGGTTAAGTTGGCTCATTTACATGTTACATTTACCAACAAACCATTCATCAGTTGGCTACAAATATTACTCTTAAATGTTATTTCATAAAACTATGAAATACTTTACTGGCCGACCATGCTCGCTAAATACTGCTTTCAAGAATTTCCTAAGTTAACCATCTTGACTCGGTTAACATTGCAATATCCTTAAAATCCTTTGTCTGCCAAGTTTTACTTGGTAAGAACTGCTTCTGCTAAATTCCCTTTGATGACCGAGTGAGCTCGGTAAGAACCAAATTTCTTTGATTACCTTAAAAGCTCAGTAAGAACTAAATTTCTAGTTTTCCTTTGATGACCGAGTGAACTTGGTAAGAATTGCTTCTTCCATATTACCTTTGATTACTGAGTGAACTCAGTAAGAACTGCATCTTTGCTTAGCTAACCTTCTGAGCTTGGTAGACATTGTCCTCTGCCTTGCTGACCTTCTGAGCTTGGTAGACACTATCTGATAACTGATATGACATTTGTTTGACATCAAAGACAACACAAAATTGAACAATTGTATCCAATAATCTCCCTCTTTGGCATTGATGGAAACACAACATGTCATAGCAGGATGAAATTTTGAAAACAACTCTTTTTAATGATAGAATACAAAGCTCCCTCTTTCATAATAATCTTTTTGCAAATTTTTGAAAGATATGATAGTATATTCTCCCTCCTTGAAAACACATACCAAAGACAACTCAAAACAACTAAATAGTATTGTACCTAATGTACTGATTCATATGCAATGTCTTCATTAATTTGCTGCATCAACTGATAGATTTCCAATTCTATTCCTATTGATGCATCACTAAAACTATATTTTAGTGAGCTTCTGATAGGGGAATGACCCCTAACTTACCTCTTAGATACAAGAATGCATCCTTAGGTAAAGGTTTTGTGAATATATCAGCAATTTTTTCCTTTGTATGTACATATTCCAATCTTATTTCCTTTTCTTGCACCAATTCTCTAACAAAGTGATACTTTATGGCAATATGCTTTATTTTTTAATGCATCACTGGATTCTTGGAGATGTTAATTGCACTCGTGTTATCACAAAATATAACTATAGGTTCTTTGATTTCTTGCTTCATACCTTCCAATAATTGTTTAAACTATAAAATGTTTGAGCAATTTACTCATGCTGCAACATATTCAGCGTCTGTTGTGGATTAAGATGTACAATTTTTCTTTTTACTTCTCCAAGAAACTAACCTTTTTCCAAGAAAAAAAGCTCCTCAACTTGTGCTCTTTCTATCATCAATATTTCTTGCCCAATCTGCATCAGTGAACATCTTTAAATACAATTTTCCTCCAAGTTTATACCATAATCCATAATCTTTAGTTCCTTTTAAGTATCTCATGATCCTTTTGATTGCTATCATGTGATTTTCTTTTGGTTTTGCTCAGAATCTTGCTACAATTCCTACTTCAAGGGAAATGTCTAGTCTTGTGTGCACTACATATTGCAAATTTCCAATCATAGATCTATAAAATGTCTAATCTACTTCCTTTGATTCATCATCCTTGGTAATTTTTAATCCAGTACACATGGGAGTCCCAACTAGTTTGCAGTCTTCCATACCAAACTTTTTTAGTAACTCCTTGATGTATTTAAGTTGAGTGATGTAGATGCCATTCTTACTTTGTTGAATTTGTAGACCAAGAAAGAATTTGATTTTACCAAACATTGACATTCCAAATTCCTTGTTCATTTGTTCTAAAAATTCTTTGCAAAGATCATCATTTCCTGTGAACAAAGTATCATCTACAAATATTTTTGCCAAAATAATCTTATTATCTAGTCCTTCTTTTATGTAGAAACTACTATTATCATTAGTCCTTTGAAAACCAATCTGAATAAGATAGTTATGCAATCTTTCATAACATGCTCTAGGGGCTTGTTTTAGACCATATAATGCTTTATGAAGTTTGCAGACCATGTTTTTCTTGTCTGGATCAATAAAACCTTCAGGTTGTTTAATATAAACTTCTTCATCCAATATGCCATTGAGAAATACTGACTTGACATCCATCTGATAGACTCTGTATCCTTTGAATGCAGCATATGCAAGTAAGGTTCTGACACCTTCCAATCTTGCACCAGGAAGCAAAATTTTTTCCATAGTCTACACCTTCTTCTTGAGAATATCCTTTGCATACTAGTCTAGCTTTGTTCCTTGATACCTTACCATTTTCATTTAGTTTGTTTCTAAATACCCACTTTGTTCCAATCACATTCTTGTCTTTGGGTCTAGGTACAAGAGTCCATGTTTTTTTTTTCTCTATCTGTTCTATTTCCTCATTCATAGCTTCAATCCAACTTTCATTGTCTAGTGCATCTTTGACATTTCTAGGTTCAAAATCAGCAAGTAAACAAGTGCCTTTCAACTTACTTCTTGTCATTGTTCCTTTTGATTTATCTCCAATGATCTAGTCTGGTGCATGATGCTTTTTGACATACTTGGGTAGTACAGGCTCCTTGCCTTTTAAGTTATCATTCTGCATCTCAACTTCCTATCCTAGATCTAGTTGTTTGGGCTCAATAGATGCTAACTCGATAGCTTCAGTTGGCAACTCGAGTTCTTGCAGCTCGCTAGATGCTGACTTGGTTTGAACTTCTCGTGACTTGGTTAATGATGACTCTGGATTTGAGGATTCCTGATTAATAGATATACTTGGCATTGTATCTGATTCAATGTAAAAAAACCTTCTGTAATCTTTAGGTTCCTTTTTGCTTTCTTTTTCTATTCTTTTTGCAAACTCATCAACTTTCACATGTGCACTTTCTATGACTTTGTAAGTAGATAAATTCAAACATCTATATGCTTTGCTTTTGCAAGAGTATCCCAAAAATATACCTTCATCACTTTTTACATCAAATTTACCTTTTCTAATTTCGTTCAAAATGTAACATTTACTTCCAAATACTTTTAGATAACTTACATTGGGTTTGTAGCCATACCACAACTCATAGGGAGTTTTGAATGAGTCCTTCTTCAGTTGTACTTGGTTCAAGGTATGAACTATAGTGTTGATGGCTTCCTTCCAATATTTGATAGCAATGTCTTTCTCAATCATTAAGGTTCTTGCACAATCTATGATAGATATGTTCCTTCTTTCTGCTATTCCATTTTGTTCAGGAGTTCCAAGTGCTAAAACCTATCTTTTGATTCCCCTTTCAATGCAAATGTTATTGAACTCATGTGAAACAAATTCACCACCTCTGTCAGACCTTAGGCATTTTAGTATTTTTCCTGTTTCCTTTTCTACTCTAGCCAAATACCATTTGAACTTTTCGAATGCTTCTGATTTCTCTCTTAGGTACATGACAGTCATCATTTTTGAATAGTCATCAACAAATAGAATGAAGAATTTTTCACCAATATAACTTTCAATGCCAATGGGTCCACATAAATCAGTATGCACAACTTCTAGAACTTCTTTAGTTTGATAGTTCTTGCTTGTAAAATTGGTCTTTCCAACTTTACCGATTTGACAATTCATGCATAGACCAACCTCAGGTTTCTTTATGTCAGGAATACCTCTTACTTTTCTAAATTTACTGATCTTTATTAAGTTTTCAAAGTTTGCATGACACAATCTCCTATGCCATAACCAACTTTCTTCAATTTGAGCAATAAAACATGAACATTCACCAAGTTCAAGATAAAATAAGTTACCTTTAGTTTGAGTGCCTGATCCAACCAATTTTCCTTTGTCATTCAGCAATCTTGCTTTTCCATGCATAAATTCTAATTTGAATCCATTATTGAGCAGTTGTGCCACACTTAACAAATTGTGCTTTAGTCCTTCTACCCAGTTTGCATTATCACATACAATTTCCTTGATTAATGAGATTCTTCCTTTTCCTTTTATACAACAGGGTTCATTGTTACTGAATCTTACACTGCCACCATCATAGTCTTCAAAGTGTTCAAACCTAGTTTTATCACCAATCATGTGATGAGAACAAACACTATCTATAACCCATGTATCATTTTTTCTCATATGAGAAATAAGTGCCATTTCCTCATCATTATCAAACTGATCTTTCATAGCAATGTAAACAATTTCATCTTCTTCTTCATCATCAAAATCATTAAAATCTTTAGCTATAAAACATGTTTTCTTACCTTTATCCTTGAATGATTTGAAGTCTCTTTTGCCATTGTACTTGTGACCTTTCTTCTCATCCTTGTTTTGCTTATTGGGGCATCTAGCAGCAATATGTCCAATTTTTTCACAAGAAAAATAGATTAGAGGAACCTTACCTTTGTATTTTCCTTTGCCTCTAGAATATTTCCTTGCTAGCAGAGCTTCAAGCACTTCAAGATCACTATCTGAACTCTGTTCTGATTCTTCATCACTGCCTGATTATAGATCCTTCAACTTTTTCCCTTTTTCTTTGAGTGAAATCTTGGCTTCAAATGCTAATTCAACATTTTTGGTAGGTGGTATATAATTGTCAAAGTTGTCTAGCTCAAATGCAATCAATCTTCTAACTATGGCTTCTAGATTTATCTTATGATTCGATTCACATCTTCTTTCTTGAATCGCAGAGACTCTGATTGCATAAATGGGAAGTAGAGTGCTAAGAACTTTACATATAACTATCTCCTCCTTGATATCTCCTCTAGATGCTTTGATTGCACTAACACATGCTTTGACTCTTTCAACATATTTTGCAATGTTTTCATCCTCTCTCATCCTCATTTGATCAAATTGTCCTCTCAGACTTTCTGCTTTGTCTCTTCTTACATTATCATCTCCTCCATAGATTTCTTTCAGCTTTTCCCACATTTCAAAGGTAGTTTTTCAATCTTTGATGTCATCAAATTCTTCATAACTCAAAGCAGATGCTATATCTATCATCATGTTGTTGTGAGTCTTCTTTTCAACAATATCATTGATAGATAATGTACCGGTAGGTTTTGCATATTTTTCATCAAGGTACTTCAGTCCTGTATCTCCAATGGAAGTTAGCTGAAGTCTCATCAACCCTTGCCATGCTGAGAAGTTTTCCCTGTTAAGTCTTGGAATTTCCCTCTTATAAGACATCCTGACCTTTGGCTTAGATCCTTGAAATCTTTTCCTACAAGCACCAAGAGCTCTAATACCAATTGTTGGAATTATAGATGGAGTAACTAAGGGGGGGGGAGGGGGGGGGACGGGGGGTGTGGGGGCGTGAATCAGTTATCCCAAAAAAAATTCATAAATCCCTTAGATGTCTATAATGCATATTTACTGTTGAAACTTGGTAAACAATGTAGGAATATTGCAACTCGATAGATTAACTAGTTAGCATTCATAGTTATTAATATGTATGCAAAGGTTAAAATAAATGAACACAAGAGACACTGCATTTAACGTGGAAACCCAATATGGGAAAAACCACCAAGTAAGTAGTCACCAATTTTTCACTCTTCTGAATTGAGCCTTGTTAGGAGCCAACCCTATTAAAGGTTACATTACACACTATTAGGTGTGGATTTAATCATCTTGTTAGGAGTGGCCTTCTTAGAGGTCTTTAGAACAATTCAACTAAACTGTCACCTTGTTAGAGGATTTACAAAATGGCTATTAAACCAACTCTGTTAAGAGGTTTGAAATCACTACTACAATGGTTAGAAAGAAACAATGAATTGACCTGAACAAGATTCAATTGAATTTGTTGATTACAGGTCTTTGTTCAACATTATTAGATCCTCCTTGATCAAATATGGCTTCGCTGCTCCTTAAAGATCTCTGATCATCCTTCAAATTTGCTTCCACAATAATTAGTCTTCATATCATATTAACTTCTCATACCTCCACATACTACATTTTTGAATTCGCAACTTGACCTCTTACTTATACCATTCAGATGGTTAAGTTAGCTCATTTACATGTTACATTACCAAAAAACCATTCATCTGTCAGCTATAGATATTACTCTTAAATGTTATTTCATAAAAAAATGAAATACTTTACTAGCTGACCCTGCTCGGTAAATGCTACTTTCAAGAATTTCTTGATTTAACCATCTTGACTTGGTTAACATTGCAATATCATTAAAATCCTTTGTCTCCCAAGTTTTACTCGATAAGAACTACTTCTGCCAAATTTCCTTTGATGACTGAGTGAGCTTGGTAAGAACTAAATTTCTTTGATTACCTTGAAAGCTCAATAAGAACTAAATTTCTTTGATTACCTTGAAAATTTGGTAAGAACTAAATTTCTAATTTTCCTTTGATGACCGAGTGAACTCGGTAAGAACTGCTTCTTCCATATTACCTTTGATTACCGAGTGAACTTAGTAAGAACTGTATCTTTGCTTTGTTGACCTTCTAAGCTTAGTAGACATTGTCCTTTGTGTTGCTAACCTACTGAGCTTGGTAGACACTATCTGATAATTGATATGACATTTGTGTGACATCAAAGACAACACACAATTGAACACTTGTATCCAAAAAAAAGTATGATTAGTTGTTTGGGTAGTCAGCTCTTCTTGTAATTAGAAGTGCATGTTTGCGTAGTGGGCTCATCTTGCATTCTCTATCTACAACTTCTAATAGGGATTCAATGTCTCCTAATAGGGAGTCCTTATACTAATTCTATCATTGACTCCTAACAGTGTCCATCCTCTAACAAGGACCTTATATATCAGTATATTACCTAGTGTGTATCATCCCCACTAGGGTTATCCCTTGGCTAGGGTTTCCCTATTTAACAAAATATGGTGTTATGAGTTATCTTTATGCATTGTTACTTTTACTATTCAGCATTACTTTATTACTTTGTTATGTATGGTTTAAAGTAAGAAATAATATCCAATTGGTGAATAAAATTTGTAGATTATTGATTCACTCCCCCTCCCCCAGTAATCCCTATTTCTAACAAAGGTATTCCTAAATATTTGTATAATAAATTAGATACTAAATGGAAGTGAGCATTACCCACTAAAAGGAAAATAAGATAAACTACACTATTATATATAATGACTAATTTAGGAAAGACACAAATGTCAATAGCCCTAAAAGATTTTGTAAAGAAATTTGTACCTAAAGAAAGGGCTTACAAAATTGTGAAAAATAATGCTCATAAAATTTAGAATGAGAGAATTATTATATGGAAGAAAGTATTTGGATTTCTTATTCCATTGGCTAAAGAGGCAAGAGATGTTTTAGAATTACAAGATGATGATGAACTTGATAAATTAGAAGAAGTGAGAAAATTGATAGAGGGGAGTGAACAATAGGATGTTGTCACTATTGAGGATATTTTTTATTCATTGCCACTTAATTAGAATATATTAGGAATATTTGATAATGTTGAATCAAACACCTCAGACACCTCTCTACCATGCAAAAATCTAGTTTTACTACAGATACAAGACAACCCATGGGTTGATAGTGCACAAATTGATGGTTCTAAAGTTACATCAGTTATAGTTATTTATGACATGAGTACTAAGAAACATGGCAAGGTAAGTATTGTGCTCCCATAATTTACTCATGTTAGAGATGGAAAAAAAATGAGAAAAGGAAAGAGAAGAAGGAAGGGTCGGCAATGCCTAAGAAACTAAAGAGAAAGAGTCTATTCATGTTGAAAACAATTAGTCAATTGTATATTGTCATTGATGTTACACAAATGTCACACTCTAACCAAGCACAACTAGTATTAATTGAGCTCTTTCATGCACTGAAGAAGACTCCTGTATTAGCCAAGTAGAATTTAGTGGGAACCAAGTTTAGTTAGTCATCAAGGAAAGTTAGTGTAAACTAAATTAGGCCAATCAATGAAGAGTGTTAGTATTAATCGAGTCAGGGGAGTTCCTAAAAGGATTCAATATTAACTAACTACTCATTTAAGTGTTAGTTCATTATTAGCTAAATAGTTTTTTTAAGTAAATGGTTAAATACGAGCCAATTCAGTGGATATTAAAAAAAAATTGAAAGGGAATTCAAGCCAACTTGACATTAGGTTTCATATATATGAAAGGTCAAGTTGTGGATTAAATTGTGAAGTCAGAAGAATGAGAGAGATATGAAATAAAAAGGATATCTTATTGAAGATAGGACATCCAAGGAGCTACAAAGAATATTTTGGTCAACAAGGATCAAGTGGAAAAACCATAATAATAGTGATTAGAATATAAAAATTTAATTTCTCCATCAATCAGGTAAATCATTGTTACTGTCTAACAATTGTAGCAGTAAAAAAAATCTCTTAACAGAGTGTCATTTAGCAAATCCTCTAAAAAGGTGGCATTTCTATATTCAATTTTTTGAAGACCTCTAACAAGGCCACTACTAATAGGGTGATTCAAATCCTTTAATAGGATCACACTTAATAATATGTTTTTTAATCTTTAACAGGGTTAGCTACTAATAGGGCTCACTTCAGAAGAGCAAAAAGTTGTAACTAGTTGCAATGGTGGTTTTTCCAAATTGGGTTTCCACATTAAATATTGGTGTCTCATGTATTCATGTATTATCTTAATTCCTTATGTTTCTATAAGTTAATAAAGGTTAATACACATTATTGTCTTAATATTACTTTGTTAATCGAGTTATAGTGTATATCTAGAACTAGTTGAGCAGTGCAAGGATTTGGATTAGTGAGAAGTTTGTATTGACATAAAAGGAATTTGGAATTATTTTTATGGTAACTAATTCAACTCTCCCCTCTTAGTTACTCCTCTTATATTTCTAAAAATTTGTATTAGAGCATTTGGTGCTTGCAAGAAAGGTTTCAAAGACCAAAGCTAAAGATCAAGATGTCGTATAGAAGAGATATCCCTAATCTTAACAAAGATAACTTTTTAGCATGGTAAGAACCAATGAATATACATCTAGGAACCATTGGAGATATAGGTATACACTTCTTCAAGAATCAATATGTAGCTTTTCCAAAGCCTTTAACTTTGGAACAAATTGTGGACATGAAGAATCACAAAACAATAATGATTGATATTGCTTCCTCTCTCAACTATTCTGAATTAAATGAAGTCAAAGATTGCCCTACTTCCTATGACATGTGGAACAAGCTAGAAAAGATCTACAAAGTAGATGATAATGTGATAAGAGCCAACGTAGAAATTAGAAGAGATCAATTTGATCAAATGAAGATGAAAGAGGATGAAAACATTGCAAAATATAGTGAAAGAATCAAAGAAAGTGTAAGTGTAATTAGAGCTGTAGGAGGAAAAATAGATTCTATAATAGTATTTAGAAAGGTATTAAAAAAAATTCTTCCTATTTATGTAATTAGAGTTTTAACTATGCAAGATATTAGATCTAATCCCAAAAATGATATAACTTCAGATGCCCTTCTGGGAAGATTGATTTCTCTTGAGTTGGATAACTTTAATAACTATATTCCTAGCACTAACAACATAGAATAAACATTCAAAGCCAAACAAACTCTTCGTAGAAAGGGAGGAAACTCAAAAGAAAAATAGATGGATAGTGAAGAAGATGATGATTATGAGGATGGCCTTGAAGCTATTGAAGCCCTACTTGCAAGAAGGTTACCAAAAGGCAAAGGAAAATATATATTTAAAATACCATTGATTTTTTTACCTTGTGAAGAAGTTGGTCACATTAATACAAGGTGTCCAAACAAAGAAAAAAAAGATGACAGAAAATTGAACAAGTTCAAAGGAAAGAAAGATTTAAAGAGATACAAAGACTACAAATACAATAGTAATAAATCTTGTTATATTGCTAAAGATTTTGATAGTAATGATGAAGATGAAATGGTATATATTGTTGTTAAGGATGAATTAGATGATTAGGCTAATGAATATATGGCACTTATTTCTCATGTTAACAATAATGACAAATGGATAATATATAGTGTTTGTTCTCATCACATGACTAGTGACAAAATGAAGTTTGAACACTTGGAGCATTATGATGGTGGAAGTGTTAGATTTGGAAATAGTGAACCATGTTATGTGAAAGGAAAAGGATGAATTGCATTAACTAATGGAATTGAATGTGATAATGTCTATGGGGTTGAAGGACTAGGATACAATGTTTTGAGTGTGGCATAGTTGAACAACATTGGATACAAGGTAGAATTCATGAATGGGAAAGCTAAGTTGCTAGATGGAAAAGGAAACCTAGTTGGAACTTGCAATCTGACCAAAGGTAATCTATTCTATCTAGACCTTACTAAATTTTCATTTTATTTGTCACAAGTAAAGAAATGTTGGCTATGGCATAAAAGAATGTGTTGTGTAAACTTTTATAATCTGGTTATCATAAGAAAGAACAAAAGAGTAAGAGGTATTCCAAATTAGAAGAAACCTCAAATGGCAATATGGAAACAATGTCAGATTGGAAAAATGGGAAAAAGTAGTTTCAAAAGTAAGAACTACTATTCTAAAGAAGTCTTGGAACTAGTTCATGCAACTCTTTATAAACCAATATGTACAAAGAGCTATAGGGGAGACATATATTTCATTTTTTTTGTTGATGATTATTCTAGGATGATGAAAGTGATGTTACTAAGAGAATATTTTGAAGCTTTTCAAAAGTTCAAGTGATATTTGGCTAGAGTTGAAAAGGAAATAGGAAAGAATCTAAAAATCCTAAGGTCAGACAGAGGAGGTGAATTCATCTCTAATGAATTCAATGAGTTTTGAAATGACAAAGGAATCAAAAGACAACTATCCACACCTCAGAAAAATGACATAGTAGAAAGAAGAAATAAATCCATCATGGATTATAAAATAACTTTGATGATGGAGAAAAATGTTCCAACCAGATACTAGAAAGTAGCAATCAACACAATAGTTCATACCCTGAGTTGAGTTCAATTGAAGAAAGGTAAAAATAAATCACCTTATGAATTATGGTATGGTTATAAAACTAATGTCTTCTATTAAATGTATTTGGAATAAAATGTTATATCTTGAAAGAGACAAGCAAAGGAAATTTTGATGCAAAAATTGATGAAGGCATATTACTAGACTTATCCAACAAGAGAAAATCATATATATGTTTGGATACTTCTACTGACAAGCTTATTAAAAGTGTATATGTGAAAATTGATGAGTTTAAAGAAAAGATTGAAGAAAAAATTAGAAAAGAACCTAAAGACTATAGAAACTTTATTTAGTATGAGCTTGAGACTTTACCTAATCCTCAATCAAGTATGATCAGGCAATAGCAGACAACAACAACCAAGTCACCTAAATCTAGAGTACCCACCAAGTTGTAGCCAGTGTAACCCAAGAAACAAACAATGAAAATCAAGTCATAGTTAGAGGAACCCAAGTCACAAATTGGGGAAACTGAGTCTCAAACAATAGGACCTAAGAAAAGATAATAAGTTCACAGAGTCATTGAACATGGTAAATCTAGTGAAACAAATATAGAATCTAGAAGGAAGGAACTTGTACTTGTTATATATGCTAGAAGGCATCATACACTTAAACAAGTAGTTAAAGATTAGACAGGAGGCATACTAACAAGGTTAAAACTAAAAGGTACATGTTTTCTTAGTGAATTTGAACATATAACTATAAAAGATGCTTTGAATAATGAAAATTGGATAGAAGCAATGAATGAATAAATTGAGGATTTTGAAAGGACCAATACTTGGACTCTTGTTCCTAAACCCAAGGAAAAAAATGTAATTGGTATAAAGTGGGTTTTTAGAAACAAATTGAATGAAAATGGTGAAGTGTAAAGGAATAAGGTAAGGCTAGTGTATAAAGGATATGCTCAAGAAGAAGGTATAGACTATGAAGAAGAATTTTCTCCTATTACTAGACTTGAAGGCGTCAGAACACTACTTTCATATGCTACACATAAAGGATTCAAAGTGTATCAAATGGATGTAAATCTTCCTTAAATGAAATTTTGGAACAAGAAATCTACATTGATCCAAATAAAAGAGATGGTGTTGAAACTGCATAAAGCTTTATATGGTTTGAAACAAGCTCCTACAACATGGAATGAAGGCTACCTAAATATCTGGTAACGAATGGTTTTCAAAAAAAATGATAATAATATTCTATATATTAAAGAAGGACTACATAATAAGATATTGCTAGCTGAAATATTTATAGATGATATTTTATTCATCAGTCATGATGACTTATGTAAATCATTCTCTAAAGAAATGAGAAAATATTTTGAAATGTCAATGTTTGGAGAGATAAAATTCTTTGTTAGTTTACAAGTTCATGAAATGAAGGATGATGTCTACATTACTTAGTCTAAATACATAAAGGAAATGTTGAAGACCTTTGTAATGGAAGATTTCAAACTAGTTGGAACACCTATGTCTATAGGACACAAAATAAATATTTAATAATGATGATTCCAAGGAGGTAAATTAGACTACCCACAAATCCATGATTTGGAAACTTTAGTATGTGGTTCATACAAGGCTTGATATTGCATTAGCAGATGGCATAGTTTCAAGGCTTTCTACAAATCCTAGACAAAATCATATGATGGAAGTCAAAATGATTATGAGATATTTTAAAGGAACTAAAGACTATTGTTTATGGTACAAGAAAAGAGTAAAATTTGAAATCCTTTACTCATTTTGATTAGTCTGGAAGCTTTGATGACAAAAAAATCACTAGTTAAGGAGCATTGTTTCTTAGAAAGAGGTTAGTATCATGGGCAAGCAAGAAGTAGAATTGCACCTCTTTGCCTACAACAGAGGTAGAATATGTTATTATAGTAATTAATTGTTCCAACATAATTTGGATCAAGTGACTATTGTTGTGAATGAAGGAATAAATTAAAAACATAGTAGTTGTCTATTGTGATAACACTAGCACAATCAACATATCCAAGAATCCAGTGATGCACACAAAGAAAAAACACATTGCAATCAAGTATCATTTTCTAAGGGAATTAGTTCAAGATAAAGAAGTAAGATTGGAATATGTGAACACTAAGGAGTAGGTTGCTGACATATTCACCAAGCCATTACCTAAGGATGAAGTTTTATAGCTAGGAGGTTAGAAAAGGGTCATTCCCCTATCTAATGCTAACTAGAGTACATATTACTAATGCATCAATAAAGCTTCATTGACAAACTATCAACTTGATGCAATAATTTTAGAGCACACTACATATAAATCAATACATTATGCACATTGCAAATTCATTATATACATTCTTTTGCATTTGACATCAAAGAGGGAGAGATTGATTTCATATTAAAGAACTACAGGTAGAGACTATTATAATATATAGACCACCAATATGACTAGGAGGGGGATGGGTGAATAAGTTATCCAACTATTATTATAATTATTAACCTTAATCAAACTTAACCATGTGAAAAATATAATTAGAAACCACAACAAGATACTCATGCACAATTAGACCAGATATGTTAACTGTTAGAATTCTTTAGAATAACTGAGAGGGGGAGGTGAATCAATTATTCAAGGTCCAATAATGTCCAATCAAAACATTCTAATAAAATGAGAGTGAATTAGAAGTACTATCCTTTTTACTTTCTTATCATGCATACAATTAAACATTAAACAATCATGAAATGTAAACATGCATCACACCATAAAATAAAGGATTTTGGTGACCCAAAAACCCTCCAAGAATAAGAAGATAAAACTGGGGTGGAGATGACACCCACAAAATAACTGCACAATTAATTTCAACCACTTCTGATGGTCTACCCTATTAAAGGCCTACCCTATTAAAGGATTTCTACACCTTGTTAGGGGTGTTCCCTATTAGAGGACTTAAGAAAATTCAACTTATAATGCCACCCTATTAAAGGATTTACATAGAGCTGTTAGGCTCACCCAAGTCCACAGGATTTATAGTTACCTTCTCAAAAGAATATTTTATCCCTCTCTAAGGATCTCCTATCCTCCTCCTAAGGATTTCCTATCATTCTCCTAAGGATCTCTTTATCCTTCTCCTGTGGATCTTCTATCCTTTTCCTAAGGCTTATCCACCTAGCTATTAAGCTAACCTAGCGATGTAGAATTGCAATATCTAATAAAATGGTAAGAAAGTATTAGAAGGGTTTTGACTTGATAAAGATTGCAACCCTATCCTTGCTGATTTCATATCACTCTTCAGTTATTTTCTTTGCTTGGCTTTTCTTCCTTGTAGTGCTGACAACTTTTTCACCCTTCAAGATATGTCTCCTTGAGTTCTTTCACTCATAATTCCAATGCACTCTTATGGTCACTTGATCAACTCAGAGTCTTGATGCTCTATTCTTACTCCTCACAATGTCCTCTTCTTGACACTTCACACTAGCCTTCTATTGGCTTCTTCGCATGACCACACTTATGACCAACTCCCTCGTGCTCTTTTGATCTCTAACCTATAACTCCTTATAAAGAATTTTTGTTCTTCATTTGTAACTCAAATCTTAATTTGATCTGAGAAAATGATATTGTTTTCCCTCCAAATTGCTTCTTCTAGAAACTTCATGATAAATCCATTAGCATTTTCCTTGAATTGGTTTGCATGGTTCACATGAAATTCTATGACATCTACTCATCATCCTTATCATGCAACTAATTCACAAATTTCAATGTAACAAACATATCATTACTAATCTAGTGAATCTTTGACTTAACAAATAATGCAACAACTCGGAATCATTGGTTTACTAATGCTCAGAACCTTCTGTGTTACTCGGCTCCTATTGTATTTACTGATGCTCGGCACCTGAAGAAAATTGCTTGACATCCATTAAATTTTTTTGATAATCGGCACCTAAAGGATTATGTGTTACCCAGCACCTGCATAATAACTCAACTCACACTAAAGTTGAACTTGTTTGACTCTCTCTAATGAACTTAGTTAGGCTTTACAAATGACTTAGGTAAATCTTACATCTTTGATATATCTCAATGTGTTCATCCTCTTATAGTATGTCATCAATACACTATTTCATCAATGACTTAGCTAATACTTATATTTCATTACAACATCATAATTTCAGCTTTTCTCTAGGTGCTCTAGTTACATCTTATTGATTGCCTCCTTTTCAATCAACCAATTGATAGTATTTGGATCACTTAAGAAATTTTCATTCCTACAAGTAGAAAGTTTGACATCAATGAAAAACAATGATTGAAAAAATTCTTTACCCATTCTATTATTCTTCATTCATGATCCTTTCAATCATTTCCAACAATCTCCCTCTTTAGCATTAATGGAAAACCAAACTGATCAATTGATTGAGTTGATCAACTTAGTTACCACCAAAATTATATATGTTTTTTGTTTCCCTCTTTTTCTGATACAAACTAAATCCTTTATTCTACTTATCCCTCTTGACTGCTGCATCCTTACTACTTGTCTCATACATCTCCATATCCTTACCTTTCATTGATTAGTTTCTGACAAATCTCTCTCTTTGACATAAATGCCAAAGATGTAGCATCTTCAACATGTTAAATTTAAGCTTTGCATCTTATATTTTCTCCCTCTATCACCATTCTTGTGATTGATCTAGAGTTTCTTCTCCTGTTGTCATCCTCTGCATCATTCTTCTAATATTTCAATGATCTACTCCTATTGATGTAGGGTATATTCTTTGTTTCTTTTAGACTACATGAGTTAGGGGCATTACCCCCAACTTTCCTCTAAGATATTCATAAGGATCCTTGGGCAATGGTTTGGTGAAGATATCTGCAATTTGTTCCTTTGTGTGAATGTACTCTATCTTCACTTGTTTGTCTTCCACCAATTCTCTGACATAGTGATACTTAATTGCAATATGATTGGTTTTTGCATGCATTACTAAATTCTTGTATATCTTTATAGCACTTGTATTATCACAATATAGTATCACAGGTTTGATTACCTCTTCTTTCATTCCTTTCAATAGATGTTTAAGCCATACAATGTTTGTGCAATTGACTACTACTGCCACATATTCTACTTCTACAGTGGACTAAGATGTGCATGTTTTTTTCTTGCTAGTCCAAGTAACTAGCCTTTTACCTAAGAATAATGCTCCTCCACTTTTTCTTTTCCTCTCATCAATGTTGCCTCCCCAATCTACGTCTGTGTATGCATTGAGCTCAAACTTCTCATTCTTTTTGTAATATAGGCCAAAATCATCAGTTCCTTTGAGATACCTCATTATCCTTTTTATTTCCATGAGATGATTTTCTTGAGGATTAGTAGAGAATCTAGACACTATTCCAACTGCTAGTGCTATGTTTGGTCTACTATGTACAACATATTGTAGTTTTTTAATCATGGATCTGTACATTGTTTGATTGACTTCAGCTGATTCATCATTTTTGCATAGCTTATGTCCTATTTCCATTGGTGTGCTGACTGGTTTTGAGTCTTCCAATCCAAACATCTTGAGTATCTCCTTGATGTACTTTGATTGTGTCACAAACATTCCATGTTTTAGTTGATGTACTTGCAATCCAACAAAGAACTTGATTTCTCCAAACATAGACATCTCAAACTCATGTTTCATTTTGTCAGCAAAACTTTTGCAAAGCGCTTCCTTTCCTCCAAAAACTATATCATCCACAAAGATTTTAGATACAAGGATATGCTTACGTTTTTTTGATTTGATGTACATGTTTCCATTATCATCGGTTCTTTCAAATCCTATTTGCACTAGATACTTGTGAAGTCTCTCATACCAAGCTCTAGGTGCTTGCTTTAATCCATATAGAGCCTTGTGTAATTTGCATACCTTGTTTTTTATTATTTTCATCAAAAAATCCTTCTGGTTGCTCTATGTAGCCTTCCTCTTCAAGTATACCATTCAGAAATGTAGACTTAACATCCATTTGATAGACTTTAAATCCTTTGAAGGCTGCATATGCCAGTAAAGTCCTTACTCCTTCCATTCTGGAAATTGGAGCAAAAGTTTCTCCATAGTCTAGTCCTTCTTCTTGTGCATACCCCTTATAGACTAGTCTTTCCTTGTTCCTTGTGATTTCACCATTCTCATCTAACTTGTTTCTAAACACCCACTTGGTTCCAATTACATTCTTGTCAGTTGGTCTTGAGACTAAGGTCCATGTCTTGTTCTTCTTAATTTGTTCTATTTCTTCTTTCATAGCATTGTACCAGTAATCATCTTTTATAGCTTCACTTACTATTTTTGGTTCCATTTTGCTAAGCAAACATGTCTCACTTCTGAGTCTATTCATTGTCATTGGTCCTGCCTCTTTGTTTCCAATAATTTGATCTGTAGGATGATTTCTTCTGACATACTTTTCCAATACTGGTTCTTTCCTTGTTTGCATGTTTTTTATTTCAGAATCTGAATCCTCGTGCATATTTTCATCAGGTATTTGTTCTTTTCCTTCATGTTGACTATTCTCAAAATCTGAATGAACATTCTCTGTATTCTACAATTCGGCTTCTGAATGTGTCTATTTCTCAGCATTCACTGTCTGTGACTCAGCAGATGCTGGATTTTGTTGATGATTGTCATTTTGAGTTGCAACTTCACCATTATTAGGTATACCTTCATAAAAGTATACAAAGGTCTTGTATTCTTCTACTTTCTTGGTGTTCTCAACACTTAGAACTTCTGCAAGCTCATCAAATTTCACATTTGTGCTTTATACTACTTTGTTAGTGTTAACATTCAAACACTTGTAAGCCCTGCTTCTAGTAGAATAACTAAGAAATGTGCCTTCCTCACATTTTGCATGAAACTTTCCATTTCTAGATTCTTTATATATATAGCATTTGCATCCAAATATTTTGAAATGTTTTACATTATGAGAATGCCCATACCATAATTAAAAAGGTGTGGCATTCGTACCTTTCTTGACTTGAACTTTGTTGAGTGTTTAGACTGCAGTACTTATAGCTTCTCTCCAGTACTTGAGTGCAACATTTTTTTCCATCATTAAGGTCCTAACACAGTCAATAAGTGATTTATTCCTTCTTTTTTCTATACCATTCTGAGGTGGAGTCCTCGGTGCAAATGTCTGCCTTTTGATTCCTCTTTCATTGCAGAATTCTTCAAATTCTCTTGATTTGAATTCACCTCCTCTATCAAATTTGAGACATTTTAGGGTCTTCCTAGTCTCTTTCTCAACTCTTTCCAAGTACCACTTGAACATTTGGAATGCATCTAATTTTTGTTTCAGGAACATGATTATCATCATCCTTGAATAGTCATCTAGAAATAGAATTATGTATCTATCACCTTTGTAGCTCTGCACTTCAATAGGATCACACAAGTAAGTATGAACTAGCTCTACTACTTCATCAAAAGTATAAGCCTTTCTTTTGAAAGTTGACTTGGTCATCTTCCCTAGTTGGCATTGTTTGCACATGGTGTTATTAGGCTTCTTCAACTTTGGTAGACCTCTGAATTTCTTCATTTTGCTAATGTTTATTAGATTGTCAAAATTTACATGACATAGCCTCTTGTGCCATAACCATACATCATCAATTTGAACAATGAGACAAGAAGCATCTTCCATGTCTAGGTAAAACAAATTACTCCTAGTCTGATCACCTTTTCCTATTAGACTTCCTTGAGAATCATAAATCTTAGCAACTCCTTTTTCAAATTCAACCTTACATCCTACGTTGCCTAACTATGAGACACTTAGCAAGTTATAATTTAGTCCTTCAACATAGTATGTATTATCACATGATATTTGTTTAGTAAGCTTGATACTACCTTTCCCTTTTATTTGACATGGTGCATTGTTACCAAATCTAACACTATTTCTGTCATATTGAGTAAATGAAATGAACTTACTTTTACCTCCAATCATGTGATGAGAGCATCGGTTGTCTATGATCCATTTATCAGTCTTGTTCATGTAGGTTACTTGGGTAGTTGCTTCATCTTCATCCGATTCATCTTTCATAACCACATAGACTACTTCATCATCATTCTCATCAGAGTCTTCTTCAACAATGTAGCATCTTTTGCCTTTACCTTTATAGTCCTTGTTGTCCTCCTTTTTGTTCTTGAAGTTGCCTCCATCGTTGTAATTTTTCTTTTGTGTGCATCTAGTTGCAATGTGACCAACTTCATTACAATTGAAACAAATGATTGGCAGCTTACCTTTGAAGTTTCCTCTTCCTTTGTGAAATCTTCTTGCTAGTAATGCCTCCAATTGGTCTACATCATCTTCATCATTGCTGATGTCACTAGATACATACTTTCCTTTTCCACTCTTTTTCTTTGTTTGAACTTCCTCATTGTCTTTTATTGTCATCTTGGCTTTGAATGCAGTTTCAAAGTTTTCTAGCTTGTAGTTGTCAGAGTTGGATAGCTCAAAGGTAGTGAGTCTTCCAATTATTCCTTCAAATGACAATGTGTTTCTTGGTACACACCTTAGCTCTTGGATGGCTGAAACTCTTATAGCAGAGATAGGAAGCAAAGTTCTCAAGGATTTGCTACATACTATTTCTTCTGCTAACTATCCTCCGAGGCTTCTTATGACACTTACCACTTCCTTCATCCTTGTACCATATTGAGTAGCATTCTCTCTTTCTTCCATTTTCATGTCATCAAAATTTCCTCTTAGTCTCTCTCTTTTGGCTCTCTTCACATTATCATCTCCTCCATAGATTCTTGATAATGTTTCCCACATCTGATGTGCAGTACCACATTTTTTGATGTCATCATACTCGACATAGCTTAGTGCTGAAGCAATATCTAACATCGCTTGGCTGTGCTCCTTCTTCTTGCTCATGTCATCTATAGTGAGGGGTCCTACAGGGTCTACATGATCAACTGTAATTGAGGTCTGTGCATAGTCACCTATTGATCCAAGGTGTAGCTTCATCAGATTTTTTCATGCAAAAAAGTTGTCTTTGTTTAGCTTGGGAACTTCTCTCTTGGACATCTTGATCTTCCTACTGCTAGTACCTTGAAACGAATCAGCAGTGTGCTCTAATACCAATTGTTAGAATTCTTTAGAATAACTGAGAGGGGGGCTGAATCAGTTATTCAAGGTCCAATAATGTCCAATCAAAACTTTCTAATAAAATGAGAGTGAATCAGAAGTACTATCCTTTTTACTTTCTTATCGTGCATGCAATTAAACATTAAACAATCGAGAAAATTAAACATGCATCACACCATAACACAAAGGATTTTGGTGACCCAAAAACCCTCCATGAATAAGAAGGTAAAACTGGGGTGGGGATGACGCCCACAAAATAACTGCACAATTAATTTTAACCACTTCTGATGGTCTGCTCTGTTAAAGGCCTACCCTATTAAAGGCTTTACACACTATAAGATGTGATCCTATTAAACGATTTCTACACCTTGTTAGGAGTGTTCCCTATTAGAGAACTTAAGAACATTCAACTTGGAATGCCACCTTGTTAAAGGATTTACAAAGAGCTATTAGGCTCACCTAAGTCCATGGGATTTATAGTTACCTTCTCAAAAGAATCTTTTGTCCCTCTCTAAGGATCTCCTATCCTCCTCCTAAGGATTTCCTATCCTTCTCCTAAGGATCTCTTTATCCTTCTCTTAGGGATCTTCTACCCTTTTCCTAAGGCTTAGCCACCTAGATGTTAAGATAACCTAGCAATATAGGATTTCAATATCTAATACAATGGTAAGAAAGTATTAAAAGTGTTTCGACTTGATAAATATTGCAACCCTATCCTTGCAGATTTCAGATCACTCTTTAGTTCTTTTCTTTGCTTGGATTTTCTTCCTTGCAATGCTAATAGCTTGTTCACCCTTCAAGATATATCTCCTTGAGTTCTTCCAATCATAATGCTAATGCACTCTTTTGGTCACTTGATCAATTCAGAGTCTTGATGCTCCGTTCTTACTCCTCACAATGTCCTCTTCTTGAAACTTCACACTAGCCTTCTATTGGATTCTTTGCATGACCACACTTATGACCAACTCCCTCGTGCTCTTTTGATCTCTAACCTATAACTCCTTATAAAGAAGTTTTGTTCTTCATTTGCTGCTCAAATCTTAATTTGATCTGAGAAAATGATATTGTTTTCACTCCAAATTGCTTCTTCTAGAAACTTTATGATGAATCCATTATCATTCACCTTGAATTTGTTTGCATGGTTCACATGAAATTCTGTGACATCTACTTATCATCCTTATCATCCAACTAATTCACAAATTTCAATGTAACAAACTTATCATTACTGATTTGGCAAATCTTTGATTTAACAAATAATGCAGCAACTCGGCATCATTGGTTTACTGATGCTCGACACCTTCTATGTTACTCGGGTGCTGCTATATTTACTGATGCTTGACACCTAAAGAAACTTGCTCGATATCCATTACCTTTTTCTAATACTCAGCACCTGAAGGATTCTGTGTTACTAGGCAGGTGAATGATCACTCAACTCACACTGAAGTTGAACTTGCTCGGCTCTCTCTAATGAACTTAGGCTTTACAAATGACTTAGTTAAATCTTACATCTTTGATGTGTCTCAGTGTGTCCATCCTCTTAGAGTATTTCATCAATACACTATTTCATCAATGGCTTAGCTGATCCTTATACTTCATTACAACATCATAACTTTAGCCTTTCTCTAAGTACTCTAGTTGCATCTTATTGATTGAATCCTCCTTGTCAATCAACCAATTGATAGTATTTGGATCACTTAAGCAATTTTCATTCTTGCAATTAGCAAGTTTGACATCAATGACAAAAAAATGATTGAAAAAATTCTTTACCCATTCTATTATTCTTCATTCATGATCCTTTCAATCATTTCCAACATTAACTAGGGAAACCCTTGATCAGAAAGAAAGCCCCAGCGGGGATGATACCCACAAGATGATGTAGTAATATAAATATTCTCTGTTATAGGATGGACCCTATAATAAGTCTATAACAATATTTGGTACATATCAGTCCCTGTTATGAGACTTTGAATCACTTTTATGAGATTCCAACCTTGTTAGGAGTTGTGCCAACCCTATTAGGAGTTATGGAAGGCAAATGGACCCACTATCCAAACACCTTCAAAGGAAAGACCAATGAACCCACTATCCAAAATATTTATGTATTATTCCTTATAGAATAATAGAATAGAATTTTACTTCCTTTCTCTTTCTCTATCATGTCAACCAGACCTTTCCTCCTTTTGATGTTTTAATTAGATCATAAATATTGCATGCAATAATCCCTTGGATCACTTACTTGCATTCACCAAACACTCTTCTCATTTTTACACTTTGAATAGAACATGTATTTCAATTGCATTATAGAAACAAGAAAAACATATGTCCTTTATACCCTATCTTCAAAATAATTCTTTAAGTTGGCCTTGAGGCTTTCCCAATTAATTATAATAAGATAATTAATAAATTTATAATTACAATAGCACTATTAGCTCATAGTATATATACAACTTCATACTTTGGTACTAGAGCTTATGCACTTGGTCATTGATCTGCCTCACAATAGGTGTATCATAGTCATGCTCTAGGCCATGCTTAGGAATAATATATTCAAACTAAGGATTATTTTTTCATTGTGAGGTGCATTTAATCTTGTCAACCTAGGAACGTATACTTGAAATGGTTAGCACAGTATGTACACTAGGTCTCTTAATGAGTCACTAAGCTTATGCTGTAGGAAAGTAAAATGTAAGGAAAAGAACTTACACTATTGCTACAGGAGACCAACACAATTAACTCTATAAATGCTAGAAATATAATGGAAGGATAAAAAATATTCCAACTCAGTTCATCCACTATGATTGTTCTCATATATGTTGTAGGAACATTCACAAAGTGTGATGCTACAGGAAGGAACTTATAATATGTAAGTGAATTATATACAAAATCTATGGACTGTAAGTGAATAATAATTTGAAAATGTTATACCTATTCATCTGATAATCACACGTACCAAAAAGGTGGTAGAAAAGATATCATCATTGGAAACATCCGTCGGCATCTGGTGGGGTTTATTGAAAGCATGAAAATTTGATGATGTGGAAAGTGGATGGATGGAAGATTAAGAAATGAGATGAGGTGGATGGGTGGAAGGTAGAGATATGAGATGGAAGGAAAAGGTGAATAGAAAAGTGAACTTTATGTCAACATAAATTCTTTATTATGAGTAAGAACAAAGAGATTAATGTTAAAGAGTGATAGTGGGAAGGTTGACAACTTCGACTATAGGAAGAGTGACATGATTATTATTTGAATCTAGATGTTGAAATTGTCACAGGAAGTCTGCTTTTGTTTGGGGCCACTTATATAATTTTAATCTGTGACCATTGACTAGTAGTTTTAAGGATACTGAATCAATGGTAGTGAGATTAATAGCTCCATTATCAAAGACATGACTAATTTGAACATATGGTCCCAACCATCTTCTCTGTAGCTTTCCTGGCATATCTTTGAATCTAGAATCATATAGGAGTGCCTAGTCACCAACTTGAAATTGTTTACTAACAATATGCGAATCATGCCATTGTTTCCTTTATTTCTATGTCAATTCAGTATGTTCCAAAGCAACTTTGCACATCTCATCCAAAGAGCTAAGATGTAGAAGACATTTTCTTTGTGCTATAGGAAGTTCAATATCCACTGCCAATGTTGTCCTTAGAGTTTTGTGTTCAAATTCAATTAGAAGCATTTCTACCTTACCATATAAGAGCTCAAATAGTGTGAATCATGTAGTAGTCTTCCAGGTTGTTCTATAAGCTAAAACAACTTTTTGTAATCTATTGGTCCAATCCCTATGTTGCAAATGGACTATTTTTGTTAAAATGTTCTCTAGCTCATGATTTGTGACCTTTGCTTATCCATTAGCTTGAGGGTGATAAGAACTGGATTTCTAGTGCCTAATATTATACTATTTCATCAACTTTGAGATCATATTAGAGGTGAATTGTGCACCCTGATCAGTGACTAGCTCCTTGGGTACACCATAGCGAGTAAAGATCTCTTCATATAGAAATTTAGCAACTTTTTCATCATGAGCATGCTTCATAGCCTTAACTTCAACCCATTGAGTTAGGTAATCAGTGCACACAAGAATATAGGATTTCCCATTAGATGGAGGATCAATTGGTCCAATGAAGTCCATGCCCCATTTGTCAAATGGTGCTAATACCATCTAAGAATTAAGAGGCATTTCATCTGTTCTTGTTGGCTGGCCCATCCTTTGACACTTGTCACATTTCCTTGTATAGTTGACCGCATCCTTGTGAAGTGTACGCCAATAATAACCAGTTGTCAAGATTTTGAAAGCTGTTCTTTTTGCTACAAAGTGTCCTCTACATGGTTCATTATGACATGCATGTAGAATGTCATATGTCTTATTTTCTCTTACACATCTTCTCATAACTTGATCAAGTCCAGTGTAAAACAAGAGATTATCTATCCAGGAAAAATGGAAACTTTTCTCCACAATCAGCTTCTTTTCCTTGTAAGAAAAATGTGCTAGTATCTTATTGGCTGCAATGTAGTTAGCAATGTCTGCATACCATTGAGTTTGAACAGCAATATGAAACAAATGCTAATCCAAAAATGCATCATTTACCAAAGTAGTGCAATATCATCATGATGGATTCTTGATAAATAATTAGCTACAACATTGGATTATAGTAGGTTTGTTCATGAGATATCTAATTGTAGCATGATTAGTATGAACAAATATGGAATAGCCAATTATGTAATGCTGAAATATGTTGAGTGCATAAACTATTGCTAGTAATTCTTTTTCAATCTTAGTGTAGTTTAGCTCTGGTTCATGAAGGCTCTTATTGATATAATAGATTGCATTTTCAAGATTTTGGGATTGTTGTGCTAAGGCTACACCTATCGCATAATTAGAGGCATATATATATATATATATATATATATATATATATATATATATATATATATATATATATATATATATATATATATATATATATATATAAAGGTAAATTCCAATCAAGGCCTTGTAAAACTAGGGTTGTAGTCAAAAGTTTCTTAATCTACAGGAAGGCTTCATCACATTGAGATGTCCAACTAAATTCAACTTCTTTTGTGTAAAACTTATACAAAGGACTAGCTATTTTGCTGAAATCTTTTATGAAATGTCTATAATATCTAGCATGACCTAGAAAAGATCATACATCTTTTGAATTTGTAGGTATAGGCAATGTTTAAATTACCTCTATCTTAGTTGGATCCACTTGTATTCCCACAGTGGATATGAAATGACCAAGTACTACACCTTCTTGCATAAGCATGAAACACTTTTCACTATTAAGTGCCAAATTATGTTCTTGACATCTGACCAAAACCTTTTCAAGATTCACCATTGCTTCATCAAAAGTGACTCCAAATGTTGTTAAGTCATCCATGTAGATTTCCATGCAATCATGTGATATATTAGCCAAGATGTTAATAACAGCTCTTTGAAACATTGTAGGTGCATTACATAGACCAAATGGTAAAATAGAGTATGCAAAATTACCCCATGGACATGTAAATTTGGTTTTGTCTTGATCTTCAGGAGCAATACTGATTTGATTATAACCACTATACCCATCTAGAAAAGAGAAATACTTCTTTCCAGCTAGTGTGTCCAAAACTTGATCTATGAATGGTAAAGGAAAATGATCCTTTTTGGTAGCTTTGTTCAACTCTCTATAATCTACAAAAATTCTCCATTTTCCTCCCTTTTTAGGCACTATGACTAGGGGTGACACCCATCTACTATCAAATATAGGAAAATTAAAACCAACATTAAGTAACTTTTGCAATTCAATTTTAACTATCTCTCTAAGGCTTGGATTTATCCTTCTTTGGGGTTGACAGAGTGGTAGATAGCCTTCATTGATGTATATCCTATGAGTGCCTAGAGTAGGACTCAACCCTTTCACATCACTATAGTCCCATGCAAAGACCTTTTCATGCCTTTGAATAAATTCTTTTAACTATTCCATCTGTGTGGGTGTTAACTTAGGATTAACATGGAGATTATGACATTTAGTCAGTTCAACAGTAATGGTGGACTGTATCATAGTAGCTTCAAAGATTGAACTTGTTTCTGTTTCACAAGGTAAAAGTGGATAAACAATTTTAGGTTCTTTTAGAAAAGTACAATTCTTATCACATTCCTCATATCTTATTAATTCCAACACAGAACTTTCAGATATGTCTTTTTCTACCACACAATTGTTAGTGAGGATACTCTAAAGTACTAAATCTTCCTCTTGCAATTTAAGAAAAGACTATCTATGCAACATCATGAGCTATACTATAGATTTTAATTCTTCTTCTTCATTCCCTAAATCTGGCCAAATACATGTACTTAAATCTAGTAATGGTTGGGCTAGAGGGTATAAATCAAATTTCTTTGTTGTTTGGCCATTTGATATGGTCATATTCCCTGATCTGCAACTTATTTTTGCATCAGCTATGGCTAACCATGGTCTACCTAAGATGATAGGCTAACCAAATATATTAAATTTGGGGGATAAAATCATGAAGCCTACAAGATATTCTAGAGAATCTAAGGTTACAACTATGTTTTCTATCATCCCATCAGGGGTAACAATAGAACTATCTACAAGTTGTAGAATTGTTGGTGTAGCCCTTAGTCCTTCTATTTTCAACTTCTTCATGGTATCCTTGGTCATAACATTTATAGCAACTCCAAGATTTATTAAAACATTTTTAACAAACTAACCATTTATATTGGCATTCACTACTGGACTTCCTAGATCAGAACATTTTGGTGTAATCAATTTCCTTAGCATGACATCAACTAGTTGTCCCACAACATGGACTGTGGTGGGGCCCTTTTTCTTCCTTCTAGGTTTCTTCAAGAATGCTTCCCTAATAGCTTTTCCATAAACTGGAACATCTTTAATGGCTTGAAACAAAGATATTTGGACATGCATGTTTTTCAACTAATCAACAATATTAAAAGGTTGTTCCTCTATTTGTTCATGTTTCTTTTGTATTAGCTTTTCTGGAAAAGGAGGTTTTACTGTTGGTTGAGCTAGGGTTGACATAGTAACATTGGTTGAGTCAATAGTTTCAACAACTAAGGGTTCTAGTGCTATAGGAGAGTCTATTATTTTAGTCATAAGAGGTAGTTTAGGCACTAGTAAAGTTGTACCAGATCTCAGATGTATATCAACAACATTTAGGATGTAAGTAGGATACTGCTAAGCATCAGCACTATACATGGGCTATTTTGGTTATTGGCTATTTGGGTTTGGCTAAGGTTGTGTAGGTAACTATGTTTGCTTTTGAGGTCCAGGATTTGCAGGTGGTGGCATTAGAGCAGGTTGCTGAACTAGAGGTGGTAATTGTGGAGCACCAGTATTTTGGTTAGGCAATTGTTGAAATCCCCTCCATTGATTTGTAGACTACAAATTCCCTTGGGGTGGTTGCCATTGGTTTTGCTAGTTTTTCCAATCATTCTATTGGTTTTTTCATTGGTTACTCTATTGGTTAGGCCAAGGTGATTGGGAATTCTAAGGCCATTAGGATTGTTGCTAATTATTTTTCCTAGCATTGTTCCAATTGGGTTGATTTTGTGGAGGACCTTGGGGATTATGGTTTTGCAATGATTACCATATGAATTTGAATTTTGCAAGGGATCTTGAGTCATACCTTGACATTGGGCCCATGGTCAGTGTTGAGCAACAGAGAATACTTGCTCATCATCTCCATCTATCTTGATGTACTCAATTGGAAGATGCTAGTTCTCTATGGTTGAGACCAGTTTACATTGGCAATCCTTCTTCTACTTCTAGCAATGAGGATAGTATTTAGCTAGTTGTAACTTAGCTTCAGCTTCCTTCTTCTTTACAGTCATTCTCTCCAAATATGTAGTGACATTGTTGATGATATATTGTTTGAAATCTGACAATAGGTTAGATATCTCAAGCTTTGAAATGCCTTGACTAATTCCTTTAGTGACTATGGAATTAGGTCCTCAGCATTTCTTCATGGTTGACCTTGAATAGTTTTGAAAAATCTTCATGAGATCATCCCAAGAATCTTGATATACATCACCACCAACCATTAGGTCCAATTCTTCTAAATAGTCATCATTCACACCTCTCAAAAAAACTAGCTTTTGTGAATCTTCAGACAAAGTGTGCTAAGGGTTCTTTTGCAGTGTATATGAAAAATGTGAGACATATTCTTCCAATGTTTCTTCCTCCTTCTATGATATCCTAAAGATATCATCCCCTCTTAAACAAAATGCTTTGTGATATTCTTTATACTTATCTAGAAACAAAGCTCGCATCTCATCCCAACTTCCTACTGCATTTGTTCCTAAGCCCATGAACCATCATAGAGCTGATTCTTTCAATGTTGCTGAAAATAATTGATGTTATGGGAATCAATTTTGTATTCAAAACTATGACAAAGGATATCAAATTCAAACAAGAAAGTATCAAGGTCTTTAGTTGCTAGGCCATAGAAATTTGGAAGAGCTGATGGAGGTATGTTCTTAAGATTAGCATTGGTTACAAGACTTGGAAGAGGAAATGGAAAAGTAGGTTGTGCCATGATTGGAGGTATTATATTGTGAGGTTGCTACTGAAAAGGGACATTGGGTACTAGATGATTAACAAATGGTGGATTCAGAGTAGTGTTATCAAGAAAACTAGACAAGACTTCAGTGAAGGGTTAAAGATTACTTATATCTATTGGTTCAGCTCTTGATGATGATTCTATGGGAAAAATAGGGCTTGCATCTTCAAAATTTAACTCAACTTCTTCTTCTTCAATTTCTTTGTTCAAATTAACAAACTCCTATGAAATAAATCTATCGTATTCATCTCAATGTCTTCCACTTTGATGCATGCATTTAAACTTTTCACACTTCTGAAAGAAATTTCAAACTAGAGATTTCTAAAAAAACACTTTATTTAAGAACTATGACTCAAAAATCCTCCTAGCTTGATACCATCCTTGGCAACAGTGCCAAAAATGATCTGCCTCACAATAGGTGTATCATAGTCATGCTCTAGGCCATGCTTAGGAATAATATATTCAAACTAAGGACTATTCTTCCCACTATGAGGTGCACTTAATCTTGTCAACCTGGGATGTGTACTTTGAATGGTCAGCATAGTATGTGCACTAGGTCTCTTAATGAGTCACTAACCTTATGCTATAGGAAAGTAAAATGCAAGGAAAAGAACTTACACTATTGTTGTAGGAGACTAACACACTTAACTCTATAAATGTTGGAAATATAATGAAGGATAACAAATATTCCAACTCCGTTCATCCACTATAACTATTCTCGCATATGCTATAGGAACATTCACAAAGTGCAATGCTATAGGAAGGAATTTACATCTTCTAATTATGAAACTAAGAATGCTTGCAAATAAATCTATTCTATCCTAATCTAATCCAGTTTCCAAGTGGGCCCCCTTGGTTGGCTTCACTAAACCAATAACACAAAAGAGAAGCCAAAAACTATTTCGTTGGATTTCAAAAATTCATTACATAATACAGAACTATAAAAACACAACTATAGAAGTTATCAACCTATTCTCTTAAACTATTTATTATAACTAGTTAAAAACTTAACACACTTGGGTTGATTCCTATATATATAGGAAATCAACACTTATTCTATAACATAAAAGTAAATGACCTAGCTTTAAATCCACGAGAGAGAAAATAGGAGGATAACAACTGAAGGCAGGAAGAGGGAATAACAACTTAAGGCAAGAATAATAAAGTCTAAACATCTGCTTGCCAAAGAATAAATGTAGAGAAGGTAATAAGTCTTCATAGTTCCTCCTTACTCACTGTTGTGTCTTCTAGAACCATTGCAACTTTCATCCATCATGGCTACTCCTTAGCATTCTCTTCTCCTTGAATGATGTTGGCGCTTAACTTTTGAATTCCTCCTATCATCTTTTAGTCTGCATTAATAGGTTAGTTTCAATACAAAGACATGTTTGCAAATAAACATTTATCAAATTAAATTCAAATATAACAACACTAATTTTGATAACTATATGAAATACTACATACTATATATAATATTAGCAAAAGATGGCATAGCTTCTACCCATAGGTTTATCATAGGTTCGATAAGCATAGGTCCACAAATTTTTTGACAAAGATAAAATAGATTATCAAGAAAGTATCTTAAAACTATTATAAAATAAAGGCAAATTTTGGTCTCATCAGTCACATCACCATCAAAATATGTTCAATCACTGGCTGACTGTGCATCACTATTTTATATCTCTACTAGAAGATATAATAGGATCATTATAGACTTCTTTCCATGCACTCTGTCTCTATCTTGCTCTTTGCAAATCACTTATAACTTATTTAAATCTTCAACTTAGACTTTGCACATTTAAACTCATCATCATAACATAATTTACAACATGTTCTTAAATGTGCTTCACTTTTACATCAAAACTCCATCCATATAGGTATAATCTATGTCTGCTACTCTTCTAGTTTTCATAAACTTATTGTTATATTGACATCAATGACAAACATAGTCATGAATGCAACATGTCAATACTCTGCAATGCTTAGGATACTTTCCAAAAGGAATACCATAAGAATTTATGATTCAAATCTCCCCCTTTGGCATTGATTATATCATAGATGAAAAAAATTTAAGTTCCAAGAATACCAAACAATACTTTGTTATTATTGTTGCTCTCTTATTTTCAAATCGTCTAGAATTTTTATCTGGTATGCAACTTCTTTAGGATCGGAAATACTTGTTCACATTAAATTACTCACCATTCATCAAAATTCTTCATGTTGCATATCTCCACCATAGAGATATTTCTCCTCCTTTATTACATGAATCTTTCTAAATCACCCTAATAAAGTAGAGAATTTCATGCACTCTTTTCCCCCATATACACTTAAGAGATGCACTCTTCTTCCCCATACACACTTAGGATATGTTATTTTTTTCATGCACTCTTCTCTCCCATTGATATCAATGACAAAGGCATCATTATGTCAATTTATTGCTCAAAGTCTTCAACCATATAAAGTATCCAAAGACACTATTCAAGACCAATTACAAAGAGTCTTCAATGACTCAACTCATAATAGATACTCCCCCATATAGGAAGCATCAACATTCAATCCATTCTAATAATAGTGCTCTATACCACTGGAATGATGCAATTTCTACATCATCTACTCTAAATTAGTTAGGGGCATAACCCCAAGCATGCATACCTCTCAATCACTCAAATGTATCTTTAGGTAAGGGCTTTGTAAATATATTTACAAACTAATCTTTAGTACTCACATACTCTAGTCTAATCTACTTTTCTATTGCTTTCTCTCTAAAACCATTATACTTAATAGATATATGCTTAGTCTTAGAATGCAATACAATATTCTTATACACACTCACTATACTTGTGTTATCACAACATATGATAATAGGTTCTAAAAATTCTATCCTAATGTGATCAATATATGCTTCATGGACATCACTTGATTACAATTATTTGTTGCTACTACATACTCTTCCTTAGTTGTACCCTATGAGATACTATAATATTGTTTCTTTCTCAGCCAAGAAACCAATCTTCCTCCAAGAAAGAATGCTCCACCACTAATGCCCTTTTTTTTCATCCATACTACCTACCTAATCTATATCATTATATGCACATAGAGTGAATTCACTTGATTTTTCATACCATATTCCATAATCAGATGTCCCCTTCATATATTTGAATATTCCTTTTATTGCTGCATAGTGATATTCCTTAGGATCATCTTGAAATTTAGCTATAATCCCAACTACATTTTCTATATTTGGTCTGGTGTGAGTTAGATATTGCAAACCTCCAATCATGGATCTGTACTTCTTCTACTCAATTATAGGTGTCTTATCTTTGCTAGATAACTTGTGACTAGTTATCATTGGTGTACCAATAGGATCATAGCTTTTTAAGCCAAATCTCTTCTACAAGTCTTTCAAATACCTAGCTTGTGAAATAAAAATGTCATCACTGGTTTGCACAATCTACAAACCTAGGAAAAAACTCATTTCTCCTATCATACTCATCTCCAACTCATTCTTCATTTCTTTAGAAAAATTATCACTTGCTTCATCATTACCTCCAAATATTATTTCATCAACAAATATTACTATTATCAACTACCATTCTCTATTTCTTTCAAATACAAGTTACTAAATGTTGTACCTTTAGCAAGTCCAAGTTGTGCCAAATAGTTATCCAACCTTGCATACCAAGTTCTAGGTGCTTTCTTTAGACCATATAGAGCTTTCTTCTATTTACATTCCATATATTTTTCTTCTATCAAAGGGAAACCTTTAGGTTGCTCAATGTATACCTCTTCTTCAAGTTCTTCATTTAGGAAGGTTGATTTTACATCAATCCGATAGACTTTGAATTTCTTTTTAACTACATATGCCAAGAACATTCTTATTACTTCCATTATGGATATAGAAGCATAAGTCTCCTCATAGTCTATTCCCTCTTGTTATGAATATCCTTTGCACACTAGTCTAGCCTTGTTCCTTACAACTTAGCCTTGCTCATTCATCTTCTTTGATATACTTGTGCTAGGAGTTGTCAACTCAAATCTTTCTTCTACTCTAGGCTAGATATGCATTCTTCAATTTGATTTCCATTCTGTAAATCATTATTATTCTGAATGATAACTTCCACATTTTCATGGTTAGCCCTTGGATCAACAATAGTTACCAAATCCATCTCTTCAACTACTTCCTCTTCCTTAACCAATTGAGGCTCATTATTTTTATCATCACAATCATTCAAGAATCTTTCCATACTTACTTTAAATTCTTCATCTTCACTAGAAAGTTAACTCTTTCTAGTTTTTCTTACACTCTTAGGACATCTAGATGATAAATTATGAAACTCATTACAAGTCCAAAAAATGAAAATTTCCATACCTTTTGGCTCTCTTTTAATAAGTAGATCAATACATTCCTTGATCATCTTGTCTTATTTAGATATAGATCTATCTTTATTTTTACCTCTATTATTTTGTATAAAGCAAAATGATTGTGGATTTGGAAACTCAATGCTCTATTCTTTACACATTTCTAATGTCTCACCAAGAATCTTCATCTTCTAGGTGTCAAAATTTCCTCCTTCAAACTTAGGACTATCCTTTCTAAAATGACTTACCGCTGATCTCCCAAAGCTATTAAGATTTCTCTTCAAGGACTTGATGCTCTAATACCAATTGTTAGAATGTTAGTCCACCAATATACCTTAGGGGGGTGGGGGGTGTCAAGGGGTGAATCATTTATCCAACTATTATCACAATTATATATCTTAATCAAACTTAACCATATGAACAATATAATCAAAATCCACAACAAGATAATTTTGCAAAATTACACTAGATATGTTAACTAGGGAAACCCTTGATCAGAGGGAAAACTCCAATGGTGATGATATCCAAAAGATGATGTACTAATATAAATATTCCTTGTTAGAGGATGCACGCTATTAGGAATTTATAACAACTTTAAATACATATTTGTCCGTGTTAGGAGGCTTTGGATCCCTGTTAGGAGATTCCAACCCTCTTAGTAGTCATGAAAAGTAGATGGACCCACTATCCAAAAAACTTCAAGGGAAAGACCAATGAACCTACTATCCAAATGATATTTGTATTATTCCTTGTAGAATAATATAATTCAATCATACTTCCTTCCTCCTTCTTTTTCCTATCAACTAAACCTTTGCTCCTAATCTTGTAAGCAGATCAAAAATATCACATCCAATAATCCCTTGGATCACTTACTCACATTCACCAAACACTCTTCTCCTTTTCACACTTCAGATAGAACATGTATTTCAATTACATTTTACAAACAACAAAAACATTTTTCCTTTGTACCCTATCTTCGAAATAATTCATTTAGTCATCCTTGAGGTTTTCCCAATTAATTATAATAAGATAATTAATTATTTCATAATTAAAATAGCAATTTTGGCTTTTAGTATATATAAAATATCACATGTGTGGCACTAGGGCTTCAACACTCACTGACATCACCATAAAATCATCTTTAATCACTGGCTTATTGTGCATCACCAAATTATATCTTTGCTAGAAGATATAATAAGATCATTAAAGACTTCTTTCCATGCACTCTATCATTGTATTGCTCTCTACAAATCATTTATAACATCTATACATCTTTGAATTAGACTATGTGCATTTAACCTCATCATCAAGACACAAGTTACAACATGTCCTTAAATGTGCTTCACTTGTACATCAAAACTCTATTTGTATAGATATGATCCACGTCTATTACTTTTCCAATCTTTACAGACTTACTACTATGTTGACATCAACGAAAACACATAGTTATAAATGCAACATGTCAGTAATCTCTAATGCTTAGGATACTCCCCCAAAGGAATACCATCAAAATTTATTCTAATAAAGACTTGTATAAAAGAAAGAGAGAGAGGTTGTTCAAAAAGAGTCTGAGGATAAGATGTGAGAGGGAGAATCTCAGAGGAAGTTATCATGGATAAAGAATCAGACTTAAACTAAGGATATTTTCTCCAAATCTTTCTTTGTCTAATGACATGTTGGTTTTCCATCAATTCCAAAGAGTGAGATTGTTGAAAACAATTATTCAATTGTATATTGTCATTGACGTTACACAAATGTCACACTCTAACCAAGCACAACTAGTGTTAATTGAGCTCAGTTGACCACTAAAGAAGACTCTATTATCAACCAAGCTAAATTTAGTGCAAACCAACTTCAGTTGGTCATCAAATAAATCTAGTGTAAATTGAGTTAGATTGGTCAATGAAGGGTGTTAGTATTATCCAATTTAGGTCAGTTACCAAAAGAATTTAGTATTAAACAACTAACTCATTTTAGTGTTAGCCAATTATAAAAAAAATACTTTTGTTAATCAAATGGTTAATACAAGATGACTAAGTGGATGTTAAATGTTTGTTTGAAAGGGTATTCAAGCCAACTTGACATTGGTTTTCATATATATGAAAGATCAAGTTTTGGTTTGAATTTTGAAGTAAGAAGAATGAGAAAGATATGAAATAAAAAAGGATGTCTAATTGAAGAAGGGACATCCAAGAAGCTCCAAAGGATATTCTAATTAAGAAGAATCAAGTGGATAAACTAGAATAATTATCTAAACCTGCTAAGTCATTTGCTTCATCAATCAGGTTAGTCATTGTTACTCTCTAACAATTGTAGCAATGAAAGAAATCTTTTAATAGAGTTGACTTAATAGTCATTTTGTAAATCCTCTAACTAAGTGTAATTTCTAGAATGAATTGTCTAAATACCTCTAACAAGGCCACTCCTGATAGGGGTATTCAAATCCTCTAATGGGCTTACACTTACTATGTATTTTGTAACCTTTAACAAGTTTGGCTCCTAACATGGTTCATTGAGGAAGACTGAAAAGTTTTAACTAGTTGAATTGGTGGTCTTCTCAAATTGGGTTTCCACGTTAAATCTTGGTGGCACATGTGTTCATGTTATTTTCTTAATGCTTTATGTTTCTACAACTAAGTTACTAAATTTTAATACACATTAATATCTTAAGACTTCTTTGTTAACCAAGTTATAGTGTATATCTAGTTCTAACTAAGTAGTGAAAGGATTTTGATTAGTGAGAAGTTTGTATTAACATCTAAGGGATGTGGAATTATTTTTCTAGTAATTTATTCACCCTTCCCCTCTCAATTACTGCTCTTATATTTCCAACAATTCAAGATCTTATTCAACATTTGAGTGACTTCTCAATTAAATTATTAACTATTACACCTATTCAATAGGTTATATTAACTCAAAAGGAGAAGACACATGGACCAAGTACAAAGGAGAAACAATTGAAGATATCACTACCCAGTGATAGTACCCCTCGATCATAGTTAGTAGAACAAAAAATTGATACACTAGAGGATATAGTCAATTTAAATGAGGTCATCATGCTGCCTAAGTATGACCTTGACAATATGACTCTTAAAAAAATGCAAAATTCACAAGCTTTACTAAGTCACAAGATAGGGAAATAGAAAATAAGAAGAGTGTTGAGGAAAAAGAAGATATTGCATGATATTAAGGACACTTTTGTTAATGGTTTTGATATTCAGGATGTAAATGTGTAACATCTAATTTTTTATCAATTAGTGTATATAGTTGATAAAGTACACAATGAGGATATAGAGACTAGTAAAAAATTGCTAAAATGGTCTGAGAATATATTTGAGAAATTTTTTTTGGATAGTTTTGTAGAAGTACTTGCAATTAGGGAACTTGAGCTTTCTAACCTTGTAATGAGTCTAGAAGGAATTTTGATAGTTATTAATTCTTTGTGTATGAAACTTTGTGATGTTAATTTCTTCACATTTAAGACTCAACACTCCATTGATCTAATTTAGGAAGATATGAAGCCTTGTACCTATTGGCCAAAGGTGCCTTCCCATTAATGATTGAATTAAAAATATTTAAAACCCTCCCAATAGTTACTTTCATATTATATTTTAATTCCTAGGGCTGAAAAAAATGGTAGGGTCTCAAGCTTATGATAGCTCATGTATCAAAGGATCATCGGGTGAATCAAGTAGTGATAAGATGCTACAAGGCTCTTATTGGTCAAGTGGTCAAGTTTTCATGACATTGTAGGTAATTGAGAGATTGTAAGCCAAAGAAAGGTCTTTCCCGATGTTAAAAAAAGAAGCAATCTAAGATTGTAGGTGTTGTAAAGATGTATTTTGATGCCATGAGAGTCAATGATTATAGGATCATGGGGTTGACTCCCCAAGTTTTTGAAACTACGAAGGGCGAGGTTGGTCATATGATCATATAGTTGTAGGGTCACATGAATAGGCAAGAATGCCTCTCGAGGTCACAAGAAAATATAATTAAACAATGATTGTATGATCTCAAGGGTCATCACCACAGCCATCGATATCATGATGAACTATGAACATAAGATCATAAAGGTCAAATTAATTGTGCCCATAACATCGCAAGGATAAAATACTGATACTATGACCTTATACCAAGGATATTATCATGTCATTGTTCTGTTTTGAAATCCTTTGATTTGTTGTTGTTGAAGGATCATAAAGAGAATAAAGGATGGGCTTGATGCTATGATGCATAGGTGATTTTAAGATGGTAGAGGTCAAGGCTATGAAAAAAATATGGCATGAAGGATTTTGACCATAGTTGACACTTGTAGGATCATGAGCTTTAGTGTTGACCAAAATATATAAGTAGTTTCACCCACTAAGCCAGACAAGGAGGAGTTCCTGACCAATCAGGTGGTAGGAAAGGTGTGGAGTGATAGTTCAAAATGGTTGCCCTATGGTTTTCTATCTAATTTAGCAAGTTGATGATAGAGGAAGCAACTCTTTGATGATAGATCCAATCATTTTGACCTCTTGCAACCACTTCCAACATTCTTTGGGCCTGATTAATGTAAAGGAACACTCCATCACTGCCTATTGATCCATCTACTTAGTCAGAAGGTTAATGGCCATCGTTCTTGTCCTCTTAAAGATTGTTTGGTGAATAATTGATCTTCTTGCATTTTGATTTGCACTATGATCAAATCTTTTCTAATTTTGTAGTAATTATTTTTTGCAATTTTGAATGCAGTTGTTGAGTTTTATCTTAGAGTAGAAGCTATGTAAGTTATGCTTTCACTATAAAAGAAGATTTTGTAATCTTTCTTAGGGTTGGATCATCTCTATTTCTATAGTATTGCTCTGACATACTACTATAAATTCCCTCTCTTTCCTCTAAATTATATGGCATCTTGTCTTATCTCCTTCAACCACCGATGTACTGTGCAAGCTTTGTTTTCTTCTCTTTAATGTACTGTGGATATTTATAACTTATATTTTTGTATCTCTTTTTCCTATGAATGATAAGTGAAGCTCCTTTTCCTTATATCACTCATTTGGTTGTTTGATCTTTATGTGGCTAATAAATTAAAGAAATTTTGAATCTGTATATATCTAAATTGTCATGATAATTGTATTGTGCATCTTTGGGTAGAGATTGATCTGAACACCCTATTTTGGTGCATCAACTCCTTAGAATAGATTACATAGATACTTTCATGTGTTCCTTCTCACTTTTCTCTTCAAGTGTTAAGTGCATCTTCATAGTAGAGGAAGTTGACCTTCTCTAGAGACTCAGCCTCACTGTTCAGGTCCCACAACTTGGAGGTTGTTTCCATGTTTCACAAGGTTGTCCTTAGGTAAAAAAATTTGAACTAGGGTGCAAAATTTTGTGACAAAATTTTTTGGCACACCCAATGGGTCCTCATATTAAACATTCTAAGTTCACTACATTAGAGAAGAATTGCATGTTCATGCTAAGGAGATAGTATTGCCTTCAATATTAAAGCCTTCAAGAGGCTCATTTTTTCAAAGTTCTTGGCAACTCCAATCTATAAGAATAATTTGGTTTCCAGTCCAAAGTTTTGATGATTCATGCCCAACACACAAACAAGGGCATCTTCTAGAGGTAAGTTCCAAAACCCAGAGATTTATTTTTCTAATCCAAGAAGAAAGGCTAGGGTATCTCTATCACCAATTAAGAGTGTAGCAATAACACATACCCCTGTAAGATCTATCTCCACTCCCCTTATTAGATCTCATCCTAGATTACCATCTACTTACATCAATAGATCACTTGTTTATATGGCTAAAGCTCATTCTTTTGCCACCTTCAATGGTGGAAGTCCCCTCCTAGTAGCCCAAAGGCATGACATACTAGTATCATCTCTTAAAAGTATAGCTAAGTTTATTAGTGAAACCACTATCTCTCCCTCAAAACACATCCAAGAGGTTGCAATTTTTGTAATAGAAATAGAATATTTGAGGATAATGTTACTGTTAGGCTATTGACTTCATCTTTGAAGGGGAAAGCATTACAATGGTATAGAGGTTTGCTTCATAACTCCATTACTGATTGGAATGGGATAGGAGCAGCCCTATGCAAGCATTTTGAGGACAAAAGTGATCACCTATCTCTTTTAGAACAACTAACAACTATCAAGAGAACCCCCCATGAATGTATGACTAATTTTAATTATAGATTTTAGAAGACATGGGATAGAATATCTACTACAATGAAGCCCTCCCTCATAATGTATTCTTGTATTACCTTAGACCCTTCAACAGTGATATTGCTACCATACTACAATCTATGGGAGGGGACACTGTACTGAATGCTTATGAGTTTTCCATAATGGAAGAAAATGTCTTGATACAGGGAGGGAAGTTAGCACCAAGTCCCCCAATGCCTTTCTTCCCAGATATTCCCAATCATCAGCCTTTTGTAGCACATTCTTCACACTCCCTCTACAAGTCAACCTCTTGCTATGGTCCCAATAGCCTATGTATCCTCTAATGGAGTTGATAGGATTGAGGCCATGATGTAGACACTAATGTAGAATGTGGATAGAAGGATGCAGGATCAAGAGAAGAAGATGGAGGACAACAATGCAGTAGTGCAAAAAATTGGCAATAAGTTGGTGACTATGAAGAGGTGGAAAGACCAAAACAGTAAGCCTCTCCAACTCCAGAGTCAAGGTCCCATTCATGGTACACCCCCAAACTAGATTCATGTCCCCTAAAATAATAATAGACCTATTGACCACCCCTAGACTACAAACACCAACCTAAATAGAGCTTTAGTCCCTTGGAACAATCTTGCCCAAAATCAAGATTTATGCTCTTCTTGTAACTACTCCTATGGATATTGCATGTGTTAGAACCTAGAAAAATCTTACTTAACATTAACTATACTAGAGTGATTAGTTGGTCAACAACACAATGCTAATCAACTTGCTGATACTTTCTAGCTGGATGGTTTCTCTCTCATGAACCGTTTGGCGGAGGAGAATTGTAATGTAAACCAGGATTCCCATGCTTACCATACTAGGAGCAAGAGAAGAGTTGTTGAAGATGTTAATTCTCCTCCTCCTAATTAGGCTTCAAAATTAAGTGTCATGCCTCATGTACAAGTAGTTTTCAAAAAACATAGTGCTAATCAACCTGCTAAGGCTTCTCAACAACAAAGAGAAAATGATAGTTGAAAAGATGTGAATGACCCTTGATCTATTCCATCTCTACCTTCTACATCTAAATTTTCTACTAAGACATCTAATGCATCTTTTAGCATGATATTTTAAATGAAGAAGACTAGTGTGAAAATTTCTATGTGGGATGATGTAGCTATCGTACCATCACAAAAGAGGTTGATGCAATAGGAGTTCAAAAGCATGGAGCTCAGAGATTAGTCATCTAAGGTGGAGAATGTTGTGAGTTTGGTACAACTATAAAAAGAGGTAGAAACAAATAAAAAGGTTACACCTCCTGCATTTTATGTTTATCTGATTATATGAGATAAGCTAGTCCACAAATGCACAATTGATTCAGGGGCTAGTAGTTTAGTAATGCCCAAATGTGTTGCTAATACCTTAGAGGTGAAACATGAGCCCATTGTTAAGCATGTATTGTTTTTAGATGGTAGTACTATCAAAACTATAGGAATCCTTAGGAATGTTGAAATGGACTTACATGCATGCCTTGGTTGTACTATAGTTCAAGATATATCAATTGCTAAGGTTAAACCCCACTTTGCTATATGTCTTTCTAGGGATTTTACTACCCAAATAGTTGGTTATATATCCTCTTACTAGTCATACATGTTTTTTAGACCAATGTATGGAACCAAAGCTTCAATCAAAGAAGAACCATTAGCCCTCCATCATATTGAGCCTTACACTCCTAATCTCATCAATATGAATTGCACCATCCTAGAGATAAATGAGAATGACACAATAAATGAGCCTGCCACTTCTCTAGTAGAGATGCTTGATTTCCTCTTAGATGAATGGTCTAATGCATATCAGTTTGATCCTATGTCAAAAAGCTTGGAGATAGGCCTTGGAATTTATCGTATATTAGAAAAGGATGCTCTTATTCCCAACTTAATGAAAAACAAAGAAGATAGTGATGGATTATGGAGAATGTACTTTGGTGCATATAGGAATAAGAATGGATTAGGGGTTGATGTGATGTTGGTTTCTCTTGCACTAGAAAGATATTATTCTCATTTAGGCTTCAATTTAATTGTACCAATAATGTGGCTGAGTATGAGGCATTAATTCAAGGTCTTTTATTTGCTCAAAAGAGAGGAATTCAAGTATTAAGTGTATATTGAGATAGCAAATTGGTAATTAATAAGGTGAGGAATCAAAATATAACAAAGAATGGTTTGCTCAAGTCTTATAAACATAGAGAATGGGATCTGCTTGAAAGTTTCAATGTATTTAATATTTAGAGGATCTCTAGGAGAGGAAATATACATGATGGACTTGTGGTAGTGGGTGCATCTAATTATGTCCCAAGGATCCTTGAAGATAAAAAGAAGTAGAAGGTTAAAATGGTGGTCATACTTGCTATCCCTAATAGTAATATCCATTGGCAAGTCTTTGAATCTGACACACAAATTGTAAGTTTCTTGCAAAATGAAGTAGAGTTCTTAGATAGAAATCAGTTGAGATTGCATAACCAGTATGGTGACAAAATCATAAACCTCAGCCCCAATAAGTTTCCTAAGGGTCTAGTTACCTTATAGAGTATGTTCAACCTTGATGACCATGTAAGGGATATACGCATGAACCTTGCTACAAACAAAGATGATCATATGCTAGTTGTAGTTGCTAATGGAAAGATGCTAAACATGGGGAAGGTATGTTCTAAAACTGAACAATAAAGTTTTGTTTATCTATGTCAAGAATTTAATGATGTATTTTCTTGGACATATGATAATTTAAAGGGTTTTGACCCAAGTCTATTTCAACATACCATAGAATTAGTTGATAATGTCAAACCTATTAGGAAAAAGTAGATGCCAGTGAATCCCAAGATTGAGCCATTAATGAGAAAAGAGCTATCTAAATTGATGGAGGCCAATATCATTTTTCCTATTAAGCATCCTCTTGGGTGGAAAACCTTCTCCGTATTAGGAAGAAGAGTGGAGAAATTAGATTATGCATGGACTTTAGGAATCTTAACCAAGCCTCCCTTAAATATCACCATCCTCTCCCTTCCATGGAAAAGATATTGTCTAAGGTTAGTTGTTCAGAGAGTTTCTCTTTCTTGGATGGATTCTCTAGTTATCACCAAATGTTAGTCAAAGAGGCTAATAATTATAAGACTCCTTTCAGCACAAAAAGGGGCACCCATGGCTATAGTAAAATGCCCTTTGGATTAACAAATGTAGGTGCCACATTTCAAAAGGTTATGGAGATGGCCTTCAAAAATATGACTAAAAGGTTTGTGTTAGTCTACATTGATGATATTAGAATGTATTCAAAGAATGTAGTAGATCATTTTAGTCATCTTATACAAGTATTTGTAAGATGTAGAGAGTATGGAGTATCTTTGAATCCAAGTAAGTGTTTCTTTTCCACTAATCAAGGGAAATTATTTAGACACATTGTATCTAAGGATGGAATGACCATTGATCTAGAAAGAACAAAGGTAATACTTGCTCTTTCCTTCCCTAGTCACAAGAGAAGTCAACAAAGTTTTCTTGGTAGAATAAATTTTGTGAGGAGATTTATTCCTAACTTAGCTACCATGGTGAAACCTCTTATAGCTATGCTTGGAAGGAATATGGTATTTTCATGGACCAAGGAAAGGAAAGCAAGTTTTGAAGAGATCCAAGCAACCATAACCTCAACCCTTGCTCTCATCAACCTAAATTTTGATAAGGACTTCATTTATTACACCTTAGGAACTAAGTCAAGTATTTCTACTATTTTGACTCAATTGAATGATAAGAATGAAGAACAATCTATTGCTTTCTTTAGTGAAGGACTGAAGGAGTATGAAGACAAATATAGCTATGTGGAGAAGCAAGCCCCTGAAGTCATAAGATCTTTGAAGAAATTTAGACATCTTCTATCCCACAATAAGATCCACTTATTGGTCCCTCATGCAAGTGTCAAAGATTTGTTGTTGAGTAGGGATATTAGTGAGAAAAGAGAAGGTTGGATCACTAAGGTGATGGAGTATGATGTGGACATCTATATCACTCAGTTGATAAGAGGGAAAGGACTATGCAAGAAGATGATCTCATCTCAAGAAAAAAATAGATGAAGAAGTTGCCTTGGTCTTGGCCGAATAACAAGAGGCAAGAGATGACAATCCAAGGAGTTGGATAGATGAAGTGAGGACCTTCTTATTAGGAAATGGATATCCTTAGGAATTGGATAAGGAAAAAAGAAGATAGTTCATATTGTAGTCCATTTCTTATGCTATATTTGATGGTATTCTATGTAGGAATGACTTCAATGGAGCTTTGTTAAGATGTATTGGTGCAAATCAGGTAGATAGAATGATTAGGGAACTTCATGATGGTGTTGATGGTGGCCACTTTTTAGTAAGAACCATTGCAATGAAAATCATGAAAGTTGGTTACTACTGGCCATTCTTGTTCCATGATTGCCACAAACATGTAAGGAAGTGCAAAAAGTGCACTTTCTTTTCAATAAACAAAGACTTGCAGCCCTTCCACTTCATCCCATCCATGTTGATCAACCCTCTACTCAATGGGGATTAGATTTCATAGGACCCATTAATCTACCTTCTAGCTCTAGTCATAGGTGGATTTTGGCTACAACAGATTACTTTACAGGGTGGACAAAGCCAGTAGCCTTGAAAGATTCTAAAGAGGCTTTAGTAGTTAAATTCCTTAATGAAATTATTACTAGGTCTAGTGCTCCTTTCATCATAATATTAGATAATGCCAAGTCATTTAATGGAGCTCAAATATGTGCATGGGTAGTAGATCATGGAGTTTTGTTGAGCACTTCTTCCAATTACTAGCCTAAGGGTAATAGCTCGGTTGAGTCATCCAATAAAAATTTGATCAAAATCATTAAGAAGACTATTGAAGATAATCAAAGGTGTTGGCATCAAAAATTGAGGACAACCCTATGGGCTGATAGGATAATTCCTAAGAGGGCTATTGGGAAGTCTCCTTTTATACTGGTATATGCTAGAGAAGCAAGACTTCCTATTTCATTGGAGTTTCTATCCCTAGAGCTAGCTCATCAATTGGAACTAATTGAAAATGATGTCATGTCTATAAGAATGGTGATGTTGATGGTGCTAAAGGAGAGAAGAAATTAGATTGCATAGACTTTAAAGACACATATACAATAGATGAAGAAGAGATTTGATAACAAGGCTATGTTAAAAAAAATTTAGAGAGGGTGATCTTGTGCTAAAATGGGATAAAGATAGAGAAAAAGTAGAGAGACACTCAAAATTTCATGCCTTATGGAGTGGCCCCTATATGATTATTAGTTGTAAACAAACCAATGTTTTCCATTTAAGAAAACATAATGATGAAATTCTTCCTATTCTAGTAAATGGAATATATCCTAGACCCTATTTCTAAGAAAAGATGATGTTTCATATACATAGTTAGAATAGTTTCTTTCAGTTGTTCCTATTTTCCAAGAAGTGTGGAGCATGTGTTTTGTTGTAGAGAGTTTTGGTTCTAGTTTTGCAGAGTTATAGAAATAGAAGAGTATGTTTTATGGATCAAAATGTGATGGAAGTGATGAATCTGATGAGTTTTCATGATTTTAGAGACTCCATAGACCAATGGATCTTTTAATGGTCATTGGTCATATGCCAAGTAGGGTTGCATCCCTCTCGAGTCACCAAAAATGTTGGCCAAAGGTGCCCTCTCACCAAGGATTAAATTCAAAATATTTGAAACCCTCCCAATAGTTAATTTCATATTATGTTTTAATTCTTGAGGCCAAAAAAAATGGTAGGGTCCTGATCTTATGATAGCTCATGTATCAGAGGATCGTTGGGCAAATCGAGTAGTAACAAGATTCTGTGAGGCTCCTATTGGTTGAGTAGTCAAGTTATTGTGACATCACAGATAGCTAAGAGATTGTAATCCAAAGAAAGGTCTTACTCAATGTTATGATAGGAAGTAGCCATAAGATCATAGGTTCCACAAAGATGTTCTCTAATGCCATGATGTTCAATGATCATAGGATCATAGGTTTGACTTCCGAATTTGTAAAAGATATGAAGGGGAAGGTTAGTCATATGATCATAGATTCATAGGGTTGTAAGAACAAGAAAGGATGCCTCCCAAGGTCATGACAAAAATAATTAAACCATGATTGTAGGATTGTAAAGGTCATTTCCATGGTTTTTGATATCATGATGGACTATAGATGTAAGATCATAAAGGTTAAATCAATCGTGCCCATGACATCAAAAGGAGAAAATAATGATAGCATGACCTTACACCAAGGATGTTATTGTCAAAGTGTCACAAAGAGAATAAAGGATGGGCTCGATGCTACAAGGTATAGGAAATCAAAAGATCATATAGGTCGAGGTTATAAACAAAAGATGACATGAAGGGTTTTGACTATAGTTGATGCTTATAGGATTGTGAGCTTTAGTGTTGACCAAAATATATAAGGAGCTTCACCTGCCAAGCTAGACAACGAGGAGTTCTTGACCAATTAAGTAGTAGGAAAAGTATAGAGAAATAGTTGAAAATGGTTGACCTATGCTTTTCTATCTGATTTAGCAAGTTGATGATAGAGGAAGTAGCTCTTTAATGATATATCTGATCTTTTTGATCTCTTGCAACCACTTTCATCATTCTCTAAGCCTAATAAATGAAAAGGAACACTCCATCACTACATATTGATCCATCTACTTAGTCAAAGGGTTAATGGCTACTATTATTGTCCTCCCAAAGATTGTTTGGTGAATAAGTGGTCTTCTTGCATCTAAATTTGCATTATGATCAAATCTTTTCTAGTTTTGTAATAATTATTCTCTCCAATTTTAAATGCAATTGTTGAGTTTTATCTTAGAGTAGAAGATATCTAAGTTATGCTTGCACTATAAAAGAAGATTTTGTAATCCTACTTAGGGGCGGATCTTCTCTATTTCTCTAGTATTTCTCTAGCATGCTACTATAAATTTCCTCTCATTCCTTTGAATTATGTGATATTATGTTTTATCTTCTTCAGCCACCGAAGTATTGTGAATTCTTTTTTCTTCCTCTTTTTGATGTATTGTTGATATCTATAACTTAAATTTTTGTATCTCTTTTGCCTATGAATGATAAGAAGTGAATCTCTTTTTCCTTGTGACACTCATTTGGTTGTTTGTTCTAGGTATGTGGCTAATAGATTAAAGTAAGTTTGAATCCGTATATCTTTGGATTGTCATAATAAATGTATTGTGCATGTATGGGAAAAGATTGGTTTAAACACCCTATTTTGGTGCATCACCTCCTTAGAATAGATTAGGTAGTTACTTTCATGTGTTCCTTCTCTCTTTTCTCTTAAAGTGTAGTTTAAGTGCATCCTGATAGTAGAGGAATCTAGCCTTCTCTAAAGAATTAGCTTCACTGTTCAAGTCCCACAAGTTGGAGTTTGTTTCCATGTTTCACAAGGTTGTCCTTAGGTAAAAAAATTGGACTTGGGTACAAACTTTCATGAAAATAGCACCATTTTATTAGGAAATAACACAAGTCCCATCCAACATTCACACAATAAATTGACATTTGATTGGGGAAGATTAGATGAGTTGATGGCTAGAGATAGTAAAATAAGAAATAAATTGATTTCTATTCATATCATGCTACTAGCCCATTTGGAAATAATCCAAATGGAGTTAGCTATGGCACAAAATCTAATAAAGAGAGATCCACACCTCTCAACAGTAAAAAGCTTAATTAATCTAGCTTCGTAGCTAGAAATTCAAATTCAAGTCCAAGATTTAGTAAGATCAAGATGGAGTCAAGGACTAGGGGTGATTGTGGCTAATCACAAAACATTGTTTGATAAATACCAGCTAACCCCTACAACCCCCAACCCATAGAGTGAAAAAAATAAGGTGGATATCATAATGATAGAAGGAAAAAGGAAAACAAGGGGGAAATTATCATGAAAAAATTGGGGAAATAATACACAAGGGATGTCAAAAGATGAAATCAAAAGAAGAGTTATTAGATGAGTCAAGATTCTAGTTCACAGACATGTATATATATTGTATAGTGGAATGACTAAATAACAGTATTTGGGAGAGTGTTATTTATATATATATATTTATATTTAAATTTTGAATAGAATGTTAAGTCATGAAAAAAAAAAAAAAATTCTGCTAATGACAAAGGGGGATATTGTTGATCTCTAAGCCTTGTTGCCTATTAGTGTCCAACACTTATTCAATTTCTAGGTAGCCTTGGTTACTAATCACTATGAGCAAGCCATCCAGAGAAGGCCAAACTACATGGAATTATTTATATTTCACTTTAAATATGTTAGGCAAGTCCAAGTTTGTTGAGTATACCGCAATAGAAACTGAGCTATTATATATACTGAGTAAAACATATGGAGACTGAGTGATGTAAAATTAACTTATGATGAGCAAGTTAGTATATGCCAAGTCTATAAAATCTAAGAGACAACATGAATGTTAGTTATGACAATGTGTCATAACATTCAATTGTTGAGTAAACATATATTGGCATATATATTTATAATGGCACAAACACTTACGTAAAGCATTTTGGCTGACTTCTCTACCAAATTTATGAGTTATAAAGATAGCTACGGAAAGGAATGCACATTTTATTAGAAGACATTAATCCCAAGAAAGGTAGATTAACCAATCAAAAAATTAGAGGGGTTAAATGATAAAAGAATGTATTCTGGATCATAGATTATGATCTAGAACTTTCTACAATTGTCTATTTAAGAAGGGATCTACCCCTAAATCATTATGGGAGTGTAATGAAATTGAGATGGAAAAGTGAAGGATAGAATAAGCTAAGAATAGAGAAAGGTTAAGCTTGATAAGGATATCAAATAGAGCAACCTAGCAGTGAAGGGATGAACAAGTGAAATCAAATTTAGATATTGAAGAGAGAAAATTGATAATTAGCTTTGTGAGTGAAAAATGAAGGATCAGGGACTGAGACATCCTAACAAGTGAATTAGGGAAAATCTCTTCATAGAGTGGTTTTAATAGACCTTATTCAAATATCCTAACAAAGTACCTACTTCATTGTAAGCTTAAATTATTTAATCAAGGTAGACTTAAGAGTCTTGTAATTCTTTTAATGGAGCGGACCTCTCATAGGGTAGATCATCACAAGTGATCAAATTGTAGACCTAATAGGAAAAAAATTTTGTTGTAGCAATAAATATTTGTGGGTGTAATCCCCATCTCAGATTTACCTTCACCTTGGAGGGTTTTTGGGTTGCCAAAATCATTGCATTATGAGTTTACATTTTCATGTTGATGGGTCTTACACTTTGATAGATTTTATTTCAGTTTTATAGTTCATGATTATATGATATGAGATCCAAGATATGAAATAGATTAGGAGTGAATGTAGTTAATTTGTTATATTTTTGTTGAAGTGAAATTTTTTATATATCTAGATTCATGACCACCCCCCCCGGTCAATGTTTTGTTTACCAACAAGACTTCCAACAATCTATATCATCTTTTGATTCTAATTCACTTTCATCTTTACTACTATTTTAGTTCTTTGAAATACCAATGGCTAGTGAAGCCTTGAAAGTATTCTCATGTGTAACTACACTACTATGAAAATTACTCAACTCAAATGTAATCAATTGACCAACTCAACCATCAAGTGTAAGATTATTATTAGGCATAGCTCTAACTTCCTAAATTATACTAACTTTTATATCATAGATAGTTAAGAGAATTCTAAGAACCTTACTTACAACTTAAGCATCGGTGATAACTCCTCCAACAACTTTCATTTCACTCATAATTTTTTTTATTTTTTCACATATAGCACAAAAATTTCACCTTCCTTCATTCTCATTCTTGATCCCAATAGTTTGTTGTCTATTAGTGTCAAACACTTAGTCATTTATTTGGTAGAGTTGGTCAGTTATCACTATGATTGAGCCATTCATTAAAGACCAAGCAATGTATTTAGGATTAATTATATTTCAATTAAGGATGAGAAATTATTATTGTCACGAAATTCTATGGTCACTGAGTGCTCCTATACATGGCAAGTAAGAGAAAAGTCAATTTGCATCAAGAAACGTAGAGTCAATTCATGTTGAGTTATATAGTGAGTACCAAGAATTTAGAAGCTGAGGGACAAGATGGAGATTAGTCATGACCAAGCATTAGAGTGTTCATCTACCAAGTGAACTATTTTTGACATATTAGTTTGGAATTGCACAAATATTGAGGTAAACCATTTTTGGCTAACTTATTGCATGTTTTATTGATCAAGGGGTAATTTAAGGAGTAGATTATGCATTTTATCATGGATCATTAATATCAATGAAAAGAATTGATGGTTTTTGAGCCTCAAGTTCCAAAAGATAAACATATAAAAATTATTTATCCCAAGGTCAAGAGAAATTTGAAGAAAGTTCTTACACCAACCTCCTCCATGAAAAGAAGAATAACAAGACAAGGATCAAAGGAAGCTAACTTAGCCACTACAAAGCCCAAGAAAAGGAACTATGAAGATTACCAAGCTAGGTAAAAGAAAATATCCTTAGAAAAGGAAACTAAGAAAGGTCAAAAGAAGGGATTGAAGAGGAAGCTTATTATACAACATGATGATGAAGAGGAGAATGAAGAAATAGAAAGAAAAGAACTTGATGATGTAAGAAAATTCTAAATTGTAGCCAAGTAAAATTGTTAGGAAATAAACAAGGTATATGAAAATATTTGAAGTTCAATAGGGATTTATGAATTTAAGCATGTAAAATATAATTCTATAGATAGAGTTTATAAAGAAAAGATACAACAAGAATTTTTCAATGTGATGGTAAATTTTGATCATACTCTCATTGATTTAGGTAGAGTTTTGATAGAAGAGTCATATAATAAAATAGATTTAGTGAAGACTCATATGTCTATAGCCCTAAGAGACTATGAAAATGAATTTTGTTCCGAAGACAAGAGCTTATAAAATTTTGAGAAACATAATTGAGGAAGTAGTTCAAGAGACCAAGTGAGTGTGGAAGAAAGCATTTGGATTGTTGGTACCAACTATAGAAGAGGGAAAGGAAGATGAGAAAATAGATCTAGATGATATAAAGGATCTATATAGTGATACAAAATAGTTAGTTGAGACTGTGGAGAAGATGGCTCAAGACAAGGCAAAACAAATAGAGACAAACACCATTTTTCTCTTGATGTGACTCTAGTGTCAACCAAGCTAGAAAAGATAGTGTTAGTTGAGCTAGAACAACGAGACCAAGATCCAAAATCTATCAAGGACACTTTGATTGATACATCCAATTGACTATTAGTTTAAATCAAGGAATATCCAAATATTGGAGAGAAGGGAACATAGAAGTAGGTAATTTCATCAATTACTGAAACACCTATTGTTAATGTTGACTTCAATGAACAATTGGAATGAATGAAAAAAAAAAGACTTTGGTCATAGATACTAAGGAATAGAGTGGGTCAACAATTGAAGAGAAGAAAGGTGAAGAGCCTACTAAGATAGATTAAACCATAGAGGGTTACATTAATGGGATGAATGCATAAGTAGATAATTCTACTATTGGAGAGAGACAAGTACCAAAATTAAAAGCTCTTATAGAAAGAAATAAGGTGACAAAAAAATGATGTAGTGACTAAGGTATAGGGTCAGAAGTAGGAAGAACCAAAGAAAAGACTGAGTGTAGAACTCTCTACACAATCTAAGTTCAAGGAAAGTGTTACACTTGAATAATAGGTGATTGTAACTCAAAAGAGGTCAATTTTTGGGATCAACCAATGAGATAAATAAGAATTACATGAAATTATAACCAATATCATAAAATAATAAATCACATAGAAGAGAACACAAGACACAAGGAATTAACATAGTCCACCTAATCCATGAGTTATATCCACCTACATAAAGTCCAATATTATTATTATCCACTTATTACAATCTGGAATCCCTTACAGCTCAATACCACCACAAGAAGCTACAATCTTATCATATGTTATGAAATCCCTAACCCTAAACCTTTTTATACAAGTTTTTCTAGTTACAAAATTAGGGCTAGAATAATTTGTCTAATAGAAAAATAACAACTAACACCTTTTACAATAGTAGAGTCATTTTTGGCTTTAGGGGTGCTACCCTTCTAAACCCCTATGAGGGCATTGCCCCTTCACTACACCTTGTATCATGACATGGAGTGCACCTGGGGCATTTCCCCTTGACCTCATCTTGGGGATACTTTCTAAAAACCTTGAGAGAAATAATCTAGGGGAAACTACACTGAATAAACCTTTGAGTATGGGTAGGCTCCAAGTCACAAAATTAGTCCTAGCGAGTATGGATGCTAGTGGAACAAAAGACCCTCAGAGACTAATTGTTGATGTTTCATCAAACTAACTTCATCTAGAAATACTAATTAGAAGCACACCAAAGAATAAATTGCTAAAGAAGAAAGAAAGATCTTCTAGAAAGTTGATAACATTAAATGAAGTCATTGTCATACCCGAATATGAAACTATCAATCTAACATTTGAAACCATATAATTCTTCAAGATTGTTTGGCAAGAAAGACCAAATAGGAAGAAATGAGGAGAGATCTATAGTAAAAGAAATGGCTACATGAGATTAAGGATATTTTTTCTTGAAGCATTTGATGTGGAAAATCTCGATGACAATAATCTTATTATAGCTCAATTGGTTCATATTGTGGAGAGGATAAAAAATGTTGAAATTAATTGAAATAAAAAGTTGGAGTACAAAGTTCTAGAAAATTTGAGAAGAAAGTAATTGAAAAGATCTCTACTCAAACTGCAATAAGGCAATTACACTAGTAAAATCTAATGAATATTGTAGAAAATGTTGTAAAGAACATTATTTCTTTGTACAAAAAATTGTGTAATGTTGAAATCTTTACAAAGGAGAATCAAAATTCTATTGATAGAAAAGAATTAAATTTGAAAGCATTAACACATTCTTTGAACATGGACACAAGTTCTAGTTCAAATTATTTCAATAAATTAACTTTTCCCCAAGGAAGATTAGTTGATCTTGTGGAAAATGATGGAAGAATCAAGGCTAATTTTTTCTCCATTTAGACAATGTTGTTACTTTTTTTAGAATTTATATAGAGAGATCTTATATTAGCCATGAAGGTAGAACAATGAGACCCAAACCTCTCAATGGTTGGTAGTTTAATTGATCTATTTTCCATGGTAGAAATCAAGATTCAACTACTAGAATTAGTTAGAAATAGTTTGAATCAAGCACAAGCCATGATACTATAGCTTCACAAACCATTTTCGATAAGTATGGTTTGACCCTCTCACCACAACAACCATAACTGAAAAAAGCAAGGGGGAATGCATACATGCATGGGGAAAATATACATGAATATAGATATGAATATAGAAAGGTAAAGGTATGACTCTTTGAAAAAATTTGAAGATAAAGTATGTCAAATTCATGTATATATGTTGTACATATTAAAGTCTTGATGATGAATGAGCCATAGTCGAAGGTGGGGTTACTATTTTTAGCTTTGAGATGTAATGTTTAATCATGACAGTATTTTTGCCACTAATATCAAAGGGGGAGATTGTTAATCATTATAGTTTATAGTCTATTAATGTCAAAAACTTAGTCATTTATTTGGCAGAATTGGCTAGTCATCACTGCCACCAAGACATCCATCAAAGGTTGAGTAATGTATTTAGAATTGATCATGTTTAAGTTAAGGATGAGAAATTGTTATTTCTGATAAATTCTATGGTCACTGAGTGCTCCTATACATTTCAAATAAGATAGAAGTCAGTTTGCATCAAGAAACATAGAGTTAGTTCATGTCAAGTTATAGAGTGTGTTTTTTTTGGTGTTAGGAGTTGTGCCAACCCTAATAAGAGTTTTAGAAGGAAGAAGGAGCCATTGTCGAAACAACTTTAGGGGAAAGACCACTAAATACATTGTCCAATTGATCTATATATTATTCTTTATAGAATAATAGAATGGAATAACTTGAACCCTTTCTCTATCTACTTGACTGGACCAAATCTCTTCTAATATCAATACCAGATCACTAACATTGCATCCAAAAGTAACTTGGATTTCTTACACATATTTACCAACTTTTCATATCACTTGCTTACATACAATAGAATTTTCACATTACACTCCTCACAAGGAAAATAACTTTTCTTTATATCATATCCCTAAAATAATTTACTGGTTTATCCTTGAGCCTTTTCCAATTAATTATAATAGGACCTCATTAAAATATTACAAAATATTATATCATTTCATAGTTAAAAACCACTAGTAGTGCATGGTAGATATAACTTCTTAGATTTGTGACCTCTAACCTTGTGTACTTGTTGATGTCACCATCAGATTTTATATTGTCACTTTTTAACTTCACTCATCATGATTCTATTCATGTTAAATGGTACAATCCAAACATTAGAAACCACTTGTTAGGTACTCTATTTGCACACTATACTTTTTAATTCTTGAATAGTTGTTAAATGTCTTTGAATCTATATGCAGACTTGTCCACTTCATCAAGACATGATGTAGAATATATCCCTAATTGCACACATGACATAATCTTCAATACACAGTATGTATGACCCCGTTCTCTATCTGCTACTTTTTCAGTCTTCACAAAAGCAATACTATGTTGACATCAATGAAAAAAATAGTCATGAATGGAACATGTCAATCATTCTAATAGTCTCTCCAATGCTTAGGATACTCCCTCAAAGTAATACCAACAAAATTCATACTAACAATCTCCCCCTTTGGTCCATTGATGGAAACATAGATGAAAAACATCTAAGCTCAAGGAATACCTAATCCAACTCTACTGTTGCTTCTATTTTCTTCTTTTCAAAACCTCTTCATCAATCAAATATGAAACTCATAGGAACATTTCTCCATCTATGTTTCCTCATTCTTAGTATCAATATTAGTTCTTCACACTCTAAATAATAGGAACAAATCTCCACTTTACATGGATGGAAATAAATTATTTACACTTCTCCCCCATACATACATCTCCCATATACTACATGTACACTTTTCTCCCATGTGATCATCTCCCCAATTATGCTAGAGGATGTTTCTCTCATTCGCACCATCTCTCCCCCATTATGTCAAAAGATTTTTTTCATGTAAAATGTTCACCCATTAAGATCAATGACAAAGGCTTCATTATGTCAATCATCTTCTCAAAGTCTTAAACTAACTCAAGTGTCCAAACACATTTTTCTATGCCAACTATTAAGAGTCCTTGACGACTATGCTCGCCATAGATACTCCCCTATATAGGAAGCATTACTATTCAATCTAGATAAACAATAGTTCTCTGATACCACTTGTTAGAGTGTGGTTGTCATTACACCAAAAGATTGATTTGTCAATCCCTAATATGACCACTCAACTTATAGTACATAAGAGGTGGTTAAGCCATTTTCATGAATCCTAAGGGGAGCGCTAAACTTTTTTCAACAAGTAATGCACACTCAAAGGGGGAGAATTTGTCAAATTTGACAATGAGATCAAAATTATGAATATTTTACAAGAACCTAAATAATGTTAAAGAGATAAAGAGTTATGTTGTTATCAATACATAAATTTTATTTTCTTATGATGTAATGTCAAATCTTATGCCTTTTGGTTTCCATCAATGCCAAAGGGGGAGATTGTTAACCCCAACTAATAATGATGGTTAATGTATATATAGAGTCATATCAATTTTTATGTTGTCTTTGATGTCAAGCCTTAGTTGGTTAGACATTATGCCAATACACTAAAGTTCCATATCATTTGATTAATAAAGAGGATTTGAAAAAAGTATGATGATGATAAGTATTGGTAAGTGTATGGTATTCAATGTGCACTTGAATGATTGGATTCTAATAGTATGATAACTATTTTATTTCTCTATGTGATCTTAAGAAAGATGTATATAAAAGACTAGATTGTATGGTGAATGAAGGAATATAACATTAATGGAGCTACTAAATTTTCCATAGACAAGCCGACGAAGATGTGTTGAAGTCTAGTGTTAACTAATAAATTTCAATATTAACTAAGTGATGTATTGAATGAGGAAGTTTTAGTCTTCATTGTGCATATACATGAAGATTTTTTTTGTAAAAGATTAATCAAAGTATGACATTTGGTGAAAATTAAGAGTGTCCAAGAAGAATAAAAGGTAAGGACGAAGTTACTTATGAGATTAATGGCTGTAATAATTTAAAGACTATCTAATGAAAAAAATTTAACAATATGAAATCCTTATAGTCCATGACTTATCACTCTCAAAGTGGAATTTGAAGAGAAATGAGCTTGAATAATATTCATGTACCACATCATAAAATAGGCATTCAACAACAATAGTCAAACTAATCCAACTAATATAACTAGAAGTCTTCAATAAGAATATTGTTGGCCATATGGATAGTTAGATGTTTGAAGTATTGTTATTTATGGCAACATCTATTTATTATTTCATTTATGAAATCATAGTTAGAAAATTGTCTAACTGTTAGGCAAATTGTAGCACTAGTACAAAGACAAATATGGAGTGTACGAATGACTGAGTTTGAGTTAGGATGCAGTTAAAGATCATTAGATGATAACATGGTGATGATGTATGTCAATGCAAATAACTATATGGACTTTATGATGCAAGTTATAGTCAAGATACCAGTTTGGGTAATTATCAAAACATAATGGAGCATATCAGCGAATGGATTATACGACTTATGTAATTATTTTGGTGAGAAAATAATAACTAAGTTATGATGGGTTGACATCCTAGATATTTACCCTAAGCCATTATTACCTAAGCATGTGAAATAATTAAGGCTGACTAAGAAAAAAAAATTTAATTTGTGAGATATAGGTAAAGATCATATCTTGCACAGATTAGGTCTGATTGATGTGAAGAATGAATGTAATGCGAACTATTATGAAGAAATATTATATGATATGTGAGCCTTGTGTGATGAAAAATCTGATGTATGATTAAAGAAAATGAGAGACACAATAGTAAGATAGCATTGTATGTATACCTTCTCTTGTGAAGAAACTTTATTGTATATTGCATGTTACGGCAGTGGGCTTTGCTTGCATACATTGTATTTGTTCTACTAACTCCTAATAGGGTAGAGGATTTTAATGCAACCTAGTCCTCTAACAAGGACTCAAGGAAATATACATATTTCATAGACTCTTAAGAGGGCCAATATCCTTAACATAACTTTTTTGTTTACTGGATCTTTTGGTGGGTACCATCCCCACTAGGGTTTTCCCTTGGCTAGGGTTTCCCTAGTTAATAAATATTTGTGTTATGATTTCTCTTTGTGCATTGTCATATTTATTGTTTAGCATTATTGGTTTACTTTCATATGCAAGTTATAAAGTAATTAACAATATTTAGTTGTAGTAAAATTTTTGTATAATACTGATTCACCCCCCCTCCCTCCTTAGTTTTATCTATTTCTAACAATTAGTATTAGAACATAGTTACTTGAAGGATGCTTAAAATTTTGAATAAGATCCCTATAGATATGGAATAGTTCAAGAGAAATCTAGAAGAAGCTCTCAAACAAATTGATCTTCTCCTAGAAGAAAGAGACAACCTGAAAGATAGTATGAAGATGCAAAAGTCTACATTGGTAAACTGAAATACAAGATTGATGATCTAAAATATGGTAAAGAATCAAATGTACAGACTAGTCACAATGATGAAGTAGGAGTTCTCAAGAAAGAAAATGAGATTTTGAAACATGAATTAAAAATTGATGAACTAAAGTTGGGTCTTAAGAAAGATAAAATGTAAGAATGAACCTAATATGAAATAAATTAATTAAGAATATTCAGTTGTGGGAAAAAGTTTGTATAATATTGATTCACACCCCCTCCTCCCCTTAGTGTTATCTATTTCTAAAAATTAGTATCAGAACACAATTACTCAAAGGATGCTTAACATCTTGAATAAGATCCCTATAGATATGAAATAGTTCAAGAGAAATCTTGAAGAAGCTCTCAAAAAAATTGATCTTCTTACAGAAGAAAGAGACAACCTAAAAGATTGGTATGAAGATGCAAAAGTCTACATTGGGAAAATGAAAGACAAGATTGATGATCTAAAATATGGTAAGGAATCAAATGTGTAGACTATTAACAATGATGAAGTAGGAGTTCTCAAGAAAGAAAATGAGATTTTGAAACATGAATTAAAAATTGTTGAACTAAAATTGGGTCTTAAGAAAGATGACAGTAAGAATGAACCTAATCTGAAATCTAAGAATGCAGACCTTAGATCCCAATTGAGTCAAGTAACATTTGAATTAGAAAAGTACAATACCATTATGAAAGGATACTTGACACAAGCTAAGAATAAATTAGAAAAGAATTATTCCAGTAGTGAAAAAATTGATAAGCAGATATTTCACTAGATACCTTCATATGACAAGACATTTCTTGGATATCTTATTGGAGAAAATTCAACAAAGAAAGTTGAAATTAGGAAACAACCAGATCTAGTTGTTGAGTCCTCTTAGGAATTTTATCTAAGATTGAACCAAGAACAACTACTGAAGTATATAAAGAGATTGAAATAGTTGATTTTTTTGTGAAATATGATGAACCAAAGAAAATAGAGCAACTTGATAAACCTAAGCAAGATGAACCATCTAAGGAAGTTAGACATGAATTTAGAGGTAGATGTTTCATATGCAATGAAGTTGGTCATATGAAAAGAGATTTCATAGGTAAGTCTTTCAAATCTATTACTAATTTCTATTGTTATAATTCTCATGGTTATGGATATAAAACAATAGATTATAAGAAACCTAAGTTTGATAGTAATAATGCAAATAGTAGAATGTTTAGGAATATGAACCCTATAGGTAATGAAAGAGGAAGATCATAGGGTAGATCTAATGATGGAGAAAGATTTAATAGCAAAAGGAAACATGTTTTATGTTACAAGTGTAATAATCTTGGACATATTGCAAGGAATTGTAGAGCACCTGAAAATCAGAATGGAACCAATTAGAGAAGAACTGCACTTGTATGTTAGTTATGTAAAAAATTTGGACACGGAGTAAGATTCTATAGAATGGATAGAAGGAACTAAAATAGGCTCCCCAATTATAGAAGGAACAATAACAAGAATGATAACATTCAAAAAGAAGTAGTAAAAGAACATGTTGAAGAATTTTAAAGAAGTAATTCATGAAAGCTAAGGATCCATGAAGTTCTTAGAAAGTTTTAATGGAATACTATTCTGATGGACCTGATGAGAAATTGAAGTTAGAAATTTTTTGTGACTCATTCTATTTGAATTAAGAATTTCTAGTAGAGGTAGAGTATCATTTAATCAGAACAGATGAGAGAGTGTGAATTAGAAGTTGTACAATTAGTAGACTATAGAGCACATAGAGTGGAAGATATCATCAAGTGTGCAAGCATTTGTGTGATTGCAATAAGCTTTATAAAAGAAACCAAGTTCATTGGTAAGTAGTGACAACTTTTTGAAGCATAAGGAGATGCCCATTTTTAATGTAGAGTAATATTTGAAGCAATTTAAGGATAATGAGAAAGATTTTGATTATCATTTCATTGTATGAAGAGTTTGAAGCGATAAGTGAGTGATTTGATAACATATTCAAGTGTGAAGAAAGTAATTTGAAGTGAAAATCTTAGAAGCCCTAAACATGACATTAAAGTTATTTTGCAAAGCTTTTGTTAGAATTTCTAGTATATTTTGTATGTAGCATGGCAGGCCATTCAGTATGTGATATATGTGATAGATATAGTTACAAGTTCAAGAAACACCCATTTATTTCTCTCATAGATGATTTTCTAGGAGAATTTTCTTGAATCCTACCAAATTTGTTTCATGTAAAAGACGTTAGCAGCTACATTCAATGTAAATTTGAGAATATTGGTGATAAAGATATCCATAAGGATTTAGGAGTTATTTTTAATGGTGACCTAACCATAAATTCTAAATATGCATACCTGAATGAGTTGAACTTGATTAAGTATATGTTCTACACAAAATTCAATAATCATGAATGGACCAGAAATATTTTGAGTAGAGTTCACAAAGAGATGTTTTGGATGGGTGATGTACAAGTCACAATTGACAATGACCTAATTCATAAGGTGATGCAAATGGACTAGGGATCTAACATTTATCCACTCCTAATTAAGTATCTACCTCTTGAACCATATAATGGTTCTTGTTTTCTTATCCTCTTCACCAATCTTGGTCTCCAAGACCCTTGCTCAACTTACCTCCTAAGTGTAGTTGGATTTGTTTATACTTAATCTTTCCTATTAAGGTAGTAGTGCTAATAAGCCTTCTTTCCTTGAGAACCCTAACCCTTTCTTAGGATCTTACTCTCACACTTCCCCATGTCCTCCTGATGTTGTAGATACCTACCATATCCTTCTTGACCTTGCCTAACACCTCTTGGTGCAGGAGCACCTATTCATTTGATGTTTCATGGATTAAATTATATCTCAAGTTGTCCTTAATATGGTTTTAATATTATTCAAGGACCTAAATATCATTTGGAGTTCATTCAAATTATTTTGTAAGGCTATAAAACCCATTAAAAGCATAGTGACTTACAAGGTCTTAAAACATGTCAAGCATGAGAAAATAACTCAAATCTATCGAAGTAGAGTGTAAATGGTTTAATTTGAATCTTAAATTAATTTTAATCATATTTAAAGGGTTTATGAAAATTTTGGAGTAATTTGGATAATAATTGTAAAAGTTGTTTAAAAGATGCCAAAATTGTAATGACAACTTTTACAACTTGGTGACAACATTTTAAAAGTTGGTTTAAAGATTTTAATGGGTAGTTGTAGGTTGGTCAAAGAGTTTAATGTGATTCCAAATTATATATTTTTGGTCTCAAAAAAACTAAATTTTATTTTTTTAAAGTTTGAGGAAGGATTTGGAATGGAAGAAAACTTATTTTAATGTTGTATATTTCAGTTTACTAGTTATTATTTCTCGCAATTTCTCTTATGTTTTGGTTGATTCAAATTCATTTTGAATGATATAGACCTACAACTTATATTTTAAGAAATTTATATGAGTTATATTTGATTTTTTTTTTTGTTTGGATGATTTTCATTATGTTTGAAAGAATTTATGGCCATTTTGGTGAAGACTGCTTAGATTCTGTCATAATAAGAATAGTTTTGAAGAAATTGCAATAAATTTTGTTTCCTTGCTTGTATTTGACTGTAGCTTGTGGAAAATTTTGATGATTAACATTTCTTGAATATCACAAAAGGAATTGGTTTAATTATTTTATTTTTGAAAGTTATAAATGAATGATTAAGGGTTTTCAATTATGCTCTTGTTGAGAAATTATTTTTAAAAGTTGCAACATTCTTGCATTCATTTGAATGGTTGGGAAAGGTTATAAATGTGAATCCCTACCTAATAATTGAGTGGAGTCATATATTTTCATTTTTGGATTGCTTCTATGTACCCATTCCTTAGTATTTTTTTTGTAATCCAATCGTAATTAGGCCTATTAGGTCTCTAAACATAATAATGATTAAGGAGTGTTGGAGTGAAGTTGGTTCTACAAATTTTAAATTTTGTGGAAGCCCATAAAGTACACTTTTTTTTTGCACTCTCAATCACCTCTGGTCACTTCTACAACCATTAGAAGGTTACTACCTTCAAATAGGGAAAATATGGGCCCATAAAGTACACTTTTCTTTTTTCACTCTCCATCACCTCTGGTCACTTCAACAATCATTAAAAGGTTACTACCTTCAAATAGGACTTATTAGGCATATTTGCACTAGGTCGAGCTGCACTATTTTATTCAATTTCTCCAAATCCTTACACATATCCCCATGAAATACTTAATTATTATAAAATATATCACCTAACACTTCTAGAATCCAAATTTATAGAGTTTCAAAACATGCACAACCCTATTCACCCTCATGCCCTAGTTCTTAGGCTATATTTTTGGCCTCTAGACTAGTTTTCACCAAAAGACCTCTAAATCCCTCCAAAATTAAAAACAACTTTCCCAACCACATTTTCCCTCAAGATAACACCCCAGGTATTCTAAAAATGCCATTGGATTTCCAATTTTGATCATGGGTATGCTCACCATCAATATCTTCTCATAGTCCTAGCTCACCTACTCCTAGTAGTTAGCATAGGGCATCACTCCATAGCTTAAAAACCAGACATCAAAATGAAAAAGAAAGTAAAAAAATTATGTATGGATTCTAACATATCATGAAACAATGTTTCATATATTTTCTACCATGGATGGTCAGGTTAGAGCCATTTAGGTGACAACAACCCTATGAATGGGAATCATAGACTAGTCACCAAAAGAGCCTCCACAACTCTCCAACCCTACAACTGGAGATTGATTTTGAGTATGAAAAATAAAAGTAAACAAACACACTACAACTTCATAAAGTTAGATAATCTATCCAAATCCATACAAAGTTGTACTATAGCATTGAACTCTACAAAAAACAATGAAAATCATAGTGAATGTCCATACAATAGGCTCACACATGTGTAATCTTATTGGAAATCATTCTAACCTTCCAAAATATACATCCCCAACCATGGGTGTTTACAACTTCCCAAAAAATGATTTGCAAATTTTTTGCAAAAATTGCAAAAGTTGCTCGAGCAACTTTTTGAGCAACTTTGCAATGTTTGAGCAATTGTTTCTCTTTACATATTTTTATACAATGGGTACATATAGGCCTATTATAGGAACCTATTTAGGATTCCTAGGACCTAATAACTAACCAGATACCTTATTTTACCATCCCTAGAAACTTTTGACTCATTGAGAAACTTTTGATGATTGTAGGACATAATGAGCAATTTTGGCTCTTTTACAAACACATTGGGGCTAGCTGGATTTTGAGGACCATTGTAACTTTTTAAAAACACACAACCTCTTAAATAATCCTTAAAACCTCACAAAAAATAATAAATGGGAGGTTCCTTGTACCATACTCCCCTGGGATAAAGAAATCAAGTCCCTTGAGTTAGGAAGTCTTCAATGGTGACCCCATGCTTTAGAATGTCAACTTTAGCCATCCAAGTGGCTCCAACAACTTGTAGTCCTCTCCATTTCACTAGATAGGTCTTATTGGTGCCCTTTCTAGTCTTCTTAATCACCTTGGTGTCCACAATGATGTCTAATTGCAAAGGTTGGGGAGTTGGTAAGTCTTTAACCTAATTTTCTCCTTCCAAGTCTGCAAGGGCGTGATGACCAATATCAAAATGACTGACCTTGCAAGGGAACAAATCATATACATTAAAAATGGCTGAGATACCCAAATCAATCAGAAATTCCACTTCATAGGTGTTGATCCCAAATTTATGTAATATTTTCAAAGGTCCTATCTTCTTCATCAGTAATTTAGTTGGTTGCCCCTTGTGTAATCTCTCCTTCCTAAGGTAAACAAGCACCAAATCTCCCAATTTAAAATGAAAATCCCTCCTTTTTTTGTCTTCTCCAGTCCTGTGCTTTTCCACTTGGTGTTGCAATGCCCTTCTAACATGTTCATGATGCTATTTCATTTTCTCTTCAAAGGACTCTCATTGAGCACTCCTCTTTTCATGTAAACTAAGATCCCTCAACTCCAAAAACCCCCTAGGTTGAGTCCCATAAACTATTTTAAATGGTCTCTTACCAGTACTCCTATTAATGGAGTCATTATAGGAATATTCTATCTGCCCTATGATGTGATCCCATGATTGACCACGTTTCTTGGTCAAACACCTTAATAGGTTTCCCAAATACTTATTCACTACCTTAGTTTTCCAATCAGACTAAGGATGGTAAGCTAAAGAAAATGGAAAATTTGTCCCTATCATCTTCCAAAGGGTCCTCCAAAAGTGACCTACAAATTTATTGTCCCTATCACTCACTTTGTTGAGTGGCAACCCATGGATTCTCACTATATCCCTAAAGAAGAGGCCTTCTATATGTGAAGCATCATTTGTTTTCTTACAAGGGATGAAGTGTGTTATTTTTCTAAAACAATCCATAGCAACAAATGCACTTTCATGCCCTCTAGGTTTTTTAAGGAGCCCTAAAAAAATCCATACTCAAACACTCCCATGGCCTCTGTGGTATAGTTAGGGGTTGGTATAATCTTGCATTACTACTATGTCCCTAGGCCCTTTGACACACTTTACATTGCTCTACAAACCTCCTTATATCAGATTGCAACTTGGGCCAATGATAGTACCTATGAATTTGTTCAAGTGTCTTGTCTACCCCAAAATTTCCTCCTAAATTACCTTGATGCTTTTCCTTGATTATATTCTCCCTCATGGAACATTGGGAATACACAATAAGTATCCTTAAATAGAAAACCTTTCTGCAACATATAATTAATGAAATCAAATCTAAAACCTTGTTTAAAATTTTCACATACCTCATAGGCATCTTTAAAGTCTTTATCCCCCTTGTAGAGGTCTCTTAGATAATCCATTCTCACACTCTACAATTGTATCTTGTGTATAGCTAGTACTATCCTATTGAGTGCATCTACAACTTCTTTTTCTCACACCTTTATTTTTCTTGATCATAAAGGTAAATGCTTGCAAGTATTCCACCCACTTGAGGTGTCTCTAATTTAACTTCTCCTACCCATTCAAGAAGCTAAGGTCATGATTTTCTATATACACTACAAATTCCCTTGGTAGGAGGTAGTGCCTTCTCTTTTTCAAGGCTTGGACCATTGCATATAGCTCAAGGTCATAAGTGGAGTATCTTTGTTTTGCTTCATTCAATTCTTCAAAAAAGAATGCCAAAGGGTGTCCTTCATGACTTAGCACTACCCCAATGGCTAGTTTAATGGCATCGTACTCTACAACAAAGAGTTGATTGAAGTTTGGGAACCTTAGGGTAGGTAGGGTTGCAATCCTCTTTCTCAATAGTTCAAACCCCTTATGTGTCATCTTTGTCCAATTGAACTGACATTTTATACCTCTTTTGATAGTGTTAAGAATGGGTGCACATATATAATTGAACCCTCTAATAAACTTCCTATAGTAGGATGATAACAATGAAAACTCCTAACATCTCCTATGCATTTAGGTGTTGGCCACTCCAATATGGACTTTACCTTATCAAGATCCATCTTAATACATCCATTGGAAATAAAAAACCCAAGATATAATAATTTGGCCTTTAGAACCTCAAACTTTTCTTGATTAATCATCAACTTCTCTTAATGTAGCTTCCTCAAGGCCCTCTCCAAGTGCTTCATATGCTCCTCTTTGAACTTGCAAAAAATCAAAATGTCATTCAAATACACAATGAAAAACTTAGCTATGAAGTCTACTATCACCTTATTCATTAGCCTTATGAAGGTGCTTGGGGAATTTGTCAAACCAAAAGGTGTCAGAAGCCATTCATACAGTCCTTCATTTATTTTTAAGGATGTCTTCCATTCATTAGCAGGCATAAATCTAATTTGATGATACCCTAAATTCGAATGCACCTTGGAGAAGTAGCAATATCCTTTCAAATTATCTAACAAATCCTCAATCTAAGGCATTTGGAGTCTATATCTAATGGTGATCTCGTTGATTACTCTAGAGTTAGTAGACATTCTCCATTTTCCATCTTTCTTAGGTGCAAGGATGGTTGGTACAACACAAGGGCTCAATATTTTCCTTATAAGGCCTTTCTCCAACAAATCTTGTATTTGTTTTACAATTTCAACATTTTGACTTGGTATCATCTTGTAGGTTGCCTTGTTAGGGATTTTTTCTCCTAGTATCAAGTCTATTTGATGAATTACTTCTCTCATAGGTGGTAATGCACTAGGTAGTCCATTGTCCACTATTTCATTGTACTTCTCCAACAACTATTGCACTTCTTGAGTTACATGGACCTTCTCCTTAGTTTCTTCTCTAGGTCTTTCCACTACTACACAAAAAATCCTTTCTCCTTCATGGCCTTTACTCCTTCCCACTCAATAAAATTACAATTGTCCCCATATGTTTCTCTTCCTTAGGTTCAGAGAAAGGGTCCCTCTAAAACTTCTTGCTCTACTTGGTGATCTCGTAACTATTCTTCTCCCAATCATGTATAGCCTTCACATCATACTACCATGGATGGATTATGTCACATAGAAATTTATCCTTATATTCCCCTATTTCAAGCTCCATAAATGTTTGTTCATCCACTAGTATTTTTTGGCCCCTATTCAACCAAGACACCTTATAGGGAGTGGTGTGGGGTACCCTTTTGAGGTTCAACTTATCTACCATATCTATTGATATTGTATTTTTGGTGGAACAAGAGTCAACTATCACTTTGCATATCTCCATGTGTGACCTACAAGTGGTCTTTAAAAAGTTCTTCCTTTGAGGTGGTTCTACCACAGTAGGGACCTTTAGGACAGTCCTTGTCAACATTAGGTTCTCACCATCCAATACTAGTCTAGTGGTCAAGCTTTGGAAATAGGTGATGTGACACTGTGGGTGTCATCCTATTCTACCAAATGTGTTCTTCTTTCTATGATGGATGAATTAGAACCCTTCTCAAGACATCTTTCCATGGTGTAACATATTTGATTACAATTATAGCACCTGCTAGTGAAGACTGAATTTCCTCTACCTTAGGACTAAAACCTACCTCTAGGTGGTCCTCTACCTCTATATCCCCATCTTTGGAATGTGCCCTTGTTCTGATTACCCCCATCATTGTCATTTTTTTGTGTTTCTTTAGGCCTACTTGGTCCTAGTCCTTTACCAAAGTTTCTCCTAACTCTGAAACCTCTATTACCTTTGCCCCTTTGTTGTAAATCATGTCTTCTCCTAGCCTTCTCTTTTTCCCTTAAGGCTAGCTAAAAGCACTTATGCATAATATCAAGAGCCATCATGCAAATATCAAATTGAATCCCTTGTCTCATCCAATTGAGCTACCTTGCCACTAATTTCACTCCCTCTTCTTATCTTCTTTCTCCTAGGCTTAGTTTTTTGAACTCTTTAGTGTAGGTACTCACTATGAGATCCCTTTGCTTTAGGTTATGCAACCTTTAATATATTTTTATCTCATAATATGTGAGTAGGAATTGTGCCCTCAAAATAATCTTCATCCTATCCCAAGACCTTATCTTCTTCTTCACTACTATTAAGCTATCATCCTACATCATATTCCACCAAACTAATGTTGATCCCTTGAGTCTATCCTTGACATAGCTGACTCTTTTCTCCTCTTGTACTTATTTGTAATCAAATTGATTATCTATGGCCTCCAACTAGTCTAATAGTTCTTCTCCATTCAAGCTACACCTATAATAAGGAATATGTTCCATACTATCAATTTTTAGATACTTAAAGGAATCCAAGAATACCTTTTTCTCTTTCTCCATCTATAGATCCTTACCCCTACCAAATGTCTCCCCTATTTGACTTCCATATTCTTCCTCACTCTCATCTCCCCATTCTGTGAGTTTATTTTTACTTTTTGTTTTTTCTTGATTGGCCTTTTCCAATAGATCATTGAAAAAATCCACTAAAACACCCTTTCTCATTGCCTTGGGTAGCATATTGTTAACCTCTTGGCTATCTTCCATGTCTGACATACACTAAGATGAAAGTTGGCTCTAATACTACTTTGATGTAGATGGACTAGGGCTCTAAAACTTAACCACTAATAATTAAGGATCTACCTCTCTAACCATCCAAAGGTTCTTTTTTTTTTTGGTCCTCTTCACCAATATTTGCCTCTAAGATCCTTATCCAACCTACCTCCTAGGTGTAGTTGGATTGGTTTAGACTTAATCTTTCTTGTTAAGGCACTACTCCTACTAGCTCTTCCTTCCTTCAGAACCCTAACCATTTCTTAGGATCTTACTCTTAGCCTTCCTTGGTTGCTAATAATTTTTTTAGATACCCTACATAGCCTTCTTGACCTTTCCTAACACTTCTAGTCACTTCAACAATCATTAAAATGTCACTACCTTCAAATGGGGCTAATTAGGCCTATTTGTACTAGGTCTAGTAGCACTATTTTATTCTATTTCTCCAAATCCTTACACATAACCCCATGAAGTAGCTGGTGATTCTGAAATTTATCACCTATCACTTATAGAATCCAAATTTGTAGAGTCTAAAAACACCCACAACCCTATTTAGCCTCAAGCCCTAGTTCCTAGGATATCTTTTAGGCCTCTAGACAAGTTTTCACCAAAAGACCTCTAAATCCACTTAAACTTAAAAAAAACCTTTCAAATTAGTTGTAATTTCAAGGTAACTCCCTAGGGATTCTAAAAACTTCATTGGATTGGCCAAGTCTGACCATGGATGTGCTCAACATCAACATCTTCTCGCAGTTCTGGCTCACCTACTCCTACTAGTCAGCTTGGGGCATCACTTCTTAGCTTGAAAACCCTACATAAAAATAAAAAATAAAGAAAAAAAAATATGTAAAAAGTATAATCTATTATCCCACAAGCTTTCATACATTTTCCACCATGGATGATCAGGTTAGAGCCATTTAAGTGACAATAGCCCTATGAATGGGAATCGTAGACTAGTCACCAAAAGAACCTCCACAACTCTCCAAACCTACAACTAGATATTGAGTTTAAGTATGAAAAATAAAGTTAAAACAATACACTAAAAATTCCTAAAGTCAAATCAACTATTCAAAGCTATACACAGCAGTACTAGGGCATTAAACTCTGCAAAAAAAGAAAATTGTAGTAAATGTTTGTACAATAGGCTCACATGTGTGTAATCTAACTGGAAATTTTGATAAGCTTCCAAATTATGCATATTTTGCTCAAATACCCAATCATGTGTGGTTATAGCTACCCAAATCATCATTTGCAACTTTTTTCAAAAATTGCAAAAGTTACTCAAGCAACTTTGCAACTTTTGAGCAATTTGGGCTCTTTACATCTTTTCATCAAATGGGTACATCTAGGCCTATTCTAGGACCCTAGTTAGGGTACCTAGGACCTAATAACTAACCAAATACCTTAGTTTTCCATCCCTAGAAAATTTTGACCCAATGAGCAACTTTTGACAACTCTATGACCTAATGAATAATTTTGGTTCTTTTACAAACACATTAGGGCTAATTAGATTCCAAGGACCATTGAAACCTATTAAACACACACAAACTCTTAAATAACCCTTAACAACTCACAAACACCAATAAAATGGAGGTACCCTACACCATAAGGTCACAGGTCTAAGTAATGAAGGATGCAATCCAATGAGTGACATAAATATAAGAAAGAAAGTTGAACAAACCTGTGTACTAAGTTTAATGGAAGGAACATGAAGGTTGACATGATTCAAGATAGAGGAGTCACAGTGTTGAGTAAAATTTTAGGATATAAGTTGAATCATAGTTCTAGAGTGAACTCTATTCCAGTAGAAAAAAGGAAGGTAAACTTGTGTGAGGTAGTCAGAACACAACTAGTAGACAACATTGCAAAGCTAAAGAAGACTAAGAATGTAGTCTTTAGATTTGAATCCTTGTTAAAAAATCTATTCTTCTATGCAACCAAGTAGTTCCTTGGTGTGACAAGTTAGGAAAGTGATGAATATTCTATAAAGTTGGTAACATAATGTTACAAGGCCAAATTAGAGAATGTCAGAGATAGTGAAATTGACAAAATGATAAAGAAATTTCAATCTAAGATGAAATAGAGATACAAAATCCCTCCCTCCTTGGTGGAATAGTATAAATATGACATATGTTTGATGGTGGAAACTGATACCACATGTATGGAAGCAGTTGAACTTAAGGTGAAATTTGTTGAACCCATGGGATATGAAATGAGTGAAGAACTCATTAAAGGTTATGCATATATCATGTTGTAGTCAAAGAAGGACATTGAATGTCCTAGATGGGGCACATATCAGGAAAATATAAGGGAAGTTCATTTTGAACTTCATAGCAATGACATTACGAAGAATGTGAAGAATAATATAGATTCCATTCTCAAGGAATTTGTTATGACTAGAGAAGAATTTAATGAAATAAAAGGGATAGAAATTGACATGAAATCCATTTGGAAGCCCAAGGTACTAGTAGCTACACTTCTTTCTATTGCAGGACCATATGAGGGTGTAACAATTGCAAGACCTACTATGCAAATACCTGATGCACCTTATGCAACACTTGTGCAAGTGCAGCCAATTGGAATAATATGTGTTCAACAAAAGAAGAAATTAGAGGTTGATACACCTATTACACAAAGAAAGTCAAGAATATTGGTAAAGTTTAAACAAGAATCTTCACCACCTTCAAAGAAAAGGGTCAAGAAAACCACTAGTGGACCCAGGAAAAGAAGGAAAACATTGTAGATTACTGATTTTGAGGAATTTGATGATGAAACTGAAGACAAGCTAGTTGAGAAAGAAGCAAAAGAAGGAAGGACACCAACAAGCAAGGAAGCATGGAAACCAAAGGTAGAGAACCTAAGCATGCAGATTATTAATGATGAAAATTTTACAGTACAATTGATTAAATATTATAGTTTGTATAGTAATACGGATAGAAGATAGCTAGGGAATATTATTGTAAGGAATATGATCTTAAGAAATAAGAGATTTGATAGAATAAAAGGTAAGCTCCCAAAAGATCTATACAACAGGTTACTAAAGAGAACAAATAGAGAATTAGAAGAAGACACCAAGCTAAGAGAGAGCATGATTAGTAAATGGTGCAAAGTGAACACAAAGGAAGATTTGAACAAAATTTTGGAAGGCATTGAACCCAATCTAAGGAATAAAAGAAGATATATTATTCTCATGGGAGGATATTATGAGGAAGTTAAGAAAGAAATAGAGGAAGCCATAGTGAAATAGATGACTTCTATGCCTAAAGTCACCAAGGTGAGTGCAGAACTGAAATCATCTAGTCTAGTATATGTGGAGGCTAGTTATCCTACTAGTGGTGAAGAAGAAGTTGAAGAGACATAGCAACCACTTTCACCTCCTCGCATAGTTATTGGTACTAAATCCATGCAAGTGGAAAGTATGCACATAACTATTGATGTCAAAGAGAATCCATTTACTAGATATGGAATAAACATTGTTGGCAATATTAGTACCTACACCAATTTTGATGAAGAGGAAAAAGAATAAAGAAAGAGGAATGCACAAAAGAAGAGATTAGAGGAAGAAGAAAGAAAGAAGGAAGCAAAAATGAAGAAATGGGATGAACTAAGGAAGAAATAAGAAAGAAAGAAATAATAAAAGAAAGAAGAAGAAGAAAAGAGAAAAGAAGACGAAAAGAAAAAGAATACAAAAGAAGAATTAAAGAAAGAAAAGGAGAAAATAAAATAAGTTGAGAAAGAAAAATAAATATTAGAAGAAGAGAGGAATAAGGTTGAGGAAGCAAAGAATAGTGTAGAGCTAAAAGAAGTTACACTTATTCCTACAAAAACTCTAGTAGTAGTAGCAACAACAAAAACAACAATATCTAATGATAATGATGATGATAAAAAAGGACTGATAAGTTCTTTGATTAAATTAATTCAAAAGAACAAATCAATTAAGTCTTTAGTGGAGAAAACATTGTCAAAAGTCTTGGATAGGATGTCGAGGACAATTCACACAACTATTACAAATCTAGATTTGCATACCAAGGAAAAAGAATTGATGATATATTTTGATGAAGAATTTACAACCATGTATAAAGTAGCTTTAGTACAAGTACAAGAAAAGCATGATGCATCAGTATTTGATACAATATCCATGAATGTGAGAAATGATATAAAATCACTGGATGTATGCATCAAAGAATTGAGGAAGAAAATTGATGAAGGTAAGAACTAGTGTGGACATCATGCACTATCATACAATTACCTATTAGATTTTGAGAATAGATTAAAGGCCAAATGAGTGAGCTTCAAAAATTCACCACCAAATTGCAATGATCTAAGCCAAGCATTGAAGATTTTGGAACTAAAGTGGAGAAGATTCACAATGCTATCAAAGGCATTAAAACTGATAAGGAATAGGTTGTTGAATACAATAATTCAATTATATGTTGCCTTTGATGCTACACAAATTTTAAGTATTTACCAAGCAATCAATGTCAATTGAGCTCACTCGGGCATTGAACAAAGTTTCTTTTGTATGCCAAGCATTCCAAAGATGACAACACATAACCAATATTAACCAAGTTAGCTTGATTACCAAAGGAAGTTGGCATGGAGCCAATGTTAACCAGGCTCACTCGGTTACCAAAGGAAGTTTGAAGAAAAAAATTTCTAAGTTAGTATCAACTAAGTTGGGTCAACTAACGAACAATTTTTTTGCATGAGTATATTGGATCTAATAGTTTTGTTGGTTAGTTCTATATCAACTCATGGCATAAATTTCATTTTTTTGAAAGTGTATTCAAGGTGACTTGACAAGGTCAATCATATAAATATAAGGTCATTTTGAGGATTAGATTTTGAAGAAGCATGGGATTGAAATGATAAATCAAGGAAGTGAATTAAAGGATAAAAAATTAACTGAGTTGACCAATCTACAAAGAACATTCTAATTACAAAGGATCTAGTATTAAAGCTAGAACCAAGATTTGAATCAGCAAAGATAGTTGCATCAGCAATTAGGTCAAGTCATTGTTACTCTCTAATAATTGGAGCAATGAACCAAATCTCCTAATATAGTTATCCTAATAGCTATTTTCCAAATCCTCTAACAAGGTGGAATTTCTAGATTGAAGTGTCTAAAGACACACTCCTAATAGGGTGAACTAAATCCTTTAATAGGGTCACACCTAATAGTGTGTTTTGGAACCTTTAATAGGGTTGACTCCTGAATTTGCAATTGGTGGTTTTCCCAAATTGGGTTTTGATGTTAAATCTTGGTGTATATTGTGTTCATGTTATTTTATTTATGACTTTGTAACTAAGTTAATTAAGATTAAAAAATCTACACATATTAGGAAATGATTATTTTAGTATTTGTCAAGTGATAGTAATTCTTAGTGTAAACTAAGTGTTCCTATGTAAATTGAGTTACAATGGCACTTCAGTTTCAATAGAGTTTGGTTTTGTATTGTATTGACATCTTAAGGGATCTAGGATTTACTTTTGTGGTATATTATTCACCCCTCTCCTCTTAGCTACACATCTTATATTTCCAACAATTGGTATTAGATATATTGGTGCTTAAGAGAAGGATTCAAGGACATAACCTAAAGATCAAGATGTCTTACAAAAGGTAGATTCCTAAGCTAAACAGAGATAACTTCCAAGTATGTCAGGAACTCATGAAGCTTCATTTGGCAACCATTGGTGATAAAAGTTAGAAATATCTATAAAACATAATATGTGGCACCTACTAGAATATTGATAGTGGATCAGATTGTGGAAAAGAAGGACCATACCATAATGATGATTGGCATTTCTTCCACTCTCAATTATGTTGAATTTGACAAAGTCAACGGCTGTGGTACTACTCATGAAATAAGGAACAAGCTAGAGGATATCTATGGAGATGACAAAAATCTCTATAGAGCTAAGGTAGAAATTCTTAGAGGATAGTTTGATCAAATCAAGGTGAAAGAAGATGAGAACATTGTACACTATAGTGAAAGAATAAAAACTAGTGTGAGTGTAATTAGAGCCTTAGATGGGAAAATTGCTGATGTAACAATGGTTAGCAAGGTACTCAGAACTCTTCTTCCTATTTATGCAATTAGAGTGTCATCTTTTCAAGAAATTAGATGTGATCCTAAGAATGATATAACTTTGGATGCACTAGTGGAAGGCTGAAAATATTTGAGTTAACTTTGATAATTATGTCCCTAACTCTAGTAACCTTGAGTCTACATTTAAAGCCAAGCTATTAGTCAAGAAGAAAGCTATGAAATTTGAAAGTGAGAAGTTTGATAGTGAAGATGAAAATAGTTCTGACGATGATCTTGAAGTCATTGAAGTATTGCTTGCAAGAATATTTCCCAAAGGAAAATGAAAGTACAAAGAAAAAATTCCTTTGATCTATTTTTCTTGTTAATAAGTTGATTAGATTGTTGCAAGGTATCCAAACAAAGAAGTAAAGGAAGAAAAAAAAATGACAAGTACAAAGGCAAGAAAGATTTCAAAAGATACAAAGACTACAAGGATAATAGTAAAAAATCATGTTACATGGCTAAAGATTCTAATAGTAGTGATGAAGATGAAATGGTTTACATTGTTCTTAAGGATGAAATAGATGATGAGAATGATAAGATGACCTTCATCTCTCATGTTAGTAAGAATCATACATTGATAATTGATAGTGTTGTTCTCACCACATGAATGGTGATAAATCTAAATTTGAGCACTTAGAACACTATGATGGGGGAAGTGTCAGATTTGGAAATGACGAACCTTGTTATGTGAAAGGAAAAAGTTGTATTGCACTAAGAAATGATCTCAAATATGGAAATGCTTATTGGGTTGAAAGACTGAAGCATAATCTACTCGGTATGGCACAATTGAATAACATTGGATTCAAGGTAGAATTCATGAATAGGAAAGCCAAGCTGATGGATGGAAAAGGAAATCTAGTTGAAACTAGAAATCAAACAATAGGCAATATATTCTACCTAGATCTAACTAAAAATTCATGTTTTATAGCTCAAGAAGAAGAAAGATGGTTATTGCATAAAAGGTTGTGTAATGTGAATTTTGATAACCTAGTCAACATAAGAAAAAATGAAATGGTTAGAGGCATTCCAAGCCCAGTGAACCTAATATGGGCATGTACAAAAATTGACAAATTGGAAAAATGGGAAAGAGATTTTTGAAAAGAAAGAATTATCATTCTAAAGAAGTCTTGGAGCTGGTTCATATAGACTTTTGTGGACCTATTGGGATACAAAGCTACTTGGGAGATAAGTGCTTTATTTTTCTTATTGATGATTATTCTAGGATGATGGCAGTTATGTAATTAAAGGATAAATTGGAAGCTTTTCAAAAGATCAAATGGTATCTGGCAAGAGTTGAGAAAGAAATAGGAAAGAAAATAAAGTGTCTAAGGTGAAATAGAGGAGGTGAAATCATCTCAAATGAATTCAAGGAATTCTACAATGAAAGAGGAATCAAAAGACAAGTATCTACAGCTAGTACACCTCAGCAGAATGGCATAGCTAAGAGAAGGAATAGATCAATTATGGATTGTACAAGGATATTGATGATAGAAAAGAATGTTGCTATCAAATACTAGAAGGAAGAAACTAGCATTGTAGTTCATACCTTGAACTGAGTTCAACTGAAGATGGACTTTGATCAAACACTTTATGAATTATGGTATGGATATAAACCTAATGTTTGTTATTTCAAAGTATTTGGAAGAAAATGTTATATACTGAAGGAGTCAAGAAAAGGAAATTTTGATGTGAAAAGTAATGAAGGCATATTCTTGGAATACTCCAATGAGAGCAAAGCATATAAATGTTTGAATCTATCTACTCACAAATTTATAGAAAGTGCAAATGTAAAGATTAATGAATTTGTAGAAGAGTGTGAAGAAAAAAGAAGAAAAGTACTTGATATTTTACCTGAAGATTAAGAAAATTAGTAGTGTTCAACACTCAAGCCCCCAAACTCCCTAGTTCAACTTGAGTTGCAGCCAATTCAACTTGAGTCATAGTTAGAAGGACTTCAGTCATAGTTAGAAGGACCAAAGTTTTAGCCAATGCAAACCAAGTCATCTAATGGACATGAGTCATAGACAGTAGGACCCGAGCATGATTTAGAAGATCATGGTGAGTTTAGAAAGAAGGAACCTAGAGTTGTTGGATATGTCAGAAGGCATCAGGCACTCAAGAAAATCATTGGAGATCAGTCAGAAGGCATAATGACAAGGGAAAAATTAAAAGGTACATGTTTTCTTATTGAGTTTGAACCTAGAATTGTTAAAGATGTATTAGAAAATGAAAGTTGGATTAAGGTAATGAATGAAGAGATTGATCAAATTAAAAGAAATAAAATTGGACTCTTGTTCCTAGACCCAAGGATAAGAGTAATTCGCACAAAAAGGGTATTCGAAAATAGGTTGAATGACAATGGCGAAGTTTCAAGAAACAAGGAAAGGTTAGTGTGCAAGGGTCATGCTCAAGAAAAAGGTATTGATTATGGAAAGAATTTCTCTCCTATTGCTAGACTAGAAGGTGTTAGAACACTACTTTCATATGTAACACACAAAGGATTCAAGATATATCAGATGGATGTGAAATAAACATTCTTGAATGGAATATTAGAAGAGGAAATCCACATTAAGCAACCAAAAGGTTTCATTGATCTGAGCAAAAAGGACATGACTTGTAGATTACAGAAAGCCTTGAATAGTCTTAGACAAGCCCCCAGAGCCTAGTACAAAAGATTACATAATTATCTCATAAATATTCATTTTCAAAGGACTAATGATAACAATAGCTTATACATCAAAGCTGGACTAGATAAAAAGATAGTGTTGGCCAAAATCTTTGTGGATGATACATTATTTATTAGAAATGATGACTTTTGCAAATTTTTTTCTATGGAGATGAGTAAAGAATTTGAAATGTTAATGGTTGGAGAGATTAAATTCTTTGTTGGCTTACAAATTCAACAAAAAAAGGATGGTATCTACACTACTCAATCAAAATACATCGAGGACATATTGAATAAGTATGGCATGGAGGATTCTAGACCAGTTGGAACACCTATGTCTACTGGACATAAGCTTTCCAAAAATGATGATTCTAATGAGGTAGACAAGACTACATACAGATCAATGATTGGAAAACTTTAGTATGTAGTGCACACAAGTCCTGCTATTGCATTAGTAGTTGGCATAGTGGCTAGACTCTATCCTAATCCTAAAGAAAATTATATTATGGCAATAAAAATAATCATGAAGTATCTGAAAGGTATTTAAGATTATGGTTTGTAGTAAAAGAAATGAGCCAACTTTGAATTGAAAGGATTCACTGATGTTGATTGGGGAAGAAGTGTTGATGATAGGAAGAGCATCAGTAGTGGAGCACTATTTCCTAGAAAGACACTAGTATCTTGGACAAGAAAGAAGCAAAATTGTATCTCTTAGTCTACAAAGGGAGAAAAATATGTTGTACCATCAATCAATTGTTCCAACACTATGTGATTCAAACAATTATTGCTAGCTATGAAGGAGGAAATCAAGAACCCAGTTGTTATCTTCTGTGTTAACACCAGTGCAATCAATATATCTAAGAATCTAGTGATGCATACCAAGGCCAAGCACATTGCAATAAAATTTCTTTTTTGGAGAGAATTGGTGCAAGACAAAGAGGTGAGACTAGAATATGTGAATATGAAAGAACAACTTGCAAACATATTCACCAAGCCATTACCTAAGGATGCATTTTTGCATCTAAGAGGTAAGCTAGGGTTCATTCCCCTATCTAAAGATCACTAGTCATATTTTAGTGTTGCATCAATCAAACACTTTGAAGATTAGACAAGTTCATGAAATATTAATAGTGAAGATTGGATATGAATTGGTACATCAAGTACATTGAAACTACATTGATTTTTTTCTTTAGTATGAGATGCCAAAGAGGGAGAGTTTGTCATATAAGAGAAATTTTTGTATCTATAAAGAAGGAGAGTTTGTCATATCAAAATTTAGACATTTAGAGTTAGATATCAAAGAGAGAAATTGCAATTAGAGAAATCAGAGAGATTGATGTCAGAGGGAATTGACACTAATAGAGGAAGTTCTCATGATTGAGAATTAGAATGAAACTAAAGATATTATAATTACTTCTATTTTTGCTCTAAAACTTTTTTATATAATGACATGTTATGTTGCCATTAATGCCAAAGAGGGAGATTTTTGAATACAATCATTCAATTGTATGTTGTCTTTGATGGTAAACAAATGTCAAGTCTTTACCAAGAAATCAGTGTCATCCAAGCTCACTTAGGCATTGAAGGAAGTTTCCTATGTATGCCAAGCATTCTAAAGATTACATCATATTACCAATGTTAACCAAGTTAACTCAATTACCAAAGGAAGTTGGCATGGAACCAGTGTTAACCAAGAAAAATTAGTTACCAGAGGAAGTTTGAAGGAAAGTTTGAGTTAGTTTTGATAGAGTTTGGTCGGCTAACAAAGGATTTTTCCACATCTGTATATTCAATCTAATGGTTTTTTTGGTTAGTTATAAATGATTCATGGGATGAATTTCATTTATTTCAAAGCGTATTCAAGCTGACTTGACAAGGTAAATCATATAAATATAAGGTCATGTCGAGGATTGAATTGTGAAGAAGCATGGGACTGAAAAGATAAATCAAGGAAGTGAATTAAAGAATATCAAAGTATCCAAGTTGACTAAGCTGAAAAGAAAATTTTGATCAAGGAGGATCTAGCATTCAAGCTAGAACAAATACCTAAAATAAGAAAAGATAGTTGCATCAACAATTAGGTCAAGTCATTGTTACTCTCTAATAGTTGTAGCAGTGAATCAAATCTCCTAATAGAGTTAGCCTACCAGCTATTTTCCAAATCCTATAACAAGGTGGCATTTCTAGATTGAAGTGTCTAAAAACCTCTAAGAAGGCCACTTCTAATAGAGTCACATATAATGGTGTGTTTTTGTAACCTTTAATAGGGTTGGATCCTAATAGGGCTCACTTCAAAAGCGTGTAAAATAGTATCCAGTTGCAATTGGTGGTTTTCCCAAATTGGGTTTCAATGTTAAATCTTGGTGTCTCTTGTGTTCATGCTAGTTTCTTTATGATTATTCAACTAAGCTAATCAAGATTAAAAACATTAAACATCTTAGAAAATTATTATTTTAGTGTTTGCTGAGTGACAGTAATTCTTAGTGTAAATTGAGTGTTCCTATGTAAATCAAGTTATAACAATATTTCAGTTTCAATAGAGTTTGATTTTGTATTGTATTAACATCTTAAGGGATCTGGGATTTATTTTTGTGGTAACTTATTTACCCCTCCCCTCTTAGTTAATCTTCTTATATTTACAACATAGCTAATTAGAAGATTCTCTAATCCGAGAGAGATTTTGTCACCTAAAACCAGTATTTTACAGATGCAATTAGAGACGTGTCTTGCAATTATGGCCTCCTATGACAAGTTTTCCTATATTGACTTAAGCATAGTAGAAGTGGCATCTTATGCATACTTATTAGTATATTTGACATAGTCAAGGAGAATAGAAAGAAAGATCTGAAGTGACTGGATCTTAGTTTTGCAAATTGTTTATCTAGAATGACAAGATTATTAGCAAGAGGAAATATAGTTTTGAATATTGTTTTTGACACCTTTTCCATTGAAGTCAAAGGGGGACAAGTATATGAAAGAAAAATTGTATATGTAGAAAGGAGAAGTATATATGTATATATAAGGGTAAGTACACCAATATGCCATTGTAAGGAGTAATAAGGAATGTAATAATTAATCAAAACATGAATAAAATATTTTCTATTTTGAAGGCAATTTTGTGCAGTTAATTTTTGTAGTCATTTTTGTATGACATCATTTTGGGACTTAGCCAATTTTACCAAATGTTACCATCAATGCCAAAGGGTGAGATTATTAGCAATATGGCTAGTTAGATGTCTGAAGTATTTCTATTTATGGCAATGTAATGCCTATGCCTACTTGACTTTTCTAATTGTAGTGTTTGATTCTTTTAGGTCATTTTTCTAATTGTGTTTTATAATTATTGGTACTCAGTTACCGAACTAAATTAAATGTATTTCATACTCAACTGATAGATATATGTTCATCTAGTGACTTTGAATTATTAAATGATGTTAGTTGAATGATTTTTGTGCAGTTTCTATGGATACTTATCCCATACTTACATGTGTACAGTGTGCGTATATGTTTTCTTTATGTTTAACATTTTTGATGTGATTGAAGAAGGGAGTTCTAGTCACTTGCTAGTTAGGATTTACATGATGCACCACTTCCTGCCATTGCCTATTTATTTTAGAATATATGTGTTTGTACATGCATGGATTTTATGTAAATTGTAGGTACTGGGTATTGACTTTCCTAAATTGCCAGGATGAGCATACCCAATCATAACATTTCAATGGTATAAGTCCCGAGATAACTCTTGAGTCCAAATCCTAAACCCTAAGCAAATTGTCCTAAAAAGTAGGACAAGCATCTGAGTTAGTTTACCCATCTGAATTTGTCAAGTGACATGGATTCGTGACTTTGACCCTAGAATTGATTATGTTCTTTGTCTTTAGTTGAATTGTTATATTTGGTTTTGTGGCTCTATTGTGATTTCTGTTATAATTAAATCAAATTAAAAGATAATTAACATGATTTCATTTAATAGAAAATTTATTAAGAAAAATTAATATTTATTTATATTTAATTAATTAATTAATTAAAAGAATTAAATTTTAAAATTTTATTGAAGTTCTATTCTTGACATATTTAAATTTATTCAATTTAATGACAATTATTTAAGAATTTTATTTTAATAATAAACTCTAAATAATGTTATTAATTAAGTTAATAAATATATTATTAAAAAATGTCTTGTGAATTTATTTATATAAAAGAATGAAATTTAAGGAAAGTTATATTTTTAATTGTGGCATAGTTATATTTATTTAATTTAATGATAATTATTTAGGAGTTTTTTTTTAATAGTAAACTCTAAAAAATGTTATTAATTAAATTAATAAATATATTATTAAAAATGCTTCAAAAATTAATAAGAGAGAGTAAGAAATTATTTAATAAAGTTTATTTTAGTTAAATTACATAAAGCTTATGCATGAAAATAAAATATAGTAAATTAATTAAAGAGAGAAAGCTAATTATTTAAATAAAGATATTTTGTAATTAAATATCTAAAAGAGTTGGGCATGAAAAGGTAAAAAGGTAATATAGTAATAAACAATAATTGATTAGCAAGTTATCTCTCGTGATTGCACAATCAGAGCCCCAAATTAAGGGAGAAATCTTTATCAGAGATCTAGAGCTCATTTTGCAATTACACAAGTTTTGAAGGAGTAATTTTAGAGAGGATTTTTTTAGAAAAAAAATAATTGTTGAGTGTTCTGTGTGTCTATCATTTTAGCATTAGATCCAAGTAGGATCTCATGATTTAATTGTATAGTGGATTTCCATTCTTTGAATTCCTATCTTCTTCATGTCTGGATAAATTTGATATCAAAGCTATAGATGAAATTGAAACTGTTGTGATAAATTTTATTTGTACTTAGTTTGAGCTTAGAATTTGAAACCCTTGGTTGATAAAATCAATTTCTATTATTGAAATTGTCTGTGATTTAAAATTGAAACCATTGTGTTGAAATTATTGCTCTTCATTTTCAAAAGCATCTATAATAAACGAAGGGATTAAAACCCTTGTTGTTAATTTGAAGTTTCCATTTTTAGTAAGTTTCCATTTTTGGGAAGTTTCATTTTTAGTAAGTTTTCATTTTTAGTGAGTTTCCATTTTTGGAAAGATTCATTTTTATTAAGTTTCTATTTTTAGTAGGTTTCCATTTTTGGAAAGTTTATATTTTAGCAGGTTCTTATTTTTAGAAAGTTTTATCTTTTAGTAAGTTTCCATTTTAGGAAAGATTCAATTTTTAGTTAAGTTTCAATTTTTATATGTTTCTACTTTTGGAAAGTTTCCATTTTTAGTAAGTTTCCATTTTTAATAAGTATCCATTTTTGGAAAGTTTCATTTTTAGTAAGTTTTTATTTTTAGTAGGTTTTCATTTTTGGAAAGTTTTTATTTTTAGTAGGTTTATATTTTTATAAAGGCTTTTATTTTTAGTAGGTTTCCATTTTTGAAAAGTTTCTATTTTTAATAAGTTTCCATTTTTGACAAGTTTTTACTTTTAGCAAGTTTCTATTTTGGGAAAGTTTCTATTTTTAGAAAGTTTCTTTTTTGGGAAAGTTTTTCCAAAGTTTAATTAATTTAAAATTATTATGATAATTATTATTATTAATTTTAATAAGTATTGTTAAAATTTGAAATTAAATTATTTGAAAATTTGATTTATTAATTTATTATTTAAATATAATTCTAAAGTAAATTGAAAATCAAATAAATTAATTGGGATAATTAATGATTATCTTTAGTAAACTTGGGTTATGCTTGATGATTCGATTTTATATGAAAATAATTTATATTGCTATGGAGATTTTCTTATTCGAAAACCTTAGTAAATATACTTTAAAAAGACGAAAACTATGATGTGTATGCTCACTGAACTCTTATGTGTTGATAACAAATTGAACTATGAAACAATATTTAAACAACTTTATATGATTTGTTAAATTGTCTAGAATTCTAGTGAACTTAGAAAGCTTAGTAAATCTAGTAACTATTGAAACTGAAACCCTACTTGAGATCATGAACATTATGAATAGTAATATTTGAAAAAAGAAAATGAAAACTTGGAAACCTTTTAATGAAAATTAAATCATTATGTTTTCTAAACCTAAAATTTTTGTGAAAGTTACTTTTGTATGTACTCTTTTTATGACATGTGATTTTACTATTGGGTGTTGGATTGACTTAGTACTTTGACTAGATTAGGATGTTTACTAGAGGCTCGAAAGTTCTATTTTGTGATGTCATGATGATGTTTTGATCACGATGTTTTATACTCAACTATGGTATTGTGTCTTGTATACTCTATGAGGTGTTTTGATCTATTGATTTTTATTACTTTCCAATGTTCTTAAGTGAAACTGAGGTCCATGGTGTGACCTATTTGATATTACCTTTGAGTCTTTGATCAGTTGTATTTAGATTGCTTTCCACTCACTTATATAGGACCGAGATGTTTGTATGATTTGTTCTTGGTGATGTCATATTATGACATGGATTATTTTATGTGTACTTTCTTGGATAAGTCCTATTAGGATGATCGTATTGGTGGAAGCTATGATTATGATTAGTGAGTTTCAGTATTTTCTAGTTGCTTGTTTAATAACTGATGTATGGTATGTGATCATTTGTGATCTTTTGATTTTATTGAGCTTAGGGTAGATTATCTATATGTCATGTTGGGAAGTGGCTTGCAATGGAGGTAGAGGCCCTAAAGAGGCTAATAGGTAACCCATTATAGGTTACTTAATAAGTGATAATATTACATTAAATTAGTTTTAAATGAATTAACAAGATATTGGTACTACAGAAATTCACTAGGGGGTAGGAGGATTAAAAGACTAGCTAGGTAACCTTAGAGCTAACTTGTTAGTATGTCTTGTTAGTACAAAAAGATGCTTGTGCCACATAGAGTCACTAGTGGTTGGAGAATTAAAAAACTAGCTAGGGAACCTTAGAGTTGGCTCATGTGATGACACTTGCCCACATGCATAATAGACTTCCTACATGTCATTGTTGCCTTAGGATTAGTTGATGCTTGTACCTATCTTGGTACCCTTTGAGATAGTTTTCTTTTAGGTGGTTCTTTGAACCTAGCTATTGGTTTTGACTTTTGAGTTTGTTATCATGTTTGGGACTTGAGTTTATCTCCTCAACATGGTGGGACTGGACCTTTTTAGGTTCTACGAGGTCAGATGGTAGTGCTTTTTCTTATACCATTCAGATCGAACTATTGGATACTACTATTGGATGTGTTTGTGCAGATGTTCCTTTCTATCTATTCATGTATTTCTATGATGGATGGTTATACTTAATGTATTTTATTTTATTTCATAGATCTTACTAGATGATGTAATCTATTTCATGATGTATATTATTTCACCCTTTCATACCCTATGACATGTATAGTGGATGAGTGTGCATTTTGATTATTTTCAAGTGGCATTCAGAACAATTGTATATTATTTAAATGGATTTGAACTTGCAGTTAATCTTTCATTTGGATGTGTTATATATTGGATAAAATATTAATTAAATTTAAATGTGATTCAACATCATGGGATCCATAAGGAATGTAATCTATTTATGTGTTACTTTTGTATGAATGTATGCTATTGCTTTGCTATATTTATATCTATTGTTGTTAAGTTATTATCTTAAATTTCAAAGAAACAATTGTTCAACAATCTTAGTGAAACTTTAGCTTAATTAATTTTGGGTCGCATGGTAGGGCATTAAACGTAACATGTATTTAGTATTTCATTTATGCAATCGCAATTAGAAATTTGTCTAAGTGTTGGATAGATTGCAGTGATACAGAGACAGATACAACATATATGGATGACTAAGTTTGAGCTAGGAAAAGCATAGTTAAGGATCATCAAACAAAAATGTGGTGTATATGTATGTCCACATAGACCTCTAAGGATAGTATGACACAAGTTATAGTCAAACTACCAGTTTTGGTATTTAACAGAGCATATCAGAGAATTGGATTGTATGAATTAAGAAATTATTTTGGTGACAAAATAATTACTAATTCACGATGGGCTGACATCCTAGATGTTTATCCTAAGTCATTATTATATTTGGTCAAGCATGTGAAAGCATTAAGGCCAACTATGCAAAGATTTATTAGTTTCTGAGATATAAATAAAGATCATATCTTGTGTAGATAAGGTGTGATTGATGTGAAGAATGAATGTGATGTGAACTATTGTGAAGAAAGTTCATATGATATGTGAGCTTTATGTGATGCAAAATCTGATGTTGTTGGAAATATAAAATGGGTAACTGAGAGGGCAGGTGAATTAGTTACAACTAAAATATATCCCAAGTCCCTTGTATGTTAACAATAAAATTGATTGATGTTGTTATTTAGTAAACACACAAAAAATGTTGTGACTAGGTAAATATAGAGTGTGATTTACTTTTAATTGATCTTAAACATTCATAGTAAGTAACTTGCAAGCATAAGAGAAATAACATGAACACATCAGACACCAGGATTTAACGTGGAAATTCAATATGGGAAAAACTACCAATGTAACTAGTTACTATTTTCACTCTTCTAAAATGAGCCCTATTAGGAGCCAGCCTAGTTAAAGGTTATAAAACACACTGTTAGGTGTGACCTTGTTAGAGGATTTAATCACCCTATAAGGAGAGGCCTTGCAAGAGATCTTAAAACAATTCAATGGAACTGTCACCTTGTTAGAGGATTTACTACTAGCTATTAAACCAACTCTATTAAGAGATTTTGGATCACTGCTACAATGGTAAGAAAGTAACAATGAAATGACATAATTGTGATGCAGCTGAATTACTGATTACAAATTGTTATGCTTCATACTAGATTTTTCTTGATCGAATAATACTTTTTTGTTTCACAAGGATACCTATTGATCCTTCCAATTCGCTCTTACTCTTACTTTCTAAATTCAATTAGCATACTTGCACAGACACTAGAATCTCAACTTGACCTTTCATTTATACCATCCAAATTATCAAGTCAGCTCAATTACAAATTACAATGACCAATAATCATCACCATAGTTGGTTACAAATAAAACTTAAAATAATTAAGCTTCTTTTGTCAAAACAATAAAATCCTTCATTGGCTGACCCTACTTGGTAAACATTGGTTCTGAGATGATTTCCTATGTGAAAAAATAGAAGTTTGGTTAACACTACAAACTTGGAAAATCTTTTGGCAACCAAGTGAACTCGGTTAACACTATTTCCTACTAGAATTCTTTCAATGCCCTAGTGAGCTCGGTAGACACTATCTTTGCAAAGTACTCTCTAGGAATGCTCAGTGGACAAGGAAAACTATCTTGCTAACCATGTGAGCTTGATAAGAACTGACTAACAATTGATATGACATTTGTGTAACTTCAAAGACAAAACACAATTAGATAATTGTATCCAACAATCTCCCTCTTTGGCATTGATGGCAACACAACATGTCATAGCACAATAAAATTTGAGAACAAGACTTTCTCTAATACAAAATTTCTCCCTATTATATTCTTACCAAAAAATTCTTCTTTCATATAGTAATCTCCCTCTATGACGGAATTACATAACTTCTATGACAATATACTTCTCTCTCAAATAATTTCAAAAAGATATGATAGTAAACTTTTCCCTCTTTGACAATACATGCCAAAGACAACACATGCCACATTTGTATCAATGTACCTTGAGGACTGATTCATATGCAATATTCACTTTTGACTATGTTGCATCAACTAATTGATCTTCAGCTTGGTTCCTATTGATGCATCACTAAAACTTTATTTAGTGAGCTTCAGATAGGGGAATGACCCCTAACTTACCTCTTAGATACAAGAATGCATCTGTAGGTAATGGCTTGGTGAATATGTCTAATATTTGTTCTTTTCTATGAATATATTCCAATATAATTTCTTTATCCTACACCAATTCTTTGACAAAGTGATATTTTATAGCAATGTACTTAGTTTTAGAATGCATCACTGGATTCTTTGATATGTTAATTGCACTGGTGTTATCACAATACATGACAACTAGTTCTTTGATCTCAACATCCATGTCTTCCAACAACTATTTAAACCAAACAATATTAGAGCAATATACTGGTGCTACAACATATTCTACTTTTGGTGTGGATTAGGATGTGTAGCTTCTCTTTTTTCTTGTCCAAGATACCAACCTTTTACCAAGAAAGAATGCTCCACCAATTGTACTCTTTTTTTTTATCAAAATTTCCTACCTAGTCAGAATTAGTGAATACCTTTAGATCTAAGTTTCCTTCAAATTTGTACCATAAGCCATAGTCTTCAGTAACTTTTAGATATCTCAAAATTATTTTAATTTCCATATATGATTTTCTCTGGGTTTAGCTGAGAATCTTGCCACTATCCCAACTGCTAAAGCAATGTGAGACCTTGTATGAACTACATACTATAATTTTCCAATCAATTATTTGTATAAGGTTTTATCTACCTCTTTTGAATCATCATCTTTAGTAAGCTTTAGTTCAGTACACATGGGGGTTCCAAATGGTTTAGAATCTTCCATTCCAAGTTTCTTAAGTATCTCTTTGATGTACTTAGATTGAGTAATATAGATACCATTCTTGCTTTGTTGTATCTGAAGTCCAAAAAAGAATTTTATCTCACCAAACATGGACATTTCAAACTCTTTGTTCATTTTTTTTGAAAATTCTTTACATAGATCATCATTCCCTGTAAATAGAGTGGCATCCAAAAATATCTCTGCCAATACAATCTTGTTATCTAGTCCTTATTTGATGTACAAACTATTGTTATCATTAGTTTTCTGGAAACCAATATGTATAAGGTACTTGTGCAACCTCTCATACCATGCTCTAGGAGCTTGTTTTAGACCATACAATGCTTTCTATAATTTGCAGACCATGTCCTTTTTGTTTGGATCAACAAAACTTTCTAGTTGTTAAATGTAGACTTCTTCATCAAGAATACCATTGAGAAATGAAAATTTAGCATCCATCTGATATACTTTGAATCCTTTGTGAGAAACATATGTGAGTGGAGTCCTAACACCTTCTAATCTTGCAAAAGGAGCAAAAGTTTCACCATAATCAATTCCTTCTTCTTGAGAATATCCTTTACATACTAGTCTTGCTTTGTTTCTTGACACTTTTCCATCTTCATTTAGCTTATTTTTGAATACCTATTTCGTTCCAATCACATTTTTATCTTTAGGCCTAGGAACAAGGCTCCAAGTTTTTTTCTTCTCTATTTGTTCTATTTCTTCATTCATAACCTCAATCCAACTTTCATTTTCCAATGCATCTTTAACATTTATAGGTTCAAAATCAACAAGTAAATGTGTATCTTTTAGCTTACTTGTTGTCATAGTACCTTATGATTTATCTACAATAATTTAATCTGGTTACCTCTTTTTTATTTTCCTAATCTAATCAGATTGTCTTTGTCATCCAGCACTCTTGCCTTGGCATGCATGAATTCCACCTTGAATCCAATGTTGATTGGCTATGCCATATTCAGTAGATTATGTTTTAGTCCTTCAACCCAATAGGCATTGTCACTTACAAGTTCTTTGGTTAAAGAGATTTGGCCTCTCCCTTTTATGCAACAAGGTTCATTATTTCCAAACCTTACACTACCACCATCATAGTCTTCAAAGTGTTCAAAATTTGTTTTGTCTCCAGTCATATGATGTGAACATCCACTATCTATGATCCATGTGTCATTCTTACTAACATGAGAGATAAGTGCCATCTTGTCTTCTTCTTCATCAAATTCATCTTTCATAGCAATGTATATTATCTCATCTTCATTGTTATCAGAATCTTTAGCCATAAAATAAGTCTTCTTACCTTTGTTCTTGAATGATTTATAATTTTTGAAATCCTTCATGCCATTGCACTTGTGACTTTTCTTGTCATCCTTGCTTTCTTTTTTTGGGCACCTAGTAGCAATATGACCAATTTCTTCACATGAAAAATAGATTAGGGGAACTTTACTTTTTTATTTTACTCTACCTCTAGAATATTTCCTTGCAAGTAAAGCTTCAACAACTTCAATATCACTATTAGAACTTTCCTCTAATTCTTCTTCACTTTTTGACTAAATGTCCTTTATTTTCTTGCCTTTCTCCTTAAGTGAAAGCTTGGCCTCAAATGCAGATTGAATATTCTTGGAAGCTAGAACATAATTGTCATAGTTGTCTAGCTCAAAAGTTGTCATTCTTTCTACTAAGGTATCCAAAGTTATCTTATGATTTGTCTCACACCTCCTTTCTTGAATAACAGATACTCTAATTTCATAGATAGGAAGTAATGTTTTGAGAACTTTAGTTACAATAGTTTCATCCTTGATTTCTCCTCTAGAAGCTTTGATTTCACTTACATTGGCTTTGATTCTTTTCACAGACTTGGCAACATTTTCATCTTCTCTCATTCTCATCTGATCAAACTATCCTATAAGACTTTCTGCTTTGGCTCTCCTCACAATGTTATCACCACCATAGATGTCCTTTAGCTTGTTCCACATATCAAAATCATTTTTTCAGTACGTGATCTCATCAAATTCATCATAGCTAAGAGAAAATGCAATATCTATCATCATGGTGTTATGGTTCTATTTCTTAACAATATCTCCAGTGATGATCTGTAAAATAGGATTTACAAGTTTTATAACTTAATCCAAAATACAGATTTAATCCTCAATCCATGTAGTAATTGCATGGTATGTATTTTAAACCATTGAAATTACAAGAAAATTTATGCTTTAAACACAATTAATCAACTATGTGTTTAATAACAATAAAAACTTAAAAAATTGAGAGAATAAAGAGACAACAACAACTTGATACGGAGTTAATTCAAGTACGACTATGTCTCTAGGTCTTCTTTTCAATTAGGGGACTACTCTATTAATTCTACCAAGCAAAAAACTTTGTTACAAAATCCAAGCTTCAAACATTTACAGTCTCTTCTATGCACTTGAAGGCACTAGACAATGCCTTCGTGTTACAAATACTCTCACAAGGAAAAACTATTCCTTCCTTTTACAAAAACTCTCTAAAAATTCTCCAAGACTATTTTTTTTCAAGGACTAATTTCCCACAAGAAGCTCTTCTCCCAAGTTTTTATGTTTCTTCTAAAGGAGAGTAACTCCCCTTTTATAACAAAAAGTTAGTCATATTTGGTCTAAAACCAAATAACCACATAATAACCATTTTCCCATTTTAACATAACAAATTAACATATATAAAACCATATGAAAACCTCCTTTTGGCTCTTGTAAATCATAAGCCATATAAAATAAACAAATCCCTTTTGGATGGGTAAGTTTAGGATATTGTTTTAATTATTTGTTTATATTTTGAGGAGATTTTCTTTTAAATCTCATCTTTTTTTTGGATATAAAGTACACGTCCACCATTTTATTAAATAAAAAATCATGTAGTGGTAAGTAAACTTAGGGAGATTTTTTTTTTCCCACATCAGCATGGTGACTAGATTTATGATGTCATCAAAATTACCTTTTGTCTTGAAAACTTCGAGTTGTCATAACTTTTTCATATGGCCTCCATTTTTAGTGAAACGAATGCCATTAGAAAGCTTTTGATGAGCTCTTTCATTTGAAATCCATTGTTGACCACTTTTGAGGTGATTTTTTTCACCTTTTTATGGCCTTTGGTCCCAGTTTGACCAAACTTTGACTGGTCATAACTTTGTCATCTAAACTCCAATTATTCCCATTCAAGTTGCATTGGAGTTAGAATTATGAGGACATCAACATGGTACTGATTATTGGAGTTTTGGAGATACTTCAAATTTTAATGAAAATATCCTCCAGATCAAGCCTCCCCACTAAAAAAGAGCTTTCAAACCTTTGAAAGTTTATTTTTACATAAAATGAAAATGAAGGCATGTTTTCCTCACTTGTCTAGTATCACTTGTACAAACTATTTAAATTTTCAATAGCTAAACCATCAAACACATTATGAAGAATGACGTAACACTGCTAACATAATCGACCATATATCTACTAGTGTTCATTGTTACATCCATCACCCACATAGTACCAACAAATAGAAATAGAAGCAAAAAAACTAGAACAACTGATGAAATGGAAAAGTATCAATATTTTGGACCTCTCATACAGAAACATCATTAGAAAATGAACCTTTCAAATCCTCTTTTACCATCACTAGTTGAAGACTTGATTCTGCTTGCACTTGATCCTCACTAGCTATTGTAGACATGAGAGTTGGTTTATTAGCTTGCATTTACAATCATTTTCAAATGTCCTCCATTTACAATTGATCCTTCATTCTTCATGCAATGAGATCTTATAATGTATTCAATTCCATTTTTAAACAAGTGATACCTATTATGTTCCCTGTAGAAGATAGCTTTCCTAACATATAAATATAGGCTACCCAACACAATCCCACAGATATCAAGTGGAACCACATCAAATTCAACCTCATCTATGAACTTAGATGTTATTGAAAATCTTAACATATATTGCTTAGTGACTCGCAATCTGTTATCATTGCACAACCAGCCTAATGGATAAGGTCTCTTATGTGGCTTAATTTCCAAGCCCAACTATTTAACAATTTCTTCTAAAATTAGATTAACACGGGACCCACTATCTATCAATGTGTCAATTTTAGTGTTCTTAGAAATCACCTTTATATGAAAAAGTTCGCACCTTTTACTATCTTTAGGAGCAACATGACTTTTTGAAGTGGAAGCATATGAAACATCATTGGTAGAATCAACAAAAGCTTTACCTTTCAAACCCACAGTCAATATTGTTGTTTCATCTCCAAAATCTAATCCAATATCCTAAACAACACTTGTAGTCTTTTTCTTTCCTTTGTTATTATTCTTAAAACACTTTGGCTTCAATTCTGGATGTAATTTCGAACACTTCTCTTCTATGTGCCCTTTCTTTTGACAATGTGAACAAATAGGCTTGTCATCTTCCTCTTTTGTCACCATGGTTGCTTTCTTGCCCTTCTTATGTCCTTCAGGAGGAACAAATTCCTTCTTTGAACTGAAACTTGTGTTTCCTCCACCCATTTCAATATGGGTTTCTTAAACACACACTTCATCAAAGTTAGAAGGACTAAACATCAATATTGTATGCTTCAAGTATGAATGCATTCATCCTATATACTTTAATAAGGTATCTTACATGTAAAGAGGAATTTCAAGAGTTAAAGCCTTCTTCCTAAACACCTGTGTATACTCTTGCACAAACTACCCTTTACCTTGCTTGAGATTTTTTCAATCCATAATGGCTTGTTGCAAATAACCCAAAGGATAAAATTGTTTCTTCAAAGAAGAAGTAAATTCATACCAAGATGAAATGATTTTACCATGTGTAGCAAGATCATCCTAGATCTTTGTCTCCCACTAGACTAATGTAGTACTTCCCATCCTGAGAGTAGCTAGCTAGATTTTGGAAGAATCGTCCAAAATATTTTGAACCTTATAATACAGTTCAATTTTCTTAAGCCAATTATCCAGTTTTTTAGCATCTAATTCACCATTATATATAGGAAAATCAAACTTTACACCAAGCTTTAATAAGGGTGCCTTCACAAAATGTTTCATTTTAGAAGAAGTAGATAGAGAAGAAGATGATGAAGAAGATGAAGATGAAGGTTCAGGAGGGTTACTACCACCTCCTACTCCTTTTCCTTTGTCATCTTTTGATGAAGATTGAGCTTCTTCTTTCTTCCTAGCCTTGTCTATATTTCTCAATTATTGTTCATGCCTCTCTTGAAGAAGAATGTCCACCAAGGCATTCAACTCCAAAAAGGGTCTCTGGAAGGCTTCGGCATCAAACTCATAAAGATTTTGTTTAGATGCAATAATTCATGGAAAAGCTCTTTTTTTCCCAATGTCAGGATTGAACTCTGTAGCTTGTTTTAACTTCAACATGGTTAACATTCACCACCTACAATTTCTCTGCAGAAATAGGCTTTGATACCAAACTTGATCTATAAACTAGGATTTACAAGTTTTATAAAATAATCCAAAATACATATTTAATCCCTAATCCAAGAAGTAATTACGTGGTATGTATTTTAAACCATTGAAATCACAAAAAAATTTATGCTTTAAACACAATTAATCAATTATGTGTTTAATAACAATAAAAACTTTAAAAATTGAGAGAATAAGAAAGAGAATAAAGAGACCCAAACAATTTGATATAGAGTTCATTCAAGTAGGACTATGTCTCTGGGTCCACTTTTCAATCGGGGGACTACTCTATTAATTATGCCAAGAAAAACACTTTGTTATAGAATCCAAGTCTCGAACATTCACAATCTCTTCTATGCTCTTGAAGGCACTAGAAAATGCCTTCATGCTTACAAATTCTCTCACAAGAAAAAACTATTCCTTCCGTTTACAAAACCTCTCTAAAATTCTCCAAGACTATTTTTTTTCTCAAGGACTAATTTACAATAAGAATTTCTTCTCCCAAATCTAATTGTCTTCTAAAGGAGAGTAACTCCCCTTTTATACATAAAAATTAGTCATATTTGGTCTAAAACCAAATAACCACATAATAACCATTTTCTCATTTTAGCATAACAAATTAACATATATAAAACCATATGAAAACCTTCTTTTGGCTCTTGTAAATTATCATCCATATAAAATAAACAAATCCCTTTTGGATGGGTAAGTTTAGGATATTGTTTTAATTATTTGTTTATATTTTGTTTGTTTATATTTTGAGGACATTTTCTTTTAAATCTCATCATTTTTTTTGGAAATAAAGTACACATCCACCATTTTATTAAATAAAAAATGATGTAGTGATAAGTAAACTTAGGGAGATATTTTTTTTTTCCACATCAGCATGGTGACTAGATTTATGATGTCATCAAAATTACCTTTTGTCTTGAAAACTTCAAGTTGTCATATCTTTTTCATATGACCTCTGTTTTCAACGAAATGAATGCCATTGGAAAAGTTTTGATGAGCTCTTTCATTTGAAATCCATTGTTGATCACTTTTGAGATGATTATTTTTTCACCTTTTTATGGCATTGGTCCTAGTTTGACCAAAATTTGACTGGTCTTAAATTTGTCATCTAAATTACAATTTTTCCTGTGCAAGTTGCATTGGAGTCAGAATTATGAGGACTTCAACATGGTACTGATTATTGGAGTTTTGAAGATACTTCGAATTTGAATGAAAATATCATCTAAATCAAATGAATAATGTACCTGTAGAAGTTGTGTATTCTTCATCAAGGTATTTCAATCCTAAATCACTAATGGAAGCCATATGAAGTATCATGAGTCCCTACTATGCTGAAAGGTTGTCTCTGTTAAGCTTTGAAATTTCTCTGTTGTAAGACATCCTGATTTTTAGCTTAGTTCCTTGAAACCTTTCCTGCAAGCACCAAAAGCTTTGATACCAATTGTTGGAAATATAGGAGTAACTAGGAGGGGGGGTGAATTAGTTACCACTAAAATATATCCCAGATCCCTTGGATGTTAACAATAAAATTTATTGTTGCTATTAAACACACAGAAAATGTTATAAGTTGGTAAATGCAGAGTATGATTTACTTTTAACTGATCTTAAACATTCACAGTAATTAATTTGCAAGCATAAGAGAAATAACATAAACACATGAGACACCAAGATTTAACGTGGAAATCCAATATGGGAAAAACCTCCAATGTAACTAGTTACTATTTTCACTCTTCTAAATTGAGCCCTATTAGGAGCCAACCTAGTTAAAGGTTACAAAACACATGTGAGGCCTCGCCCTGACCCATTGTAGCATAGTGATACATTATTATTATTTTGATACTCACGACTCGAGATGTCGGGACATTATCTGATGCTTTAAACATATTATATTATTTCATGTTGTGTGATGTTACTTTCAGATATTTGATGTTTGTCATTTAATGTTTTATTTATTTGTATGTTGATGAAATAAGTAAATGTAGGATTAACAATTTGATTAAGAGATTTTTAATGGTTAAGAATTGAGTAGGATGAGAGAAACCCTGATTGATTAATAGATGCATGTTTTAATTTATGTGAAACCTTGATACATATATACATATGTGCATGTGATTTTATGGTACTATTGATGTGTGCAATGAGTGTGCAGGATATTTTAGGCGAAAAACCCGATGAAGGAATGGAACTGATCCCTATGTGTTATTGTGGAAACCTTGTTGTTCGTAACTAAATTATTTTGTGAGATGTATGAATATACCTTTCTTTGATCAATAAATGTTAATGTTCGTAACTGTGTTCTTATAGTGTCACTTGACACTCATGAATTGCATATGCATTCCAGCAAGCTAGTTAGGGTTATCCTATGTAACCTTTGGACCTAAGTCGGATTAAGTTAGTGTCATTTTTGCTAATTTGTTTCTTAATCAATTTTAGTCACCCCTAATCTGGATTAGTGCTTAATCTGCATTTTATAGTTGTTAGATGGTTCTAATTATTCCTAGCTTTTGTT